>JAQPPZ010015032.1:12477500-13677500 GCA_028583015.1 Wollemia nobilis
ATTAGGAAGAGATCTTAAAATCTTATCACACACATCATTTTCAGCAAGTTCAAGACCTAAGTCTTTCATGGAGTTCACAATCTCATCCATCCGAAGCATGTAGTCACTAATATTTTCATCATCATTCATCTTGAGTTGTTCAAACATACCTTTAAAATGTCTCAATTTGGCCTTTCGGACATTTGCATCACCCGTATGAACAACCTGCAATTGTTTCCACATTTCACTAGTCTGTCTTGCAGTGAATAACTTTGGTAAGATCAGCCTTCTGTAAACCTTTCAGGATTGCATTCATGGCTTTTGAGTTGCTGTGATGTAGAAGCCTGTCTTCTTTAGTGTAAGGACCATTTGCAGGAATGGTGTACCCATCTTCAATAACTTCCCATACCTCATTACCAAGAGCCATAAGATAGACTTTCATTCTTGCACTCCACAGACCGAAATCTGATCCATCCAGAATAGGTGCTGCATTGCCACTTGAGTAGTCCATTGTGTTCTTTGCAAACTTTTCCTTCAAGTTGTTAAACTTTTCGAAGGCACTGGCTTTGATACCAATTGAAGAACACAAGCTTATACTGAGAGGGGGGGTGAACAGTATAAGACCACTTTTAACTTTATCTATCAATACAACTTTCAAACCATTAACATGCAGAATAAGATAGCAAGTAATAACAGTAGTAAAACAATGCACAAAATGCAATCCACAAAGAGACAGCAATTTACGTGGTTCACCCAAGGTGGGCTACTCCACGGATAAAACTTTTCTTCTAAAAGTTGTATCAAAGTCCTCTGGGAATCCTTCCCGATTACAATGTTTATGAGCCTCAGCTCAAAGGAGACACCTTCCCCTAATTTTGCTTTGTTGGTGATCCTCTAGAAGACCTCTATCTCCTTTGCCCTTAGCAAGTGGAACTCTATCCATAGAAGACACCTGTCTTCCCTGCTCTGGCTGGAGATCTCTGTCCTCAACTCGTCACTGCAAAGCTGGTCCTCTTATCTGCACCAAACACAGTCCTTTGGTCTGGCACAATTGTCCTCTTCCTCTGTTCTTTTCTGCACTTGGTTGAAAACAACTTTTCACTGTCTGCACAACTACAACAACACAGTCTTCTCAAATTATAGCAGCACTATCTTCTCAACTTCTATGAAAACACAGTAGTGCAATCTTCGCAAAATGCAGTAGCACTATCTTCTCAACTTAGCTTCTGCTCCGTTGCACATCCACCATAGCGCAGTCTTCGCACACTCTGCTTTCTTTACACAGTCTGTGTAAATACTGCAACACTCGATCGCACAACAACTTATGCGCCTATGTGCAGCCACAACAACACCCTCTTCGCACAGTCTGCTTCTCCTCGATCGAACTTCTTCCTACACTCTGCTTCTACAAAAGTTGCACTTCGAACGCACACTTCGATCGATTCGATACGACTGCTCTTTGTGCATAGCAGACTTCACTTGCGCAAACTCGACACACACATTCGACACTTGAAACTCAAAAATAGTCCTCCTTTTATAGCAATAATTCATGATTAAATTCTTGATCTTAGTCGGTTGTAAATCCTTAAAACAATCGTCGACTGCACAACCTTACACTTCGTCGACAAAGGTTAACTCCGTCGGCTTCAACCGCCTCTGCTGTTCTGTAGCTTTCCTAGCGTGAAACTCAAACATGTCATGATATCGCTACGCCTTTGTCTGCCATACACCTTGTAATACTTGTTGTCGCGAAATCATGACACTACTGCCTGTTGTGCGCCTTCTTTGGTTTGTTGTCACAAAATCGCTACGCCTTCTGACTTTGCTGACGTCATCATGATTCTTGTCGCGAAATCATGACGCTTTAGTCTGCAAGGCCTTACTCTCTGCTCTTGTCATGAAATCATGACACATCTGCTTTTGCTGACGTCATCAGCAACTCTATCATGAAATCGTGATGCTTTAGACTCCAAAGCCTTCTTCTCAGCTTCTATCACGAAATCGCGACACCTTTGCCTCTTGCTGACGTCATCTGCAACTTTGTCACGAAATCATGACACTTCTTGCTTCTTCAACCTTTTCTCGGTTTGCACTAGCAAAAATGGAACATGTCACGAAATCGCGACGCTTTCACTGCCTTAAGCTCTTTTCTGCCAACTGCTCGTGAAACTGGAACATGTCGCGAAATCACGACGCTTTCGCTGCCTTAAGCACTTTTCTACCAACTGCTCATGAAACTAGAACATGTCACGAAATCATGATGCTTTCACTGCCTTAAGCACTTTTCTGCCAACTGCTCGTGAAACTGGAACATGTCACGAAATCGTGACGCTTTCGCTGCCTTAAGCACTTTTCTGCCAACTGCTCGTGAAACTAGAACATGTCACGAAATCGCGACACTTTCTGCATCCGTACAACTTCATTGAAACTTGTCACGAAATTGCGACACTTTTGCCTGCTTTGCCTCTGCCTTCCAGCATGTCACGAAATCATGACAGATTTGCCTAAACTTTCTCTCTCCTAAAACATGTCATGAAATCGCGATAGTTTTGCCAGCTTTGCCTCTGCCTTCCAGCATGTCGCGAAATCGTGACAGTTTTGCCAGCACTTTCTCTCTCCTAAAACATGTCGTGAAATCGCTACAGTTTTGCCAGCTTTGCCTCTGCCTTCCAGCATGTCACGAAATCATGATAGTTTTGCCAATGCTTTCTCTCTCCTAAAACATGTCGCGAAATCGCGATAGTTTTTCCAGCCACCTGCATACTTCTTCTTACTTGTCTTTTTCTTGATCTTTTTGCAACTGGGCTACTCTGATTTTCTTGGAGACTTACTGACCATCTGAAACCTTCATCAAAACACATACTTAGACAACAAATCAAATTGCTTCAAGAACTCCTTGACATCAAAGACAACAACTACCAAGAGCTCCTTTGACATCAATGACAACAACTATACTTGAGCAAAGGCAATGTACTCAAGGTACCCAAAATTGCCAACAGGGTCGTATACAAGGGCGACCGATGTCTGGTCATGACATCACTACTACAGGTTTGGTGCTAGGAGCACATCGCGGTGCGAAGGCCGATAGGGATCCCACTAATAGGGATTGATGGGGAGAGGCCTCGAGTTTTCTATTGGTGGTTTCGAAGAGGGTCACAATGGCAGATAGATCTGCCAATATCCCAGAGACTACTTGATGACCTTGTCTCTGACCAGATCACCTAGAGGCCTTGGAGAGATCATCCAGGGTGGGCCGAGGACGGATAGGAGCTGGCTTGCGTTAGGTGAACCTGTTGGCTGAGGATGGAGAGGGGAGATGTGGAGCTCCACCGCTACGACCAAGTTTTGAGGTAGTTCGGTCTATAGCAGGGGATCCCATCTCTCAAAGACTACGAGTTTTCCCAGACCGTCCGAGATAACACTAGGATTAGCGGGGCTCTAGATATGCAACGCTTCTAGAGTCAAGACACAGATGACGCCCTGATCTAGCCAATGGATGGGGATGACACTGGGGTAGCCAATGGCTACGATGCCTGGTACACAGGCATCCACCCTCCTTAGAGGGCTCAAGGTCTGATTCATGTAGTTGTGAATCAGATGGGGAGGCGGTGCTAGGCGACCATTAAGGCAACATAGGGTCATGACGGGAGAGAGCTGAGGAGTCCACAGGCTCAGCAGAGGCCACGAGAATGGGAGAGGAGGGAGGAGAGAACCCCTTCTCCATGAGGAGAGAGGCCACCATCACTCTATATGGGCAAGGGTGTCAAGGTAGGAAAGAGTAGCGAGATGGCTACTCTTCGGGCAGATACTGTTTGTCTTTGAGCTCATGTGTAGTCCTTGTAGGATGAGCCTGCACGACTCAAGGCTCAGGGCGGAGGGGCGAGCACTCAAGATTTAGCATGAGCTATTTCCTAGGTTACATTCTATCAGGCTCTATATTACCAGGTGATGCCAGCAGAGCAGAGGGTGCCATTACCAGCTCATATTGCAGAGCCTATCATGATGGGGTCATCTAGGACATCATCACGATCGACGTCTAGGACTCATGGCACCACACGGACTGCGATGGGGCCACCTCCTCCACCTCAGGGCAGGGGAGGAGATGAGGCTGAGAGCTCAAGGGCTTCTTGAGGCTAGCTGCTATAGATTACATTACACAGATTGATACATAGTGTTGATATTTTTTATAGAGGATCGAGTATGCCGAGGTATAGATTGTGGCATACCGATCCAGTTTTGAGATGATGTATATATTGTTGATATATATATATATATATATGAGATATTTTTGATCATATGACTTGTCTTATGTGTTTGTTATGATGCTTTAATGTTTGGTGTGATTGATTTGATGATTCATGTAATTATGTCATTGGAAATATTATGGTTTGAATGTCACACTTTTAAAATTTAAATGAAATAATCTAATGTAAACAATTGGTTGTTGTGATGTGATTTGATAAAAAATAAAAGAGACTTCTAACAATAATTTCAAAGGACATTGTTGCTATTATAGACCATTTCATGGAGTCGTCGCTCACTCGGTCGTCAAGCTAATCCCAAGATAGAAATATTGTTAAAAGTAAAAGAGTGCTTAAGAGACTGTCTTAAGACTTTGTTGTGATGATGCAAATGATGATGATGATGGTGATTTGTTTTTAGATTTTCATAAAAATAGTATGCATGAAATATTTTAAAATGATTTTTCTAACCATAAATTCCTAAGTGTGATAAAATTTTGAACAATTCCTTAGGAATTATACCATGGTTGCAATATTGAATTTGAACATAATGACATGAAATAGAATAAGTGTTCGTTTGTTTTAAAGCATAATTGTGTAACACAATGATTTAAGTCATATGTTTTTGATGAATTTATTTGAAATAAATGGGAAATAAAAGTAAAACAATGGTTTGCACTAGGCATAGAATATTTAGGTATAGACTTATACCATCATCGCAAAATCCGAAGAAGAAATTGATATTGTAGTTTTGTTACATGGTTTAATTTTTAATTTTTGAAAATAAACAGAAAATATGAAGATGAGGACTTGCGCTAGGCATAAAATTCCACTTGTGGTTTTGGAACTATACCATCGTCGTGAAATTCAAAAGTTATATGTAACTTTATTACATGTTGAAAAATAATTTTGATTTTTTTGTGGTAATGCATGTAGTTGTCTTTATACTAAACAATTGTTCTCAGAGAAGAAAATGAAATTATTCCAGACAATTTGCAAAAATATTTCAAAGAATATTAAAGACAAAAGTTAGATTTATAAGGAATCCCATGTGCGTATGTGAGTTCATTTCCGATCTTGATTTATCATAATGATACACAAAATCTCTCAAATACAAATGTGTGTGCAATTGTATTGTTCATTTACCAGTTTTGAGCAAGATACTTTGATACAAGTGATTTAAAGTAACCAAATAAGTGTTCATTAACCATGATTTAGATGCATATAACCATACCAAACTACTATGTAAGTCGGGTTATCAAGAGCTAGCTAATCCATAAGCAGACATAGGTTTGTACAAAAGAAGGTCGCTAATGTGACAGACATATCACCATGCTAGGAGTTACCCAAGGCCAAGCGGGTTGGGCACAAACCACCTGTTATGGGGATTACCTCATAGTTTTTGAATAATTGAGAATTCCAAGGATTCAAGCTCATCAACCCTTCTTTTCTTTTCAATGGGTAGGGAAAGGGATTTTATTGCTTTTGCTTTTGCTTTTCTCTTTTGCTCTTTTTGTATTTTTTTTTTTTTTTTGTATTTTTGCTTTTGTATTTGAGATAATGCTGAAATATTGCTGAGATAGTACAAAATGATACTAAAATAATGCTTCTTTTGCTCATAATTTTGTTTGATTTTTCTTTTTATTTTGCTTCCTATGCTAGGGATACTTGCTTGGATTAGCTGTCGAGCAAGGGATTTTTATTCTGGGTAGGGGTGAGCTTGTCCTTTTGTCAATTCTCAAAGATTCTAGACCATGTGCATGATAGGATAGTAGGGGAAAATTTTCACTCAAGAAACCACTTCTACAATGTAGCATAGCATGGACATTACAAATATAATCATTTTATTGTGAAAGGATATGCTTGGCTTAAGTAAATAACAAGATCAATTCTCTGTGCTCAAACTTTATTTAATTGAATTTTGTGGACTTTGATATAAGAGAGATTAGTAATAATGCCAAATAAATCAAGATATTTATTCATGTGAATGTGAAACTACAGGATTCCAAATAAATGCTAATTTATCCAAAATAACTTGAAAATATAACTGCAATATGTCACAATTTGAGAAGTACAAAATAAAAGATGTTTTTGAAGATTTTGATGATTTTGGATGTTTTTGGATGTTTTTGGTGTTTTTAATTTTAAGTTATGAATTGAGAGAAATATAAGATAGTGATTTTTTTGAAATATTTTAAACAAATATATACAATGATGAAATGACCAATTTTTTATGCATAGTAACGTTTAAGATGCAAAATATTCATGGGTTCTTTGAGTTATTTTCCATCTAATGTAGATAATTTGTATGCTCCCGATTCAAATTTAGTAGTGATAATATATGGTCCAAGCCATTTGGGCTCAAATTTACCTTTAAGGTCTTTAGTTGCATTAGTATTTTTTTGATTTTCTTTTAAAACAAGGTCGTCGACCTCAAATGATCGATGACAAATTTTCTTGGCATATGATCTTTTAAGCTTGTTTTGGTAAGCACGAAGACACTCCAAAGCATTGATGCACTTTTCATCTAGGAGTTCCAGCTGAATGAGTCTGCCAGCTCGATATTCGTCTTCTACTTTGGTATCTTGAAGTAGTAGAGTCAAAGAAGGAACTTCTAATTCAAAGGGAAAAACAGCTTCAGCGCCATAAACCAAGACAAAAGGTGAAGTTCCAGTGGGAGTTCGAATGCTAGTTCGATAAGCCCACAAAGCTGGATATAATTGAATGTGCCAATAGCGGCCAGATTTATTGACCAATATTTTGAGAATTTTGATTAAGGTTTTTTTGGATGCTTCTGCTTGGCCATTACCCTAAGGATAATAGGGAGTGGACCAACGATGTTGAATCTTATATTTTTGGCATAATTTCTTAACATATTTATTTTTGAAACAAGTTCCATTGTATGAGATAAGATTTGCAGGAATTTCGAACCTACAAATGATTTGATTAAAAATAAATTTAGAGACTTGTGTTCCAGTGCAGGAAGCTGAAGGCATAGCTTCAACCCACTTCGTGAAATACTCAGTGGCGGTTATGATGAATTTGTGTCCATCAAATGACACAGGATTAATTTTGCCAATAATGTCTAAGCCCCATTTTGAAAAGGACCAAGGGGATGAAATAGCCTGCAGTTCTTATGTAAGGGCATGTACAAGGTCAAAATGTTTCTGGCACTTGTCGCAATGGCACACATAATCATGTACATCATTCTCCATGGTAGGCCAAAAGTATCCTATCCGAAGGAGCTTTTTAGCAATGACACTACCACTGAAGTGTCCTCCACAAGATCCATCGTGGGCTTCACTTAAAGCTGATTTGGATTCTTCTAGATTCAAAAATCTCAATAGGATACCTTCAAAATATCTCCTATATAAAGTATTGCCAATGATTACAAATCAACTTGCTCATCTACGTAATAATCGATGCTGGTTTCTATTAGAATTGGTAGGGAAAGTCCCATTTTTAAGAAAATCAAATATATCCGTATACCAAGGTTCAGGAGTAGTTTCGTTGATTAGAAACACATCCAAAGGTTCCAAACATGACTTATTTGAAGCAGGTTCATGGAGTCGACGAATAATGATGGTGGCATATTCGTCATCTAACTCCAAGGGCAGAAGAGATGGAGCTCCGGCCATAGCATCAGCCACACGGTTGCTAGTTCATAGAATAGCTTCCAAGGTAACTTTATCAAACAAGGATATCAATTACAAAACATATGCTTTATATGGGCGCAATTTATCATCTCTAGTCTGATAAACTTCATTAATTTGATTTATGACAAGTTGGGAGTCACCAAAAACCAATAAACTTTTGATTTTCAATGCCAAAGCAGCTCGTAATCCAAGGATAAGAGCTTCATATTTGGAAGTGTTGTTAGTGCAAGCAAATGTTAATTTGAAGGACAAAGGTATAATATGTTTTTGCGGGGATATTAAAATAATTCTTGCACCAGCCCCACTCATGCATCAGGCTCCATCAAAGTATAAGGACCATTGTTCAACATGGTCTGCCTCTAATTGAAGGCATTCATCAGGAAACTCAATGATGAGGGGATGGGTAGACTCTAAGGGTGCAGCAGCTAATTGATCTGCTATTATTTGACCCTTAACAGACTTCTGTCCTATAAACATGAGTTCAAACTCGCTCAAAGCAAGAACCCACTTAGCTGTGCGACCCTATAAATAAGGTCGACTCATGAGATACTACAAGGGATCATATTTAGCAATGACATAAGTTTTCTTACTGAGCATATAATGGCATAATTTTTGCGTTGAAAATACGACTGCTAGACATAGTTTTTCTAATGTTGTGTAGCGGGTTTCTTAACTGATTAAAGTTTAGCTAATATAATAATTAGCACGTTCTCTTTTCTCATCATCAAGTTGAGCTAACATAGCTCCTAAAGCAAAATTTGAAGCAAAAATATACAGGATAAATGGGAGATCAGGTCTAGGTAGTGAAAGCACAAGTGGGTTAAGGAGGTATTGTTTGAGGAGTTCAAAAGCTTCCTTACATTCATCGTCCCAATTAAAAGGGACATCCTTCTTAAGGAGCTTAAGAAAGGGACCGGTTTTGTCTTCCAACTTATCAATGAAGCGACGGATAGCTTGAAGCTTACCTTGTAAATTTCATAACTCAGATATATTGGTAGGTGCGAGCATATCCATGATAGCCACAATCTTGAGAGGGTGAATTTTGATGCCACATAAAGAAACTATAACCCCTAATAGTTTACCGGACTTAATGTTGAATATGCATTTAGCTGGATTTAGTCGAATAAGATATTCCCTTAACCGATCAAACACTGTTCGTAAGTCATTTAAATGATCATATTCTGTGATGGAACGAGCTATAATTTCATCTACATAATCATGTATAATATCATGCATCATATCATGAAAGATATAAGTCATAGCTCGTTGATAGGTTACACCTACATTCTTTAAACCAAATGGCATTACTTTCCAACAAAAGGTTCCCTACGGGGTAATAAAGGCTATTTTAGCCTGATCTTCAGGATATATCCTGATCTGATTATAACCAGAAAAACCATCCATTAGGGACATCATTCCACTCCCAGTAGTAAAATCAATGATTTGATCCATGTTGGGAAGAGGAAAATCATCTTTAGGGCATGCAACGTTAATATCTCTAAAGTCTATGCAAACCCTAACTTTAGTAGCTTCTTTCTTGGTGACTGGAACTACATTCGAGATCCATTCAAGCATAATCAATAGCTTGTATAAAAACAACATTCAGGAGTTTTTCTAACTCCCCTTTGACTAGCAAGGCCACTTTGGGATGCATTTTTCTAAGTTTCTGTTTAACAGGTTTAGCATCCGGATGGACTACTAGATGATGCATGACTACAGAAGGGTCCAGACCTGGCATGTCTTCATATGTCCAAGCAAATACATCTTCATAATCTTTAAGAAATGCAATGTATTCATTTTGTTTTTCTTGACTTAATTTTGATCCAATATTTATTATGTGGGGATTATCCTCAGTTCTAATGTTAACTTTAATGACGTTTTATACTTCCATGTGTAGATATATTTCAAAATTAGGTGGGGCGGGTGAGACGCCCAATTCTTGTAATTATTTTAAGGTTAACTTAGAGAATTCATCTTGAGGAGTCGTGGCCTCAAATTGGGCTATAGTAGGTATAGAACCATCAAAATAAAAACCATTGTGTAACAACTCTTCAACGGAGACATCGTGGAAAATATCTCCTTCCAACTCATCATCGGATTTAGCAATCATTTCAGGATAAGCTATGGATAGCATATTACATGTAAATGGATGATTTTTTAGAGGCAAATCATCACGCCCATCCAAATAATCTTGATAACATATGATTTGATCATCATCTTCAAAAGGGAAGGGTTGACCCTTATTAGGAAATAGGCCCACACCACATCGGGCGGGCCATGGTTCTACCTCAAAGGGTTCTTTCATACCATCTTGGAAAGGTCCTAAGCCTTTCCTTTTACATCCCATTTTAAGCATCATAGGTTTAGCTTTAATATACTCATTAGTAAAATAACATCGAGCATATCCCTCATGATGAGTTTTGATGTTCCTGGGTATTCTTCCCTAGTCATATCCCTTATAAATGAATGCGCAACTCCCGACTTGGTAAGTACTTCCCATAGGTTGTGGGAGGCCCAAAGTATGAGGAGATGGCAGCAAATTACTTAAGATAATGGAATTTTGCATAGAAGCATTTGTTTTTTCTGATATAAGAATGTTAGATAAATCAGGTAAGATTTCATCATAAAGAGCATAAGATGTAGAAGGATCATTCCCTATATCTTTATATGTGGAAGGTATGATAGATGTAGATAATGTGGAGTTGTTAATGGATGGGTCTATAGATTTTGAAATTATAGGGACGGAACATGAAGGATTGGTTGTGGATTTAAGATCTTTTTGAGGTTCTAGAGTAGTTTTTTTAGAAGATTATTGATCTATATATGAGGGTGAAATTAATGGAGGAGAAATAGATGAAGTTATGGGTGTGTGTTTCACACTTTTAGATGAAAAATAAGAATTAGGATGTGTGGATGACAGAGCAGGGCAAAATTGAACTCCAACAGGTTCTGCTAAAGCACACATATCAAAGGGTCTGGGATCACCATGGATAGTGACCAACTGATTTTTAAATTCGAATTTAACACATTGGTGTAAAGTTGATGGGATAGCCCGCATCACATTGATCCAAGGGCGACCCAAGAGTATATTGTACGATGCGGGGCAATGTACAATAAACATGGTTGTATCTAGGGTTCTAGGACCAACTTGCAAGGGTATAGTAATGACTCCACACATTTCTTGTGTCTCGTCATTGAAGGCTTTGATAATCATATCCATTCTTTTCATTTCATCACTTCTAAAGCCAAATCTTTGGTAGAAGTCAAAAGTGCATATGTTTAAAGATGAACCATTATCAATCAAGACTCGTTTAACAACTACATCTCCAATTAGGGTAGTAATATATAAGGGGTTATCCTTATGTAGACTATGTTGTGGTATATCTTTATCTCGAAAGTCAATACAATCGACTTCTCGAGTGATGATAGTATTGGACATGGCTTCGAGTTGAATATTTTGAGGTACCATCATTTGGCTTAATGTAAGCATTAACTCATCCCTATGGGTAGGAGAAGATATTAACAAGTCCAAAAGGGAAATTCTGGCTGTAGTATTGGATAATTGTTCATTAATATTGTAAGGAGGCTTAGGTTGAATATTAGACATATGATTCCATTTATTGGGATTTTTCAAAATAAATGGAGCTGATCCATCATTCTGAGTTTGATCTTGTTGAGAGTTTTGAGCCTCTTGTCTGGTAACAACTCCGATGGTACCTACAATGTTATATTGAAGATGCTGAAATGGTCTTGGTTGAGCGTTTATGGCTTGTTCATTAGGAAGGAACTGATTAGAAGAGGGTCGAGTAGTAACTCTTCTAGGAAATGGTTCTTCTGGAACCATAGCATCTGTGATAGGTTGAATCGGATCTAATTCGTTTTCAGAGCTATTCGATTGGTTTGAGGTGATGTCTATTTCATTTTTAGTATCCGATTCTACATCAATAGGATTGGGAGTTTGAGTATTATATAGGGGCCTAGTCGTGACCATGGATAAAGTTGTGCCAAATATTTGAGGATCCTAAAAAAATAATTGTCTGCTAATAGTCCCTACATATCGGGTAGGAGGGGGAACATTATGATGTTCGATTTGATTAGCCACTTCTTTACCATGGTTTGGTAAAGGATGTTGAAATATGTCCAATGATTGATTGGCATTCTAATTCTGATTTTGAGGGGTGTTATTTTGAGCGTTATTAGGAGCATTTTGTTTAGGTTGGAAAGCTTGCACCTCCATTTCATTATTATCAATCAGATCTTGTATTTTATGTTTCAATCTTTTGCAAGAGTTTGTAGCATGTCCAGGTCCTCTATGAAAATCACAATGTAAATTAGCTCTGTATCCGGGTATAATTGGATCAGGTTCCCGGATAGCTGGTAATTGAATCAAGCCTCGTGCTAGTAATTGAGGTATAATGGTTGATAAAGGTTGATTCAATCTAGTAAATTATCAAGGAGGTTTATCAGGAGGTTTTAGTATAAATTTTGTTGTTGTCTTCGTTGTATTGATATTAGTAACATTTTTGCTGTCAGTGACTCTGTCACCTACAAATTTTTTGTTTTTATATTGATTTCTAGATGTTTTCTCATCATCTTTCTTCCTACGTTGGCCTCTCCTAATGAGAGCATCTTCTACTCTTCGAGCTAAGTCTATAGCCTGATCGAAGGTAGTCAAAGTAGCAGTTGATAACTCATAAGATATTTGTTCTTGCAAATTATTAATAAAAATGTCCAACATTTCCCTATAAGGTAGCACAAAGTGCAATTTTCCTATCAACTGCCTCCATCTAGCTAAGAAATTAGCAAAACATTAATCTTTGTCTTGTTTTAAGTTGTACAAATCTTTAATGGTTACATGCCTTTCGATATAGGCACTAAATTGATGGACAAAAGATTCAGTTGTTTCCTCAAAATTTCTCAAAGAATGAGTGGGCAATTGATAGTACCACTCTAATGCCATTCCTCCTAAAATCTTTAGGAACATTTTTAGTAATAGCAATTCATCATGTGATATATCATGACATGCTATCCTAAACATGCAAAGATGCTCTATGGGATCTTCAGTTCCTTTATATATAGGCAGGACGGGCATGGGAAAGTGTTTAGGGTATGGTTGTGCTACAACTATGGGATCCAAAGGCTGACTACACATCTCTCGATAATTGTACAAGGGACGGTAGGGATCTATCTGGTCCATGCAAGAAGCTAACTATTTCACCATGGCTTCCAGATTACTGGTTTGCCCACCATATGGGTTCGGTAGGGCATAAATATGGGATTTGTGAGCATATGATGGAGGAACATGAAGATTAGATGGTATATTGCTATTGTGTAAATTGTTGGTAGGAAGGGTGTTATGAAGAAGTTTTGAAGTTGTATTATGTTGTATCCCAGATTGTTGAAAATTGGTGTTTGGCTTCATTTTAGGTTTTTGTCGATTTGAAGCATATTGATCAATAGTTTGGCAAAATAAAGCAATGAATGAAGGTCTATTTTGTGTGGGAATGATTTTAGGCTCAATAACAGGTTCCTTAGGAGGTTGGGTAACCTATTGTTTTTGCATGTTCTGAATCATAGTGACCATATCTCTATTGGATGGTCCAGCTTTATCACTTTCTTGATCAACAAAGGACAAGGGATTAGTGTGTATGTTAAACGTATCTTCCATGGCTACTTGAGTGTCACTAATTTGTCCTCTATCAATACGAACTGCCATATTAAGAGCACCAATGTTATTATTGAAAAATTTCTAGAAATGATCTATGTTATCAAAAGTAACAGTTCCGTCTAGAGCCATTCTAGGGGATGAGGATCCTTCCTCTCTAACATTTTCTTGTTGTTCATTTTCTTCAACCAGGTCATATTCTAGTTGTTATAGAGTTTCTTCTTCTGGAATTGGATCCTCAGGAAGGGTATTTAATTTTTTATTTTTCTTGCCTAACCAATCTTCTTCTTCTTCTTCTTCTTCTTCAGTTTGTTTACCATTCCTAAGTTTAGGCATTGTGCTTAAATTTAGATTTCAGAAAATATATATATACTTGTATATATATATGTGCAACAAGCTTAAGAGGTATATATTTTAATTATATACCTACTATAGTATTTGAAATAAAATGTTTTAGTTTTGTTATATTTTGGTTTTTCTTGTTTTTTTCTATTTTTTTTTTTGTAACAATATTATAAAGATAACAACAACACACTAAATGCAAGAAATAATAATAATGAAAGCAATGATCTAGTTTTCTATAAACAATTTATAAATATCATTAATGGGCTCGAGTTCTTCAGGAGTCATGAAGTGTTCTTCTTCAAATTGAAAAATTTCTTTCAAGAATTTGACAAAAAGTGCTATAGTGATATTATCTGTCTCAGATTCTGGTTGGTAGAAATAAAGTTCGTGGCAATACTCTCGATATAACACAGCCCGAGGAACTCTCCTCCACCTTTCCCTATCTATAAGAACAACCTCTTGATCTTCTACATGACCTAGGAATTGGTGTATAGTAGCTGTGTTCTCAAGGTATTCCTCAAAGGTGAACAATTCTGAAGACACAAGAGCTCTCCTATAAGCTAACCACCTATGGCAAGCTCTCTGAAGTTCATGATAAAAATGAGTTGATGAGGATCCAGGATCCTATCTAGGGCAAACCTCTTGATTTGTTTAAGTTGTATTGATCTAGATGAAATGATACCTAGCCTCCTATCAAGTTCTTTCCACAAAAGTTGGTTTCTATATGTTTCAAGCACACTAAGCACAAAATTAACTTCTATGGCTGCTAATTGGTTTTCAACATTTATAGTGACAGCTAATATTTTATTAGGAGCTACCATATAGACATGATATGCAACTTAGTAGTTTTCTAATGATTTGAAATGCATCTATGTTTTTGTTTTTTTTTGTTTTTTTTTTGTTTGTTTTCAAAAGGTTTTAGTTTCACGTCGAGTTCACCAAAATGTATCGTTCCAAAATTTTCACACCCTTACCTTCAGGCTAAAGGATCCGTGCCCAGAAGAGGGATGCGAGAAGGATGGGACAATACCTCGGATTGAGAGGCCCTTTGAAGGTCCCGCCTCTCGGGGGAGGTGTAGTAAGGTGATTTTTTGACGGATGGTGGGGTTCACTAGGAAACGTTTAGTGGCAGTCTCCACGCCTAGGTTGGGAATGTGTTTTAATGTGTTCAGTTTTAGCTTTAAACATTCAAATCCTAGGTTTGGCCAAATGAATTTAAGCTATTCTATATGAAATGTAGATTTAAATGAATACAAAAAATAGATTTGAATAGAAAACAGAGAGAATAAGCTAGATTAAAGAGCCATACCTAATCTGGATATCTGATGGAGGTTCTGATTCTTGAAGCAGTTAGGATCGCCTCTGATCTGACAGGATCATCTGCAATCAGACAGGATCATCTGAGATCTGATGAATTCGTCAAAGACCTGCAATCAAAGAAATAGATGCAAAATACAGAAAATGCAGCTATGCCAACAGAGGGCAATGATGTAGAATGATAGTAATAATATTAAAATGATAATAATAAACAAAAACATGAGTGCATTACAATGATTTAATGATAATTTATGATTTTATTATGCATTAAGACTATATGGGTGAACTCCGGGATGCAAAATAATAATAAGTTTAACTAATGCAAAGCAAAATAGTAAATAATGGAGAAAGAATGCAAACTCAGGGCACTGATTGCCCCCAATGTTGACTGTAGTCAAAATCATCTCGGATTGGTATGAAATCATCTCGAATTGGACAGGATTGTCTATGATGATATGAGATTGCTCTGGTTGAAGAATAACAAAGTTCGTGCAAGAAAATTCGAAAAGGGACAAAGGCAAACAATAGTCTAGGATATTCTAATGCATGTAAAACTCGAAGTGTAGAAAAATTCAGCCAGGGGAATGTCAAGGGGAGGGCCTAAGATTAAATAGGCATAGGAAAGAGGTTGGGAGGTTGGATATCATCCCAATTTGGGAGATCTCCAACGAGGGAGGTCTCTAACCACACAGAAATGCTTTTGCCTAGGTTAGAGACGCCATTGAAACAGAAGCTAATTATGAAAAATCAGTTTTGGGACGAAATCATCTGGACGTCCTAGTCTAGACGAAATCATCCGATCTGAGGCGATATCGTCTAATCGACGACGATATCGTCCAATGGTCACAATAAATCCTAAAAATGGTGCAAAAAATGAGGAAAATAGTTAAAAGGCGGTTCGGGGTTGAAAATTTGAATTTGAATTATTACCAAGATAATTTTAATTATTGCTAAGGTTTACTACGCCAATTTTAGGGTGCTACAGTTCCATTACAAAAATAAGCACATCAAAGTATGCCTCCAAATCATCCTAGGAATCAAGTTTGTGATACTAATCTTAATGATATTCCATATTATGCTCCTTCAGATGATAGAGGAGGTCTATATATGACTTACATTGAAGTAAATTTTTGTTCAAAATTTCTTGAAGAGCTTGAAGATTTTGCAGAAGAAATACTATGGATGGGTAACAAGGAGTTGGAACCAAAATATCACCATTTCATTTGGGAAAGAAAGGATTTAGAATCATTATTCACAAAGGAGGATTGGGATGATCATAGAAAGAAGAATGTAAAAATTGATCCCATTATAGAAACCCCTAAGCCATCAAAAGTGGTTGAAAGTGAGTTTGAAAGAGAATAAATAAATGAATTTGAAGACAACATAATTTCACCACTTTTTCTCGGAAGATACTTTGGATGATATTGTTGAAATTGATGACCAAGAAAACCCACACCTTCCAAATTATGATAAAATTGAATCATGGGTTACCAATGTGGATTATGACAACCTTACAAATTTAAATAACAGAAATAACCCACTTTTGGAAATAATTAAACCATATAAGGAAGGTGAATATGAATTTTATGAGAAACATGTTGATGAATCAAAAGATGAAGAAGTAGTTGAGCATCATAAATTGATTTTGGAATATGATTACTATGATTCTTGGAAGAAATGGGAAGAATATGCTCACTCAAAACCTTCTAATAATTTTTTTTTGTGTCAATTGATATGCAGGATAATATAATTGCTTTCTCACATGAGGATATTACAAGTCCTGTACAATTCGAGAAAGTTTTGGAAGAAGGGTTAGAATATCATAAATTATTGGAAAATGATAATGATTCTACTACCATGGATAAAGAAGGGGAACCACTTGCTTTGGTCCTATTTGAGGGGCAAGAAATTAAAAATCTTGATTCACCTTTTGGCTCCACAATGTATATGCCATATCAAAATGAGGAAATTTCAGGATCTAAATGGTTTGGGTTTGATATCACCGATGATCCAATTGAAAATGTTACGTTATCTGAAACAACCCCAGTGATTTATCATGGAGATGTGTTAGTTGACCCATCCCTAGATAGACAAGACTCATGGTTTGAAAAGGATGGACATGTATTTAATTGGGTGCCTAATTTTGGTGTCTTTGATAAACAGGTCATGGACAAAGAAAAAGTGCTACAAGACACTTTGGATGAATACCTCACAATGACTCATCAAGTATTGGTAAATGAAAGTGCATCAAAGGTAAAATATCACCTTTTTGGTTTCACCATTCGAAGTGCAGGTGAAGGTTTTTCTAATGGGTGATTGGATTCAAATACTATCAATGATGAAATGCCATGTGTGGTTGATGAAAAATTTGAGTCAATTTATCCTCACATCACTAATAAGAATGCTTTATTGAATGAAAAAGAAATTGATGTGCTTAAAGTGTTAAATCAAGTTCATAATCAATTAGTTATTAAATCTAGGATACAAAATTATGATGATCCTTATTTAAAAAATATGCTAGATGCTTGCAAGTGGTTGCATAAATTTGATTAGCCTATGAACATGAAAAATGATTTGGATTTAAAGTTTTTAGAAATAGGCTCTTGTTTACAAGATCTCATATTTAAAAAGGGAAGCATATTTCCAAGTAATGAATTGAATTGTGCAATTTGCATTGTAAGGAATAGACAAGATAGAATTGAAGATCAATTATTGTCTCATCAATTTAGTGATTTGAAGCTCACCTAAGGGATTGTTAATAGAACTAAATCAAATTGCTAGGGTGATAGAGGCAAGATGAAAATTTTTGCATGGTTGGGCCTAACTTTACTTTGGTTGGATATCTATAAAATTTGGTATGCGTATCATGTTACTTTTCTTTTGAAGTGCACTAATCATTTTTGGGATCCAAGGAAAGGTTAGCTCAAATTTCGCACCATGTTGTACCATAGTGTATATATTTGTACATAGTTTTGGTTTTCATATTTTTGTTCGGTTGTGTTATTTTTGTTTGTGTTTTATTCTTAAGTTAGATTTGGTTTGTTTTTCTTTGTAATTTTATGTTTTGGGTTGTTCCCTTATTTTGAGGTGATGTTTTGTGGTCGCTAACTTATGGTATCTGGCCCATTTTTAGGTTTCTTTGTTTAGTAGGTTGGAGTATCTAATCTAAAAATAGGTGAACCCAAGAAAAGGGGGATGAGTTATTGGGTGATCATGTTCAGATTTTGGGACTAAGATGGTGGAGAGTGAAACAATGAAAGACTTCGCTAGAGCTCCACATGTAAATCATAAACATTAAAGGGTATTTCTGGAAATTATGAAGGATTAAGTTATCTTGATTTGCAATCCTAAGCAAAAATCCAACACGTTCTACTTGTAGGATTCTTAACCCCAGTTATGCTTGAAGCTTTGCAAAGTTGTTCTTTTGAAAAAAAAGAGGAAAACAAGCATTGAAAAGCATGATAAAATCAGTCACAAGATCTAAATAAACTCTACCAAGACTATGGATGCCTGACCGACTGTAGGGCTCTGTCTAGACACAACCCAGATAAAAATAAAGTCTTTGTAAAGCATTGAGCGAACACAAGGGTGAGTTAGATATACCCTACCAGGGCTATAGATGCCTGACTGGTAGTGGGGCTCTATATATAAAAGTTTTCATTTTATGAGTTGTAATTAATAGCCTAATGAAAAATAGATGACAAAATCTATAGGGTTTTCAGAGATGCAATAATGAATCAATTTTTCACACACTAAGCAAAGGCAAATAGATTAATAATTTTTATTCGAATCTGTTTACCCCCACCTTCTTGGGACATTGCTAAATAATTTACGTTTCATTGATCTTATGTGTTCTCATTTCATATTGGGTTCTTCACCCGAAATGCTCAAGAGCATTTCCCAGTAGAGTCACCATTTATTGTGACTATCACACAACTCACCCCAAAATTGGGGATCCACCTTTCATTTTTTGTGTTTGGGTGTTTTTGTTTCATTTTGAGTGTCTAGTAGGTTGCTTGGTTTTAGGTTGTAGTTTTTTGTTAATTTGTTATTAGCAATTTTGATGATTTTTATCATCAATTTGTTGTCAACGATTTTTATCGTCAATTTCTTGTCGATGATTTTTATCGTCAATTTGTTGTTGACGATTTTTATCATCAATTTCTTGTCCAAGATTTTTATCATCAATTTGTTGCTGATGATTTTTATCATCAATTTATTATCAATGATTTTTATCGTCAATTTTTTGCTGATGATTTTTATCATCAATTACTTGTCGATGAATTTTATCATCAATTTGTTGCTGATGATTTTTATCATCAATTTGTTGTCGATGATTTTTTATTGTCAATTTTGTTGCTGATGATTTTTATCATCAATTTTTGGTTAGATTTTTATTATTAAATTTTGTGTTTCTTTCATTTGTATGTTTCAAATAATATATAAAATGAAAATAAAAAATCAAATAAAAAGTAAAAATATATATTTGATAATATATGTATAAAGAAGAATAAATAAATATAAAATAAAAAAAATAATAATAAAAATACAAATGAAACTTTAAATGTATAAAAGAAAGTAAAAAAGGTGTATTTCTCTATTTTACTCCAATATACCCTTCTTTTAATGATCGTTGTCATTACATGTTATTATATACTAATGGGCATTTCGTTATGATTTTGTTACACAGGTTTTGATGCTGGTGACCCCACAAAGTGGCGTGTGGGTGATTTGAGGGTGACCTGATGGCAAGGTATTAAGTAAAAGCTTGATGTGGTGGATGCAATGATTGAGGATACACACGAGATGTATGTTTTGATGCATGAGACTCATAGACCATGCATGGATAGTGTGGCTGATGTTGGAACATAGCGTTAGAGGTTTAGCAATGACATCAAAGGAATAGATTTGTGGATGAACACCCATAGGGATATCCCCATCAGCAGTGATCAAAGACACAGTGCATGACAAAAAGACTAGTTAATGTCGGGTGAACTAATTTTTGGTTTTAAATCACAGGTATTATTTCCAAGTGGACAAAGATCATGAGAAATTTAAGGATCCAAACCCTAGAAGTGTGAGTACGGTGATGACATGGACATCCATGTAGGTCAGGTATGAAATATCAAATGGACACACGCATGGGAGAGAAGAGACAATAAAAAATGGGAAGTTAGACTACACTACTAAGATATGATGGCTTGGTGACTTGGACCCGAGGGGTAATAACAAGGATTTACTAACAATATTACATACATGGTGAGGGGTGTGCTCACTAGTAATGGAAGCTACTCGAGCATGGGCATTTACATTTGTATGACCCAAGAACTACACTCAAAGTCACTCGAATATGGGATCCACATATGGTGAATTCAAATCGATGAGCTATGGGTTACTAAAGAAGACAACATGGATTTGATGTGGATGGGTGGTGCACAAGTGATATTTAGAAACAAGTAAAACCACCCAAGATTTTGAATCAGATGGAGGACCCGTGAATTGAATGTGGACACCTTAGATGCTGTAGGTGAGCATCACAAGGATAGGATGATATTTACAACAAGCAAGACATGACAACATTAGATGAGAAGGATTCCTAATGGAGCATAGAGGAGTCACAATGAATGTTATTCTACCAGGTGAGGTTGAAAATTTATTTTAAAATAGCACATCATAGTATGAAATCTATTTTCAAGCCATCATGGTAGGTGGTGCACCAGACAAAAGTAGGTGGCTACTAGAAGAAATCACTGTGATTCACACAAAGGGTGATAGTGAAGTGTTGAGCATGGAGTCAGACAATTTTAGAGATAATGACATTGTAAATATTGATGGTGTAGGAATTACATTATGAGGATGGCTATTTGTCATAGTAAGCAGATCTAAATTATTTAAAAGCAGTATTGATAGGGGACAATGTGTAAACCATCGAAGGGATTGCTTTGCAGCATGACTTTATGATTTGAAAATGTAGATTTTACCATTATATACTAGGTTTATAACACATGACCATCTTCAAGGGAGAGGATGTATACATCCAATATTATTTTTAGCATAGAGATTAGCGATGCAGATGGTCAATTCAGGATCCCACAATTACAAAGTGGTCATCGATGAAGATAGATGCGGGTGTGCTAAAAGAAGTCAACAAAGGTTTGGTAGGTGCATGAAATGAACTTATTGCAGTTGTTGTAGTGACAATGGGATTAGATATCATGGCAGGCGATCCATAGTAAGGGTAGGATGTGGCGATGTTAGTCTCAATGAACGATGCATACCAAAAGACACCAAATGTTAAAAGGATGTGTGAATTAATGCATGTCAAGGGTTTGGTGATGGAATGACATGATGAATCAAACCCACCATTGTCCATTGTGTAATAAAGCATCACATAATTATTTAGGCAACCCATGACCTTATTCTTCTGCATGGGTGAATAAAATAGGTGTAAGCATGATTGTTAGTAAAAAATATATTTCAATAAATGAAAAGAAGTAACGACCATTTTAGCCATTATGCTTATGGTCGTTACCAAGGCAAACAAAAGAAGAGAAAGTCCAAGCGAGGCAAAGTAAAGAAAATGAAGCGTTAAACAATCAAAATGAAAAGGAAATGAATGGTTTTTTGAAACGAAGGGGAAATGAAATGCAAAGGGGCAGAATGAAAAATTTTAAATATGGCACCAAAATAGGGAAGAAGGGCTAGATCTTCTTGGAGAGGCCAGATGTTGGATTTTTTGGGAAAGGAGCTAGATTTTTTTTTTGTAAATCAGAACATCATTTTAATGCAGAGTTTAGAAATTTGCAGCCTATTAGCAATATTGAAGGTATCTATTTTTGCATGCTTGTTTTGAATGTTTATATTTTAGTTTTTATGTTTCAGGCTTATAGTGATGTTTAATGCATTTAAGGTTGCATCATAGAATGTTTAAAACATGAAATCCATTTTCACTCCTTAGAAGCTCGCACCTAGGTTATTATGAGTTGTGCAAATGCAGATTCGGGTAAACTAGGTTGCATGCATAAATGTCTCACATATTTGGTTTTGTAGGAATAGGATGGCATTATAATGACTGTAGTGTGTTTTAACATTTTCAGCTTTCTAGTCCATTTCTAGATTTTGTTTATTTTTATTTTTCTAACTTTTCATTTTGTTTTTTTTTTTAAATTTTCAGCGATAAAAAAATTAAAAAAAATAAAAATTCAAAAATAAATGCATGGAGCCCTAGAATGAACTAAAATATTTAATCCTAAATAACTTTGAAGTGATTCTGAAGCCATGTTGATTTTATAAAAATTGTTGAAAATTGCTATTTTATGCAGATTTTTATAATTTCGGAATTTTGCATTTTTCACATTTTAAAGGTAAATATGATTTTTCTTTTCAGCTTTACATTTTTATTTGCAAGCATAAATGAACTTCCATTTATGAAAATTTCAATTTCATCAAAGGGGGATAAAGTTTAATGGCATTCCATAAGCTATAATTTTTGGAGAAATAAATTCGCCTTTCTTTATGAAAATTTTGATTTCATCAAAGAGAGGTAATTTATACATTAGATAAAAGGGCTATTGTTTTAAAGCATTAAATTATTTTCTATTTATGAAAATTATGATTTCATGAGTGAGGGATAATTTATGATTACATTTTAAAGCAATAAATTATTGTCTCTTTATGAAAATTAATTTCATCAAAGAGGGATAACTTATTTATTATATCAAAGGCTACTATAGCTACAAAGTTGGTCATATAGATTATTCCATCTTGAGGTTTAAAGAAATATAAAAAGAATTCTTTCATAATTTGAAATTCATGTTTAGAGATAGGTTTTAATCTTCTATTTCATGTTTAAAGTAGGATTTAATGCAAGATAAAACTTGTTTAAAACCTACTTAATAAAGGAAGATAAAATCTACCTAAAAAAATTCAAGATAAAAGGAATTAAGGCTTACATCATGGTCATATGAGGGCTAATTCATATTTTATTATTTTTAAGTATCATGGACAATCATTAGTATAACATGGTAAAATACACCAACACATGCCCCTTGTTAACAGTTACTTGCAATCACTAAGGTGTTCCTAGCATTCATTTGATATATCTTCATTGAGATTACTAATACACGTGCAATTCTTATATAATGGAACCTTGGATAAGTTTTTTTGATTTATAAATTATTTGCAAGAGAGGGTTTTGTGATAAAAATCCTAAGGAGAGTGTGGTTTAGCAATTGGGCAAAATTACCACTCAACAATACCCTAAGACAAACCTATATATAGGTAACTAATACTATGGTTGGTAAGGGGTTTGAAGACCTTGTTCATACTAACCAAGATTATTCTCGTACTAATGGCAGCAGTAAATGTACTGCAATATGAAATTTGAGTTTGATAGATAATTGATATTCCTTGAAAATGGCTCATCATCATCGTCCACCATAGGGGATGAACTTGTAGAATCATAAAAACCCCCATAGACAAAGTTCATTTGGTTTGGGGGCACCTCCAAGGGCATAATGGTACCAATGGTTAGTGACGACAAGTGAGGTCTACCTATGTCTTGCATCGAAATGATGAGTGGAATGAATGTGATATTTTGCATGAGATACTCAGTGAGTCATGATTAACCAAATAATTCATGACTTGCAGTGGGGTGGATGAGGATAATAGGGGTGTGGCTTTAGATGGTTCATCCATCACAATAGGTGATTCTTCCTTGTATATAGGAGTTGGAATATCTATTATAGAAATAGAGGAAATGGATGATGGGATTTCATCGATTGGTTCTTTCAACATCTTCTTAATCGAAGGATCCAAGGATGAAGAAGGGATATTGAACAAAACCAATGGTGATAATGGTGATGGAGGAGGCGATGATGGTTTAGTGAATGATTATAGTTATGGATCTAGAATTTTGATAGGATCATTTGATCATATGTATAAATGGGTGGATGGCAAGGTAGAATCTTGTAGATGGTGCACTATATTGTAGAATTTAAAGTGCTCAAGGTTTGCATAAACCACATGAAACTACCCTTAATGGATGTAATTAAGGCACTAGTGTAATATGGATAGGATACACTTCATATCTTTGATTCAAGGTCTTCCAAGCAATATGTTATACTACATTACACCCTCCAAGACATGGCACAATATGGGATGGTAGAGAATAAAACATCATTAATTGCTCGAAGGATGAATGTAGATGCTACAATATGTGATGATGGAATACTGAGATGATGCAATATATTAGTTGTAATGATATTGATAGAGGAGTATGTATCAATCAAGACTCACTTGTAAGGAATCTGATTCACACTAGAAATGATGTGTAGTGGAGTATTAGGTACCTCAATGAGAGTTAGGTTGATATTGTGATCATGAAATATGATAAAATGTTACTTGCAGTGTTGAACGTACCTCACAAAATTGGCAAAATATTTGTGATCCTAGGGCTGCAATTCAATTGATTTTAGGATCTCCATTAGAGATTATTTGTGTGGTGGAAACTATTGTATCAAATCATAAATGGAGAGTCTTGTCAATGTTGTTCATAAAATTTGGGAAAGTCTACTTATGATCATCACAATCGGGTGAATAGAGGATCTTGGACAAGATTTGGTTATGGTAAAGGCTATGATGTGGGAGGGACATTGGTCAGAGCTACAGGTGGTGCAAATTGATTAGGATACCTACAATTCTTTATCACGATATTAATCATGCAAAAAAACCCCTGATTGGGTAGGGTTGTATGGATTTCATTGACCTGTCTTGGTTGATCTACTTGAATCTCATGTGTGGGTAGTGGATCTTTGAATATGTCCAATTGTTGATTATTGGTAGCAAGAGGATTGTCAATTTAAAGTTTATTTTTATCAAGCATATCCTATACTATATTTTTTAATGTGTAACATGATTGAATCTCATGACATTTTTGTTTATGATAAGGACAGTACATGTCCCATCAATACCACTTAGGCTTTGGTTGATTAGGATCCAAGGGGTGAACCTCTAGTATATTGATGGTATTTGCTTCACCAAAGATTCAGGAAATGGTGTATAATGGTAATATTGGTGGCATGGTTGATTTTGCACCAGATTTTGCTAAGGTTCATAGTGATACTCCATAGGAGGAGGTTGATTCTGACAATTAGTTTGAGGTGGAATTTGCTTTGTAGATCTTGGAACACTCAAGACAACTTGATTAACTAAAGATGGCTTCTATTGTGTATGGTTTTCTTTGGTGTTCTTGTTCCATTACTTATTATGAAGTTTTATATCCCTTTCCTAAACCTTGATCTCTTATATGACCTTTGTATGAGCTAGGGATTCCTAAAATATTTGATATTGTTGGAGTTGTAACACTAATGAAATTTATTTGAAACTTCTCATAAATAGATGAGTTAGCTCTGTTATAGACTGTGTAAATGATAAATTTGATATAACCACTCACCACCTATTACCATAATCTAAGATTGGTTCATTTTCAAAATGGCAAATATTGTATAGATTAGTTAAGGTTTCTTTATTTTTCATGTTAAATGAGAAGCGCTCTAGGAATGAATTGGCAAGTTGTTCAAAGCTATGGATGCTATGCCTTGGCATATGGTTATACCTATTATAAATAGAATCTATTACATCATTTGGATAATGTAAATGTACCTTTACCTTGGTACATACTTAGGACATTAGATTACTTTAGGGGGAAGTTATCTACTTACTTCATACAATGCAATAACTGCACAAGTGTTAAAGTGCAAGATGTATATGTGCAAGTTGTCCCTTGCACATCTAGGTAGAGTGTTTTACAACAAAACTATTTCCTATATAAATAGCCATAGATATAGATCATACATAGGAACATAAATAGAAGAGAATACAATAGCATATAGGAGTCATAGTGGTGTGATGTAGTAGTGTGATGTAATATGGTGGAGTGTGATATGCTCAATGCCATTTATTGAGTAGTAGCTCTATTCATGGAGTGTTCATTTCCTCTAGAGATATTTGTAAACATCTCCATAATTTCTATATATTATTTTCAATCATATCATAGATTTACTTTCTATCATTTTATTCAACATATTATGTTTGCTACCTCTGATTACATGCTACATCAAAAGCTAACAATTTTATTAGAGCTATGGTAGATCAATAGGAAAACCACCATTATCATTGACCCTAAGTTTTTGTCAACCTAACATGCCATTGGACCAGTAACTATCAAAACACTCAAGAGAGTCTAGGTGGTAGAGTTAAGGAAAACCACAAGTTAGGACTAAAAGAAATCTAAATTTTTAGAATACTGAGATTGCATATGGCTGGAGTCTTTCCATAGAGTTTCAAAGGAAAACTTATGAAGACTAGGACTCAACATTTGATCCACTAGTTTGATGAGTCAACTAGTGAAGCTCATATAAGAAATTTAGAGAAATTGACCTAAAGTTTCTTTTATTATAGGGAATTGATTCTCAGATGATTGGCACACCTCCTACAAAAGAAATCTAGGAGATTTCAACTTTGTTTCTCGAAGGTCATAGTGCTTTCATACTACAAATATTAGTTATTGCAAGAGAAGAATACTACAGAAGAAACTTTTGGAGTAGACTTATGGTGAAGTTGGGAGACAGGAGATCTACATTGCTAGATTGGAAAATTCACAAGAAGAAATGGCCATAGAAGCTTTAAAAGGCCATAGTAGCCTTGATATAGAAGAAAATGCCATAGAAGCCTTGATATAGAAGGAAAGGCCATAGAATCATTTGTACTAAAAATGGCCACAAAAGCCTTGATACTAAAAAATTCCATATAAGCCTTGATACTAAGAAAGACCATAGAAGCATTAATCCTCAAGAAGACTTTAGAAGAAAATATCTAATTCAGAAGTAGATTTTAGTACTAATAATTTATTGCAGGAACATGAATATTTAGTGAGTTGGGAAAGCTTACTATAAAAATGTTAGGAGGAGTATCTTCTTCAGAATCAATCCAACACCTAAAGCAAAGAGATCTAGAGAAGATATCATTAATGAAGAAGGACTAAGAGAGTCTTGCTTGAATACATAGGTAGAAAAATCGGAGATCCAGGAGAAGATCTCACCATCAACAATTCCAAAAGTATAAGGTTGAAGATAAGGTCTTAAAGAAGACCAGAAGGAGTTGTAGGATCAAAGGCCTTGGAGAGGTCTCTACGAGCATCCAGTAAAAGACTTGGTGAGCCTTGCTGAAGAATTCATCAAAGGAGTTACAAGGAGAACTCATTGGAGAAATTCACTATTGGAGATGTGAAATATTTGGAATAATTGTTGCCATACAACAACAAGCACAAGAAGAAAAATTTGGCAAGGAGTGCCAAATATCAGAAGACATCAAGACACATAATCTCGAGAAGAAGATATTGTTTGAAGTCAAAATTCAACAAGAAGCTTGAAGGAAGATTCATATAGAAGAAGCTTACCAAATATAGGAGACTTAGAGATTACCTCTCACAGCAAGAAGACACCACTTCAAAATTAAATATCTCTTCACATATACAATAAAAAATGAGGAGAATACAAGAGGAGAACAAGCCACCAAAAATTTGAGGCTTGTGAAAGAGAGACCATATTTTGGTGAAGACAAAGTTGTTCCAGGTAGCCTACAGAAAGAGCTACAAGATCTTATCTAAAATAGTAACTTTGTGATCATAGACACCAAGATCTACATCCTCTATAGAAGTGGCAAAAAGGGATTTAAAAAAAGGCAAGCAACTATTGGTGCAAGTAGATTCATTAAGTGGATTATTTATTAGATTTGTTTAAGCACCTTAACTAGATTGAAGTTACAAAAAGGAGAATTAAATTAGAGTCTTGAAAAGGTGCAAAAATAAAATATTATTTAAGGTTAATTTACACTTTAGGAGTTGATTATATTTTGGAACCTTAAACTATCTATCAACTACCTATTATCTACTTTGGAAAAGAAAATGAAGACTAGCTCCTATTACCTTGTTAAATAAATTTTAGAATAATTATTGAAGATTCATTTCAGATTATTTTTTATTAGTTGCAGTAGATTGATGAAGTGCATTAGTTTGAATTAGAGTAATAAGGTTATATTAGTGCATTAAAATATTATTATATTTTCATATGTGTACATGGTAGGTGACTCTGCAGGTGCAGGGGGGCTCTGCACACGACTTCCCATGGAATTCCTATTCCATTTCCCTGCATCCCTTCCCTGGCCCTGTCCTAGGTCCTTGATCTTGTTCCAGCTTCCTTGACACTTCCTTAACCCTTCCTCCTTGGAAATATGGTGTTGTAGATGATCTCCTTGAGGGGGGAGATCACTCATACAATTTTCTACCCATTTCCTTACCCTTTTTTGGGGTTTTCCTCTATTTCTTGGGTCTTAGGATGGTTTTGGGTTCTTAACTAAGACTTTCCTTGGGTTTTCTGGGTTGTTTAAGGATTTTTCCTTGGATTCCCAATTTTTCCTAGGTTTTTTTAGGTGTCTTCTTGATGTTTTCCCTTGGAGGATATTTAGTTGTGGAATGTTGGGGCTGTGGGAAAGAGGCTTCATGAGTAGTTTTGCACAACATCCTTTTGGTCTTGGGGAGGACCATGTGCTTTCTTCTGTGACTCTGCTCTTTGGGATTGATGTTGTGGGTCCAATAAGATTTTAGTTTCTTTCATGGCCTACCTAGGAGGGCCTCTAGTTTCCTTGCTACTATGTCCTTGCAGGACTTCCTCATTTATTTCCTTGAAGCTATTTGTTGGTAGTGCTAAAGGATATCTAGGATTTTTTGCTACATCCTTTCTATCTGAGCTCTATCATATACAGTTGGGATTCCTCGTGACTCCTTCCTCTTGGGTTCCTTGGGAAATTTCCCTTCTTCTTCCTATGGTGTGTTGTTCTACTTATACTATTTCCTCTTCTGGGCTAGCATATTTGAAGGCTTCCTTCTTCACTGCATGAGGACTTCGTTTCCTATGGAGTTCCTCAAAATATTGACCTACTTTCCAGGATTGTGACCCTTTTCATGAGGATTTCATGGCCTCAGGAAATCCTTAGATTGCTAATGCATCTTTCAGGATCACAAGAGATTCAATTGTTTTTAGTTTGAATGATCCTATGGTGTCCCTAGTTGGCTCCCCATCATTTTTTAGGCAGGATTTAATGTAATATCAGTTTCTATGCTCCACCCTTTGGTGTAGGGTGGTTTTTCTACTGTTGTATTGTCTCCCCTGCATGGGAAGTTGTTTATTTCATGGTTTCTAGTTTCCATTGGGTGGTTTGACAAATATTTCCTTTTTATGCCCTTGGGATGTTTCAAATTTAAATTTAGGCACCTATTTCCTTTTCCCACCTTTGGGAAGTTTCAAATTTGTTTTTAGGTGGGTTTTTCCATTTTCTTCTATCGCCTTCTCCTTTCCCACCTAGCGGGCTTTTCAAATTTTGTTCCGCATGTTTTTCCTCACTACCTTCTTGAATGATTTATTGAAGGTGTTCCTCAAGGATATCCTTAATCCTATCCTATTTTCCATCCTTGGAATGTTCCTATTGAATCTTGATGTAATCAGGTTTTGGGATCCTTGATAAAAATCCAGTTTTAATTTAACTTAACTTACCAAAAAAAAAATATTTTTAGATTTTCACTATTAGATTTCTCTAAAAAATATTATTTCTTATTTTCGTAATAAGGGCACAAAAACAAAATTAATCAAAGTGTCTAAAGAAACTATTAGTTCATAGAGATATGCAAATTTGGATGGCCTAAGGAAGCCAAAAAATAAGCTTAATCCTCCAAGTATTTGAGAAGAAGGTAACCACCAAAAAAATGAGCATAAAAGGAAGCATTGAACGAGACTTGGTGACTCTTAGGTTCAAGGTAAAATAATAGTGTAGAAAAATACAATAAAATAAAGCTTTCATCATGTGGTTAAAAGCTTGGATCCATTTATAAAATATCCAAGATAAAAGGGAAAGGTACCCATTCTAAAGGACAACCTCAAAACCCCTATATTGCACTCAAGGATTCTGCCTCAAAAAATAGAAATTTAGATGTAAAAAGAGGAGTGCAAAAGAAGGGGCAATAAGGATGTTTTATGTAGAAATATTTTACATTATATTGCACAGATGCTAAACTGGTTATACAAGGAGAAAAGATAGATTTAAAGGTGCTCTAGAGGAACTACACTTGCTAGAAAAATCAGCCAAAAATGATCGTATGCAAACAACAATCAAGCTCAGCTCAAGGAACCAATCAATGGGCTCATACTCCTTGCATCCAAGACGGTCGAACCTACAAGATACAATGTGCAAAAAAAGGAAAAATAACATTAATCAAGAGCAATAACATCTACAAAATGAGGATGTAAGCAAGCAAGGAAGAAAGGAAAATAATGTACCATTGGAGTATCACTTACTCCATGATCGTTGGCAAAAATCGATGCTCAAATCCTCCATATTGTTGCTCCATATCCCAGCTGAAACCAGGTGTAGGTGAATGAAAGAGGAGATGGGAATTTTTAAAGCTTAAAGGATCTCCAAAAAGAGTCCATTTAAACCAGCGAAAGGGAGGACATCCATGCAAAGAAGAATGTGACACTTATCACCAAAAGAGAACCCTAATGCTCAAGTCAAGAGAGCACTCATATTCAAGAAAGGAGTTACATAAATATGTTGGTGCATTGAGTGTATGGGATACACTTGTTCCTTAGAAAATTGAACATTTTTCTAAAGATTTTAATGTCTAAATGTTACAAAAAGGAAGAAAAACGTATAATTTGCATCAAAATACCCTCAAGCACTCAATGTGAAATGGATGTGCCACTTGGCACCTTAGAAAAGAAGCTTATCCATATTAAGGATGTAAACAACCGAGGTCAAAGGATACGACAAGTAAATTTCCATCTTGGTATTTACACTTCATTGTCTATGTGCATAGTGTAGAATTACAACATGGAAATAAGGTGCTAGAGCCTTCAATGCTCAATCCAAGCGAGGTCAAAGCAAGAGTCCAAGTAGCACCTGTTTTGGAATATGTATAGCTTTAAGCAATTCAATTGGAGGGTGCAGTCTCAACATCAAGACGTCTACATAAATAGCATGCAGCCCTAGCTTCTCAGCAAAAATAACACCATATATTGCTTGGTGAAAGGGAAAGTTTAATTCCCATTATCATAGGCTTTCTTTCTTTGGGAGTCAAGGTTTTAATTAAAGGAATATAATTAATTGAAAGCAATTTATCAAAGGGAAAAATTTATCATATAAATACAATATTTGCAATATAAATCCTAAGAGCAATAAGGATTTCTACTGTAATAAATAATAATTATTTGTAAATATTATTGTGATCTAATTTATCCAAATATTAGGGAGTCATAAGGGCTGCTACATCAAATTATTTAATTGGAAAATTAGATACACTAAACCTAATTCCCAAAATGTTATTCATATAGAGAGGTTTATCATAGAATTTTCAAAGGTTGGATATGCATAATATTAGTGTCTCAAACCTATCAAAAGGATACAAAATATCCAACATTATTACCTCTTTAAAATTTGGAAACAATGCTTAGTTCAATAGGAGCAATAAGGGATAATAGGAATTGATTTTGGCATTTAAAAAAACTTTACAAAATCAATCAAATATTGAATTATAATTTATCAATCAAATATTGAATTATAATTTATAGAAAGCACTATATATTATCCATAGCATACTAGGGATTCATAAGGCATTCTACAAAATATAAGGATTGATATTAGAGAAATTAAATGGCTTCAAATAAGTTCTTCCTAGCCAAATCATAATTACTCAAGGGTCATAATTATTTTTCCTAGAAGAATAAGATGAAACCTATCTTAGTATATGAAAAACTGTTGGATATTGTCAAAGGGAGAACACAAATACCTACCATAGATGATATTGAAATCCAAAAGTTCATATAAAATGATTCAAAGGCTCTAACGATAATAACCTTTGCTATCACTGATGAAACACAACCCTATATCAGTTCTACAAAAACATTTTCAGATGCATGGACTAGCCTAGAGAAAATATTTGAAGGAAAGAATAAGGTAACTATTTTCTATATTTAGACTCAACTTCATTCATTAAAAATGAATAGTGGAAAAAGCATAGAACTGTTCCTAAGGAAGGTAGTAGATATCAAAGGAAAATGATTTACCTTAGGGGAAATAGTCAAAGATGAACTTCTTACTCAAATAACTATGAGAGCACTTACAAAAAATTATAAGTAGTTGGAGACATCTTTACAAGTTCTAAGTAAAGATACTTCTTTTTATGAGTTAATGAATATTTTATAGGGATATAAAGTGGAAAATACAGGTAAATATGAAATGTCTAACAATGCACTTGCATCTAAAGAAAATACACAGGGAAACATTGCTACTTCATAAAAAGGATGAAAATCATGGTACAAAAGATATTGTTAGATATGTAGGAAAAAAGGCCATAGCACCAGCTACTACAGGTTCAATCCCAAAAATCAGAATCAAGGAAATCAGATGAACAATGGGAACAAATTTCAGACACAAAAATATCAAAATCCTCATCAACAATAATTTTAGCGTCCAACCAATTATCCACAATTGGAGTATCAAAAAAGAAATTAGAAAGGATATCTAGCTCAGAGGATAGAGGAATATGAAGACACGAATCACTTGCTTGAACAGGTTGCAGAAAATAGAGAAGAAGATTCAAAATCTCAAGGAATCTATGAAGATCCACATTGAAGACTAAAGTATTCAATATCCAAATAATGTAATATAGGGGGGTGTTAGAAATAGAGTCGATTACATCATTTGGATCATGTAAATGTGCCTTTACCTTGGTACATACTAAGAAAATTAGATTACTTTAAGGGGAAGTTATCTACTTACTTCATGCAATGTAATCACTGCACAAGTGTCAAAGTGCAAGTTGTATATGTTCAAGCTGTCCCTTGCACATTTAGGTAGAGTGTTGGCCAAGGAACCTATTTTCTATATAAAGGACCATAGGTATAGATCATACATAGGAACATAAATAGAAGAGCATACATTAGAATATAGGAGTTAGAGTGGTGTGATATAATATGGTGGAGTGTGATATGCTCAATGCCCATTCTTGAGTAGTTGCTCTATTCATGGAGTGTTCATTTCCTCTAAAGCTATTTTGTAAACATCTCCCTAATATATATATATTATTTTTAGTCATATCGTAGATTTAATTTATGCCATTTTATTATGTATCTTGTGTTTTCTATCTCCCATTACATGCTGCATCAGAAGCTAATAATACCACTCTAGGTTCAGGCCATAGAGTGTTATAAAAAAGGTCCTAAGTAGTAAGGCATCATCATATTAGAGTTGAAATAAAAGCTTGATAAAACTGGTGATGTGCTCCTACACATCAACATCTCCTTTAAATTTTTCTGGCTTGGAGATTTCAAAATTCTCAAGATATGGAAGAGATGAGACAGAAGAGTGGAGAGGTTGATTACAAAGTTAGCTCAATGTGGGTTTCTGATAACCCATTCCTGATGCTTGCTTCTCTAATTATTTAATGCATTCAATGTGCATCTTGTAATATTTAGATGATATAATCTCATCTTCCCACCTTTGTCCTCGAATAGGGGGCAAGAAATATTTTTATTGGGATGCAATGGTTGAATGTGATCATAAACCATATCCTCATAAAGTTACCCGAGATAACCCTACTTATGGTAGTTTTATTGAAAATACTCATAGGTCTCATACCCTTGTTGTTGGTTGTATGATTAACATTGTGTAAACTTGTGGAAATGGATGGATACACAAGAAGGATGATTCTAATTTGGCCTAGGGGGTAGGTTCTAATAATGCACAAGGCACCTTTGATGGGTTTTATACCTATGGATACTAGGTGTAGGAACTATCCCATGTGAGGCCCTTTGTATATTTTCTTGATGTATCTATTGTTAGTGTAGCCACTGCTGATTTAGCTAGTATTGATGATCTAAGTGCTGTTTATCTAGCCATAACTAGTCTAATTGTGCTTGTCTACCAAAATTTTGCCTAAGTGCTTGATTTTTCCAATTAAAAATGTGATGGTAGTTGAATTTAACATTAATATGAAGGGACTTGACTTGATTTGTGGCCCCAAAAGGGTTGACTACCTATTTTCCATGATCAAGGGAATCTGTGTTGACCTGGTATTTAGTCTTGAACATAAGCTCTGGATACTCAAGTAGTATAAAAGCATAATGTGTTTGCATGGAGTACTCTTCATAAGGGGTAGGAGAATGATCTAGATATTCCTCTTCCTAATTAACTATAAATGCATGAACTGACATGGCTATTTTATTAGAACAAGTATTATACCTTCCTAAATATGCATACTATCGACTCATCCATGGATGATAAAATGAAGCGGCTTGATCATCGAGCCTCATCAATGGGGTATACTCCTGGTCATGCTCTAGTGATTGATTGGTAGGACAAGATGAGATATGAATGCATGACATCATCTTACTAGGCCCCTTAGTGGGCTGATGATTTTTTTGATAAAATAAAGTAATGTTGCTTGGTCCAAAACCTCTTCAATAAGATCATATTGAGGAACCATAGAAGCATCTGGAATAGGTGTATCCTAAGGATCATATTCTATAAGTGATTTGGTATCATGATGAACACCAATATGCCATTTAGGAATGGCCATGTCCTTTGGACTAAACCAAAGATATTCCATGTCTCCTTATAATTTTTTTGTAGTGCTAGCTCATGAGTGAGATTAACTGCACGTTATTACCATGACATGGATTCAACAAATAGTAAAGAAATAAACAAGAAGACAATGTGAATATCTTGTTTAAATTTTTATTGTTAGTCCTTATAACTGTTTGAGTGTGTTTTTATGTTACACCTTATTCCTATGAAATTAAGGGTGAAAGTTGGATGTGTCTCATCCTTTGTAGAGGAAGTACTATACGAGAGGACCTTGCTTCTACGGTCCTCATTTTTTTGGAGATATTATCGAAGCTATTTTTAGAGGCATTGGTGGGATTCCCATGATTGGTGGGTATGGGTGGTTTTAGCCCATGGTATTGTGCCCACAGTATTATAATACCATTTTGTGGTTTAGATTTGTAAGAGTTTCCTTTATATTGATTGTAATGTCCCATTATGGGCAAGGTGAACAATAATAGAAAAGAAGGTGTGGCTCTTGTTTGTTAGACGTAGCCCATATTGGGTGAACTAGGATAAATCTCTTGTGTTCTATGTGCATGTATTTTATGATTTGTTATTTTATTCTTAGTTATTTATTTTTGCATTATTATTCTAGAATAAGTTTGGGTATAACTCTTCACTAAAGGTAGTTTGAAAACACCCCTTGTTGGTAAGTGCAACTCAAATGACAAAAGTGGATTCCTATAGATGTGGCTCAAGGTAACCTAATGGGAACAAAATAATACCTAAACAGGTTGCATTGTCAAATGTTTTGCTATCAAAAAAGTCTTGCTTTCGCTTAACCCACACATTTAGGGCATGAACAAGAACAATAATCACATCCAGTAATTATTTTAAAGAGCCCTATGGGAAAGGAGCTCACTAATCCTTCCCACTTTGGGTGCACCCAAGAGTAGGGGAATTTACAGTGATGAAATACATAAATCCACTCACTTTTGGTCACTAAGGTTGCTATGGTGTAAGCCAATGGATGGAGATGAAGCCCACCATTGCTGGTCCTGATAAATGGTTGGTGATGAAATCCAACTTGATGTTTAAATAAATTATGGTGTGTGGGTTATTTTTAATATGTAAAAAGTAAAATCAAGAAGAACTCAATGATATTTTCACTAATTAATAAATTAACGTTTCACTTTCAAAAATCCTATAAAATAATAGAACTCTAAAATGAAAAATCCTACATGAGATAAACCTTTGGGTAAGAAATAACAAGCAGACCAAACAACAACAGATACAAAGCCATCCCAAATAGAGACGTCTATTGATAGAGGCCATCTATTACAAAGGCAATCGTAGATATGGGCCATATCGACCAGGGATGATCTTGGATAGGGGCTATTTGAACTAGAGTCAGTCACAAACAAGGGTTGTTTGGACCAGAGACAATATTAGATAGATGCTTGAAACTTTACTATTTTATACTTTACTCTTTGTAATCTAAAATATTTTTGCAAATTTCTTATAAAAATAGAGAAATATAATAGAGATACTCACTTTGATGGCCTACATTTGATGTAGATCTTTCTATTTGCTATTTTGGGTATGTTTTGCTCTTGATCAAGGATTGTTTCCTTTTTCATGTGTTGTTTGTATGCATAGGGTATGCCAAAAGGGTGGGTTACCCCCTTGTTGGGGGTTTAGGGGTGGAGCCCTCAATTTTTTTCACCATCCATACAACCATATCAAAATCATAGAAATAAATGGTTACAAAATAGGGCTATCTCAGGTAGAGAAGGTTGTCGAATAGGGGCCATCTCAGGCAGGGATGGTTGTAAAATAGGGGTCATCTCAGATAGGGATGGTTAAATATACAACCAGTAATCACAAAAATATGATGCAGGAGCATCCGGTGGCAGCAGAGTAATCTTGCATCAAACAATTTTTTTTTCAAGTGTTAGCTTTGATGTCGCGATATCGCGACATAGCAAAAGTGTCACGATATCGCGACATGTCACGTTTTCGTGACTCAGGGAGGAGAGAGAAGGCTCGACGCTAAAATGTCATGATTTCATGACATGTCATGAAATCACGACCGAAACAGTAGAGCAGAGGCATAAGAAGAGAATGTCACGAAATCGTGACATGTCACGAAATCGCGACCAAAGGAAAAGAGGAGGGACCAGCGGAGAAGATGTCATGATATCGCGACATGTCACGATATCATGACCCGAAGGGGCAGAAAGAAGGCCAAGTAGGAAATGTCGCGATATCGCGACATGTCATGATATCGTGACCACAAGAAAGAAAGAAGAGCCAGAAGGAAAAAATGTCATGATATCGCGACATGTCGCGACATCGCGACCCGAAGGAGAGGAAGGCAGCAAGGAAGGAAAATGTCGTGATATCGCGACCCGAAGAAAAGAAATGTTGCAAGGAAGGAAAATGTCACGATATCGCGACATGTCGCGATATCGTGACCCGAAGGAGAGAAAGGCAGCAAGGAAGAAAAATGTCACGATATCATGACATGTCGCGATATCGTGACATACTGCTGGTTCTCTGTTCAAAAAAGCCTGCATTCCTAGACGATGTTTTTTGAGGTGGTCAAGGCCTCATTAATGCATGATTTCTTGCCCGATAAGCTTGCTGAGCATGGCGGCCATTCGAAGACTGCACCCAGAGGTCAGACGGCTCATCAATGCATGTTTTCATGGCTAACCCGATGGCAGTTGCTAGATAGGGAAAGATGTAAAGGCTCAGTGAGGCAGGATGCATTCTGGTAGGTGGGTCATTAATGGCCTAGAGGGTCGGGACCTCGAAAGAGGCCCAGACATGGTTATAGAAATAGGTGGTGCATGAAGGAAAGGGGGGCTCGAAACTAGAAACTACGCCTGTTGGCTAGTATTGTAAATTTTCTTTTGAAAGTTTAATGAAAGAAAGCTTGAGTGATTCACTATGATTTTGTGTCCCCATCAAGTGGTATCAGAGCGGGAGTTCCTGAGTGTGTGAGCAGATCATCGAAAGTGAGGCAGCTTGCACCAGGATCTATGGAAGGGTTGTGAGAAGAGAGTGAAGCAGAATGCCTCCATGAAGAAACCATGGTGGTGGAAGAAATATGGTGCCAACAGAAGATTTTAGAGCTTTGTAGAGGCAAGTTCAGGCCCTGCAAGAGGAGCTACGCAGAGGACTTGAACCCAGAGGGGAAGAAGGAAGTGAAGATGAAGTTGATGAAGAAGAGGACCAGTTTGAGGAAGAAGAAGAGGTTGTAGATCCTGCACAAGCCAGGTTATACAGAGCCATCTCTCAGATTGGAAAGAGACCGAAGATGGAGGTTTCTACGTATTCTAGAAATCTTGATCCAGAGGAGTTGATTGACTGGATCAATGATTTGGAAGAATACTTTGAGTATGAAGAGGTTGAAGATCCTAATAGGGTCAAGTTTGCTAAGACCAAGCTGAAGGGTCATGCCAGCATATGGTGGAAGGGAGTACAACTGGAAAGAAATAGAAGAGGAAAGGAGAGAATAACCAGATGGGATAGAATGGTAGAGAAGTTGAAGAGGCAGTTCATCCCAGCTGACTATGAGATGGATCTGCTAAAGAAAATGCAAGGTTTGAAGCAAGCAAGCAAGTCTGTTAAAGAATACACAGAGGAGTTTTATAAGATTGTAATCAGAACAGGCCATTCAGAGGCCAACAAGGAGAAGGTAGCCCATTATATTAATGGGTTACGAGCAAGTATTCAAGAGGAGTTAAGCCTGGTCAGGATGACCACCATAGAGGATGCTTACCAGTTTGCTCTGAAGGTTGAAGAGAAGCTGAATAGAAGGTTTGAGAGCAAGCAAAGAGGAAGAGGTCATGGTGGAAGAACTGGTGGAAGGACCAGTGGAGAAAATTATAAAGATCAGAAGAAGGCTGGTGAGACCAGTAATACCCAAGAGCAGAAGGAAGGAAGCACCTACCAACCCCGTAATCAGAACAATGGTTACCCGAGAGGGAGAGGTAGATTTGGACGTGGATTTGGAAGAGGAGGATTTCATGGAACCTGTTTCCACTATGGTGAAGAAGGACATCGAGCATTTGAGTGTCCACAACACCGAGAAAGGATGAATAAGAGACCTGAGGGTCCTGCCAGAGCTGCTGTAGCAGATGAAGGTGCTGAATCAGAACATTCTGAGGAGGCAGAGAGAGGAGAAGTTATGGTCACTAGGAGGACCCTGTTGAATGAGGAGAAAGGATCAGACCAGAGGAGGAGCCTGTTTCGCACAAGGTGCAGAAGTTTGGGTAAGGTCTGCAATATTATCATAGATAATGGTAGTACTGATAACTTGGTTTCAGAAGAAATGGTTGCCAAGTTACAGTTAAAAAGGAGAAGACACCCGCATCCATACCGGATTGCGTGGTTACAGAAGGACCATAGAGTTTTGGTCAGTGAGCAATGTTCAGTGAAGTTCAATATTGGGAATTACTGTGATGAGGTCCTGTGTGACATCCTGCCTATGGATGCTTGCCATTTGTTGTTGGGAAGGCCATGGCAGTTTGATCGGTGTGCAGTGCATGATGGTCATGCCAACACCTACTCAATGACGAAGAATGGAGTGCGCCATAAGCTGAAGCCCTTGAAGGAGGTGGAAGAAAAGGTATGCAACAGTGCTAGAATCTGTTTAGTTGAAGGAGGAAAATTTTTGAATAGTTTAAAGCATGAGCATATGTGCTATGCATTAGTTCCTAGAGTTAGGAAGGAAGAATGCAAGGATACCCCTGTAGAAGTCTTAGGACTGTTAGAAGAATTTCTAGACATTATATCTGATAATGTGCCTGAGGGTTTACCACCAGTGAGGAAGATCAGTCACCATATAGATTTGGTACCAGGATCTAGTTTACCCAATAAGGCAACACATAGAATGACCCCTACAAAAACTGAAGAGTTGAACAGGCAAGTCCAAGAGTTGCTGGAGAAGGGACTGATTCGGGAGAGTTTGAGTCCATGTGTAGTACCTGCAGTACTAGCACCAAAGAAGGATGGAGAGTGGAGAATGTGTACAGACTCTCGAGCTATTAACAAGATCACCATAAAGTACAGATTTCCATTGCCAAGGATGGATGACATTATGGACTGTTTGAGTGGAGCCAAGTACTTCACCAAGATTGATCTGAAGAGTGGTTATCACCAGATTCATGTCAGAGAAGGAGATGAGTGGAAGACAACCTTCAAGACCAGAGAAGGTTTGTATGAATGGTTGGTCATGCCATTTGGGCTGACCAATGCACCAAGCACATTCATGCGGTTGATGAATGAGGTATTGAAAGAGTTCTTAGGCAAATTTGTTATTGTCTATTTGGATGATATTCTAATATTTAGCAGAACCTTGGAAGAGCATCTGATGCATATCAGAAGGGTTTTTGAGAAGTTGTGGGAGGAGCAGTTGTTGATTAATCTGAAGAAATGTAATTTTGTGAAGAAGGAGTTAGTGTACCTGGGATTTGTCATCTCAACCGAAGGTCTAAAAATGGACCCAAAAAAAGTAAGAGCTATCATTGAATGGCCTACTCCGAGAAGCACGACTGAGGTAAGATCATTTCATGGTCTAGCAAGTTTTTACAAGAAATTCATTAGGAATTTTAGCAGTATTTGTGCACCCCTTACAGAAACAATGAGAGGGAATAAGAAAGAATTTAAGTGGACCTTAGGAGTAGATAAGAGCTTTGATATGTTGAAGAAGAAGGTTACAGAGCAACCTATTTTGGCACTTCCAGATTTTAATAAGGTATTTCAGGTAGACTGTGATGCTAGTGGTAGTGCCATAGGAGCTGTTATGAGTCAAGAAGGTAAACCTGTTGCTTACTTTAGTGAGAAACTCAATGATGCTAGAAAGAAGTATTCAGTTTATGATCAAGAGTTTTATGCTATAGTTCAGGCTCTAAAGAAGTGGCGACATTACTTGTTGCCAAAAGAGTTTGTTCTATTTACTGATCATCAAGCCTTACAATATATTAATAGCCAAGGGAAGCTAAATCAGAGGCACCTGAAGTGGGTTGAGTTTCTACAGAGTTATACCTTTGTGTTGAAGCACAGGAGCGGAAGGTCAAACAGAGTTGCAGATGCCTTAAGTAGAAGGCAGTGTTTGTTGACAGAAATGAAGGTGGAAGTGGTAGGATTTGATGAACTAAAGGGTTTGTACCCTGAAGATCCTGATTTTGTAGAAGCCTGGAAGGCTTGCTTGGCACCTGTTACTTTGGACAGGACCAAGTGGTTGGATTTTCTGATCCAAGATGGAATGTTGTTCAAAGGAGGTCAATTATGCATTCCACGAAGTTCAATGAGGGAGAATCTGATAAAGGAGAAGCATAGTGGGGGACTAGCTGGACATTTTGGTCGAGATAAGACCATTGCCCTTGTTAGTGAAAACTACCATTGGCCACAGTTGCAGCAAGATGTGACTAAATTTGTGCAGGGTTGTAGAGTATGTCAGATGGCTAAGGGAGTGAGATAGAATACAGGATTGTATCAGCCATTACCTATACCAGAGAGACCATGGGAGGACATCAGTATGGATTTTGTTCTTGGCCTACCAAGGACACAACGAGGGAGTGACTCCATTTTTGTTGTGGTTGACAGGTTTTTGAAGATGGCTCATTTTATTCCATGTCAAAAAATGAGTGATGCAGTTCATGTTGCAAGCTTGTTTTTCAAGGAGGTGGTACGCCTTCATGGTCTACCCAAGAGTATAGTATCTGACAGAGATACCAAATTTGTGGGTTATTTTTGGAAGACTTTGTGGAAGCAGCTGAAAATGGATTTGAAGTTCAGTTCTGCATACCATCCGCAGACTGATGGGCAAACAGAGGTGGTGAACAGAAGTTTGGGTAATCTTCTAAGATGCCTGGTGGGAGATAAGCCCAAAGGATGGGATTTGATTTTGCCATAGGCAGAATTTGCTTACAACAATTCCATCAATAGAAGTACTGGTAAATCCCCATTCCAGATTGTGTATGGGAACAACCCAAGGCATGCTTCTGAGTTGAGAACGATGGGTAAAGGAGAAAAGAGTAGTGCTGAGGCTGAAGATTTTGTAGAGCACATAAAGAGTTTACATGAAGAGGTAAAACAACATATCAATAAGATGAATACTCAGTACAAAGCCAAAGCCGATCAGAAGCGGCGTTTCAAGGAGTTCCAAGTGGGAGATGAGGTCATGGTTCACTTGAGAAAGGAAAGGTTTCCTAGAAAAACCTACAACAAGCTGAAGATGAAGAGGTTTGGACCATGCAGGATCATAGGTAAAAGAGATTCGAGAAATGCCTATGAAGTGGAACTGCCAAGCGAGTTGAATATCTCACCTATTTTTAATATTTCAGACTTGGTAGAATACCATGAAGGAGGTAATAGTGAGACACCAAGAACATATTTGTGGGATATTCCAACATCTACTCCAACAACAGACGAGATCGAGGAAATACTAGACACTCGAGCAGGCAGAAGTACCAAGAACAGGCAGTATTCTGAATATCTGGTCAAGTGGAAGGGCAGGCCTATCGAAGATGCAACTTGGTTGTCAAAAATAGAGGTTGACCACCTGGGTCTTCCTCCAATAGAATAGAAGTGAAGGACACTTCTCAATCCACCCGGGTGTCTGATGCAGGAGCATCCGGTGGCAGCAGAGCAATCTTGCATCAACAAAAAAATTTCCAAGTGTTAGCTTTGATGTCGCGATATCGCGACATAGCAAAAGTGTCGCGATATCGTGACATGTCACGTTTTCGTGACTCAGGAAGGAGAGAGAAGGCTCGATGCTAAAATGTCATGATTTCGTGACATGTCACGAAATCGTGACCGAAACAGTAGAGCGAAGGCATAAGAAGAGAATGTCATGAAATCGTGACATGTCGCGAAATCACGACATGTCGTGAAATCACGACCGAAGGAAAATAGGAGGGGCCAATGGAGAAGATGTCATGATTTCATGACATGTCACGAAATCGCGACCGAAGGGGCAGAAAGAAGGCCAAGTAGGAAACTGTCACGATATCGTGACATGTCGCGATATCACGACCAAAATAAAGAAATAATAGCAAGAAGGAAAAAATGTCGCGATATCATGACATGTCACGACATCGCGACATGAAGGAGAGAAAGACAACAAGGAAGAAAAATGTCACGATATCGCGACATGTCGCGATATCACGACATACTACTGGTTCTCTGTTTGAAAAAAAGTCCACATTCCCAGATGGTGTTTTTTGAGGTGGTAAGGGCCTCATTAATGCATAATTTCTTTCTTGATAAGCTCGCTAAGCATGGAGGCCATTCTAAGACTGTGCCCAGAGGTCAGACGGCTCATCAATGCATGTTTTTGTAGCTAACCTGATGGTAGTTGCCAGATAGGGAAAAATGAAAAGGCTCAATGAGACTGGATGCATTATGGCAAGTGGGTCATTAATGGCCTAGAGGGTCGGGACCTCGAGGGAGGCCCAGACATGGTTATAGAAATAGGTGGTGCATGAAGGATAGGAGGAAAATCAGAACTGGAAACTACGCCTGTTGGCTAGTATTGTAAAAATTTTTCTTTTGAAAGTTTAATGAAAGAAAGCTTGAGTGATTTACTGTGATTTTGGGGTCCCCATAAAAATAAATGGAAATTAGTAGTATAAATGAAAAATAGGGACTAGGTCCAACCATGATTATCACTTAAATGACGAAAAATTCAAGCAACCCATACAATAAAAATGAATAAAAGAGATAGCAATAATGATGCAACCATAAATATAATAACAAGATATATGTAAAAGATAATGGTACCCTTTTTATTAATAAGTCTATCCTCTTAAAAGAAGTTATAATGGGATAACATTTGAGGGGATTGCTACTAAATTTTGATACAATTAATACAATCATAAAAAGAATCTTGGTGCACTTTGTAGGATATTCCTCACACTCACGAATTGATTTGGGGCAAGTTTTTAGGTTTGCTGCTATGAATGATGATGTGGAGGTCTGGCACTCCTCTTTCTTTGTAGAAACTTGTAGCTTGCATACAAGGACACTAAATAATGTTAAAAGTATGTGTAGAGCCTTTCAAGATAAGGCCCAATATAATGATAATAAAAGTGGTAAATAAAACTAAAATATAACAGATGCATGCGTAAATTAAAGCCTAACTATGCCAAAATAGTAAATAAAAAATATACTAAAAATTTTTATGGATAGAAATAAAAAAATAGATATTTTTCCTAGGGGCTATCTCAAGGTGGGATGATCGTTCCTACAGGCCATCCTAGGATCAAGATGGATATTGCCATGTATGTAGTTTTTTTGTGGTTGAGCTTGGGTGATGTTCGAGTTCAATATGGAATTTGGTCGATGGATTGGTGTGTTCATGAGAATGGCTTACTAGACCTGGAACAATATTTGAAGTAGGAGTATTAGATCACATAGAGAACATGGGTGCGGTCTTCATACTTCAAAACAAACCAGTGATATAGCTTCTACAATGATAAGAATGCAAAGGCTTAAGGGCTCATAGTTGAAATCTAACAACACTTCATTACTTGAATATTTTAAAACTCTCTCTCTCTTTTGAATAAGGGTAAGTGTCATTATATATTTCTTGAAAGAAATATAATAAGAACAAACCTATGCATGAAAAAGTGAAGGGGTGATTCACATTAAGGAAAGTGAGTGTCTACTTTCAAAACCTCATGCAACTAATGGTGTTATGCTATTTCTTCCTATTTGGTTCATGCACACTCTAAATTGTGGTATGAATTAATGTGTAGGATTAACTGGTAATTTCGGTTGCTAGTTATGTCCTATTCTCTTTTTGATTTTGCTTCTAGCACATCCATATTGGGGTGAGATGATCCTGACTAAAGGTCATATGAGGGTGAGATGACCATGGTTTGGAGGTTGTATTAGGGTGATATGACCATGGTTGTAAAGGGGAATGTCCCTATTTGAGTGGTGAAAACCACTATTTGAGCCCTAGAGCTGCCCAATGTGGGTCATATGGTATAAAATAGATCCATATAGGTAGTCTCCTCAATATGATGTTCTTTAGGTATCTACAGTTTGTGGTTTGAACATTCTCACCTTGGCCCTAATATCATACTTCAACCCACATATGAAATAACTTTGAAAAAATCTTCACTCAAGCCATTTGTGTGGTTAGCCAAATTTTTAAACTAAGATTGATATTCATGGACTATATAAATATTTTTTAATTTAGTAATGGATATTGTAAAATTCTTATACTCACTGGGGCTATATCAATTGAATAATTGCTTTTCAAATTCTTCCCAAAAAATATTTGGATGCATATTTCTCACCCATTTATATTGTTGAAGGGCATTAGATTCAAAGTTGAAATATGCAATTATAAGCATTGAATGTTGGGGAACATTACGAAGAGAAAAATACTGATCTACTTAGCACAATCAACCATCAGGGTCCTTTTCATAAAAATTTGGAAAGTCTAACATGGGTAATTATATATACCATTATAGGAATTATGTGTTCCCCTTTCTAAACCCCTTGAAATTCCTAACTTATGTTGAAATTCATTATTACTAAGCTAGTTGTATGCATGTTTAACCTCTAATAAATAACTCTCAAATTAATTGATTATATTAGTAACTATATCTTAACTTGTTTTTCTCATCTTAGCACATAGGTCATAATGTCTTTCAATTTACTATCTCACTTTGTACTTTGCCCATATGTTGACTTATTTGTTGAATTAGTTTTTGACCTAGTTTTTCACCCACTTGGTTAACTTGTTGGCCAATTTGTTATTCAATTTGGACACGTCTAGTACTTGTGGCCATGTTTTTGTGATTTTGGCCTCCTAAAAACATGTAGGTGATGTATACCCAAACAATCAAATCAAACAAATAATCAAAATGAATTGTACCCCAAAATGATATTTTTTAGATTTTGAAAAAATATTATGGATGTTCTATACCAAAATTATTAGCTTGATAAGACAATCACAATGGAATATACCACATAATTATATTTTTTAGAACCCTATATTTTTACTAATCTAGGGATTTAGTGACCAAACAAGGTGTTTTCTACACTTTCAATATCCTCGTGGTTATATAGGGTGTTTTAGTACTAAAATGCTACCACCTAACAAATGCTTGATCTAACAATTAACTATTGTACAAACTACCTATTTAGACAATGCCTCAACTATTACTACCCTTATTATCACCAACTATTTGAACTAAAATATTAGACTACCACTATCAGTTATTATACTATAAATTTGTGATGATAATTGCCTTCTGAGTATGCTCAAATATAAATTTTGGTTTAGATAGGGTTGAAGGGTGACTAAAAATATGTAACAGGGATAATCTAAGCCAAGGTATGTTTGATTTCATGGGCTCTCTAGTATACTGTCTTGGCATTGAGTAGTGGTCAACCCAATATCTTAGAGCTCTAACTATAGAGGGTTCCATTGTACTCATAACCACATTGTTTGCACATTCTTTAAGAGTAACTTCTTGGTATGTTGTTTACCAGTGCACCATAAAAATCAAATGATTAATATCTTCCTAGGGATGAAGGTTTCTCCTAAACCTAAGGGGTCTCTCTATAAACCCAAGGGTACATGGAAGCTTGCCACCATATATGGGTGTTGTCTAAGGTTTGGGTATTAGAGTTTGATCACCCTCACTTCACTATATGCTTTATGGGTAATATAGCTTAGCTAATAAGGATAGCTCCTCCATGATATTTTAAAACCCCTAATAAAGGGTCTCTAACCTATTCCACTAAAAATTAAAAAATGATGCTATTTTTAATAGGGTATTTTAGCAAAAAAGAGTAGAAAGAAGGAAAATATATACTTAATAGGGACTAGATAATAAGACAATAACTATTGCAACTACAATAGAATATCAATATAGAAAGTGTTTTGATACCATTTATTAGGAAAATTCCAATTAAAATAAACATATCCACATTAAATATTACAATAATTAAAAGAAAACAAAAACTTGAGTAATGATACTACAATACTAAATGAAACTGCAACTTTATTATTTAGAAACAAAATTTACAATACAAAATCACTAGACTCTTTGAGGGGGCAACCTCCTTAGAATAATATATCATTTACAATAAAAATTACTTGATACATTCCACATCCATTCTTGCCTTTATAGAGACTTCTTTCAATCCTAACCCTAATGCTCAAGGGTGGGTTTCACATGCACGTGGAAACCCAAGTAATTAAATCCTACTAAATAAATAATAACATCTTTTATAACATTTAAATAATATGGGCCCATATGTCTAGGCATCCAAGGTGAAACATATACATTACAAGATAATTACATAATAATTTTAGGATATAGTCCTAACGAATCACATTTATTATCTTCCTCCATCCTTGATTGTTAAGGCTAGTGTCCACCAAGAGTTGTATGCATCTCCTTTGGATGGACATTTTAGATTCTTAAAAACTTACTAGTGGGTGAAGCAATTCTTTTCTTCAAAAGGACTAAAAGTAGATATCAATAAATTTTGTGGTTTAATGTGAGGTTTGTTGATGTAACAAAGCATAAATTATTAAATAACTTGATTTTTACAACCCTTGCATATTCTTGACCATCAATGGGAGCAAATTTCCATGGATTTTAGTAAGGACCTTCTCATATATAAGGATAAGATGATAATTTTTGTGGGAGTGGATTTCCTTTCCAAATATATTCATTTCTTAACACTACAACATCCCTACTTAGCTAGAAAGGTGGTGAAGGTATTCCTCAATTTTATTTTTAAATTGCATGGTATATCCAGATCCATTTTTAACAATCATGATCCTGTCCTTACAAATAACTTGTAGAAGGAATTGTTCTATCTTAGTGGTACTCAATTGAATATATCCTCTTCCTATCACCATAAAATAGATGGCCAATCAGATATTGTAAACAAATATCTATGTACTTACCTTTATGATTTTTCTCGAGACAATCAGTGTCATTAGGTTCAATGGATTTCTTTAGTTGAGTGGTGGTACAATACTTATTACCATTCTTCATTCAATGTCTCCATTTGATACCTTATGGTTAGAAACCTCCATAAGTGAAATACTATATTTTAAAATCCTCTAAGATGGCTCAGGTGGATGATTTATTGTAGTAATGATGAGTTGTGCTACTCCTTAAAGATAATTTGATCCAAACCCAAAATTTTATGAAGTAGTAGCATGAATAGTATAATTCCAAATGGTAATTTACCATGGTAGATATTGTATTTTTGCACCTCCAACCCTATAATCATTTTTCTTCAATGATCAAGTCTAGTCAAAAGTTGGATCCTTGATTTAATGACCCCTATAAAGTTGTTTGTCACATTGGTAAGGTAGAATATAAATTAGATCTTCCATAATATTCATACATACATTTTGTATTTTATGTTTCTTATATAAAATAGATTATTGTCTAGAAGATGTAGTCCAACATATATCTTCCAATAATCGATGCAGAAGGTCAATATTATCATCTTCAAAATTATGCATTGCAAGGAGTGACACAATAGGTCCATAACTAAGAGCATGGAATTTATCTCAAGTAAGGGCCTATGGGATTTTTTCACAAGGTTGACTCCTTGTTATGATATGATCTTTAGGTGCATTTGAACTTAGGGGGAGGAAAAGGGATGCAAGAGAAAAATAAAACAACTAAAAAAAAGAGTGGCAATGCACCAAAAGACCCACTAATATCTCCTTACACAATATGCCTAAACATTATGTGCTAGTGGTGAACACTTCCTCTCCTTGACATAATTAAGCATAGATGATATTTATCGGTATACATGCACATAAGGAAATAGGTCCATACGAGAGCCACAAATGGCTAGTTTGAAAATTAACATAGGCCTCTCACATACACATGCAAATAAAACCCAAAAATAGGTACAAAATATAGACACACATATATACATAAATAGGTCAAGAGAGAACCACATATGGTTAGTCCAAAAACTGATATAGGACCCCATATATATGCATGTAATTTTATACAAATATTATACCAAAAGTAGGGGTTCAATTTGCCCATAAGCCACTCAAGAACCGACTGCTCTATAGAAAGAAATGAAAGGAAATATTACAAAAAAAATATAAATACAAACTTGTGAATCCTTTACAAAGCTAACATTACTCCTATTTATAGATTATAAATAGGAGGGTTTCCCTCTAAAACTCATTTAGATATTTCAAGACAATTATTGCTTCTAATGTTAGGTCATATCTCATTTAGGTTGTTAGTCCTTCCAAGGTCTCTAGATTTGGAATGGTTTTTGAGTCTTTGAATAAAAAAATACTACTATTATTTCCAACTACCTTTTTTTGGAATCCCCATAATATAGGCATGGAATATTTTTACCTTTAATGCTCTAGATTCGGGAGTGGCTTTGTTATGCCTTTTTAGCTATTATTGTCCTTTTTGAGAGATATGCATTATTCCTTTTTTAGGAAGGACAATACTTTATAAAAGATCACATACATCAACAAATCCTAGATTTTTAGGACATGGTGGATTTTCCTCATAAGTTTTCCTCACCATTTAACTTCGAGACTTTTTTTAACCTCAAGATTTTTAACTGTTAAACCTCACTATCAAAGATTTTACTTTCTTTTATTGATTGAAATTTATAAAGGTTTGACCTTTAGACCTTATCCTTGCTAGCCTTCCAATGCTCAATTTTTTTTTATTGAGGGTTTCTTTTACATTCATTCATTTCTTTGGTCTTCACTTTTTTCACCTAAGAATGCTATATTTTGAGTGTAGTGAGCCATCACTATAGTCAAATCCCTCTCTATTTAGAAGCAATATTGTAGTCCAAAATTTATCCTCTATGGTCTCATTAGATTCAAGAATTCCTCATCAAGTGGTAAGATATTTGAGAACAAGATGCAACATGGGATCCTAAGAGCATTTTATAGTTTTTTTTTAGCTTTAAGAGTAAAGCTTTATGGGGGAATCCATGTAATGGCTTCAATATAGCCATGTTGGCTATATTTATTATTATTATTATTTGCTATGTTGGAGGAAGGGATTTTTGAAAGGGTCCTAACCCTTTTACATTTTCATAAAAAAATGTTATTCTAATACAAAGCCCAATATGTGATATAAAGTGAGTCACCAATTTGAAAATATAGCCCACATAACCTATATCAACTTATACTATATAAAGTTAGCTTTGAAAATATAGCCCACATAACCTATATCAGCTTATACTAAATGAAGTCAACTTAATCAAACACTTAACAACATAAACACAACACTGACACAAATTCTTAACAACTATTTATTTTACATTCTCTACTATCTTGCATATGTGAATCCCTTTTCCTAATCCTTATATCAAATAACTACATTTTGAAATTCATTATTGCTAATTTCCATAATTTCTTATGGAAAATTATCTTCCAAAATTACACATCCTTCATTTTGAATTCCGCAATTTCTTACCCAATCTACAACCTTGTTTCCTTCTAGGCAGATATGCACATTTTCCAAATTCCTAATTTGTAGTCTAACCTCCTGAATTAATATCATTTATGTCCCAACTTGAATCTTGATTACCCTTGATTAGGTTGATAATGTTTAATGAATCCCCTTTTATGATGATATTTTTAACTCCAATTCTATCAATCAACCTAATGTCTAATAATAGAGCTCGAGTTTCAGTAAAATGATTAGATTGAATTTTAAGATTCTCAACATACAATAATAACACTTATATTTTTTCATTTTGAAAACTACCACCAACACCCACTATACCTAGATTCCATTTTTAAGCACCATAAAAATTTAAATTTAACCAACCCTGTGGTGGAGGCTCCCATTTTATTTGAAGTCTTTTAAGATTGGAAGAAATTACTGGCTAAAAACTACAAGAATCCAATCCCCTTTCACCATCATCTTTCCATGGGTCCTTGAAATTGATTATAAAAATGTTCTACTTCACAAAATTTTAGATCCTTACTGTTGTATACATCACATATCTCTTGTATCCTTTAAAAATTCTATTATTTCATTCTTTCAAAATACCCTACATAAAGTGAGGTAAACAAAAGTACCATAAAGTACTCAGTATTTTGCTCCTAAAAGGTGATTCCCAATTTGAGTACAAATCAAAAATAGCATTTGGCAAGATCCATGTACAAAATTTATCAAGGATGTTGTTAAACACCTCATTTAAAAATGAACATCCAAAAAACAAGTGCCATACCTCCTCCTAATCCATTTCACATAATGGAAATCTGTTAGGGATTTGTAGACCTCTCTTAAGAAAATTGTCCATTGTGAGAATTTTGTTTTGAACTACAAGCCAAGATAAGAAGGCCACTTTTGGAGTTAGATATTTTAGCCAAATTTTGCTTATCGATAGCCATCCTGATCCTACATCTTCCAAGAGAAAGTACCCAAATTTTATAGAGTATATCTTATATTTCTTGCATTTCCAAATTGGAGAATCCTCTAGTCTATCTTGATTTAGAAAATATACCTGTAATATTCTATTCTGTTTCTTTATTACTTGTATTTTCTTGTCATTCATACCCTCAACATATATATGTTTCCATATTTTTCCAATAGTATCTGCAATGATAAAATTGTGAACCCATTGTCCATATTGATAAGAAATTTCTTGTTCTAGTTATGCAAAATCAGAGTCTTCACACAAAGGGATATTTTTGATCCATATATCTCTCCAAAAGTTTGCTTTTCTTCTATTTCCAATATACCATATTAACCCCTCTTGAAGAGTAGGTTTAGTTTTTTGAAGATTATTCCAGAATAAATATCCTTTTATTACATTCTCTTATACCAAAAATTTATTTTCATTACTCATATGCTTTGCTTTTAAGATCTGAATTCATCATACTTTTTCATCTGTAACTGTTTTCCACCCATGCTTTCCCATGAGAAATTTGTTCATTTGTTTTAATTTTCTAAAACCTAGGCCTCCCACCCCCTTTCTAGAACAAGCCTTATTCCAAGCAACAAGAGCTATTCTTTTCTTCTCCTCCATTCCAAGTAAAAGAAAGTTCCTTTTAATTTGTTCAATTCTTTCCCCAATTTTCCTAGGTATTTTAAAAAGGGACACAAAATATATCAAAATTCTTTGGAGAGTATATTTGACCAATTGAGCCTTACATTTTTGGCTAAGAAGTATACCCTTCCAACCTGTAAGTTTTTTAGCAAATATTTTAACTATTTGATTCCACATTTCCTCTTTCATTCTTCCACAGAAAAGAGGTATTCCTAGGTGTAGCACCCTAAAATTGGCGCAGTAAAACTTAGCAAATAATTGAAATTACCTTAGTAATAATTCAAATTCAAGTTTTAACCCCGAACCACCCGTTAACCGCCTGTTAAACCACTTTCCCCGTTTTCCATGCCATTTTTAGAGTTTGTTTTGACCATTAGACGATATCGTCGCCGATCAGACGATATTGCCTCAGATTGGATGAATTCGTCTGGAGAAGAACGTCCAGACGATTTTGTCCTAAAACTGATTTTTCATAATTAGCTTCTATTTCAACTACGTCTCTAATCTGGGCAGAAGTGTGTCTACACTGTTAGAGACCCTCCCCGTTGGAGATCTCCAAAATTGGGATGATCCCAAACCTCCTAACCTCCCTTAGCCTATTTAAACCTTAGGACCCCCCTTGACATTCCCTTGGCTGAATTTCCCTGTAATTTGATCTTTGCGTGCATTATAATACCCTATATTATCATCTGCATTTGTGCTTTTCAAATTTTCTTGTAGGAACTTTGTCATTTTTTAGTCGGAGCAAGCTCAGATCGTCGCAGACGATCTTGTACAATTCGAGATGATTTCGCACTCTATAGACGATTTCGACTGCAGTCAACATTGGGGGCAATCAGTGCCCAGAGTTTGCACTTTTTCTATACCTTTTTGCTATTTTATTCTACATCTAGTTAGTTTTATTATTATTTCCTGTTATCCTGCATCTTGAAGTTCACCCATATAGCTTACGTACATAATAACATCATGATTAGCTATTAAAGCATGATAATTTACTTGCATTTCTATTTGGGATTATCTTATTAACATCATTTTGTCATTTCACATCATTTTCCTTTATCAGCATAGCTACATTTTCTGTAGTCTGTGTCCATTTCTCTGATTGCAGGTCTCTGACGAATTTGTCTGATGAATTCATCAGATCTCAGACGATCCTGTCAGATCGGAGACGATCCTGTCAAATCCCAGGCGATCTTGACTGCTCAAAAATTAGAACCTCCATCAAACATCCGATATCAGGTATGTTTTTTCTCATCTAGCTTGTTCTCTGTATTTTCTATTTAAATCTATTTTTTGTATTCATTTAAATCTGCATTTCATATAGAAAAGTTTAGATTCATTTGGCCAAACCTAGGATTTGAATGATTAAAGATAAAATTGAACACATCAAACACATTACCAACCTAGGCGTGGAGACTACCACTAAACGTTTCCTGGTGAACCCCACCATCCATCAAAAAATCACCTTAATACCCCTCCCTCGAGAGGCAAGACCTTCAAAGTGCCTCTCAGTCCTAGGTATTGTCCCATCCTTCTCGCATCCCCCTTTCGGGCATGGATCCTTTAGCTTGAAGGTAAGGGTGCAAAAAATTTGGAGCGATACATTTTGGTGAACCCGACGTGATATGATTATCAAAGCCTTCAATGACGAGACATAAGAAATGTGTGGAGTCATTACTATACCCTTGCAAGTTGGTCCTAGAACCCTAGATACAACTGTGTTTATTGTACATTGCCCTGCATCGTATAATATACTTCTGGGTTGCCCTTGGATCAATGCGATGCGAGCGGTTCCCTCCACTTTACATCAGTGTGTTAAATTTGAATTTAAAAACCAGTTGGTTACCATTCATGGTGATACTAGACCCTTTGATATGTGTGCTTTGGTAGAACCTGTTGGAGTGCAATTTTTCCCTGCCTTGTCATCCACACATCCTAGTTCTTATCATCCGTCCAAATGTGTGAAACACACACCCATAACATCATCCACCCCATCAACTACACCTATACATTTAACTCAACCATATTCTGAACAAACCACACTAGAACCTCAAAAAGATCTTAAATCCACAACCAATCCTTCATGTTCCATCCCTATAATTTCAAAACCTATAGACCCATTTATTAACACCTCCACATTATCTACATCATATCTTCCACATCTAAAGATATAGGGAATGATCCTTCTACATATTATGCTCTTTCTGATGAACTCTTACCTAATTTATCTAAAATTCTTATATCAAAAAACAAATGCTTCTATGCAATATTCCATTATCTTAAGTAATTTTCTGCCATCTCTTCATACTTTGGGCCTCCCAAAACCTATGGGAAGTACTTACCAAGTTGGGAGTTGTGCTTTTATTTATAAAGGATATGATTGGGGCAGAATACCCCGAAACATCAAGACGCATTGTGATGGATATGCTCGATGCTATTTTGCTAATGAATATATTAAAGCTAAACCCATAATGCTTAAATTAGGCTATAAAGGGAAAGGTTTGGGACCTTTCCAAAATGGTATGAAAGAACCTTTCGAGGTAGAACCGTGGCCTGCCCGATGTGGTGTGGGCCTATTTCCTAGTAAGGGTCAACCCTTACCTTTTGAAGATGATGATCAAATCATATGTTATCAAGATTATTTAGATGGGTGTGATGATTTGCCTCTAAAAAATCAGCCATTTACATGTAATATGCTATCCATAGCTTATCCTAAAATGATTGCTGAATCCGACGATGAGTTGGAAGGAGATATTTTCCATGATGTCTCCGTTGAAGAGATGTTGCACAATGGTTTTTATTTTGATGGTTCTATACCTACTATAGCCCAGCTTGAGGCCACGACTCATCAAGATGAATTATCCAAGTTAACCTTAAAGGAATTACAAGAATTGGGCGTTTCACCTGCCCCACCTAATTTTGAAAGAGATCTACACATGGAAGTAGAAAACGTCATTAAGGTTAACATTGGAACTGAGGATAATCCTCACATAATCAGTATTGGATCAGAATTAAGTCAAGAAAAACAAGAGCAATACATTGTATTTCTTAAAGAATATGAAGATGTCTTCGCTTGGACATATGAATATATGCCAGGTTTAGACCCTTTTGTAGTCATGCATCACCTAGTAGTCCATCCGAATGCTAAACCTGTTAAACAGAAACTTAGAAAAATGCATCCCAAAGTGGCCCTGCTAGTCAAAGGGGAGTTAGAAAAACTCTTGAATGTTGTTTTTATACAGGCTATTGATTATGCTGAATGGATCTCGAATGTAGTTCCAGTCACCAAGAAAGAAGCTACCAAAGTTAAGGTTTGCACAAAATTTAGAGATATTAATGTTGCATGCCCTAAAGATGATTTTCCTCTTCCAAACATGGATCAAATCATTGATTTTACTGCTAGGAGTGGAATGATGTCCCTAATGGATGGATTTTCTGGCTATAATCAGATCAAGATAGCTCCTGAAGATTAGGCTAAAACAACCTTTATTACCCCTTGGGGTACCTTTTGTTGGAAAGTGATGCCATTTGGTTTAAAGAATGCAGGCACAACATATCAATGAGCCATGACTTATATCTTTCATGATATGATGCATGATATCCTACATGATTATGTAGATGATATTATAGCTCGCTCTATTAATGAAGATGATCATTTAGGTGATTTGAGAAAAGCATTTAATCGGTTAAGAGAATATCTTATTCGATTAAATCCAACCAAATGTATATTCGGAGTCAAGTCCGGTAAACTATTAGGGGTTTTAGTTTCTTTACGTGGTATCAAAATCGACCCTTTCAAGATTGTGGCTATCAATGATATGTCTGCACCCACCAATATATCTGAGTTACAAAGTTTACAAGGTAAGCTTCAAGCCATCCGTCGCTTCATCGATAAGCTGGCGAACAAAACCAATCCATTTCTTAAGCTCCTTAAGAAGGACGTCCCTTTTAATTGGGACGACGAATGTAAGGAAGCTTTTGAACTTCTCAAAGAATACCTCCTTAACCCACCTATGCTTACACCACCTAGACCTGATCGTCCATTTCTCCTATATATTTTAGCTTCAAATTTTGCTTTAGGAGCTATGTTAGCTTAGCTTGATGATGAGAAGAGAGAGCGTGCTAATTATTACATTAGCAGAACCCTCATCAGTTATGAAACCCGCTACACAACATTAAAAAAATTATGTCTAGAAGTCGTATTTTCTACGTAGAAATTACGCCATTATATGCTCAGTCAGAAAACATATGTCATTGCTAAATATGATCCCTTGCGGTATCTCATGAGTCGACCTTATTTATCGGGTCGCACAACAAAGTGGGTTCTTGCTCTAAGCGAGTTTGAAATCACATTCATAGGATAGAAGTCTGTTAAGGGTCAAATCATAGTAGATCAATTAGCTGCTGCACCCTTAGAGTCTACCCATATTCTCATCATTGAGTTTTCTGATGAATGTCTTCAATTAGAGGCAGACCATGTTGAACAATGGTCCTTATACTTTGATGGAGCCCGATATATGAGTGGGGCTGGTGCAGGTATTATTTTAATATCTCCACAAAAACACATTATACCTTTGTCCTTTAAATTAACATTTGCTTGCACCAATAATATTGCTGAATATGAAGCTCTAATCCTTGGATTACGAGCTGCCTTGGCACTAAAAATTAAACATCTCGCTAGTTTTTGGTGATTCTCAACTTGTTATAAACCAAATTAATGAATTTTATCAGACCAGAGATGATAAATTACGCCCATATAAAGCACATGTTTTACAATTAATATCTCTATTTGATCAAGTTACCTTGGAAGCTATTCCTCGAACTAGCAACCGTGCGACTGACGCTATGGCCGCAGCTGCATATCTTCTGCCCTTGGAGTTAGATGACGAATATGCCACCAACATTATTCGTTGAATCTAGGAACCCGCTTCAAATAAATCATGCTTAGAACCTTTGGATGTGTTTCTGATCAATGAAACTACTCCTAAACCTTGGTATATGGATATATTTGATTTTCTTCACAATGGGACTTTCCCTGCCAGTTCTAATAGGAACCAGCGTCGATTATTATGTAGACGAGCAAGACGATTTGTAATAATTGGCAATAATTTATATAGGAGATCTTTTGAAGGTATCCTCTTGAGACGTTTGAATCTAGAAGAATCCAAATCATCTTTGAGTGAATCCCACGATGGATCTTGTGGAGGACACTTTAGTGGCAGTGTCATTGCTAAAAAGCTCCTTAGGATGGGCTACTTTTGGCCTACCATGGAGAATGATGCACATGATTATGTGCGCCATTGCGACAAGTGCCAGAAACATGCTAACCTTGTCCATGCACCTGCGCAAGAGCTGCAGGCTATTTCATCTCCTTGGCCCTTTTCAAAATGGGGCTTAGACATTATTGGAAAAATTAATCCTGTGTCATCTGATGGACACAAATTCATCATAACCGCTATTGAGTATTTCATGAAGTGGGTTGAAGCTATGCGTTTAGCTTCCTGCACTAGAACACAAGTATCTAAATTTATTTTTAATCAAATCATTTGTAGGTTCGAAATTCCTGCAAATCTCATCTCAGACAATGGAACTTGTTTAAAAAATAAAGATGTTAAGAAATTATGCCAAAAATATAAGATTCAACATCGATGGTCCACTTCCTATTATCCTTAGGGTAATGGCCAAGCAGAAGCATCCAAAAAAACCTTAATCAAAATTGTCAAAATATTGGTCAATAAATCTGGCCACGACTGGCACATTCAATTATATCCAGCTTTGTGGGCATATCGCACTAGTGTTCGAACTCCCACTGGAAATTCACCTTTTGTTTTGGTTTATGGCGCTAAAGCTATTTTTCCCTTTGAATTAGAAGTTCCTTCTTTGGATCTACTACTTCAAGATACCGAAGTAGGGGATGAATATCAAGCTGGTAGACTCAGTCAGCTGGAACTCCTAGATGAAAAGCGCATCAATGCTTTGGAGCATCTTCGTGCCTACCAAAACAAGATTAAAATATCATATGCTAAGAAAGTTCATCATCGATCCTTTGAGGTCGGTGACCTTGTTTTAAAAGAAAATAAAAAAAATACTAATGCAACTAAAGACCTTAAAGGTAAATTTTAGCCCAACTGGCTTGGACCATACATTATCACTGCTAAATTTGAATCGGGAGCATATAAATTAGCTACCTTAGATGGTAAAGATTTAAAAGAACCTATGAATATTATGCATCTTAAGGGATATTACGCATAAAATTTGGTCATTTCACCATTTGTATATATTTTGCATGTTTTCTCATTTTAAAAATATATATAAAACTATTTAAACAAAAACAAACAAAAATAAAAGTAAAAACAACAATATTATAGACTCTTTCGAAACCAAAAAAATAGAGAAGAAAGAGAGAGTCAAAATTATCAAACTCCTCAAAAGTATTTGTTGTATATATTTCTTCTTGAAGTATTGCAGTTATATTTTCAAATTATTTTGGATAAATTAGCATTTATTTGGAATCCCTCACTTTTGCAAACACAAAAATAAATATCTTGATTTTATCTGGCATGATTACTAATCTCTCTTATATCAAAGTCCACAAAATTCAATTAAATAAAGTTTGAGCACAGAGAATTGATCTTGTTATTCACTTAAACCAAGCATATCCTTTCATAATAAAATTATTATATTTGTAATGTCCATGCTATGCTACATAGTAGAAGTGGTTTCCTGAGCAAAAAGTTTCCCCTGCTATCCTATCATGCACATGGTCTAGAATCTTTGAGAATTGACAAAAGGACAAACTCACCCCTACCCGGAATAAAAATCCCTTGCTCTACAGCTAATCCGATCAAGTATCCCTAGCATAGGAAGAAAAGTAAAGTTCAAGAAAAAGAGAAATGTTATTTCAGCATTATCTCAAATATCAAGCCAAAATACAAAAGTACAAAAAAAAAAAGAAAAGAAAAAAAAAGAAAAGAAAGCAAAAGCAAATGCAATAAAATACCTTTCCCTACCCATTGAAAAGAAAAGAAAGGTTGATGATCTTGAATCCCTGGAATTCTCAAATCATTCGAAAACTGTGAGGTAAGCCCCATAACAGGTGGTTTGTGCCCAACCCGCTTGGACTTGGGTAACTCCTAGCGTGGTGATATGTCTGTCACATTAGTGGCCTTATTTTGTATAGACCTATGTCTGCTTATGGATTAGCTAACTCTTGATAACCCGACCTACATAGTAGTCTAGTACAGTTATATGCATCTAAATCATGGTTAATGAACACTTATTTGGTTAATTCAAATCACTTATATCCAATTATCTTGCTCAAAACTGGTAAATGAACAATGCAATTGCACACACATTTGTATTTGAGAGATTTTGTGTATCATTATGATAAATCAAGATCGGAAATGAACTCACATACGCACATGGGATTCCTTATAAATCTAAATTTTGTCTTTAAGATACTTTGAAATATTTTTTGCAAATTGTCTGGAATAATTTCATTTTCTCATCTGAGAATAGTTGTTTAGTATAAAGACAACTACATGCATTATCAAAAAAATCAAAATCATTTTCAAAAACATGGAATAAAGTTACATTTATATATAACTTTTTGACTTTCGCGACGATGGTATAGTTCCAAAACCAAAATTGGAATTTTATGCCTAGCGCAAGTCCTCATCTTTATATTTTCTGTTTATTTTCAAAAAATTAAAAATCAACCATGCAATAAAACTATTATATCAATTTCTTCTTTGGATTTCGTGATGATGGTATAAGTCTATACCTATAATTCTATGCCTAGCGCAAACCATCGTTCTAATTTTCTTTTCCATATATTTTAAAAACAAAATTCATCAAAACATGTGACTTGCATCATTATGTTACACAAATATGCTTTACAAACAAACAAACACTTATTCTATTTCATGACATTATGTTCAAATTCAGTTTTTGCAACCATGGTATAAATTCTAAGGAATTGTTCAAAATTTTATCATACTTAGGAATTTATGCCTAGCAAAATCATATTTCTTTTCGTATTTCATGCATACTATTTTTATGAAAATCTGAAAACAAATCACCATCAAACCATCATTATCTCCATCATTACAACACAAAGTCTTAAGACAGTCTCTTAAGCACTCTTTTACTTTTTAACAATATTTCTATACTGGGATTAGCTTGACGATCGAGTGAGCGGTGACTCCATGAAATGGTCTATAATAGCGACAATGTCCTTTAAGTTTATTGTTAAAAGTACCTTTTATTTTCATCAAATTATCCCACAAACCACCAATTTGTTTACATCAGATTATTTCATTTAAAATCTTACAACATGATATCAAATTATAATATTTCAAAACAACATAATTACATGAATCATCAAATCAATCACACCAAAACATTAAAGCATCGTATAAACATAAGCCGAGTCATATCACAAAAAAAAAAAAAGAGATCATATATATACATATCTCAAAAAAATATATGTACATCATATCAAAACTGGATTGGTATGCCACAATCTACATATTGGCATACTAAATCCTCTCAAACCATATATACAGTCTATGCAGTGCAGTAGCCTAGCCTCGAGAACCCCTCGAGCTCTCAACCTCATCTCCTCCCCCACCCTGAGGTGGACGAGGTGGCCCCATCGTAGTATGTGTGGTACTACGAGTCCTAGTCGTCGATCGAGATGAAGTCCTTGATGACCCAACCCTGATAGGATCTGCAATACTGGCTGGCAGTTGTACCCTCTGACCCTCTAGCACCAGCTGGAAGTATATACCTTGATAGAATGTGGTCTGAGAAACCGACCGTGCTAGCTCCCGAGTGCTCGCTCCTCCACTCCGTGCTCTAAGGCGTGCAACCTCATCTCTGAGCTGTGTGGCCTCAGCTCGGTGTCGTGCAACCTCATCCTGTAAAGTCTTCACCTAATCCTGGAGATGAACAGTCTTCGCCCGGAGAGTAGCCATCTCGCTACTCTCTCCTACCTTGACACCCTTGCCCTTATCGGGCGATGGTGGCCTCTCTCTTCATGGAGAAGGGGGTATCTCCTCCATCCTCTCCCACTACCATGGCCTCTGCTGAGCCTGTGGCCTCCTCTACTCTCTCTTGGCATGAACCTGTGCTGCCTCAATGGCTGCCTAGCATCGCCTCCCCATCTGACGTACAACTACATGAATCGGACCCTGAGCCCTCATCATCTGAGGAGGGCGAATGCCTGCGTACCAGGAATCATAATCGTCAGCAACACCTACATCATCCCCATACACTGGTTGAATGGGGGCATCGTCCGCATCCTCACTCCAAAAGTGCTGCATATCTAGAGCCCCACTGACTGTAGTGTTATCCCAGATGTTCCAGGAAAACTCGTAGTCCCTGAGAGATGGGATCCCCTGTTGTAGACCAAACTACCTCAAAACTCGATCATAGCGGGGAAGCTCCACCTCTCTCCTCTCCATCCTTAGCCAACAGGTTTTCCTAACACAAGCCAACTCTTGACCATTCTTGACCCACCTTGGATGATCTCTCCAAGGCCTCTAGGTGATTTGGTCGGAGACAAGGTCATCAAGTAGTCTCCGGGACATTGGCAGATCTATCCACCGCTGTGACCCTCTCTAGAGCCACCAGTAGAAAGCTCAAGGCCTCTCCTCGTCAATCCCTATCAGTGGGAGCCCTACTGGCCTTTGCACCATGATGTGCTCCTAGCACCAAACCTGTAGTAGTGATGTCATGACCAGACATCGACCGCCCTTGTATACGACCCCATGCAAGATCCTATACAATCGGCATAGTACAAAGCTCCCCCAAGCAAACCTGTACCCATGGTCTCTCATGTCACAGACCACATCTATTAGTAGCCATGGTACTCTGCATCCACTCTGATGGCATAGCAGCAGACCACCTACCACCCCAACCAAAACCTGTGTTAGTCTAGATACCCCAAGAATCTAGCATAGCGACTCGATGTTCACTCTGTGCTTCTCCAAGGTGAAGCTCGGATCTCTGCACAGTCGCATCATCGTGTGGCCCTGATTGGCCGTGGGAGTTATTAGCTATCCTTGTATGGGGATCCTCAAAATCCTCCATACATCCTCCAATGTGGGAGTCATCTCCCCTGTCGATAACCATAAACAAGAAGAACTCGGATACCACCTCTCTGCTAGGGTTGTCAATAGCCCCATATCTGTAGAAACTTGTGGCATATCTGCCACATGCTGCAAGCCGACTTAAGCCAAATGATCTCTCTTTGCCTGATATAGAGCAGCCAAGTCATCCCTCAGCCCACCGTATTTCCATTCTCTGCTCTTTAGTAATCCTCTCTGCAACATAAACAACAAAACAATAAAAATCATTAATAAAATAGTGATTAAAAATGCAAGTAAAACAAGTTCAATTTCATACAAATGATGATATCATCCACTATTGGATGATATCGTCCAAAATTTGAGCAAATTCGTCTCCGATTTCATAAGAGGGAATCATCCCTTATTGGACGAAATCATCTCCATATCGCTGATTTCGCCCTTGGACGAAATTGGCGATATCGAGACAATTTCGACGAAATTGAGACGATTTCATCCCGACGACGTCGACTGCCCAAAAACGGTCGTGATGCTCAAAAATCATTCAAAATCAATCTAAAAAGCATGAAATTCAAAATTAAAGCATTATGAATTAAGTTTGGACCCTTACCCGTAGCCCACGTCGGACCTCTATCGATCTGTGCACTGTCTCGACCATTCTTGTCTACAAAGCTCTAGAAACTAGGAAAATGAATAGTAACAATGAATTAGGGTTTTTCCCTATTTTTCTTAATTTTATTCAAAACACTTAACATTTTAAATTTTTTGCTTTTCCACGTTTTTACCTCAAACGTTCGATTTGGGTAAAAACACGGAGGGGGCACCATAGTAAGCTATCGTACGATTAGACCTAGAATCGTCGCCTAAAAATGGGAATAAATTTTTGCTTTCTCGTAAATCGATAAGAACTCGTCTTTAACACATTTTCTTCAAAAAATTCGCTAAAGAGGGGGCAAAATGTAGCACCCCAAAATTGGCGCAGTAAAACTTAGCAAATAATTAAAATTACCTTAGTAATAATTCAAATTCAAGTTTTAACCCCGAACCACCCGTTAATCGCCTGTTAAACCGCTTTCCCCATTTTTTGTGCCATTTTTAGAGTTTGTTTTGACCGTTAGACGATATCATCGCCGATCAGACGATATCGCCTCAGATCGGACGAATTCGTCTGGAGAAGAACGTCCAGACGATTTCATCCCAAAACTAATTTTTCATAATTAGCCTCTATTTCAACGACATCTCTAATCTAGACAGAATCATGTCTATGCCATTAGAGACCCTCCCCGTTGGATATCTCCCAAATTGGGATGATCCCCAACCTCCTAACCTCCCTCCTAAGCCTATTTAAACCTTAGGACCCCCCTTGACATTCCCTTGGCTGAATTTCCCTGTAATTTGATCTTTGCATGCATTATAATACCCTAGATTATCATCTGCATTTGTGCTTTTCAAATTTTCTTGCAGGAACTTTGTCATTTTTCAGTCGAAGCAAGCTCAGATCGTCGCAGACGATCTTGTACAATTCGAGACGATTTCGCACTCTACAGATGATTTCGACTGCAGTCAACATTGGGGGCAATCAGTGCCCAAAGTTTGCACTTTTTCTATACCTTTTTGCTATTTTATTCTGCATCTAGTTAGTTTTATTATTATTTCCTATTATCCTACATATTGGAGTTCACCCATATAGCTTAAGTACATAATAACATCATGATTAGCTATTAAAGCATGATAATTTACTTGCATTTCTATTTGGGATTATCTTATTAACATCATTTTGTTATTTCACATCATTTTCCTTTATCAACATAGCTACATTTTCTGTAGTCTATGTCCATTTCTATGATTGCAGGTCTCTGAAAAATTCGTCAGATCTCAGACGATCCTGTCAGATAGGAGACGATCCTGTCAAATCCCAGGCGATCTTGACTGCTCAAAAATCAGAACCTCCATCAGACATCCGAAATCAGGTATGGTTTTTCTCATCTAGCTTGTTCTCTATATTTTCTGTTTAAATCTATTTTTTGTATTCATTTAAATCTGCATTTCATATAGAATAGTTTAGATTCATTTGGCCAAACCTAGGATTTGAATGATTAAAGATAAAATTGAACACATCAAACACATTCCCAACCTAGGCGTGGAGAATGCCACTAAACGTTTCCTGGTGAACCCCACCATCCGTCAAAAAATCACCTTAATACCCCCTCCCCCGAGAGGCAGGACCTTCAAAGGGCCTCTCAGTCCGAGGTATTGTCCCATCCTTCTCGCATCCCCCTTTCGGGCGCAGATCCTTTAGCCTGAAGGTAAGGGTGCAAAAAATTTGGAGCGATACACAAGGTAGGTACTCAATCTCACAACCCAAAATCCTTTCTATATTTATTACTATTAACTCTAGTCCTAGGTTAATGTAGTTAACCTTTGAGAATTAGGGTTAGGGTTAGTATTGATTTAGTCTATAAATAGGAAGAGATATGTTGTAGTTGAAATCATATTTCATATTTAAATCTTAATAATATCTATTGCACATATTAGAATTTACCCTCTCCATGTGGCTAATATAAGTTTCCCTCTTTAAGTGATGATGATTTATATTGATTTGAAATTAGAATCTAATTACTTGAATTTTTGGAATTGAATGTAAATTTATTGTTCTTAGTGGATGTTTACTATTTTGCATTATTGAATTGCTACTACCTTTATTGTATTTCTAGAAGTTATTATTTTACATAATTTGGTTGAGACAAGAAGCACAAGATCCTAACCATTTAAGCATTTGGAGAATAAAGTCCCATTTGATTAAATCATATGATTTATCAAAGTATAGCTTGATAAAAACCATATTGTGGCTAGATTAAATTTTCCATTCCAATTTCTCATAATAAAAATCAAGTCACCCAAAATAAAATGACCTTTTAAAAATCCAATTTTGTTTAATGATACAATTAGGCAAGTGACAATTCAAATTTATTGAGCAATAGCCTTAGGTATTAACTTATATATTCATAGGCCTCCATACTGAAATTAAGTCCTTGATATATTTATTTAGGATCATTTTAATTAGACCTTGATTAATCAATGGCTCATATATCTAATATTTTTTTATCTCTTTATAAACCATATAAAGATATTTATGAATTATTCGCCAAATATTTATAAACATTTAATAGGAATCCCATCTATCCGTATAGGCTATTTAGATGGCATCAAAAAGTTGGCCTCTTTTGTTTCCTTTATAGATAATGATCTTTCAAATTTCTTATGTTCATCATCAATTTTACTAAGAATACATTCCTTAATAGAGTTCAAATTCTAGAGGTTAACCAACTTATTAGGATCTTGAATGTTGTTATTATAGTGGTTGGTAATTTTTTTTGAGTCTTGTATTAATTAGTAACAATGTTATCTTGTACATACTTTATTTTAATAATTTAATCATTATTTTGGTAAAAAAAGTTAAAAAATATTCAAACCTTTATCTTAATATTGAATCTACTAAACTTGGGAGCAAATCCTAGTTCCACGTATTTTATAGGGCTCTCTCTTAGCTACTATTCATAATATTGTGATTGAAGGAGTGAGATGGGGTTAACAAAATGTTCCTCTTTGGTATTGTTTAGCTTTATGCATAGAGTATTCTCCCCTTTATGTTGATGGTTAGCCAAAGTATTACAAAATACTCTTAAAATAATTTTTTTTAATAGTCCTCCATCAATAAATTCATCTCACATCTCTAGTATGATATGAGATACCTCATTTCATAGAGAAAATAGGGTTTAAATGCACCTAAGAAAATCTAAGAGCAAAATATTCAACTTACAAGATAAACTATTTTTAAGTGATTGAGTAGATGATGTATAGACTTGAAAGATGATTGCAAAATGATCTCAAAGAGTGAATGATTAGTTACATAAAACTAATAGGTCAACCAAATTATGGACAAGATTCTATTGAATAAATATATAAAATATATCAATTCTATAATATTTTACTTCTTGGTCAAACCTCTAGTTATATCTTATTGTCTATTATATAAATTATTTCAGACTATAAGTATTAAAATAATGCTATCAACTATTACATATCACCAAAAAATTAAGTTCTACATAAAAGAAATAAATGATCATCTAGATTGCATCCTCATCACTCTCCACTATTTGAAAGTCATTCCCCACAACCCAATAAACTAATGGTAAGTTCTTGCATAGCTAGTCCCAAAGATGGATTCTATTCCAAATTTCATTAGGTCAATACGTTGAACAAAATCCAATTAACCTATGTTATATAAAAATGATTGGCCATACACAATGGTGAAGGGGATTCTTTCAATAACTAATGACTAAGGATTTCATCCATTGATATAAATCTAAGACCATTCCTCCATTACCCTCAACATGTTACAAGGATAACCAAGAGTGGTTCTATTGGAAGGTTTAAAGGGCCATGTCAAGTCTTACTTTGTTAAACTTTACTTAAAGCATAAATACGTTAAAATTAAAATTTTAATGACTTCTTTCAACTTATATTCTCTAGGATCTAAGTTTAATCCCCTCATATTCAAATAAATAACACAACTCTTCATTGTAGTATATAAGAAGAGTAATTATTGTTGTAAGGGATTCAAATTATTCCAAATAGTTATAGACATATAGATGTGGGTGAGAGGTAACCTTCTTGGTGTATAGCAACCTCAAGGACCTCTAAATTTAAGATAAATTTTGAAGAGGCCTATGCAAGGGAAGAGGATATAGTCTCCAAGCATCACTTCATTACATTTTATTCCCACTATAACTTTTCTATTATTAATGAGAATATGGAGAAGTTACTTCTTTCCTTTTTTTATTTCTATCCATTCCTCCCTTATGATAGTGTCCTTGTAAGATTAAAAGGTAAAGAAAAATCATTTAGACAATCTGTTAAAACCTACTAAGTTAAAGCAACATTTAATCAAGATAAGGATGAGGTTCTATGGTATTAGAAATATTGGTATTCAAAATTAGAGAATCTATAATGACCACTATTACTAGAAAAAATATAGGATCTAGGTGTGCATTTAGATGTTAAGAATTCATAGGTGAGATGATGGTATCCAAATATTTATATTATGTCTCTACTAGAAAAGGGGTAAGCATATTGCTTAAGACTTAAAGGGGAATTCAAATCCTTGAACCTCAATTATATACCCATGCTACAACTAGGTTTGGGATTTGCTTGTATTATGGTCAATTGTGAAGACACATTCCTAAGGTGGTTGAATATCAACTTATATAAATCACAACTTGTGCTTAGGGAAATCCTTCATACAATGCCCTTCATTTTATGCGTAGTTGTCAGGTGAAATTGAAATCTCATAAATTTATCATAACCATTCTTATACGAAATAGCCCAACCTATGTGGCCTACAATTATTGTTTAGAAGTATCCAAATTCCAAGTATCAAAATAAAAAATCCACCCACATAGGATATTTAGACTTGGATGACCCCTCCAGTGGAATTCAAAAGAAAAATCTTGTAAATAAAATACTTGACCACACATAATCCATATAATAAAGAATTATCTATATAGTCTTTGGAATGGAAAATTAAAAGTTTATATAACATATTCTAAGACTAGCTATTTCTACTTCCCAACCTCACATTTTTGTAGTTCTCTTTAATCTATTTTAGAGAATTTACATTCCATAAATCTCTTTAGAAATAAAAAAAGTATATGTTTTTTGTATTAGATGATTATACTTAGGACATTTAAGGAGGAAATTAAATGCTTTACCTAATTTTAAGTTTTTCAAAGAATCAAATCTATTAATGACCTAACCCTTGAGTTGCATTTGATGTCGTTTCCATTATTATTATGTGCAATAATAATTCAATAGTTAAAAAATTATATGTTCTCCATCTTCTATTGTTGATATTTTACTAAATAATATACATAGTCAGGCTTAAAAAAGTTAGGTTTTGCTACAAATTGATGAAGCAAAGTGTGCCAACAAATATGGAAATCATAAGAGGGGGTGGTGAAGACTTAAATACTTTTAAGGTTTAATGAAGTGAATAAAAAAGTAGTGGATAGCAACTAATAAAATAAACTAAGTATAATTAGGTATGGGTGATGACGTAACAAAATAATATGGTTGAAGGATAAAACTAAGCAAATTGGGATTCAACGAATGCAAAGGTGTATGAATCCCACAATAGGTATGTTGTGGGTTGTGTGGAGTGTAATAAGAGAGTCTTACATTCCAAATACTTTTCTTCCCTTGAATATTTTATTTTCAAGACCAAGTGAAGCAATAGGTGATAATTAAAGAGAATTCATATTAGAATCATATTAATGGTCTCTTCCTAAAAATATTAGATCAAATTGACACTTGTTTCCTTTTAGACCATATAAGGGAGCACATTGATATGACACTTAAGATCCCTCTTGCTCACAAGAGGTATAGAACAATGGGATATGGTGGAGGTTAACAAGAAGATAAGGAAATGAATAGAGGAGCACCAATTGGGATGTAGCTATGATCATGGAGAGGAGACTATAAAGTACAATCCTAACCTTAATTATGAAGAAGAGAATGTGAATAGTTATAGGTAGTTAAGGATCCACACTTTATAAAATTATATAACTTATCATTATCTAAATATTTTAGGATTAAAAATAATATACACATTATTTCAATAAGATATCTATGGCTTCTATTATGGTCCACTCCCATTAAAATAGCAAAATTGCTATTATGTTAATTAGACCATATCCACATTTCCGTTTTAACAAATATATTCTTCATTTGCCTTTCTATCAAAGATATTTTTCATCATCCTAAAACTACTACATTTCCAATATAAATTTCTTGATATAATTTTTATAAAGAGATAAAATCTCACTCATTCAATTGCCTACTTAAATTCAAACTTTCCCATGATGAAAATCAACACTACACATGGCTAATTATTTGCCATCAAATTTCCATATTTATAAATATGTTGTTTATAACAACCTATCAATTCCCTAATACTTATTTTTTTAGGGATTTAATTCATACCCCTAATATTCTAAGATATCATTTTTCTCATCACTATTTATTTTTATTTTTGGGTTTAGCCACACTTGTTAACATGCAATATTCATTTTTGTTATCCCATATCAATATCAGTTGAGTTTCCTTTTCTCTTTGTTTTTGCTTCTTGGTTCTTCCTCATTTTTTTATTTCCACTAAAACTTTCACTTCATCAAGCTCTTTGATTTTTTGCCTTCAACATATATAGGTTTATATTACTCTAAGGACCTAAGGTGCAAGGAATAAGCTCAAAATCCCTATATTATTTATGTCTTACTAGAGATCCTAAAGTGCAAGGATGAACCTTCATAGTAATTACCTTCTTATGCTTCCCTTAAAACCTTAAATTGATATGGATTTCCTTCATTCGAATTTATTTATGATGCTCTTAGAATTGTAAAGTGTAAGGGATAACCTCTATACTACTTTTATTTATATATCCAAGAGAGGATTCTATACTACTTGAGGAAAAAAAAAACAATTTACATTGAATAAAATTGATCTCTTCTACCTTCTTTAAAATAAATAAATTCCTCCATATTTTCTATTACACCATTAGTTCCTTCAAAATTTAAAATTGTACATTGCAATTTCTCATCCCTTGTATCCTTTTTTGTTTCTTCTAACAATTTATCCAATGAAATATGGTGGCCTTTGCCATATGATGTTACATATAGGCTTTATTTACCTATTCTTTTGGAGTGGAATATCCTTGATCCAATATAACTTTTATTATATTATGATTTCCTAGATTTATCTTGAATTTTGTCTAATGAGTAAAATTTTATCCCTTTCTTCATTGTTTTTACTTTGCAAACTCTTACAATGCATCCAATCACATAAAAATTCTAGTATCTTAATGCAATGATTTTATAATCCACTTGTTGATTCCATTCTCTTGATTTAGATTTAATATTAATGAATTGTGGTAAATATTTTGAAATATCATTAGCAATTATTCATGTATATATAACATCCTTTTAATCATTAGTAGTTTGTCCCTCTTTGATGAAATCCCCTAGGGTATTTCTAATCATATTTAAAACATCCTTATTGATAAGCTGATATGGAAGTCCAAAAAGCCTAACCCACACTAGAATCTTTTTAAAAATTTCTACCTCAATAAAATATTCTCACTCAATGGTCTTAAATAAAGGGCATATACCCTCTAAAAACTATGTAATATCCATGGAAGTTACATATTAACCCTCTACTTTTAAGAACCATTATATCTTGATAATCATTATAGTGTAACATTTGCTTTGTGGATTGAACTTTCCATATATTTTCTCTTCCTCTTATCTTCAACTTCATTATCCATACCTCCAACTAGATAATCCTAAATTCCAACTAGAGATTTCAAATATGGCTTTCCTTCCATGCTACCTGGTGGGAATCACTCCCATATCACACTCACTCTTGGCTTGCACACACTTCTAGCTTGCACTCACTCCCAGCTTGCACCTGCTCTTACTTCACACTTGCTCCCAACTTGTACTTGCTAAGAATAAATACATTATTTATATGATAGATAGATGAATAAATGAGTCATTTTCATGATATATGATTATTTTAATAGAAAACTAATTATTTTGACAACATAATAAACTAAAAAGGAATGGGCCTATACAAATATTGGTTTATCCTATATGCATGAAGTATTGTGTATATTTTTTTATTAAGACTTTTATTGTCATAAAACAAAACTGATTATTTGATGAATTTAGTATTTCTTTTAATCTAATTGAAAAACCAATAAACATATTATATTAAAATAAATTATATCAAATGCGTAGAATACAATAAACATATAAAATTATGAAAATATTTTTCTTAATATCTATCTTGCCACAACTTAAGTAAATTAAAACAAAAAAATCCAAAATTTTAATTCACTTGGTTAAAATACTAAACATTTTTTCTCATGTTGATATAAAATTCACATTACCAATAAGTTAAATTGAAATCAATATTCCAAATTAATTAATAATATTATTATCAAGGACTAGCCACTTTGTGGCACATGTTTTATTAATTGGTTATATGTGTTTGAAATCGATCCCACCCATATAGTAATGAATAAATAACTTAAAATCAAGACATGATAATGTTAAATATGAACATCCACGTGAGGCTGATACATGAAGCTTTCCAAATAGGAAAATATTTTTTATTTGGCCATAAATACTTCAAATAATTATTTTCAATGAAAATTTAAAGTAATATCATTAGCATTGATAAAAATAGTCAAAATTAACTTAAGCTCAACAATCATTTAACCTAGAAGAATAGGAAAGAATAATCAAGACCAGTGATTTGTACTTTATGCACAAGTACATCAAATGATGTCTAAGATGAGTGGTTTTTTTCCCTTATGAAAGAGGACTACATACTTGATAAATTTCATTCTAAAATATATCTATGTAACCCTTAAAAAAATAATTTTTTTTCTATAATATAGTCTTATTTTTCTCTCCCAAGAGTTCCAAATAAGACAAAATTTATGGTAAAGGGTATGTTCATTATTATTTTTTTATTGATAAATTTGAACTTCAAATAAATCCATTAGACCATCAAAATTCCAAAAAATAGTCCAATCAATAAATTGGATGAGAATGGGCTAATCTGACATGTGTAAGGTATTCTTAAAGTGAATGAGACAAGTTTCAATGACAACATGTACATGAGAGAAATGTTAAACATCATATCCATGAATACCCAAACTTAGAAGAATTTCAAAGATCAATAAAAATCAACTACACTCATGGATATAGAAGTGGAACAAATTTTATGAGGCTTATTTAGGCTAAGATAATGAAGAACAAGGAGGTTTTGAACAACCAAGAGTAGGAGTAAGAAAGTTATATCAAAAGGAGATCAAGAAGATGATCTATATGAAGGTATAAAAAGGTGTATACTGTGTGCATATATCATCAAAGAATAGGTAAATGTATAAAATATCCTATATATTTTATATTTTTGCAAAGAACATGAATTTTGACTAATTGAACTATGGGTTTTCTTCCACTAGAGGATTTTACCCACTCCAAATCATTATTTCATTAGTATTATAAATGTATATTTTTTATTACTCCATGATTTTAGTTGCTTTTTATTTCATTACATGAGATCTGTATAGTTTTATATGGTTTTCATACATAGGAATTAGCAAAGTATGAGCTATAATCAAGCACAATATGACAATAGTAGCAATAGTTGGATTTATAGTAGATTTCAATCTATATCAATATTGTATTAAGAAATGTATGGAATTCTATACCATATTCTTAACATCTTAAAGTATTTTAAGGCATAGAATAATATATTTAGTGCTAAAATATAGGCTATTACTAGTGTTTAATGAATAGCTTCATCATAGTACAAACAAAACTAAATCAAGAATAACTTCGAGTGTTCAAAAGGATTTGTTTGAGGTTTTGTTATTTGAAATTATATATCAAGTATAGACTATCCACTACATGGAACATGTTTCTTAGTTGGTTATATAAGGTTTAAATGAACCCCATTCATATTACATCATTATAGCATTTCAAAAAATTATATTATCATGGGTTGCCTTTGTTGTAGGGTTTTCAATCGTAATGTAAATGTTTAAATTTGAGTGATGCTCTTACAATTGGATCTCCTTTGTTCTTGATTTATAATATTTTGGATTCAATATATTAAGTTTAACATAAGGGCAAGATCATAGGTAGCATGAAGGTAGTATTAGATTCATAAGATGTACACACTCAACCTAAGTCCTTATAATGCCATAAGTTCTATCCTTCTGTCCAATTGTCCTCATGGATTATAATGTGCTTACCCATGGTATTAAAAAATTGTATTATGATGTGAAAGCCCTCATTGCGCATCACTTATCCCAAAACCATTGGGAACATGATACATGTTTTATTTTATATTTAAACTATTAATTTTTGATATAGTGGAAAATATTAACTACACATATTAAGACATGATGCCCTTATAACATATTACATGTATCAAAAGATCTATCAATTTACATGTAAATATCTGAGTTCATGTGTCAATTTTCTCCTCCTATTAGCCATTAGCATTGCTTGTTTATATTATTTATGATCTCATATCCATGTTTTAATGTTATCGTAATATCTATTACTAACATTCATTGAGGTACTATTTGATTTCTAGGTCCTCAAAACTTCTAGTTATTACTACATTACATGAGATTAAAAACGTGATTGGATTAAATGATAACTCATGGATATAGTCAATTGACCTATGACTTGGTATATAAATAAATTAAAACTTTAAGGAAATCCAAGTAATTACCTTGCATGAGAAAAACCTCATTGAATTAGATATTATATATAATTTCATAAAATAAAATTAAAATAAAAAATGTTTTCATAGTTTATACTTAGATTAGTCAATTTCTAAAGTTAATTGTGTAGTGAACATGAATTGAATTAATATTAAAAGAGCTTTTTTTAAACTATTCTATTACATCATTACCACCAAGTGGTATTAAATCAAGTTGGATATTTTAAGCATGTATCCTTGGTAAGAGTTGAACCTCAATCTCCTCTTTTAAGGTTGAGAAATCTATTTGGTTGAGCTAATGCCTATTCAAGAAATATTAATAAAAATAGCGAATTATTATAGATATAAAATAAAGTTATGATTTACAATAAACAAGTTCAATATCCACTTATTTTTTAATATTATTATTCTAAAGCATCAATATCTCTAAATATGAATTGAGCTAATCTACTATCCGTGTTTGAATTATCTATATGTTTAATTACTTGAGTAGATACTATGAGCTTCCATATCAATATATTGTTCTCATGGGTGACACAATTTTCTTCTTATATTAAAACAATATTTCATGGCATTTGAATATAATATTAAGACTGATAAAAAGGTTTTAATAATCCTAACATTTATATATAAATATCTTATTCTACTCTAGATTAACCTTCATGTCTTGCTAATACCTTGTGATGTGCATCATAATATATGAGGTAAATTACTTCTATCATTGATGTTCACTTTGTCTTTTATAGTTCTAAAGAAACTTCCTTACACATATTCTCTAGTCATGCTCCTTTTATTCATTTGTTTATTTATTTTATTTTTATAGATATGAAATTTCAATAACAAATTGACATGATATGGAAAATGGAAGAAAGTAAAAATGCAATGAGCGGGAAGGTGGCAAGTGGTTGTTTGGATGGAATTCAAGAGGTTCATAGGTTTAGTAATGGTCCCATGTCTAGAGGTACAAACCTGCTCTTGGGTCTACAAAACCTCCATCATCCTTTTGATCTTGGTGCTCCTTCATTTGTGGTGGTTGTTTCAAGTATTTTTGGTAAGCGAGTCTCTTTGGGTGATTTTTTAATCTCCATATAGTGTAAAGGAAATTGAGAATTTATGTAGACCTTCAGAAGCTCACTATGGAGCAAGGGGTGCATAACTTAGTGGGAAAAATCCTAGGGGCTCAGTCGGATTTAGATTTTATCTAGAGATGGGCATACTCTAACTGTAGATTGTAAGGTAATATGGAAATAATGGCTCTCCCTAGTGAGTTTTTACTCATTAAGATAATTCATGAATAAGACTTGAGTCACATTCTTGGAGAAGGGCCTTGGTTTTATGGAAGGATTCTTTTTCTTTGTTAGTGGGGAATGATTTTAACTCAAAACCATAGAGGATTAATATAGTGCATCAGTGGATGAGGCTCCCTACCCTCCCTTTCTATTTTTGGCATGATGATATCCTAATAGGTATTGATAGAGTGGTGATATATCTCATTATGATCAATGCTGCCATGAGGGCAAATCCAAGGATTATCTTTGTGAATATATGTGTTAATGTAGACCTTGAAAAAAACCTCTCCAAATCCATCGATCTCATTTATAATGTTGGTTCCTAGAATCAAGCTATCAAATATGAAAGCAAACCAAAGTTTTGTTAAATATGGAAGAATCTTATGTATTTGTCAACCCAATGCCCTTCTAAGAAAAATCCTCTAAGAAATTTTGGGATAGAAAATAAGTTAAAGTCTCATCTACTCAAATGAGTGCTAAAGACCTGTCTGAATATCCAAAGTCTAAAATATAAGAAACCTCAAAGGGCTAGTAGATATTTGAAAGGCCTTTGGTATCTTCTCCTCCTCCAACCCTCCTAGAAGTGATTGGAATTGAACAAATCTTGATAGAATCCCTTTTAGAAGTTGAGGGTGAATTAGTGGATATACTGGTTCAGCTAAGCCCTCTACATCCTTATGAATTCCCTTCAGTAGAACACTTTGAATGTCTTGCTTTGGTTTTAGATTTCCATGGGATTGAAAGAAACATTCTATATTTAAATATTTTTTTTCCAAAGTAGTAGAAATTTAGGGTCTAGACTTTGTAGAATCTTCTCCTAAAGAAAAAACTAGAATGGGTAACTCTATTACTCTAGGTCTGATGACAAGAAAAAAAAAGAGTGTGGGTGTTGGTGTAGAGCATAAAGTGGGTAGACCTTCCAATAAGGATTTCAGAAAAAGATAAACTAAATTAGATATTTCAAATGAATCGTAAATGATACCTAATCTAGATGGAGGAAAAAATATTCTAGAAAATTTAATAAGTGTAAGTTCCTTCAAATTGCAACCCTTTCCTATTGTTGGTGGGAGAAAGAAACACATCTCTAAACCTCAAAAATGAAGATATTCTCTTAGATATATATACCTGAAGGACCACTCCAAGTAGATTATTCCAAGGTCAATTAGTAAATATGTTTTTCCACAAAACCTTCTCTTTCAAGAATCAAAAGTGAAAGAATTTATCATAGATAAGGTTTATAAAACTATCTAGAATATGGTTAATTTTACAGTAAGTTAGATATAGAATAATCAAAAGAATACTGGTGTTGAATTTATCTCTAATAAGGATGAGGTTTTTCAGTACTGTTGTTCTATTGATTCTTGAGGACCTCATTTTCATGCTCACTTATTTTTGATCCTATTGTTTCAAGGGTTTGGATCTGTTGGGTTTGGCTATTACTTGTTTGTTCATTTTTAGTTTTCTATTTTGATTCTGTAGTCCTTGATTTGTAAAAGGTTTTGGGACCTTTTTAAAATCCCTTGTAAAATGTTTAGGAACCATTTCAAAACCCCTTCTCCCATATAATCAAAAAATAAATAAATTGACATGATATGTAAAAATTAAGACTCATTTTCCACTTAACATATGGATATATTTAGATGCAAAATAAGAAATTATCCAAAATATGCTTGAAATATTAAAGAAGACATTCATGCTCACATATAATATAAATTAATTACAATGATATTGTAAAATAAAAATATAATGAATGAATAAATATTTGATCAATTTTAATTGATTTTTAAATGATAAATACCTTTAAATAATCCAAAATATGCTTCAAATATTTAAGAAGACACTCATGCTCACATATAGTATACATTAATTAAAATGAGCATGTAAAATAAAAATATAATGATGAATATATTTTTGAACACTTGTATTGATTTTTCAATGATCAATACCTTTACTCCAATGGTTTATTCATGTTGAATGAATTATATACAAATATTTAATGAAATATGGTGTGAGAAGGAAGGAGTAGATAGAAGAACAAACATCGCTAACTAAAGATACACTATACAAACATTTTATGTTTAGATATGAGATGATTTGAAATTTAACTACAATATAATTTTGACATATATTTATAAATAAATATGAAATATTTCCAAGAGAAAACTAGGACTCTTATTGTTGAAATATGCAATATTTAAAAATAAATAAATCAAAATACATTAATTGAAATATAAAAGCATATCATTAATAGAAAAGAACATAAGTATCAAATGTGTCATGGGACACCAATAATATCACATTGATAAATAAAGAATGATCTATAAATAATGAGAAAATGATTAGATATATGGGGTGTAAATACCAACATATGATACAACTCTCCCTATGTTGACAATCAAGCTAAACCATTAGATAATAATGTAATAATACAAAAAGTCACCTTGCAAGGTGCACATGGATCCATACAAAAAACATAATGATCATAATGCAAAGTTGGTCCTAGCTTTAAGTTAAGACTGATGCTATCTCAATATCTCCCCTAAATTTAATGGGAGAAGGAGAGAGACCCTTACTAGTCACCCACCATTAAGGGATTCTTTCCTACACCAAGTTGAAACCTAATAAAATCCACTTTGAGAATATTTTGGGTTGGGATATCTACTCTATAAATATGCTAAATGTACATACATTAGTTTAACCATCCCATGTTAGTGAAGTTGCTAACTATAGTATATATATACATTAATGTGATGATATTTCTAATGAAAAATTATATTATAAGTGTTAAATTTAGATTTGGACAATATAAACCAAAGATAAGCTCCAAAAAGGTGTGTTCATAGTAAGGTACAAAAATAAGGCAAATAATAGGGGATAATCTAGTTATATTTGATGGAAGAACAATTCTAAGGGGTAAGTAGGGCATGATAGGTGAAAAATACAAGGAGGATAAGTAAAAAAAGGGAAATAAGCAAACACTTTATCTATATATCATCACACCCATGTATTCATCAACTAATGATGATAATGAATTTGATTCTCTAGTATCAAGGAGGTGCATGTTTCAACATGGAGTGAAGAGAGAATAGAGCACCTCAAGAAAGAGAAGTACATACACAAGATTAAAAAAAACTATTCTTGATGGATCTAAGGATTTCTTGGTAAATTCCTTTATGCAATTAATCTTTGAAATTGAAGTAATTCATAATACAAAATACAAAAGAAAATTGAACCAAAAAAATATCAAACAATAGATCATGTGAGATCATTTAGAGATGACCATGAATTAGCAACATGAGAATGCATTCAATTTTTTTAGTTGAAATTGATGGGTGATATTAAACATGGTCAGAGAATGAACTACATAAGAAAATATGTGTCCTAGATGCTAAAGTGTCATAGAGGTATAAAAAAACATGAGGGAAAAAAGGACCCACACTTGAAATTTAGAATTTTATTATGGAGTGCTCTAAAAATGATTTAGAATTGACCAAAGAGATTGCAAATATTAATTGAGTAGAGTGAAATAGTTGATTTCATTGAGTCTTCTAGCATAGAGAAATTAGAGCAAGGATAAGCCTACTACCCAAATTGTCCTCAACTAACCAAAGGAGGACATGATTTCTAGGTAGGCATTTTAAAGTTCAATTTTTTTCTAACTTGATAGAATGATCTAGAATTAAATTTTAGAAACTTTAATGGAGTTAAAATTAATTTTTATCATATAAAATAGTTTATTTAATTATGCCTTGGATTATTTTAGAACACAAGTCCTGCATTTTGCATAAAATTGCATATTCATTGTATGAAATTACATTTCGATTGCATGAAATTAAACTTTGGATTATTTCAGAGTACCATATTATTTCATGAAAGTATGTATTGATTGTATGAATAGGATTGTATGATTTTGTAGAGTGTAATTGCATGATCAACTTTGAAAGTTTTTTCTTTTTTAAGGGTAATTTTTAAATTTTTTACTCTAGATTTTATAAGAGTGCCACTTTTTGATAGGCAATGCTATTGTACTATGAAATGAGTATGTCCTAGCAAAATTGTCAATGATAGAGTCTAATAGTGCAATGCTCTAATTGGAAGTGCTACAATATATAAATTTAGTGCTACAAAATATAAAAAAACAATGCTTTGTGAGATTGAATTTATGTTATAATATTTGGTTTCTTAGCTATTGTGGCCACCATAGGTGAAAAGATACATGGAAAGGTGATGATAGCCCTTAGGAAAAGGCCAGAAGGATAAATATAAGATTATGGAGGTATAAATATGTTATTTATCTAGTGAAAATGTTGAGGATATTGTCATCTAAGAATTGCAAGGCTTTGGAGGACTATGAATTGACCAATATTGCTTAGAGACCATATTTACAACTTTAGAGGGATGTAGTGGTAGAGGTATTTGAGGAATCAATATCCTTAGTTAAACATATTTAAAAAGGTAATTGACAATGTAAAACAATAAACGAGGCTCTTATTAGAGGATATACGAGATTTATGGAAGGCTTCAATAATTAAGAGCGCTTGGAGGTATGTAGGGTTGGCCTTATTCATGTACCTTATGTATGCAATAAATATGAGGGATAAGAGGACATGGGTGAAGGGATTTGTGATGATGGATAGTATGAAATATTTCAAACATATTTATATCTAGGTGGCCATAGAGTTGCTTTAGGTTAGAGTTTTCCATAAAAGATAACTAATCACTACCCACTCTACATGGGTAGTTGTGCTTATATGGTTATTGAGCATGAGGAGATATTTTCATAGGAAAATCTTCTTAGTGGATCTCCTTCATGAATTTTTAACTATTTTATATTTGGACCCTATGGAGATGATATTGGTATGAATTTTCATGGGGTGTATTCATTAGAGATTAATTCATTATTGATAGGATGGATTTCCCTAAGTCATCCAATGATGATAGACATAAATTCATCAATGGCTTAGGGGTGAATGTAGGGATATAGTTGGACCACATTTTGAATATGCATAATATGGACATAGACAAATATATTTATCAAGGTCATATATGGTTGGGGTTTTAGATAGTGTAGTGGTTGAAGAGGCCCTGTGGTGGGAGAGAGTATATGATAATCATGAGTATGTCATGGAACTTTAGCTCGTATGATAACTATATAGGTATATGGATTTGAAGGGGTTGTTTCTTAATGTTACTTCATATAGAATGAGGTATACATTGGATATGTAGAGGGAGCTACCTAGGCCAATGAGAGGGGAGGATAAGAGGAGAACATAAGTCATGTCATGCATCCAACTAGAGACATGTCTCCATTTAGGTTGGAATGGTTGACTAGAGAGGGTGAGGAGGAAAGGAGTAAGTGTTCTCCATAATCTATATCATATTATTCATGATAGGTTCCCTAGTATATAATACTTTTGAGGTGGGAGATTCATCTTAGGGGTTGGATTTAGTAGGGATGAGATTATAAAGGTTGGTTTATGTTGTAATGTAATGTAGGATATTAAGGATGTATATACCTTGTGAGAAGGAGACAATTGAGGATATAGAAGAGATAATGATGGACACTAATTATAAATTTGATGATCTTGGTAAGTACACATAGATATTGACTTTGGATTATCATTATCAGTAGACTTATATATGCCATGACTAATTAAAATGACATGTGAGGTCACATAGGATTTTTCTTGACTGAAATATTTGATTCCATCTAAGATTAATTCTAGATTACTATCTATAGAGTTTGCCTAGTTTGTGTATACACATATGAATATATTAATGCTAACTTTCCATGTGAAGGAGATATTATATGTATGGATGAGTTAGGTGGATCTCAAGGAGAATATAGCATACTCAAGGTCTAGATTGACATGGATCAACGAGAGGTAAAGGTAATTATAGAACATTCCAAGGAAACATAAGAGGATATAAGAGTGATAAATTCCATGAGGGAGTAACTAGGTTATGCATAAGGAGTTGAATTTAGGTTGTAGATAATATTTGAGTATTAGAGAATTATGATAAAGAAACTTAGTAAAACTTCTAACGGTATGATGGATAGTGTACAATAACTTCCTTAGAGGGAGGGTAGGTTACAGGGTATAGATGCATGTATAGGATAAATATGGGTATGGATGTAGTCATGTATATGATGTATATAATTTTTGGCATGCCTAGTGGAAATTGTGCATGTGTACTATTTTTTTAACTCAAATGCTCATGCACACACACACCATGTTTTGGTTTTTATGGGTCATCTTGTGTGTTATTTTTTCATTTGATTTTATTTGTTTCTTATTTTTCAATTACCAAAGGAAAGGAATAAGTAAACTATTAATGTAATAACCTTTTAAACATTGTAGTGCTAACAACATATTTCTTATTGAAATGCTCTGGTCTAGGATACTACTCCCTTTGACTTGCCCTCTAAATTGATTTTTATATTTGATGTAGGTATTTTAATATAAAAAAAAAATTCGGAGGCTATGATGTCATTAATTCTTATAAGTTTTGGATCACTACCTTTTGAAATGAAGGTTCTCTACTCTATATACTTTTACCACTTATTGAATATTTTGAAGTACTTTGCTAATGTCAACACAAAACATTTTGGCCTGCTAAGTCAAGATTTAAAGAATAAGTGCAACAATAGGCTTACATCTAAAAATAATCCCTTAGGTTCTAGAAAAAGGACTTGAAAGCATGATAATCCCAAAATGTCTCTCCAAGATTTATAAGTGAAGAAATTGACAATTCTAGTCTATATGTTTGGAATTGTGAATGTAGGTAAAGAAGTTTGCAAAATATGTTTTGACTACATCATTGGTGCATTCGAGGGAAATTTTTCTTGTGAAAATTTTGAACCTAGATGGTATTATCCTTGGGCTACAAAGTCTTTGGCCAATATTATATCTTCTCCTTCTATTGTAGGGTCCTTTTTTTTTTCATACTCATTGTAGGGTCTTGAATTTTTAGATCTAAAATATTCTTGATTACATCCCATTCCTATTGCATTAGAGCCTAGAACCTTTTAGCCTTCTCAAAAGATAACCCCAAGTCATAGAACTTTGTGTATAAAGGGTTTTGATAATTCTTTCCTGATTCTACTACCTTGGTGTGCAATACAACCAACATATTTAAAAAATTAAGGAAATTTTCTTCATTAAATTTTTTTAGCCAATCTAAAAACTTAACCAGATATTCAACTAAATTATCATAATTGCTTTTTAGCTCATCAAAATAACAAGTATAAATATCATTTTTATAGAATAATGGGAGTCTATTTTTAATAATTTCAACTATTCTACTTAGATATTTTCTCCTAATAGTGATAAGTGAATTGAAAATATTATATTTTTCCTTAATTGCTTGCTCCTATTCAATATTTTTGGTCACCATATGGTGTATTGATTATGTATTCATAAATAAATAACTATATCAGATAAAGAATTTACTTTAATGCATTGATTATGGATTAGGATTCTTGTATTTTTTTGAGCTATATTATTTTGCATGGCTATGGTGTCATCTCTTGCTTCTTTGGTAGCTATCCAAAAATAATCAATAAATCCCACAATTGGAGATAGGGTCTTACTAGATTTAAAAATTTGACCCTAGAGTCTCTTTTTTATTCTTCAACATGCATCCATGGAAATCTAGGAGGTCTATATTTTTTGTTTGTCTATGATAAGTTCGTGTTGCAGGTTTTGCACTTCTTTCTTTAGAGCTTAAATTTCAACATCCTTTACATTTAATTGTACTGGAGTTGGGACCTTTTTGAGCCTTTTTTGTAGTTGCTACACTGATTTTCCAAGGGATTTTATTGATATTTTTCCTACTTAAGAACCTTTGTCAACTATTTTGAATTTTCTTTCTCTTTGTGATATTTGGCCATTGTCTATATTCCATCAATGTACATGTCAATTGTCGCATATGCCAACTGAGCCTTATCCACTATTGTAACATTATCTATTTATGTATTATGTATGGAAATTTTATAGTAATATTTAATTAGTTGAAATACTAGCTTAGACATAGTAGGGGTTTTGGTTGTCAAATTATACTGCCTCTACATAGGATCCAACATATTCAACAACTCTTGTTGGTTCCATTTATAAGTATTTGTTGATCATCAATAACATAATATTATTAATGCAATACATATTTTATATCATAATTGAAACACTTTTTGCTTTAACATGGTTGCTTTTCTAAAATATTAGGTGTGTGTGATCATCTCAATCTGATATCCATATTATTGTCATTTCCTTATTTGACCAATAGCCTTTTGATAACTTAGCTTTATTAAAATTAGCTTTATTTTAAATGTAACTTTTTTACAATATGGTACAAGGATTTGGCATGATTTTCGTATTAAGTTTTTAAAAAATTTTACCTGTTCAATGGAATCAACAATGTCCAAACCATAGCAATCCAAAATTTTGATGTTTTTTCCTATTTGATCTTTGTGTTGCCTGATTTGTAATGTCTAGAAGCTTGTAGCTATCTAATTCAAACATTCAATGGATTTATATTTTGGTTTTAATTATTATATAAAAGTAACCTATTGAGAACTCATATTTGGCCTATAGATCCTTTTTTAGATTTTAAAAAGGTATTTTAGATCCTATTAAAACATCTCTTCAAGGCACTCCATGTAATTTTCAACAAATTAACATTATCATCCTCCAAATTTTTAGTGAAATTATCTAGAAATTCCAGATATTCTTCAATTAGAATGACCTTTTCCCCCCTCTATCTTTTCTATGTGGTACAAGATAGAATTTTCCACATAGATCTAGATTTTTCTCCCTTTATGAGGAATTACCATGTGCATGCAATCAAGGGATAAGTACCCTCTAAGATTAGATATGAACTCTCTTTATGAGCATAGATTTAAAAGAGGAGGGTTATCAACCACCATTACCTATTGAATCACAATGAGCTTCAAGATCTTATGCACTACCATTGGTACATATTTGATAGCTCCCACTACCTAGACTGGGGTTGTGTCCAACTTAAGCACACACTAAAACTAGTATGAATATACTCCATATCCATTACATAAAACACTTAGGCATGACTATTATAGTTGATTTGGAATCCATAATATAATTGTAAATAACCTAATCTTCCATATGTAAATATATATAGAATAGCAAAGACTTAATTTTGCTCATCTTGGGAGGTTTTTGCTCTTAAATTTGAAGAACACAAGCTTATACTAAGAGAGGGGGTGAACAGTATAAGACCACTTTTTACTTTTTCTTTCAATTCAATATTATGCAGTGTATAGATAGCAATATCAATAGCAATGCACAAAACACCATACACAATAGAGACACCATAATTTACGTGTTTCACCCAATGTGGGCTACTCCACGAAGAAAACATTTTACTAAAATTTTCTCAATTAATCTCTTTTAGGAATCCTTCCCAATTACAATGTTTATGGACCCTTGTCCAAAGGAGATGTTGATCCTCTAATCTCAAGTTCGTGGATCTCTTCCATACGAAAACTCTTTCCCCTTCTACTCTGGCTAGTGATATTCTAGAAGACTTTGTCTCTCTATTGCACTGACTGGTGGATCTCTCTCCACTTGAAGACTCCTCACTCAGATCTATCTTCAATTGTCCTGGTTGCTGGATCTCTATCCACTGAGACTCTGTCCTCTGTACTCTATCACCTCCAAAGCTCTATCTCAATATTGTACCAAACACACTCTAGTTGGTATAGCATAGCTCTACTCAATATCTTATACTAAACATACTACATTTGGTCTAGTACAATTTTTCTCAATAGGTCCACACAAAACCTACTCAAATCTGCTCAATAGGTCCACACAGAACCTACTCAATTCTACTCAATATATCCACACAGAACCTACTCAAATTTTCTCAATAAGTCCACATAGAACCTGCTCAAATATGATCAATATGTCCACATAGAACATGCTCAAATCTGCTCAATAGGTCCACATAGGACCTGCTCAAATATTCTCAACAAGCTCACTCAAAACTTGTCCAAATTTACTCAACAAGCTCACTCATAACTTGTCCAAATCTACTCAAAAATCTCACTCATAACTTATCCAAATCCGCTCAACAAGCTCACTCAAAACTTGTCCAAATATGCTGAACAAGTCCTCTTTAGGACTTGCTCAAATCTGCATAGAAATCTTCCACAAAAGCTTACTCAAAATCAGTCCACAAGCCTTATCAAAGACTTATCTCAAATCTTCTTAACAAGCTCACACAGAACTTGTCCAATATCATAGAATCATAAAAATAATTGTTAGAGACTCAATATGTTCTATACTTAATGCTTAATCAATATCTCAATTCAATCTCATAGAAGCATAAAGAGAATTGTTAGAGACTCAATATGTTCTATACTTAAATCCCAATCTCAACTCAAATCAATATCATAGAAGCATAAAGAGAATTGTTAGAGACTCAATATGTTCTATTCTCAAAATCTCAATCTCAACTCAATTCAGATATAGAATAGTTTATTTCATAGAACTTGAAAAACCACATGCATCCACTTGACTAGGCTCAAACAACTCTACTCTACCAAACACCTCAAGGAACAACCCTTTCTCATAGACCCTAGTCCAAGAATGTATCAACCAACTCAAAATGTTTACAACAATGTTCAACAACAAATCTCACATAACAATGATACTCATGTTCTTCTCTAACTCAAGTTCAAGTTCTTTGCATAACCAATTGGCTTCAACAACAATGCTTATAAAACAAGGTTTAATAACAACTCTCAATTCAGAAAACCTTGAAGCATTAAACCAATCACTTTTGAAAAGGAAACCACAATCAATCCTTTTCACTCCAAAGGTATTTTATAATCAACCACCATAATAAATCAATAGGAGAATGTTCCCATACCTTTTATGAATATGAAGAAGCCTCTTTGGAAATCTGCCACAATCACAATATTCTTTTGCCAATCCTCACAAGGGTTAGAAGATCACAAAATAATCAACATTACTCCACTTCACAATAATATTCACCAAGGCTTTTAATTATAAAGACTTCTTAATAATTAATGCACAACTTCTTTATCACTCCTATAACCACTTATACCATAAAATAAAATAAATCAAAACATTGCATAGCCTTGTCTCTCCAAAAACCACTTATACCATAAAATAAAATAAATCAAAACATTGAATAACCTTGTCACTCCAAAAACCACTTATACCATAAATAAAATAAATCAAAACATTGCATAACCTTGCAACTCCAAAAACCACTTATACCATAAAATAACTCAAATATTTTATATCCTTCCTTTCAACACTTTTGCACTTAAAAAATAATCACAAAGCTTTCTTAGGCAATATCCCACATTAATCAAATATCAAACCTTAGACATATGCAAAAATTAAATCCACTATACTCTCCATGAAAATCGACGCTTAACATAACCTTAGAAAATTTGAAATATTTCATGCATCCAAAAATTTCGATGATCGAATTATGGCATACCTTGCAAAATGGCTTCAGGTGGTTTCGACCCCGAGTTCCTCCTCATCATGAGCCTTATCGCATTCTCCGCCCACCGTGTGGGCTAGGCCACCCACGTGGAGGCTTTAAGCCTTTGAGACTTATATTTTTGTCCTCTCCACCAATGCCTTGAAACTTGCTCCCTTGTTCCTCGTGCAGTGCGCAAAACAAAATCAAAAGGGGGGAATCAACGATTGTGAAGGAGGGGATAATCAAATGTAGACAATATTTCTTGTCACCTTCTTGGTTGATAAAATCAACCCCTTTAAATATTCGAACCTTTGCATGATAAAATATATGACGTCGGCGGACATGGCAGGAAAACTCTTTTATTTAATTTTAAAATTAAAATTTAAATTTTAAATAAATTAAAATTTAAACTAAACCTTTAAAATTAAATTTTTCCATCACCGGGGCACCTTTTTCGATGAAACAAAAAGCCAACTTGGGTTTTAAGAAAAACCCATTTCAAATATGCCATCCATGGTTTTAAATAAAACATTTCCTTTCCTTCCTTGGTTTTCATAAAAACTTTTTGCTAAGCTTCCCTTGAAGCTCCTTTTGGAACCAAATGCAATGCATCCCTTCTTGAACCTTTTATCAAAACCTTTGCTTCTCATGAAGATCTTTGTGGAGCAAAATCACAGTGCTTAATTACATAGGTCCTTTTGACATCAATGACAACTTTTATCTTAGGGACTCAAAATGTCCATCAAAATTAGGTTAAAGTTTGGGAAGCCAAATCCACTTGATGGTGTACTATTTAGGGTCTCCTTGAGCAAATCAATCTATTTGGATATCAACAAAGCATCATACATGCTTTCCCTTGAGGGTTTCATATTTAGATATTTAATTATGTTGTATTTGAATGATTTTGACAATTTTTCTTCCTTCTAGATAGGCTCTTTTAACTTCCTCTAAAACTGTTGCATCACTTCTCACCTTTTTTTCCTTGTGACTAATGGATAATACATCCTTCTTAGTACTTATTCACTAGATTCTTATTGATCAGTACTAGATACCAATTTGGACTACTCTTTGGATTACTCCTTAGACTACTTTTCATGTTGTTCCTTTTATGGTTGAATTGAAATATCAAACTTCTAGGGATATACCAAAAGAGATATCTTCCTCTTGCTATATGATCTGCAAAGAGAGGTATCTTCATATTGGTGTACAATATTCCTAATGGATAGAAGTGCATCATTGACCATAGGACCAAGAATGGATGGATTAGGATTTCTCCTTAGCCAACCTATGAAGAAGGCCAACTCCCTATTATAAAACAAAAATAAAAATATGGTAAAGAGTAGAGTATGAAACAAAGGATTAGGATGGAAATTTTGGATTAGATGTGGAAAAAATTTGGATAACAATATTTCCATATACTATGTAACACACATTGCAACTAAACTACATACAGGGCCTAGCAGACATATTTCTAGGCAAATTATTGTTGAATATGAATTGAGTCCAAGATCATGCCCTCCACTACTCCAATAGATCTTAGAACCCTAAGAAAAGTTTATAGAAGAAGTACAAACCACAAAATCCTTAATATTCAAATAGCATGGGCATAATATAATAGACTATTAGAACTGCCAAAGAGCTTTTACAAAAATATCTAGGGCCTATGAAGCATCCACATATGAAATAATTCAACAATACAATGCTAATCCCCATGAGTGTGGTCTACTGATACCACTTGCATTATCGATGATGTGACCCAGATTCAATCCACATGGTGGATGTGTATAAGAAGTATTACTCAAAATAAAATAAAATAATACAATGCTAGCAAAGGTCAAATGACAATTTGATTCATTAAAATTGTAGAGCATAATTACATAATATACAATAGTCAAAAACTCAAATTCCTAACCCTCATGTTGATATAAATGCCACTATATATTGATTATTGTACTAGCCTAGCTAATGATTACAAGGAAGGCATATCACAGGCCTAACAATATAGGCACAACTTCACCAAATTTGGAACTCGTGCTTCTTAAATATGCTTGGAATGAGTGGATATCACTTTTAGCTCAACTTTTTCTAGCCATTTTCAACTGACACCATCTACCGTTTGCATCTACCATATGTCTTCAATAGACCTATGCTAGCTAAACATGTTCAACCTTTCCCATCATACTTTGTTGTTTTCGCTATAAAATTTGTAGGGAGATCTACTTTGATTAGTAGTATATTATACTATCATAGGCTTTAGGAGACTGGCTATTGCTTTCCTATAACTACCTTTCATTGGATGGCTAAGAAGTGTCCATGTATCCCTTGCTTTTAATGCACATGATTTCCCTTAAAAAACTTCTGCATGAAAGCTTTATTTTTTATTTATTTTCATAAGCTTATGCTAGTCACTGGGATTTTACAAAGTTAGTCAAAGCTATCATAAGAGTTCATAGCCAATCACTATAAAATGCTCAGCCACATTCTTCTAGTCAGAACTTACTAGGGCCATTGTACATTTTGGTAGGTCATGTCTTCAAAATTATATAGCCACCTTTTAGAGTGGTAAAGTGGTAGGGTACCTAGGAATAGATATTTGGGGATATATTATTATATTGTATAAGGGTTGGCATGGGCCACACATAACCCAAGGTTTATTATACTATGAAAAAGAGAAAATTACTCAAGAATAAAGAGGAAAATATCAGGGAAGATAAAAAATATGTCAGTATGCAGATAGAGGAAACCATACCTTTGGTAGAATATAAATTAGAAAATGGATAAAGGAATCTGTTTGAATCTAAAAATTCTATTTTGAAGGTTCATGGAAGTATTCAAAAGGAACAAGTTATTATTTCTATTGACCCTAGTAGCAGATATAATTTTATGAATATTGCTTTGGCTAAGAAGTTGCAAGTTCAAGCAACAAAAATTAAGGACATACAGCTAGAGGGTGAGCATGTTTAGATTTTTGAATATTTGAAGATCATCATGGATAAATATGTTCTATATTCATATTTCTATCTATTAATATGGGTGATGAGGATATTGTTCTTGGTTATCCTTGGTTAGATTATTTGGGTACTATTAACATTAATGTGTAAAAGAAGTTTATGAAGTTATGGTACAAGAAAAAGAAGATAACATTGTAGGATATTTCTCAGTTTAAGGAGTAAGGATCCAAGGAAAATCAAGAAGTGGTTGTAGAGAAACAAATTGAAGAACCTGAAACATAATCCAAGAAGGTAGTAGCAACAAAAGAGTCCATGGAAGAAGTAGCAACAAATGATTTAGTGGAAATAATAGTAATAGATTCCAAGGAAGCTTTAATAGAAGAGAACATGAAAGAACAATGTGTAGCCAAATTTTGAGAAGTCAAAGAAGGTAAAACATCAAGTTAAGGTTGCACCATATTGCCATCCATGCCACCATGAGCAGTAATAATCTTGGAGGTATGGTTCAAGGCAGCAATATTATGGTTCTACATGGAATCATAAGGGCATCAACTATGACAGTGTTTGGCAGATAAAGCATAGTGATCCTATTTTTCAGAGTGGATCATCAACATCAAGGAAAAAGTGGATCCATCATTTAAGTTATCAAAATACAGTAGCAGAAGCATGGAGCCAACGAAGCAGATTTGGATACTCAAGTAACAAAATGACATACCAGCATAAATGTGTTTCACTTGGATGGATGGATGATTGAGATTGGTACCAATTGCTAACATTGCTTTGCAAATCATATTATCATGTTTCTTCATATGTTTCGAGGACAAAATATTTGTAAGGAGGGTGGCATGGTAGGGTACCTAGAAATATATATTTGGGGATATATTATTATATTGTATAAGGTTTGGAATGGGCTACACATAACCCAAGGTTGATTCTATTATAATATAATATTATATTATAATATAATATTATATTAGTAGTAAGATCCCCAAAGTAGAATAAGAAGATGGATATATAAAGAAGAGGTATTTGTCATTGTAATCATCATTTGAGAATAATATTATGTAATCATATTTACCCACGAAGTGGCTTATGGGACTTTGCCCTCCTTAAGTGACTCTCTCATCTTGGAAGAACTTGTGGAGTGATTCCTTCCTTAAGGAGTACTATTGGTGTCTTCCTACCTTAAGGGTATTATCTATCTCTCTCTAATTTATGGATTGTTATTGTGGATAATTATTTGTGGATGAATGATTTGATATTTTTGTATATTGGTGAATGATTTATGTTAATAATAATAAATTTATGCAACATAAAGCCCTTCTATATTAGTTAAATTTAGGCCTAATAGATTTCCATTGAGATTTTTGCCAATCATATATCAAAATTTATCAAATCCAACTGGACTTGCATCAAAATATTATAAAATTGATAGTCCAACAAAGTTCACAAGGAACTATCTGTGTGGAACTTCTATGGCATATTATTTGTGCCTCGTAGGGATTTTTGCTTGCCAAAAAAGGAGAACCTAGATAGCCTTATTTGTTGAGCAAGGTGCAGTGACAGTATTGTCATTGTTGTCAACATAGTTAGACAGATCGGTTGATGCAGTGGACAGGAGTTCAGAGGTTATTCAGAGTATGTACAATGAAGTTAAAAGCTCATGAGGATGTTTCTGATGTTTGGGTGAAGTTGCTACAAGTTTTTCCAAGAAGACCGAAGTGGCCCATATGCAAAAGAGAAGCGAAAAAGAAAAGAAGAAAAAGTGTTGCGATATCGTGACATGTTGCATTTTCACGGCCATAAGAGAAGAGAAAATGCAAAGGGAAAAAGTGTCGTGATATCACGATATGTTGCATTTTTGCGGCCAGAAGAGAAGAGAAAATGCAAAGGGAAAAAGTGTCGCGATATCGTGACATGTTGCATTTTTGAGGCCAGAAGAGAAGAGAAAATGCAAAGGGAAAAAGTGTCGCGATATTGCGACATGTTGCATTTTCATGGCCAAAAGAGAAGAGAAAATGCAAGGGAAAAAACTGTCATGATTTCACGACATGTTCAAAGAGAAAGAACAAGCAAAAAAAATTGTCGCGATTTCACGACATGTTCGGAGAGAAAGTGCAAGCAAGTAAAACTGTCACGATTTCATGACATGTTCGGAGAGAAAGCGCAAGCAAAACTATCACGATTTTGTGACATGTTCGAAGAGAAAGCGCAAGCAAGAAAAACTGTCACGATTTTGTGACATGTTCGAAGAGAAAGGCAAGCAGAAAAAGTTTCACGATTTCGTGACATATTGCAAGAGAGATAGTATGGAAGAAAAAGTGTCGCGATTTCGCAACATGTTGGAAGAGAGAAAGGCAAGTAGAAAAAGTGTCATGATTTCGTGACATATTGCAAGAGAGATAGTACGAAAGAAAAAGTGTCACGATTTTGTGACATATTGCAAGAGAGAGAGTCTAAAAGAAAAAGTGTCACGATTTCGCAACATATTGCAAGAGAGATTGTACGGAAGAAAAAGTGTCACGATTTCACGACATATTGCAAGAGAGAGTCCAAAAGAAAAAGTGTCATGATTTCGTGACATATTGCAAGAGAGAGAGTCCAAGAGAAAAAGTGTCATGATATCGCGACATGTCACGTTTTCACAACCCGAAGGCAAGAGAAAGAGCAAAGGAGAGAAAGTGTCACGATATTGTGACATGTCGCATTTTTGTGACCCAAAGGCAAGAGAAAGAGCAAAGGAGAGAAGAGTCACGATATCATGACATGTCGCATTTTCACGACTAAAGGAGGAGAGAGAAAGTAAGAAGGCAGAAGTGTCACGATATCACAACAAAAGTAAAGAGGAAGAGTAAGGAGGCGAAAGTTTCATGATATCGTGACATGTGTTTTCACGGGTTCGAACCAAGTAAAGTAGCAAGGAGGTGAAAGTGTTGTGATATCGCGACATGTTATGTTTTCGCAAGCTAAGAAGAGAACCCAGCCGAAATAAGATATGTGACAGTTAACTGAAGTTCTATGGTAGTTATAGGGGCCATTGTAGAAGAAAATCATGCAACTAAAATAAGAAGAGTTAACTAAATTCAGTACGTTAGTTGTAGGTGCAGTTATAGAGAAAATGCATGCATGCCCAAGTGGAGAAAATGAATAGTCGAAGGAGGAGAAAACAAACAGTCATGGAAGGAGAAAACGAAAAGTCATAAAAATAGAAATGAAAACGCATGCATGCATAGAAAAGAAAATGAACAGTCACTAAGGAGAATACGAACAATCATGACCGAGAAGATTAATAGTCATGGTAGGGGTATATGTGTCAATTCATTGCATGTAACGTGTTTAACAAAATGCCTACTCTATATATACAAAAGGAGTTACATATATAAGGCGTTACAATTGAAAAGTGGCGTATGAGAAATGAAAGAAGGATTTACAACTGGAGTTACAAAGAGACAATATGGTTATAAAAGGAGCGTTGCTTGGAGAATTTTAGTTGGGGGAATTTAGTCGGTGAAGTGCGCGAGAGGAGCGCAAGAAGAGAGTGAGAGGAGAGCGAGAGGTGTGTGTTATGTGAATTATGGGCGATGCTGAGTAAGCAATAGACCAGTCAGGGTCTTGTAAATGTGAAGGCATTTTTATGTCAATATTCTAGCTTCAAAAAGTTCAAGTTGGTGCTTGGAATCAGGGGTTGGTGCTCCATCCAGTTGGTGCTAGTAAATCAGGGGTTGGTGCTCCTTTTTGTTGGTGTAGATAAATCAGGGGTTGGTGCTCCTTCCAGTTGGTGCTGGTAAATCAGGGATTGGTGCTCCTTTTTGTTGGTGGAGATAAATTAGGGGTTGGTGCTCCTTCCAGTAGGTGCTAGTAAACTGATTGTAAAATTGGTATTTTGCAAAGGCTGGATTTGGACGGGAATCCAAGTAGTCATTTTTGAGGAGTATCCAAATTGGTGAACCTCGTTACATCGGGTGTTGCGGAATACTCTCTAGTTATAATTTCTTTTTTAAGTTTTCATTGTTTTGGCTTTAAGAGTTGAAGTTTTTAAGTTTTAAAGAGCCACACTGATTCACCCCCCTCTCAGTGTCATTGTGAGACTAACAATTGGTATCAGAGCCAACTTCCCTTATCAAGCTTAACCAGCTAGGGTGATCTTGGATTAGTACGCAATGGCAGGTGGTGAAGGCTTCTCATCAAACAAAGCACCATTATTGGATGGAACTAATTACACATTTTGGAAACTTAGGATGCAGACATATCTTTGTGCTTTGGGATATGAAATTTGGGATTCAGTAGATAGTGGATACACAATACCCACCACTCCTCAAACCGATGCTACTGGTAAGAATCTATTTGAGAATAACTCTAAAGCAAAGAATGCTATCATGTGCGGTTTAGTGGACAATGAACTGATAAATATTATGAGTTGTAAAATGGCAAAAGACATGTGGGACAAACTAAGGAACATTCATGAAGGAGACAACAAGATCAAGGAGGCCAAGTTACAAACGCATCGAGCTCAGTTCAAAGCATTAAAGATGAATGATGATGAGAACATAGAGGCATACATGCTAAGAGTTAATGGAATCATTAATGCGATTAGAGGACTCGACGAGGAAATGGAAGATGCTATTGTTGTGAAAAAGGTACTAAGATATCTTCCCCAAAGATTTGATTCTAAAGTTTCAGCAATAGAAGAAGCTAAAGATCTAAATACTTTCAGTATGGATGAGATGCATGGTTCTTTTACTGCAAATGAGATGAGAATAGGAAAAACTAAACCCACAGATAGAGAAGCTACTTTTAAAGCACATAAAAATATAAAAGCAAAACAATAATCCGAGGAAGAAGAGACATCAGATGAAACGAAAGCAAAATTTGTTCGAAAAATAAAAATGGGAAAAGGAAAATACAGAGGAAAGTTACCATTTAAATGTTTCAATTGTGGATGCGTTGGGCATCTTGCAGCTAAATGTCCACTTAATGAAAAGAAAATAAGTGATGAAGGATCGCACCAAGAAAGAAGTGACTAGAAGAATAAAATAAATTTCAGAAAATGCAACTTCAAGAAGAATAGTTTCATCTCCAAGAATGTCAGTTCATCAGAAGACAGCTGCAGTGAGGATTCTGAAGAGGAAACAAGTGAAGTTCTTTATATGGCACTCAAAGAAGAAAAAATAGAAAAAGAACAAGTATGTGATGAAAACCTAGAGGTTGAAGTAGATCTAGAAGGTGAGTTGATCACTGCACTTGAAGATTTGGGTTTAGAAAGGAAAAAGAACAAAAGACTATCCAAGAAGTTGGAAGAATATGGGGATAATATTGAAGATCTCTTCTTACAAACTCATAAAGCCAAGAAAATAGAAGAAGCCTTGAAGTCACAGATCAATGAGAAAGATATTGTTTGCTGCAAACAAGAATAGGAGATTGTGTTATTGAGGAAACAACTAGAAGAGGCTAATACAAATCTTAAATTTGAGAAGAGCACAGAGCTACTAGATAAAATGATAAGGCAACAAAGAAGCCCCATGTGTAAGCTTGGTCTTGGATGTGAAGCTGAACAACCTTCATCTTCTAAATCTGCAGAGAAGAAGAAATCCACTACTGAAGGATCAAAGCAAGAAAAGCTTGAAGTTGAATACTCATAAGGAAGAAAATCTCAAAGGAGATCTACAACAAAGCAACCACAACAAAAGAGGTTCTATCACTCTCACTTTATTCATAATATTGCTTTTAATGGCAATTGTTTTAGATGCAACCATTATGGTCACAAGGCAATTTATTGTGGATTGAATAATAGATCAAAGAGTTATGCTAATAGAAATACATTTGTTATTCCGGTTGAACACCATGTGCAATGTTTTAAATGTAATGGTCATGGGCACATAGCAAGGTCTTGTACAAGAACTTTTGTATCTAATCTAAGGCAAGACAGTAGATTTCATCAGATGCAAATAATGCAACACAGATAGGGAAGAAATCATGTGCATAAAAGAAAGGAAAATAAACATCCATCAAGGATGTACAAGAGACAACCACCCAAGAGAAATGTTTAAGTTCACGAAAAGGTTCAAAATAGGGATGTAGTTGAAAACCTTCAGCCTAAGTTCAAGAAATATTGGAGAAATAAAGAAGAGAGGAAATCGTGTCTCCTTGGACTGAAGGAGATTACTCCTCTATTGCACTAAGCAGCTCTAGGTAGCACATCCTCAGGGGGAGCAATGTTAAAGTTTTTTTTAATGCTCCTATGTATTTGTGTGGTTATTTGAGGATGAAAGGAAAGTAGTCGGGGATTTGTCGTATTGTTTTCAAAATGTGTTTCAGTTAATGTAGATGTTTGTGGAGATAGTTTCAAACTAATGTGCTTCAGTAGAACAACATTGTGAACAGCTAGGTTGTCGATGCAGCAGTTGATAGGTGTTATCTGAGATAGAACATGCAACACAGGTCATCGTGTCATGAAAGCATAAGCTGGCAGGTGCTGGTTTTGAAGCCCGTAACATTCCCAATCTGCAAATAAAATAGAATCCATGTTGTGAGTACGTCTCAATTCATCTACCAATATCGAGGAAGGACTAAGGTAAAGCTCTTCATGATCGTTATGAAAATTATTGCCAACATGTAGGTGGGAAGGCGTGAGTTTCTTAACCAAAAATACAACACATCGTTTGGTATAAGACAACATTATGGTGGTTGATTTCTGAAATATCGTTGGAGGGAAAATGATTGTTTGTGGTTTCCTTTTTGAAAGTGGTTGGTTGAATGCATCAAGGTTTTCTGAATTGAGAGTTGTGTTTAAACCTTGTGTTATAAGCATAGTGGTTGAAGCCCATTGGTTGTGAAAGAACTTGAGTTAGAAAAGAACATGAGTATCATTGTTATGTGATATTTGTGGTTGAGCATTTTTGGAAATATTTGAGTTGGTTGATACATACTTGGACTAGGGTTGTGTGAGAGAGAGTTATCCCTTGTGATGATTGATTGAGTTGATTTGATTGAGCCTAGTCAAGTTATGTGTGAAGTGATTTTTAAAGTTCTATGAAATAAATTATTCCATCACTCATTGTTGAGTTCATTTTGAGTACTACTTGAGCATGATTGATTGAGCCATTGAGAAGGCCTTTGGGAAATATTTGAGGACAGTGTTGGGACAGATTTCTAGAGTAGATTTGGGCAAGTTCTTGGTGAGATTGCTAGAGAAGATTTGGGCAAGTTCTTGGTGAGCTTGCTAGACCAGATTTGGGCAAGTTCTTGGTGAGCTTGCTAGAGCAGATTTTGTGTGAGCCTATTGAGAAGGTTCTTAGTGAGCCTATTGAGTACATAGGACAAAGTCTCAATGGATAGAGATCTAGCAACCAACATAGTTGAAGATAGATCTGAGTGAGTATTCTTCAAGTGGAGAGAGGTCCACCAGTCAGTGCAGCAGAGAGACAAAGTCTTCTATAATATAAAAATTAGAGAGAGGTCCACTAGTCAGTAGTGGATACCTTCGCAATAAATTGGGAGTGGTCATGCTTCCCAAGAACTGATTACCTATCAGGACCACATTCTCAGGGGGAGCATTTATATATTTGTTTATCTTTTTGCTCATGTTTGTAATTTTTGCTAACTGTAATAATTTGTGCTCGAGAATGTTGTGCATGGACTCAAGGGGAGTCTGCAGTAGCCCTTTGGTATTATTGTCAAAGGGGGAGAAGAATTACAGGAAATTGCATGTGTGTTGCCGACAATTACAAAGGGGGAGATTGTTGAGCAAGGTGCAACGATAGTATTGTCATTGTTGTCAACATAGTCAGACAGATCGGTTGATGCAGTGGACAGGAGTTCAAAGGTTATTCAGAGTATGTACAGTGAAGTTAAAATCTCATGAGGATGTTTCTGATGTTTGGGTGAAGTTGCTACAGGTTTGTCCAAGAAGATCGAAGTGGCCCATATGCAAAAGAGAAGCGAAAAAGCAAAGAAGAAAAAGTGTCGTGATATCACGACATGTTGAATTTTCGCGGCCAGAAGAGAACAGAAAATGCAAAGGGAAAAAGTGTCGCGATATCGCGACATGTTGCATTTTCGTGGCCAGAAGAGAAGAGAAAATGCAAAGGGAAAAAGTGTCGCGATATCGCGACATGTTGCATTTTTGCGGCCATAAGAGAAGAGAAAATGCAAAGGGAAAAAGTGTCGTGATATCATGACATGTTGCATTTTCGCAACCAGAAGAGAAGAGAAATACAAGGGGAAAAACTGTCACGATTTTGTGACATGTTCAAAGAGAAAGCGCAAGCAAGAAAAACTATCATGATTTTGCGACATGTTCGGAGAGAAAGCACAAGCAAGAAAAACTGTTGCGATTTCATGACATGTTCGGAGAGAAAGCGCAAGCAAGCAAAACTATCACAATTTCATGACATGTTTGGAGAGAAAGCGCAAGCAAGCAAAATTGTCACGATTTCGCGACATGTTCGAAGAGAAAGCACAAGCAAGAAAAACTGTCGTGATTTTGTGACATGTTCGAAGAGAAAGGCAAGTAGAAAAAGTGTCGCAATTTCGTGACATATTGCAAGAGAGATAGTATGGAAGAAAAAGTGTCATGATTTTGTGACATGTTGGAAGAGAGAAAGGCAAGTAGAAAAAGTATCGTGATTTCGAGAGATAGTATGAAAGAAAAAGTGTCGCGATTTCATGACATATTGCAAGAGAGAGATTCCGAAAGACAAAGTGTCACTATTTCATGAAATATTGCAAGAGAGATTGTACGAAAGAAAAAGTGTCGCAATTTCGTGACATATTGCAAGAGAGAGAGTCCGAAAGAAAAAGTGTCACGATTTCACGACATATTGCAAGAGAGAGTCCGAGAGAAAAAGTGTCACGATATTGTGACATGTCACGTTTTCGCGACCCGAAGGCAAGAGAAAGAGCAAAGGAGAGAAAGTGTCGCGATATCGTGACATGTCGTGTTTTTGCGACCCAAAGGCAAGAGAAAGAGCAAAGGAGAGAAAGTGTCGCGATATCGCGACATGTCGCATTTTCGTGACTAAAGGAGGAGAGAGAAAGTAAGAAGGCAGAAGTGTCGTGATATCGTGACAAAAGTAAAGAGGAAGAGTATGGAGGTGAAAGTGTCATGATATTGTGACATGTTTTTTCATGGGTTCAAACCAAGTAAAGTAGCAAGGAGGTGAAAGTGTCGCGATATCGCGACATGTGTTTTCGTGGGTTCAAACCAAGTAAAGTAGCAAGGAGGTAAAAGTGTCACAATATCATGACATGTGTTTTCGTGGGTTCAAACCAAGTAAATTAGCAAGGAGGCAAAAGTGTCACGATATTGTGACATGTTATGTTTTTGTGAGCTAAGAAGAGAACCCAACCAAAATAAGATATGTGACAGTTAACTGAAGTTCTATGGCAGTTACAGGGGCTGTTGTAGAATAAAATCATGTAGCTAAAATAATAAGAGTTAACTAAAGTCGGTACGTCAGTTACAGGTGTAGTTACAGAGAAAACGCATGCATGCCCAAGTGGAGAAAACAAACAGTCAAAGAAGGAGAAAACGAACAGTCGTGGAAGGAGAAAACGAACAGTCGTAAAAATAGAAATGAAAATGCATGCATGCACAGAAAAGAAAACGAACAATCACTAAGGAGAATATGAATAGTCATGATCGAGAAGACGAACAGTCATGGTAGGGGTATATGTGTCAATTCGTTGCATGTAATGTGTTTAACAAAATGCCTACTCTATATATACAAAAGGAGTTACATATAGAAGGAGTTACAATTGACAAGTGGTGTATGAGAAATGAAAGGAGGAGTTACAACTGGAGTTACAAAGAGACAATATGGTTATAAAAGGAGCGTTGCTTGGAGAATTTTAGTTGAGGGAATTTAGTCGGTGAAGTGTGCGATAGGAGCGCATGAAGAGAGTGAGAGGAGAGCGAGAGGTGTGCGACAGGCGATCGAGAAGGGTGTGTGTTATGTGAATTATGGGTGATGTTGAGTAAGCAATAGACCAGTCAAGGTCTTGTAAATGTGAAGGCATTTTTATGTCAATCTTCTAGCTTCAAAAAGTCCAAGTTGGTGCTTGGAATTAGGGGTTGGTGCTCCTTCCAGTTGGTGCTGGTAAATCAAGGGTTGGTGCTCCTTTCTATTGATGTAGATAAATTAGGGGTTGGTGCTCCTTCCAGTTGGTGCTGGTAAATCAGGGGTTGGTGCTCCTTTCTATTGGTGCAGATAAATCAAGGGTTGGTTCTCCTTCCAGTTGGTGCTAGTAAATTAGGGATTGGTGCTCCTTTTTGTTGGTGTAGATAAATCAGGGGTTGGTGCTCCTTCCAGTAGGTGCTAGTAAATTGATTGTAAAATTGGTATTTTGCAAAGGCTGGATTTGTACGGGAATCCAAGCAATCATTTTTGAGGAGTAGCCAAATTTGTGAACCTCGTTACATCGGGTGTTGTGGAATGCTCTCTTGTTATATTTGCTTTATGTGGTTTTAAGTTTTCATTGTTTTGGCTTTAAGAGTTGAAGTTTTAAAGTTTTAAAGAGCCACACTGATTCATACCCCCTCTCAGTGTCATTGTGAGACTAACATTATTCATTGGGTATGGAGTCAATCATAGGAGGAAATAAAAATATGAAGGAAAGAGTAGGGATATGAAGTAATTTATGAGTAGGTGGTTTGAATGGGTTTTTGTTTTGTTGATATAATGGGGACCTTTTCCATAAGCATTGGAAGATAACCATAATTATATAACATCATAGTTTCCTATAAAATATGGGATTTCCTATAGAAATCAAAGTAGAAAAAATATCAAATATGATAATGAATGCAAAGAATAAAGTAGGGTGATTAGGATATCTGAATAAGGTGATGATTTAATATATAGTGGGGGGTGGAGAGATGAATGGGGGAGAGATTAGGGAAATAAAAATGAAAGTAAAATAAGAAATAAATTAGAATAATAAAGGAAAGGATAAAGGACGAAGATACTTTGTTGCTAACATCTTTGGAAAAATTGATTCCCTAGTGGTGATAATTTGCAACTATTGAGAATTGTTTTAGATAAGAATAATCTATATTAGGTATATATTCCAAGAACTTACAACTTGGTTCCTTTAATTATTTATTTTTATTCCTATTGTGAAATAGCACAAGTAGTATTCTTCAAGATTTTAGACAACCTCCAAACCCTTAATTGCCCTGGATACCTTTATAGTTTCATATAGTGCACACATAGTTGTATCAATATTTTATTAGAAGGAAAATTATTAATTTGGTATAGCCTTCACCTTATTTTATATCTTGTATGACAAAAAATTACAACTGACTTCTTTAATGATTATGGGCCTTTTGTTAGAACTCTCACACCTTCCTAGAATTTTACATTTGATGTGGTTGGTTTTCTCACATTTTAACCCTTCTTTTATGGAAAATAACCTATTGATAGTAAGGTACCTAGTGATTATATTTCCTAGTAGTTAAATTTTCATTTTGAATGATGATCATCCATTTTCCATGATCAGTAGCTCAAAATATTTTTGTAGAGTAAATCGAGAGCTAAAATAAGCAAGGAGAAAAAGGGTAAAATTTCAAAGTGCCCATTTTTTTTTAACTTTTGAAATTTCTAATTTAGCTAGATGGGTATCCATAACAATTGAAAGAACTCAAACATTAATTTTGGATCAAAATATATGACCTTTTGAAATTCATGGACTATTACGAGGAATTGGTATTGTTGAACCATATTTTTACCCAGATATTTTGAAATATTGATGTTGTGTATGAAAATTTGATTCAATTTAAAATATTATCTTGAGGGATTTCCATAAAGCTTTTAATCACATGAAATGGAGTTCCATAGAAAATTTTATGGCAATTTTAAGCTTACATTTAATTATAGGAGGAAAGTGGTGAAATTTTGGAAAGTACTACAAGTAGCTTTGAAGACCCAAAAATACCACATCCTTAGAAAAATTTACAAAATTTTATCTAAGTCCTAAGAGTGCTCTGAACCACAATAGTGGTACAATGCAACATGTTCTAGCCCATGGTCAACCAAGTAAAAATTACACTCGACATATTTCAAAGTGTGACTCAGAGCACAAGGAAGATGGAGCGGTTTGCAAATAAGTTTTTATCCCACAAGGCCTAGCACATGGTTCCACCCCATGATCAATGTAGTAAAATTTGATAGAATCACCATCCAAATTATGGGCTAGAGCATGGTTCCACATCATGCAACCTAGCACATATTCCATACTATACAAGATAGCGCATGTCTCATCTGACGTAGCTCAGAGCATGGTTCTATATCATGGTCAAAAAAATCAAAACTGATAAGGTGGCATTCCAAAAAGTGGGCTAGAGCATGATTCCACACCACGTGGATCAATGTGTGTTCCATACCATGTGGCCCAAAGAATGGTTCTATGACTTGGTCAAAATAGTTAAACTCGACAAGGTGGAATTCCAAAAAGTGGGCTAGAGAATGATTCCACACCACGTGGCTCAATGTGTGTTCCATACCATGTGGCCCAAAGCATGGTTCTATGCCATGTATAAGTGATGGCTTTTAAAAAAGTGAGTTAAAGCATGGCTCCATACTATGCAACCTAGAATACATGTTCCATCCCATGTGGCACAACACAATGTTCTACATTATGGTTAGCGTTGGTAAAAGTTGCGAATTGGTATTCTAAATCATGGGTTAGGATATATTTTGAAACAATGTTCCACGCCACAACCTGAAATAGCAAGGGGATTATTTTAAAGTTAAGAAGCGTGGGTTAGAACATATTACCACATTGCATGGTCTAGAATGCAGTTTCAAATCAATGCAACAAGACTTCTTTGCTCTAGCCCATAGTCAAAGTAGTCAACATTGTCAAATAAAAGTTTTAAGAAGCAATCCAGAACACATTCTACATCATTGAAATAATTGAGAAGAAAAGGATACATCATCTCTATAGCATGGGGTGTTGCAGACCGTGAGTAGGTGTAATAAGTTATTAATGCTCTAATATTAGCTATTCAATAAGAGATCAATGATCCATATACCATATGTTTTAAGATATGTACAAAATCAAGGTTTGAATTGGCATAAAGTCAGATTATTGTTTGAAAGACCTTTGAGCTGGAGAAGAAGGAAAATTAAGTGTTAAAGGATCAAGAACCGCAAGTAGATTTTGTTGCAAATCCACATCAAGATAGCCTTGACAATAATGATGGATGGTATTGGTTCTATATTGACTCTGTATAGATGTGGAATCCATGAGAGCCAAGTAAATTGTGGAAGCCAAGTTGTAGAGGAACAAAATATTTCACAACTCTCTTCTTCCTTCAAATCAAACAAGAGACTGCCACTTCAACACCTTGCTGATATGGCATTGTGAATTCCTTGTAATGTTCCAAATATTTTGAATCTTTTAAAACACATGTAAAAATATAAATAGATGTCAAACCCTCATTTTCAATGGTCAGATCTAGAGTGTTTTCTTGCCATACTTCTGTATATTTCTCTGTAAATCAATTGAAGGATCATTACTTGGATGTTTACCTCAAACCTATATCTTCTTTACTTTCATGAGAATTTGATCTAGGGAGTAATTTTTGCTACTACTGCTATAGTTATTCTATTCTGCTAATATTGGATTGCTAACTTAGAGCACCTTTAAATACTTCATGTTTAAATGTATGCTTGAATAAGGCTTATTTTTTTGTTAGTCTGGGTATTAATCTAATTTTTCTATTTGGATAAATTATACTCTAGATGTTTGAAATAGTATTTGAAGTATGTAATGCACTCTAATGATGAATATTACTGGTTTTGAATGTTGTTAGTCTTAAGTGTGGATTACTAGAAATTGATTTATGTGAGGTTTTTCCTGTAGTTGCCTATTCTATTAGCTCTATTTGTCCACTATTCATTCATTATTTTCTAATACTTACCTCATTTCTATCCCTATATTTATAAATTTAATTGATCTTAAATGAGTCGACACTCAGATTAGTTGACAAGGTATACTAGCCTACTATGGAGGTTGGGTTAAAGCAATCTTTTAACTCATCCAATATTAGGGTTTGAGTTGTGATTAACGGGTGCTTGCCTACAAGATCATAGCAAATTATAGTCACATTTTCAAGATTTCCTTGATGTCATTTTAGACCCCAACAATATTATAATTAGAATTTTCCAAACCTAATTTATGACTTCATGTGAGTTCTAAAGAGGCTTATAGATAATTATAATGCTAAGAGAAACTTGTGGAAGAAGAGGAGGTATTTCAAAAAATTTAAGAGAACTCTTGAGAACCAGGGAAGGAAAAATTGAGATCATAGGAGAACAAAGGGAAGGAAAGACATCAGAGTAGAGAAAGAAGAGTTGCAGAAGGAAATATTACAATCTAATACAATAGTTTAAGATTGTAATCATTTCATTATTTTTCCAATAAAAATTTGCATGATCTGCATGATTCAGATTCCTCTAAGACCACTATTGTGAATGTTTGTTGCCTTCTATGTAATGATCTGTATGATTCAGATTCTTGTGTCATGTACCAAAACCATGTGCAATGGGCCATGGATAAAGTTGAGAGGAATCAAAAGGGTAGAGTCAACATGTTGTGGTAGCTAGAATAGATCATGGTTGAATACGATCTCTATGAAGAAGAGTCTATTTCTATCATGACTAGGTTATGGAAAAATATACTATAGGTTGATCCATAGAAGATGGGTCAATTTTAGTTTCCCTCTCAAAAAATGAAAGACACACCCTTGCAAAGTAATGTTAAATTCCCCATTCCTCAAGCAACCGAAAAGAGAGATACAACTCCTAAGAGCAAGAAAATAGGATCAATATTAACAAAAGGTATGAGAAGGAAAGTGATAAAGAAAGAATAATTTATAAATATGAAGCACAATAAAAGTTTGTATTTCCTTTTATCACGAAGAGGCAAAGGATTGAAGATACACATAAGTATAAGAGAAAATATGTAAATCTAGAGAAGAGGTATGAGAAACTCCCTTCAAAGAAATTAGAATATAACATTGTAGAGGATATGAAGAGAATTCCCTCCAAAGTATAGTCTCTATGATACTCTCTTTAATCCTGGTTAAATAGATCTGCTCAAGGATTATTTAAGTAAGAATTCCACAAAAAAATAGACTACCACAATTTTTAGTATACCTTATGGTAAGGAGAAGATGACTCCTACTGCTATGAATAACAAAACACCTCCCTTTTATATTTCCTTGAGAATGGAGGGTTGTATAGTCCATAATTGTATGATTGATTTAGGGGCTTCAACCATAGTCATTCCAAAAGAAATCTTTGATGATATGGGTATGGAATATACCCGATCCTATCTTGAAGTTCTGCAAATTGATGGTACACCAATTAAAACCATTGGAGTAGTAAAGGATGTACTAATGAGACTACATAGGGCTCTATAAGTAACTATTGTGCATGAAATTGTGGTGGTGGACCTAGAGCCTTACTTTGGTATGTGTCTTTCTAGAGAGTTCATTGATAAGCTAGGAGGCTATATGTATTTGGACTACTCTGGAATGATGATTCCATTCAAAGAAAAGAGGATAAAGATAAAACTTGAAAAACCTATGTCCTATCACATTGAAAATATAGAGGAGGATATGTGCAACCTCTTAGCTCTAGATGAATTTGAACTAGTAGAAATATTTGAAGAGTTAGAAGTGGAGGATGAATTTCCATTCAGATAGGATTACAACCAGTTTAGAATAGGTATGGGCATTTACAATATTTCCTCAAAAGTAGAGAAAAAGACCCTTGCCATCTCCAATCAATATTTGAGAGAAATAGAAGTCTGGACTATGCATTTTTATGGTGCAAGGTGTAAAAATGGAGCTAATACATGCATAGTATTGCAATCCCCTTTAGAAGGTGTGAAAATATTTGCTTACAAACTAATATGGTCTTGCGCCAACAATTATGTAAAATATGAAGCTCTATGCTTGGAATTAATGCGAGAAGAGAGTATGGAGATCAAAATGCTAGATACATATGGCAAATATGAGTTGATAGTTAATCAAGTAAAAGAGAAATACAACAGTAAGCACCACTACCTAAAATCATATAGGAATAGGGTGTGGGATTTGATGGACTCTTTTAATGCCCTTAATATCCACTCTATTCCTAGGAAACTAAATATTTTGGCTGATTTTTTGGCCATTAAGGGTTCAAATTTCAATCCTTCTTTAGATATGGGATCATCAAAGGACAGAAGAGTCAAACTAGTTTTTAGGCCTGTAGTACTAGATAGATAGATTTTTGGTAGGTTTTTGAGAGTGATGATTAGATTATTAATTTTTTGGTGAGGGAAGCTTGCTTATACAATGTAAAAGAGGATTTACCACATGAAATAGATCAACAAGATGTCATTCAATTGAAGAAAAACCATATCCCCAACACGATCAGATAAAAATGATTGGTTGATTGATACTGGTGCCTCTTTTCATATGACTCCTCATAGAGGGTGGTTCAGTGAATATGAAATATATGATGGAGGGGAGGTACTATTGGGAGATGATTCACCACTCAGAATCATGGGTCGTGGAAGAGTGAAAATTTTGCTGCAGGATGGTAGGGTTAAGACCCTACCAGGTGTGATGCATATTCTGGGACTTGCTAGAAATTTGATTTCAGTAAGCAAAATGGCCGATGCAGCAGTGAATGTCAATTTTGGCAAGGATTTATGCAAAATGGTTCGTGGATCAATGGTGTTGGCAAGGGGAGTTCGGATTGGAACATTGTACAAGCTATTGGGAAGCACTATGACAAATGAGTGCAATAGCTCAACTGTTCCTGAGGTTGATTCTGATGAAAGCTCAACACTCTGACATCAAAGGATGGGACATATTGGAGAAAAGGAATTGCGTACCCTGTACACAAAAGGTATGGTTCATGGTATCCCTAATTACTCAATGACTTCTGAGTTCTGTGAAAATTGTATTTATGGTAAACAGAATCGGGTTAGTTTTCCATCTAATGCCACAAGATCTAGTGGGGTACTAGATTTGATCCATAGTGATATTTTTGGTCCTGTTCCTATGCCGTCTCTTGGAAAATCACGGTATTATGCTTCCTTTGTTGATGATTTTTCAAGATATGCATGGATTTACTTTCTTAAGAGCAAAGATGAAGTGTTTGAAAAATTTAAGGAATTTAAAGCACTTGTTGAGAATCAAACTGATAAAAGGATTAAGGTGTTGAGGTCTGATAATGGAGGGGAATATTGTTCTAATATATTTGAGAAATTTTGTAAGCAATGTGGTATTGCAAGATAGAAGACTACTTCATATACACCTCAACAGAATGGAGTTGCAGAGAGGTTGAACAGATCACTGATGGAGAAGGCTAGAAGTATGCTCGGTGGTGCAGGTTTGGCATAGGAATTCTAGGCAGAAGCAGTGAGTGCAGCATGTTACTTGCGAAATCGGTCACCTACATCAGCATTGCCGGATCAAACTCCATTTGAAGCTCTATTTGGTAAGAAACCATCTATTTCACATCTCAAAGTTTTTGGCTGTGATGCATACATGCATATTCCAAAGGAGAAAAGAAGTAAGCTAGATAATAAGGCTGTTAAATGTATCTTTATTGGTTATAAAGATGGTGTTAAAGGATATAAGATTTGGAATCCAAAAACTAAAAGTACAGTGTATAGTAGAGATGTGGTGTTTAGGGAGATGATCAGTGATTCTAGGAAGGTAGTTACAGAAGAGGAACTTGGAACGGTCCAATTTGATCTCATGGACAACTATCAGACAGTAGAGGATCTAGAAGAGGAGCATACAGATGAGGATATGGAAGAGGAGCATACAGGTGAGGATCTGGAAGAGGATGAAGAAGAGGTTCATACACCTGTGGTAAGGAGATCAACACAGGAAAGGAGGCAACCTGAAAGGTACAGTCCATCTGTTTTTCCTACTTCTTTTATCGCTACTTCAAATACAATGTAAAACCTACTTTTATCGCTACTTTTCACCTACTTTTATCGCTACTTTTGGAGCGGCCCTCGGGATTCCCACGGTTGGTGGGTGGTTAGTGGGTGTGGGTGGTTTAGCCCACGGTGTTGTATCCATGGTACCCTAATACCACTTGGTGGTTTAGGGTTGTATGAGTTTCCTTATATAATTATTGTAATGCCTCATTTGAGGGACAAGAGAGAGAATAATATATCAAGGAGGATAGACTCTTGTTTGCTGGACTAGCCCAAATCGGGTGAACCAGGGTAAATCTTGTGTGTTATATGTGCATTGAATGGTGTCATTATTTCCTTAGTTTTTATTTTTGCATTATTTCTAGAATATGTTTCTGTAATTCTCTTCATTGTCAACCATCAACATCAGGACAAAATGAGGATAACTTTCTAGAGGGTTTATATTGGATTTATTAGATGACAAGTTACTTCTAGATAGGTGTATACCCTCAAGATATTAATCCTTCATAAATAAAAAGGTACAATATTCATGCCATAAAATATGTTATATTTCTGTAAGGGTTATTTAGGAAAAATCTTGATGGAGTTCTATTAAGATGCTTGAAGGACAATCAAAAGCAAAAAGTCATTGAGGAATTACATGAAGGGTTGTCAGGAGGACGCTTCTCAAGAAAGGTCACTACTATGAAAATAATAAATGTAGGATACTATTGGTCAACTATTTTTTCTAATACCTTAAAGGTGACAAGGGCATGTGAAAAATGGCAAAGGTATGTAGGTAGAAACAAAAATGCCTCATTTACCCTTAGGCCAGTACAAGTTGAAGAAATTTTCCAATAGTGGGGATTAGATTTATTTGGATTCATAAATACTAACTCTTTAGTAGGTCATAAATATATTTTTACTACTACAAATTTACTTCACAAGGTGGGTTGAGGCGATTCCAACCAAGAGATCAAACCAAGAGGTGGTAATTGAATTCATGGAAAGCTTAATCACAAGGTTTGGTCTTCCTGAAGCCATAATAAGTAATAATGGTCCTGATTTTATAGGTTAAAAGTATATTGAGTTTGCAAGCAAATATAGTATAATTATAAATAGTTACTCTAACTATTACCCTCAAGGGAATAGATTAGCCAAATACACTAAATTGAAAAGGGTATTGGAAAGAAAAAAAGAAGTTGCCACCTTCACCTAGAGCAGGATCTATGGGCTAATAGGATTACTATAAAGAGGTCTACCAAGATACCTCCTTATGCTTAGTGTATGGGAAAGAGGCCATTATGCCTACTCATTTATAAAAACTAGCTCTAAGGTTGGCAACCCAAAATGGTGAATCAGATCAGGATCTAGTGTAAGTCAGATTAATTTATCTCTTATAGTTGGAGGAAAGGAGGACCCAAGTATATGAGAACTTCTAGAGGCACTCAATATGCACCAAGAAATGGTTTTATAGAAAGGCCAGATTCATATTGTTCAATGTAGGTGATTCAGTCTTTAAGTGGAATGTAGAGAGATCCAAGGTAGGAAACCACCAAAAGTTTGATTCTTTTAGGGATGGTCCATTTGAAGTAGTAGAAGTAAAAGAGAACAATTATTTCCAACTTAATGACCAAGAAGGAATCTTGCATCCAATACCAGTTAATGGATACCATCTAAATATTTACTTCGAGTAAAAGTTTCTTCTATGTAATATATGTACGTATTTGTATTATTTTTATTTTAGTTTTTTGTACAGAGAAAAGAAAAAAATAAAGCATAGTGGTACACAATGCGTTCTCAACTGGAGATCAAAGAAGTCAAAATGTGTTCTATCCCATCGTGTGTTATGTTCTACACTTGAAAAGAATAAATAAAATGATAAGTTGTAGGCCATGACATGTTCTATGCGACGACCAATCAATGAAAGATGTGTCATGCAAAAGCCACCATGCTAGTTCAATCATTTCTAAATTTTGAAGAGTGTAAAGGTGTAGTGGACCATCTACCACATTAATGATGGAAAGCATGCATGTGGGATAATTAAAGCTTCAAATTTGACTATTGCTCATTTTGCAAGCAATGCTTAATACTCGAGAGTGCTAACAGAGTATTGAGATGAACTTGCATTGTCAAAGAAGAGCAAATTTAGAAAATTTTTAGGGATGTCACCAAAATATGCAAAGCAAGAAGTTCAATTGGAAAGTAGTGAGCCATAATGCTACATTGATAAAGTAGAGGCAATAGAAGATATGAAAATGACATAGAGAATAAGAAACAGGCTCAAACAAGAATCAATGATAAATTCCAGTGAGGAGAACCAATGATGGTTTAAGGTATTTGTGCCATACACTCCTTTTTAACATTTTATATTTATGATTTAGTACATCCCTACCCAAAATGGTATATTCTATAGTGAATATCTACAAACCTATGTTTAAGGTGGTAAAGATAGCCAAAGGTAAAACCCTTTTCAATATAACTACTCAGGCTTGTAGGGATATTTTCACTATGGGTGTAGACCCTCCTGTGAACCCTAAACCCTTTGAACCACAAGGCCAAGCTAAATATTATTCACTACAAGGATTCTATAATTACAGTGAGCCTTTTATAAAATGGATCTATAGTCAGTTTAAAATAATAAAATCTAGAAATACTCTACCTCAAACCCTAATCACCATTGAGAATTTCGATCGATATGTAAGGGATTGGTAGATAGCCACTATTTATTACATATCTAATGAGAAAATGTACAAAGCTTCGGTGAAATATGAAACTATTAGACCAAATTATTTTGATTGGTCAACTTACCTTTCTAAGAGAATGCATGAAAAATTGGTGAGCTTGAAGAGAGACTCAGAGACACCATGTTTTAGATATTTTTGCTAACCTAATGTGGATGTTCCTTAGTTATGTGAGGTAAGAAATACCTTGGATTCAAATAATAGACAAAAATGATAATGGTGACCCAATACTAGTCTACCAATGGACTTACCATCTAAGGAATATTTAATCTTACTATAGGTTCAACTTGGAATTTTTAGGGCTAGCCTTAAAAATCATATATGGCCAAAGCACCAAATTGCCTCCTCCGAATAAATATTTGTTATGGGTGAATCAATAAGAGGAAGGATATTGGTATATCCTCATCGAAGGAATAATCATAAAACTCTATGGCTTCATTGGGAAACCATTTCTACTACCTCACTTTATCACCAGTAAAATATTGGCTTTAGAATACTTGAGACAAGCTGATTTCATCAACGTCAACTTTATCACTGGTAAGGGGAAGAAAAGGGACATTGATTTACCCTCAAAATGTAGATGATATCATTGTATCCAAAAGATGCCAATATGAGAAAATTGCATAGTATTTGGAAAGGCTTGGTCTTATGTATATTTCATAGATATGGAGATACGATCTAGATGACAAGTTCCTAGAAAGAAACATTGCCAAAAATGGAGAAAGAGCCCTCAAATTTGTGTAGACACCTAAAACACGTCATGTTGATGGCGACTACTCATATGGACATGCTACAAGACCATATGGAAGATCTTGGGCAGAATACAAGATAAATTAGTGATTCTAACCACTCAATTTGGGCTCCTTGGCCTAATCAGGTTGAACCGCAGCTAAGACCTCTGGTCTACAGTCTGAACCATGAATGACACTTGCATTCTTCAGTCTAAACCAAAGCTGTAACATGTATTCTTAACTAAAGTTTAGTTGGCCTTCATTCGAGCCAAATTGGTCTAAATACCACTTGTTTCTAGAAGAATGCGGTTAATGGATGTAATATTCCAGAGGCTTCCATTCCAACTGTCCTAACCACCTCTTCTTGATCTTGGCTTCTCCATGAAGCCACCCCTAGCCCTGGGACATCCTATAAGTACCCTTTCTAATTAGGGCAATAGATATTATTATGAATTGATAGCGAAGTGTTGTTGAATTGATAATATACAAATATAGAGAGTTGATTGATCAAGCAAGCAGTAAAGCCCTGTCGAATTGCATACTGAATTCATGCATTCGAGAAGGCCACTTTGCTATTCACTTAAAGATCAATTTGCCATGGAGGTCCTAGGAGCCGAGAAGGGCCAAGAAATGCAAATATGAGTAAAAAAAGGCCCCTCATAGTGAATCAACCACCAAACTTGTTAGAAGGACACCAAAGGCAACCCTTGAACATCAATTAGACAAGGAGGTCAAGCCCACTACCCTTGATTTGGAGGGTAAACTTACATGAGTGCTAACCATGGATTTTAGCCATGGTTTACAATGCAGACCGCACACCAGTGCTATGGTTTTTAATAGAGGTATCACCACCTTACTATTTTCATTTATGCCCATCTAATTAGATTATATTAGTCATTTTCATGGTTTAATTGTAGTTGTAGAGAATTCTAACCGATAGATTTAGGGTTAGAATAATTTTAGTATAGTAGCATAAAATAGACATCAATGAGTTCTTTATGACTTTTAAGGCTTCATTTCCTTTAATTGAACCATGCAAATCTTAAATCATATACTATTTTATGTATTTCCATGAATATTTGTTAGTTTAGTATAGTTTAAACATATTTTACATGCTTTCTTGATTTCATGTTTTCAATGGCATCTTTATGCATATTTCCTTTTAAGGGCCTCATCGCGAGAGGCTGCCTATATTTTTGATCATTCTCTGTCATTTATTGACCAAAGGGATCTACATTCAAAGGATCTTAACATTCGAATCCTTCCTCAATGTGAAGAAGAGTATCAAATCCACCCTAAGGTAGTTCGTGTCACCCTACGAAGGCATTTGAAATATCACACCTACCCTTGAGAGGGAAACAATTGCATGAATCTTATTGTAATATCGTATCAACATGATTATCCCTAAGAGTGATATACTTGTAACCCAAAATGACTTCATAATGGAATAAATTGTCTTTTATTGTTTATCTTTTCAATTTCTTGCATTTCATACATGTTATTATTTTCACTATTACACTAGGATTTCGATCGGGTCTGAGTATTTTTGGTGGTTACAGAAGGCGATCATGGTGGAACTCCACATAAATAGCATATGATTGTGTTTTTAATTTTTTTTTACTTACAGGTACAGACCGCAACTATCAATTGCAGGCCAACAACTGAAGTACAGGTTCAATGCATAGGAAACAGTCAGAACCGTAGACCAAACCTACGGTTTCCAGCTGACAACATAGATAGTAAAAATCAGAGAGTGAATCATTGTAGGACCTGAGGTAGGCCCTATTTTCAAACCTCTGTCATTTTTTTTCCTTCTATGTTTTTATAGCATGTATGATTTCAAATTAAAATTAGGAAAAACCACTAAAAAAAGGGTAATCAATCATCCTAGTTTGCTTTTGCATTTACTTCCATAGAAAGACGCTGCTAGGAAAAATGGACCTATGATTGCAGTCCGCCCTAGGCTACAACGTGCTTGATAGAGTGTCTTGTTTGGTTTGCATGTGTGAGGCCAAATTAGTGTCCAATTATCATCATAATGTGCATTGTTTAAAATAACATCTAGATTAGTTTGCTTTTTCTGAATGTAAAATGTTCTTCATTTTGTATAGCACTTAGAAATTGATCATGTATGCTATATGATGTATTTATTTTATGTAAAATAAAATTAACCACACACACCACTTGGAACTTAAATTCTAGTGAGTTGGGCTTGAATTCCAACCACTAGTAGGGTTCAGCGACGGTGGGCATCATTTCCATTCGTTGGTCCAAATCCTATGTACCCTTTGTTATTAGACCAATATCGGATCCAAGAACCTTTCGTACCCTGGAAAATTTGCATGTATTCTCTTTGGAGGGTATAATGCTAACTAGGGGAAAACAAGTGAGGATATGGAAGGACCTGTACTCCCTGATCGTGTGTGGGCTTCATTACCATACATTATAGGTTGGATTACGCAACTTGGAGTTCATAGCCAAGTTGTCGAGATACAAGTATATAGGTGAAAGCCAATTTAAACTGAGAATATCATCCAACGCTTTTCAAAAAATTATAAGGACTTCTATACTGATACAAAAAATCATTGAAACAACATCAAAAATTTTAGGGCTCACTTTCAAAATTTAATATGATATTATCATTATTGTATACCTTGTTTGATTAATAATAAAAGATACATCTATATGCTAGGTACACAATGGTGGATATATGAGGTGGTCGACAAAGGTCTAAACCTAATGCCAATGACCAACCCCTAACCAATTCATAGTAGCATGTGTCAAGTCCTCACCCACATGAGTGAACCAAACATTGTTCGACAAGCATTAGAGGAGATAACTCAACATGGGGGGACCTCGTAGAGTGTACCCATGATAGAGGAGATGCAGTAGATTCCTCTAGGAACATGATAGAGTAGGGAGCCTCTCAGCATGAGGGTTCTCCACTCGAAATCCATTATCAAGAGCGTCATGCATGTGCATCCACGAGATCACCCAAAGAGTATGTTGTGTAGGGGACCAGGTTGGTACCCCTAAGTACTAAGTCCATAGGAGGATCCATGCCTCCACCTTCTGAGTATAGAAGGACTAGAGATCCATCCATTCAGGGGTAGGCTGATAGGCTCCATTTTGAGCATAGGTCTACCCATAATCCCATGCATGGTCCACCATGTAATATCACCATCTATATATAAAAGGTGGGAGCTAATGGTACACCATTGCATGAGTGGTGGTAGTCTAGATAGCTAGAGGTTCTAGGTAGTGTCTTAGAGTAGTTAGGCTGCAAGTCTTTAGCTCCACCCACATGTATCCCTAGTGAGCATAGCAAAAGCATTGTCAAGACTACTAGAGAGCATGGAGAGGCTTCTAAGTGTCCTCATGTCACACACCCACTATCTATGCATGGTGGTTCATAGTATAGGACACAACATGATTCCAATACCATATTCATAGATAGAGGCAAAGGCACAACACATCAGTCTTATGGGTACATAACCCATAATATTACTCGTACAAAGCATGGATACTAGAGGCCTCCCATGACTGATCAGATCGATAGATCGCATCGATTGGTATCAGAGAAGAAATTCCAACTCCTCAAATATCAATTAGAGGATGATTTCCTAGAGAGGAAACACATTTAAGATGAAAATTTTCAAGCGCATAGGCTCCTTAGACAAAGGCTATATGAGCAGCACAGGCATGAAGAGCGTATCCTTGCACAGAAGAAGCACATGGAGCAAGAGGATAGGTTAGCTAGGGCTAGACTATATTGTCATGATGAGCATAGAGAGCATGTATATAGGAAGGATTTATCACAAGATGATATGCATCAAGAGCATAGAGACACTTGTACTCATGCTAGTGTCAAACAGAGGGAGCGACCACCGCCTCTCGATGATTAAAGGCAGAGGTAGCATGAAGAAGAAGAGGGAGATGAATACAAGTAATAATATCCTAAGAGCTCTCGAGTTGAGGAGGAGGAAGAGAAACGCCCTCCATATCGTACGAGGAAGACAATAACTCCTACGCCACCACCATGTCAACTTAGGGAGGAGGACTTTCTATCTTCAAAGGCCTATAAGTCATTAGCTAAGATTTTCAAAGCCATCGAGAGACAAGGCATGGCTATTCAAAAGCTAACATTAAGGAAAATTCATAATGAGCCTTTGGATCCTTTATTGCCTACTTTTAGACACCAAAAAAGCACCAATATGATTATGTGACTGCAAACACTGATTGCATTGACACACACAGCCCCAAGGGCAGCCCCCAGAGGTTAAACAGTGGTCCTAACCACTCTCACAGCAGTTTTGGGAGGTCAGAGATCAATTTGGCACCTTCTAGGCACTTTGCTCAGAATCCATCCCTCCTTAGGACGAATTCAAAATGGGATCCGTCCTCCTTTGGGATGAATACAGAATCCGCTCCAGGGTGGGACGAATTCCAGGTTTGACGGGCAAAAAGTCAAATCTTGACAAATGGCAACTCAGATCCACCACTTAATGCTTCCTTCATAGCATGGGAGTGTGGGTGAGCGTTTTAGAGCATTAGAGGCTGTTACAAGGGCAGTCATGAAGTCCCTCTTCATGGAGGAATCTCCCTCCCCCTGGGAAGGCATGATTTCCAAGTGACACCTTTGCATGCCCAATTCAAGAGACCTCCAGGTCTATAAATTGGTGAGTTCCCTCACCCTAAGAGAGATAAAGAAGGAGCATTTTGGAGCAACGAAGTGCTGTAGTTTTGATTTCACACCTATTCCCCCTTGAATTGTGCCTTTCACATTCGTGATCTCTTTTGGAGAAGAGGTCATTGGGTGGTCATTGGAAGCACAAATCCGGAACCAAACCCAACATTTGGCCACAGTATCCCACCCAATTTGCCAACAACACATTACAGGAGATTTTGGGCCCATCCCAAGTGGATTGGTGCCAAAATCAGGTTCCAACAATGCGTGGCCCGCCCAAGCGCCCTCACACTGCTGCGAGCCTAATATTCCTTTTTAGGAATGATTGGGGATTCATGGCAGATTGTTATTTTTTGTCACTTGTTTATTTTGCATTCCATCTTATGCTGCTTAGATAGCTTGTAATTTCAATTTCGTAATGCTTTGATCAAATCTTATCATGTTTTGTCACTTTTGTTGTCCTCACTAACTTACAAGTCATAGCGTCAAATTCCCATTGATGGAGGTCAAATTGGGGAAATCTGACCATCTGGGTCTTCCCAAAATGCCTCTAGTTAGCTAAACCCAAGTTTGTAGGTCTTTTGGAGCTCCCTAGATGTGACATTTTGGGCAGTATCACTTTGACACTTTGTTGCAGGTGAATTCGTTCTACCTCGGAGCAAATTATAGTCAAATCCGTCCCGCCCCAGAGCGAATTCAAATCGGTGAAGAATTTCTTGACTGTTTCTTTTGCAATGCCTTCTTGGTGATGTTTCTATGTCCTTGCCAAGTTTCATGTCATTTGGATAAGTTTATGTCCTTGCCAAGTTTTCATGTCATTTGGATAAGTTTTAGTTACAGTTTAATTCATTTTCTCATCCACTTATTGTAGGTTTGAGGATCACATGCTTTGTCTTATTCGCAGGTGCTACTAACGGTTTCTTGTTCCTTTGAACATAGGGTCTAGACATCGGAGGAGCAGAAAGGAATCAACACTCGTATACACAAGCCACGACGACGTTTGGTCTGCCCATCTTACATGTGGGCACGCGGAAGAGGGATGGATTTCCATTGATGTGACCAAGAGACAAGTTTGATGCTCCTCACCCCTAAAAATGGAGGAAGCGAATTGTAATCAAATTTGAAATACATCAATAAAATAAGAGGGTTGTTTCATTCCATTTGGGTTCCAATTTGCCTATGCTTTCTCCATTTTATGCATTTTTAATTCATAGCATCAAGTTTAGTTTCGTTCTCACATCGTACTTGGAGTTTTTCCCTTTTTGTTTTCGTATCCTCATGCTTTCACTACTCTGTCTTACCCTAAGCATTTTGATATGCCCAGGTTAGACAAGTTTAAGGGTGATGAAGATGCACAGGAACATATCATGAGCTTTCTGGATGCTTGTTTTTAGATAGCAAGCAACGATGCATTGTTGCTATGTACTTTCATCATGACACTTTTTGGTCCAGCCCGAGAGTGGTTCAATCAACTAAAGAAACATAGCATAACTGGTTTTGAGCAATTAGCTGATGCCTTTCTTGAATGCTATTCCTTTGGCATCAAGAAATAGGCCAATATTTTTGATCTGGCTACGCTAGCTCAGCGTGATGATGAGCCAATTGAGTAGTACGGAAAGAGATGGAGGAGACTAATGGTGAAGTTTCCATTCCCTATTCCTACCATAGAGTTAACCCGAATGTTTACAAAGAGTTGTGCCAAGCACATCTCATTACTATTGTAGCTGTAGTAGTATCCTACATTCGAGGAGGCTTTGGTGCAAGCCAAAGTGATCGAGGACATCAAGTTGCAGGAAGGCAACTTGAAGCTCAAGAACAGGAGAGAGGGACAAAAGAAGAGTGCCACAAAACAACAGGGCAAGCAGGCCCATGTGAATCAAGTGGTGTTGAATCTCCAAAGGGAGGACAAGGGGCAACAAAAATAGAATTATCAAGCCCAACCTCCTCCTGCGTAGTATGAAAAGTGCAACAACAATTATAAGGGCAAGAACAAAGATCAACGCCCACCTCGCTAGTTCACACCATTGACGGAATCGTTGACGTCGATTTTCCATCAACTGTGTGAGGCCAAGGCAATTAGATTGCCCGAGGTCAAGCTGATAGACCCCAATCAACCCAAATCAAAGGGGTACCAAGAAGATCTATTTTGCATTTTTCATCGAACGAAAGGCCATGACATTGAGGTGTGTTGGACTTTCAAACACATGGTGCAAAATATGATTGACAAAGGTGAGCTTGTAGTGTCGCACAACCCGTAGGCGCTCGATAATCAGAATATGGGGATTTATAAAAATCCCTTGTCGAATCATGAGGTGCCTCACAACAATGTTGGCCAGGTCAACCAGGTGTGAGTCAAACCACCTACCCAGGGGTTCGTAGGCATGGTGAACATTGTCACTAGACATGGGAGATATGAACAACCGAATCAACCTCATGCTCCCATTCAAATACAAGCCACGCCGAATCAGTGATCGATGCAGAATATTCTAGGCCCACCAACAAGACCGGTGGTGACCATAAGGAGCAGGTTGGTCCAAAACCTGCAGATAACTCCTACGAAGTTGTCGATATATGAGCTAATACAGTAGTCCCCTAGGCACAGGGAGACTCTTATGGACATTTTGAGGTCCATTGAAGTACAGTCCCAGGATGCATAGGCATTTACTAATTTTGTGGGACATGTACAACAATGTTAGGAACCGATGATCCAATTTTATGATCATGAGATAAGGATGGTTTCTACAACCACGGATGACCCGTCGTTGCATATAATCACATGTGTTAATCACATGCCATTTAAAAGGGTCTTGATCGATACCGGCTCATCGATCAACATAATAACGACCAAGGTGCTGAGTCATTTGAAGCTGCCTAAATCACACATTGTGCCCACTACATTTACATTGAGAGCGTTTAACGATGCACTATGTTTGACTATTGGCACAATTATCCTACCCATGCAGGTAGGCTTGAAGACCATCTCTGTGATGTGTCATGTGATAGAAGGGGCCATGCAGTACAACATACTACTCAGTAGGCCTTGGATTCATGAAATGCGTTGCATTCCCTCGATATTGCATCAGTGTGTGAAGTACATTCATGAGGGATGGGTTCACATAGTATCATCGAACGAAGAACCTTTTAAGTTCGTGAACCTAGCATATTTGCCTAGGGGTTTCATACTCCCATCAACGCACCTAGATGTTCGATCGTCATCGTCGATAAAGAAGCCAGGAGGTAAACCAGTAAGTACGTGCTCAACCAATGCCATCTGTGTCACACAGATCGGAGCACACCACTACCACTTCCTTGAAACCATCGGCATCAGTCATGCATCGAGATGAAAGGAAGTTGAAGGTAAAAATGGGTGAGAAAGAGGAGCGTGAGCTCGAGCCAATCGTCGAGGAGGTTCCCACTCCTATGGAAGTTGAGGAACCCCAAGACAAAGCCGAGGAGGCACCTCAACCTACTAGGGTTATAGATACAAGGGCAGGATGATTTGCTCATAGCATCCTTAGATCATCTGTACCTTAGTCTGGCGGACGATGTGGATTTTAATCCATATCATCCTGATCCTTCTAATTTCTAGAGGAATCACCCGATGATATCTGTCATCACCACTGAGCCACTCGAAGATCATCATGAAGGGCTCCTTGAGCAGACTGAGATAGAACTAAACCCCATAGATAACCTGGGACACCAAACCCATGATGCAATCGATGACACAGATGTGCAAGGGTGTAACCCCATTACTGTAGGTGATCTCGAGCTAGGAGATATTTGTAATGAAGATGGAGAGGAGTCCACCTCCGATATGAGTGGACCAAGCTATGACACAGATGAGGAATCCTCAAATGATGATGAATATAGGGATGAAGTCGAAGGTGCCTATGTGAGGCCTTGGCATGCACATCATTTATTACCTATTGAATCGATACAGGTTATCGAGGAGATTCTTCCCACTATAGATCATTCTAAGGAAGAAGTAGAGCATGTGTACTTAGAGACATTGTATATACGGTATAATTATTCGATTTATCTAGATACATACGATAATGACCAAACATTGAGATTCATGGGGCCGCATCTGCCAGATCATCCCCCACCTATGGGGGTGAATGAAGGATTCTATTATGATAGTGACAAAGAGGATGAAATAGAGAGAGCCTATTTAGGCCCTCATTACCTACATCACCATCATGTTCCTTACACAGCTGAGGACTTACGCAGAGAGATTAATCTTGAGCCTCATCTCAGGGGAATAACATCGAATTTCAACGTGATTTATCACTTGTTATTCTCCCGTCCATGCACATACATGGAGCTCCTTGAGCCAAATGATCCTATACTATAGGTAGTGCATAGGGAGGATCCAGTCATCCATAGTTCTCATAGAGAGGACCCATTCATGCCTATGCCATTAGAGCCAGATCTCGGGTATGAGAACTGCATCGATGATGTAGAGTTGTATCCGTGTGGTCCTGGAGATCAATTCCATTCCATCAATATGGTCTCCATTGATTTGACCACCCCACTCCACAATCCAGTAGATCCGTCCAGACCACTGTATCTTAATGTAGATGCTATCGACTGGGATCATGCTGATTTACCTATAGAGCCTGAGGATTTCTTCCCTAACGAAGAAATATTGCAACCATTTCATTTTGTGCTAGGTTGTGCTTATGATGTTTATCACGCTGAGAATGCTTCTAACGTAGAACATATAAATCTAGCTGATGACATCCATTTGATCCCTACACCTCACCAGCTTGAGGAGGGGTCACATATGTCAGTAGAGGAAACCTTCGACGTGGATATCGGCAATGATCCCACTAATCCAAAGAAGGTTAAATTTGGAGAAAGTCTCACTCCAGATGAGCGTGACAACATCATCCCTCTATTGAAAGTGAGACCAAATATTTTTTCTTGGACGTACAAAGATATGCCAGGTCTAGACCCAAAATTGGTTACTCATAACCTTTCGCTAGATCTGATGAAGAAGTCGGTCAAGCAAAAGCTTAGAAAGATGCATCCAACAGTAGCCTTAATGGTGAAATATGAGCTACAAAAGTTGTTGGATGTAGAATTTGTCATTTCCATCGACTATCCAGAATGGGTGTCCAATATGGTACCCGTAGGAAAACCTGATGGAAGAATCCATATTTGTACGGATTTCAGAGACCTTAACAAGGCAACACCCAAGGATTCATTTTCATTGCCCAATATTGATGCTCTTGTAGATGCCACTATAGGTCACGAGATGCTCTCCCTGATGGATAGTTTTTTTGGTTACAACCAAATTCGGATTAAACTCGAAGACCAACACAAAACCACGTTTACAATGCCATGGGGGACATTTTGCTACAAAGTGATGCCATTCGGTCTTAAAAATGTTGGTGCCACATACCAGCGGGCCATGACATACATCTTTCATGACTACATGCATAAAATTCTAGAAGATTACATTGATGACTTACTAGCTAAGTCATTACTACGTGAAGAGCATGCAGAGGTCCTGAGGAAAGTCTTCGATCGCCTGATAGAGCATAATGTCAGGTTGAATCCTAAGAAGTGCGTATTTGGTGTCACTTCTAGTAAACTCTTAGGATTCATCATCTCTAAATGAGGCATCGAAGTAGACCCAGTGAAGGTCAAGGCCATCTTAGAGATGCGCCCTCCCTCCAATATTAAGGAATTAAGGAGCCTTCAAGGCAAAGTAGCCTCGATAAAGCGATTTATCACTCAACTATCGGATAAATATCGACCCATGAATCGACTACTACATAAGGGAGTCCCATTCAACTGGGATGAGGACTGCAAGGTAGCCTTCACTGAGATTAAGCAATACCTAGCAACACCACTAGTGCTAGCTCCACCAAGGCCAGATGTGCCTTTTCTGCTATATATATTGGCAACCGACTTTGCATTGGGGACCATGTTAGCCCAAAAGAACGTGCAAGGAAAGGAATAAGCCATATATTACATTAGCCGAACCTTGGTGAGTTACGAGCTAGGATATGCATATGTTGAAAAGTTGTGTTTAGCAATGGTGTTCGCTACCAAGAAATTGTGGCATTACATGCTAAGTCATACGACGTATGTTATATCAAAACAAAACCCTTTGTAGTATATGATGAGTAAAACGTATCATAATACGTGTACTGCAAAGTGGATCATGCTATTGATAGAATTCGATCTGGAATTCATAAGCCAGAAGTCCATTAAGGGACAAGTCATAGCTGATCAGTTAGCTGAGGCACCACTTTCAAATAGCAGACCTTTGACCATTGAGCTTTTGGATGATGTAGTATTTGTCGTATCCGAAGCTCCCAAACCCAAAGAACTAGAGAACAATGTTGATATGACTCTGTTATTTGATGGTTCAAAGTGCGAGCAAGGAGGTGGTGCCGGAATAGTGTTTTTCATGCCACAAGGAGCTCCAATGCCCTTGTCATTTAAGTTGGATTTTTCATGCACCAACAACAACGCTGAGTACGAAGCCCTACTACTGGGCCTCCACATAGTCATCACCATGAATATTAAGAGATTGAACATCTTTGGTGACTCCTTGCTCATAGTAAATCAAGTTAAGGGGCTCTTTCAGTGTCGATGTCCCATACTGAAAGCCTATAAAGATCTAGTTGCCACATATTTGGCTAAATTTGAATGGTATGACATCGAGGCAATCCCTCGGTCATCAAATAGGTTTGCAGACACCATGGCATCTTTGGGATATTTAATCCCTCAGAATCCATCTATGGATTTCACTACCATCCATGTCAAGATGCTCTCGCATCTGGCAGCAGAGCGTGCAACCTATGATAACAAAGAATCGGTCAACATGATCAGTGTAGAACCAAAATATGAATGGTTCTGCAAAGCTGAAGACTTTCTTAAGAAGGCACCTTGGGGGTCATTAACCTCTCAGAGTCCTATGGGGAGTGGTACTACCATTCACCACAAGGTTGTTTCCGAGTCTGCATTTGCAAAAGTAGATACGCAGGGGGAGCAAGTCGTCTTAGCAGTTGAAGCTGAGGCTTATCAAAATTGGATGTCACAAATTAAAGACTTCCTAAAACTTAGTATGATCCTAGAGGGATTGTCGTGTGCTGCAAAATGCACATTTAAATAGAAAGCGACTAAATATATCTTACTAGGAGATATTTTGTACCGTAGAAGCTACGATGGAGTTCTCCTTCATTGTCTAGAGCCCCAAGAGTCATCTTGGGCGATCTCACAAGCTCATGATGGTACATGTGGTGGCCATTTCAATGGCATGGCCATCATCAAGTGCATCCTTCACATGGGTTATTATTGGCCCACTCTAGAGAAGGATTGCAATGCGTATGTCAAGAAATGCATCAAATGTCAGCATCATGCTAATCTTACGCACTTGCCATCGTAGGCCTTACAACCCATCCAAGCGGCTTGGCCATTTTATCAGTGGGGATTAGATCTTATAGGCAAGATCTCTCCTCCATCATCGGGTCGACATACATTTATTATCATGGCTACTGAGTACTTCACAAAGTGGGTGGAAGCAATACCCTTAACAATGACAACTAGAGCTCGTATAGCAGAGTTTATATTGGAGCATATCATAAGTCATTTTGGGATTCCATCCAAAATAATCTCGGATAATGGAACGTCATTCAAGAACAAAACTATGAGAGCCTTGATGTCTAAGTATAGAATCAAGCACAGTTTTGCAACTCCATACTATCCACAGGCAAACGGGCAAGCTGAGGCCTCAAACAAGACTATGGTAGCCATCTTGAAAAATACGGTGCAAGAAAACCACAAGGATTGGCACATCCAGTTGCCCCTTGCATTATGGGCTTATAGGACTAGCATTCAGATGCCCACTGGGGCAATGCCATTTTCACTAGTATATGGCGTTGAGGCCATTATGCCCTTAGAGTTGGAAATACCAATGCTGTGCATCGCATTGAAAGAGTTCATCGATGATGACACCGCATGACAAGCTCACCTGGATCAACTGATGCTACTTGATGAACATCACGTAAATGCCCTGGAGCATCTCTGCATTTATCAGGAGTGACTAAAATGAGCTTACAATATCAAAGTCCATCAGAGAGACTTTGAAGTTGGGGATCTTGTGCTCAAAGAGAACCAACAGAACTCTAATTTTCCACCCGATCTGAGGGACAAATTTATGGCTAATTGGCTAGGGCCCTATATCATATCTAAAAATATTGGTTTGGGTACTTATCACCTAACATCGCTAGGAGGTGTTGAAGAGCCTGAACCTCTCAACATCATCCATCTTAAGGCATTCTATGCTTGAGAGCATAGTAAAAGGCTCCAAGGGTTCTTAAGAATCGCTTGGTCAAGTAAAAGCTCCAAAGGCATCAGTAAGCCCTTTGGTCAATCCCAAAAAGGCTCCAAGGGTTCCCAAAACCGCTTGGTCATGTCAGTCAAAGGCTCCGAGGGTTTGCTTAAAAATCGCTCGATCAATCCTAGAAAGGCACCAAGGATTTTTGAAAATTGCTTGGTCAACCCAAAAGGCTCTGAGGGTGTGCTTACAACCGCTCGATCATCCTAAAAGGCTCCAAACATGCTCATAAGTAGTTTGGTCAAGAAAAAATCTCCAAAGGCATCTATAAGCCCTTTGGTCAAACCCAAAAAGCTTCGAGGGTTTGCTTAAAACCGCTCGGTCATCCTAAAAAGTTCCAAGGGTTCTTAAGAATCGCTTGGTCAATTAAAAGCTCCAAAGGCATTTCCTCACCATTTGGTCATTCCTAAAGGCTTCGAAGGCATGTACTCATCGTTTGGTCAAGTATTAAGGCTCAAAAATCCATAAAAATTGAAAAAGCAACAAAAAAACCAAAAAAATTGGTAAAGCATAAAATCCAAAAATATTTGCTTTTGCATTTTGCATATTCATTTGCATTCACACATGCATTCACTGCATTACATTGCATATAGGCATTCATCATCCATTGCATTCCATAATAGAATGGATCATGTTTGTTAGTATTACAAATGACACCATGTTTGTGTCTAAATCATGCACCTCTGCATTTATCATAATCCGTTGCATACATACACAACGTTTGTTGCTATAAAATACTTAAGTATCCAAAAGTTTTTCGGTCACTCAGCCATACCTAGTGGGTTTCTCAGGTGTCATAGAAAGCTTGCTTTGCTTTTGTAGATGAGGTCAGTAGTTGGGATAGTGCTTGACATATCAGGATCCCATCACTAAGCAAAACATATAAAATCCTGCTAAGATAAGGGAGGATGAAAGTTGTGAAAGTGGTCCTAGGTTCTCTAGAGAGATGGGTTTTATTACCTGCTTGTCTTGCAAATAGTTTGGTCTAGAGTGGTGAACCTTGGAAAAAGGACAAGAATTTCCCCTACTCGTACATAGATACAAAGTTTAAATCCTAGATCAAAATTCAAAGTTCAAAGTTCAAAGTTGAAAGTTCAAAACCCAAAGTTCAAAGTTTACAATTCAAAGCTCAAATATCAAAGTAATATAGTGAATCAAAAGCACTATACAAATCCCTTGCTCAAAGTAAATCGTAAATGAAACATAAAAAAATAGTGAAAAAAAATCACTATATATGAGCAAGTATCAAAAAATGGGGTGAGAACTTGAATCCCTGGATTGTTCACCATTCGAAAGCCATAGAGTGAACCCCGATTGCAGCAATGGGTTGAAAGAGTCCCACCTGCTCCCGGAGTAGTAGTTCTGTTGGGTGATCCCTAATCGCAACAATGGGTTGAAAGAGTCCCGCTTGCTTTTAGAGGGGTAGTCCTGATCAATTTGCAAGATGAGCTAGCTCTAGGTGCCTAGGGTTGTCTAGCATTATAGTCCAATCAAATTTGAAACAAGGATGATACGAACATATGAGGAACCCGATCTCACATATGGGTTGAAAGAGTCCTGAATGACATCTGGGGTATGCCTATGATCTATCTAAAAATACTCACATGCACACACAGGGATAATGAATAGTTGGGTCTTTCATGACAAAAGCCTTGTCCAACAGAAGCCTTGTACAATTAGTATGTGACATTTGAGAAGTCTACTAGGGTGTTTGAGTCTCATGGAAAACCTCAAAAAAAATTCTCTAATAGCAACAACATACCAAATATCACAAATCATCCAAAAATAAATCATGTCAATCATGAAAATTGCAAAATAACTCATGTCAATCATGAAATTGCAAAGTATCAAATTCAGGATACATCATTACAAGTAAACACAAAGTTTCCAGGATATAGGATAGATACCGGATGGATATCAGAAATGATATTTAGATGACCACTGACTATATCATGCATATCTCAAAATGCAAAAGAAATATCAAGTGACATATGATATCACCCATTTCATACCATTTCATATCATTGCATCTCATATATGGGTGTTTAATTGAGTAAATTCTTGTAATGAGGATTTACAATTACATTCATGATTGTTATACATTCTATGGTGTCATCCATTAGATTGATAAACACGTATCACATTCATTCCTTATGTTTTAAGTGATTAAGGCATACAGGTTCATTTACATAAAATCATTACCATGTAAATAATGCATTACATCCATTGCATCAGCATATCGAAACACAGGCATAAATTAAATGCATGCAAAGAAAGCAAAATCAAATATGCATTTAAAGCAAACATTGCATCAATAAGCATCTATCATCAAATCACACATCTAAGCATCTAGATCACTGCATACCATCATCATAAAGTAAATAGCTATCTAGTGCATGTCATCCATACATCACATCATATAGCATTGAATAAACATAACACATAAGCATTGCATCCATGTGCATCATATAAACAGAAAAATAAAAATATATAAACAAGTACATATAATGAGCTATAAATGATCAGATCATATATATATATATATATTTTGTGTGTGTGTGTGTGTGTGTGTGTCTCAAGAGTACATCAGGACTATACAAAATGCCCATAGGCTACAACTATGTAGGTCCTAGACCTTACACCAAAAATGGTACTAATATATATCCTAGATATGTACTAAGCAGCTGCCTATGCCCACTGGAGGTCACCCCCATCATCCCTATGACTCCTACGAGAGCTGCCTCCATGTGTGCTAGAGGACCTATGTGTCCTCTCGATCCTATGAGTCCGCTAGCTAGAGCTCACCAAGGACTGCCCTGAAGTCCAGGACCTAGTCCATTGAGACCCTATAGTATGTGTATCCTCTAGTACCTCCAAGCCCCTCAATATGATGAATCCCTCTAGTTGGGAGATGTGAGCTACTCTCACATCACAAAGGTCATTTCCCTCCTCTACGAGGGAAGTGAGACACCTAACCTCTGCCATGGGATCACCACCTCTTGGAAGTGTAGCTGATGGTGCAGCTAGAGGTCCCATAATAGCATGGGAGGATGAAGGATCCCCCCTCTATGCCCTGAGTAGCTCTCTCTCTGCAATGGCCTCACCCTATTGCACTAGTGCCACATCTCATGCACTAGTAAGCTCACCGACCTATGACTCTACTACTGTAGCTCGAGCTATGAGGGTTGTAATCTATGCCTGAGCCTCTACCAGCTGTCTATCCCTATGAGCTAGCTTCACCTCTAGAAGGGTGATAGTCGTATCCTATTGTAGCTGCTAGGTCTGAAACCTGCCAACCTGACTCTGTAAGTCGACAACCTGAGCGAGGAGCTCCCCTACATCACTATCAAGAGGTACCTCACCCTCCTCTGACCCCTCCTCCTCCTTACCTCTACCTATGGAGCCTCCTCTATGGTGGCCTCTACGCCCCATCTACCCTCGGTCCTCTGGCGCACCCTATGCCCATTAGGATCAGCCCCTACCTCTGCCTAGTCATCTACTCTACCCAGAGGCCCTGAACCCTACCACTGTAGGAGGGACCACCATGTGTCATATGCTAGGGTGGTCCTAGGTGTGTCATCCCCAGACTCCTAGAAATCATCAACCTCATCTCCCAGAGCTGTAGGCTGAATCCATGGTAGATGTGTCTCTAGCATGAGATGCCTGTACACAAAAGGAATCTCTAGGATGTCCTACACCAAGCCAAACTATCGTAGGATGTGAGAGAAGAACTGATACTCTCTAATATCGACCTTACGATCGAGTAGCCACCTATCCCGATGAGCCTATCATAGCCACTCGCCTGCCTCGGTCCAATCCAGGCACTCCCTGTAGGGATGCCACTCAATGTCATCCGACCCAAGAGCTGCAAGTTGTCTAATATAATAATCGATGTCTCCAGCATGGGTCCTACTCTAGAACCCCTCCTCCTCTCATGGTCCAACATGAGTGTAGCACTGATGCGCATCATCAATGGTCATGATGTGGAGAGGTAGGTCCATGGGATGCTCGATCTGGATATGCTACCAACCCTAGATCTATAACAGTAGGCTACAACTAATCCCTCGATGGCTCTAGCTGGTAATCTGGTACAGCTCTCGGTAGAGCTGACATAGTAGCATGCTCCCCCAAGCTAGGCGTAGTGGCTGAGTAGTGGAACTCTGAATAACTCTCTAGACACTGGCCAGGAGGTTCTAGGGAATCCTCACACTCGAGGAGTCTAGAAGCACTATCTACACCACAAGGATCATGAAGATCACTACATGGACTGAGAAAATGTGCTCGCCCTACCAGTATCCAATGTGGACACCTCCATGATCGATCTTCTCCTGAGCCTCCTTGCTCTGGTCATCGAAGATAGCATCAAATATAGGCCCCTTTCTCTGAGAAGAGGAAGAGGTGATGGCCTCGCCATCGATAGGGATCCTAAAGATCCGATAAACATCCTCTAAGGTCACAGTCATTTCACCTGTAGGCAGGTGAAAGGTGTTGGTCCACGCATTCCAACGTCGGGCCAACGTAGTCAAGTAGGTCTGATCTACCCTAATAGTGGGTAGATCTAGTACATAGCCGAATTTGATGGCTCTAAACCATGCACGCTCACCATCAGTGAGTTGTCTATGGAGAATCTTAAGCAGATCGGGCTCACGAGCCCTAGAGGTCAACCTCTAAAATAAAAGTAGTATATAAGCTAAAATTTTAAAGAAAAAACATCAAAAACATCTAAAAACTGATAAAAAGACAAAAACATGTCGCAAGGCATTCATAAAAATAAAAAATATCAATTAGGCAAGTCAAAATTGCATTAAATGACATCAAATGCCTTTTAAACTTTAGAAAATGCAAAAATTTGACAAAATTTTTCTAAGGTTAGTGAACCGCGGGTCAACCCTACGGTCCGCATGTGGTCAAAATATGACCATTGTAGTTTGAATGCGAACCGTAGCTGATAGTTATGGTCCCCAATATGACAATTGGGAACCACAGCTACCAGCTATGGTCTAGGAAGAATACCCATTTTGGGTACCTTCCTAGCCTTTCTCACTAAAAAAATTAAACCTAACTAAATCTAATCTAGTGAGGTTCATTACCAACTGTTTAGTGAGGTTAATTTTTTGCATTTCTTAATGTGGTTCATTTTATTGGTATTGAATGTGAGGACTCGGTTTCGAATTACCTTGCCCGCTTCGTGGCCTCTACTAGTCGATGGCTGATCAACATCCACCATCAGGGTATCAAGTGTGGTATACGGATGAGTTTTGGGCAGCGTTTCGGATCAGTGAAACGTCTCCTATCTCTCAGAGCTCTCTCAATGTAGTTGCTTTCAAGAAAAATAATGAAAAATTCAAATGGGAATGACTATTTAAAGGTTTGCCTAATTTTGGCTGAACCATAGCTAACACCTACGGTCCCAAAATTAGGGTTTCTTGACCGCAGGCCCTAACTATGGTTCCCAAAAGTTGAAAAATACAATCGTAGACCATACTCACGGTTTGCAACTAGCATTAAATGCACTAAAAACCCATCGTGGGAAGGTCTAAAAAGGTAAATTAATGACTCCCATTGGATCAAATTTTCAAAAGAGCAATCAATGTTGCAAATTTGGTGATGTTCAAAGCACCAAGATCGATCAATAAATCAAAATTAACAAAAAAATCAAATAATTAAAAATCAAATGTGCCTCGTATTCAGTACTTTACCCTATACACTTGGCGGTTGCAACGACTTGCGATCCATGCAATCCGAAAAGATGAGTAAATTACCATAAGGACATTTGGGGCAAAACTATCATCATTGACTTGACATGCTTCTTTTCAATCCCTAAGAAGGCCTTCGAGGCTGGACTGCTCCATGGGAATGAGGTGTTTCATGTCATGTCTCCTATGACATCTTTTCAGCAAATCATCGATAACTTGATTCAACACAAATCTAATTGGATTTGTCTCATTTTGATTCCCTAAGATGGCTATTATCAGCCCGACTGCTCCATGGGATAGGAATGTGCAATTACTATTAATAGTTGGAATCAAAAGCTGAACTAGGCCTAGCCAAGGCATTAATATGCTCAAATCTAAATTTGTTCAGATCATCCATGGTGGTCAAGCGACATCGTCACTTTAATAATTGTCATTACCCTCATCGACTCATCGCTTGAGGGGGTAGTCATAATATCAAATCATAATCAAAATCAATAGAAGATCCCGGAGATCGTAGATCCCTTGATCTTGTCAAAATTGTGTTCATCCTTGCGAATCATTGTCAACAACTATCATAAGCTTACCCCTTTGCTTGGGGAAAATAGCAAATATGAATTTGCTTGTTGTTCTTCACCTTTCAGATCTATGGGTCAGAAGATACCTATGGAATGCACAGCTACACCGAATGAGATGAGAAGGGCACAAGCTTTTCAAATGTAAGCCTTTCACCCAGTTGGAAGCAATGATTCCAGGATGCACATCCTTTTGCTGGACAAGAGGCATCTAATGTTGATCTGACTAATGATCATCATAGAACCTTCGACATCATTTTAGGAGGTCTATTTTTGCTCACGCATTGTTCGATCTCACAACGCATCTCAAAAGGGGCATCTGTAGACACCTAAAATGCGTCATGTCGATGGTGACTACTCATATGGACATGCTACAAGACCATATGGAAGATCTTGGATAGACTCCAAGATAGAGCAGTGGTTCTAACCACTCAATTTGGGCTCCTTGGCCTAATCAGGTTGAACCGTAGCCCAGACCTATGGTCTACAGTCTGAACCATGGATGACACCCACGGTCTTCAGTATGGACCATAGTTGTAACCTACGGTCTTAACTAAAGTTCAGTTGGCCTTCATCCGAGCCAAATTGGTTTGAACGACCATTTGTTCTAGAAGAAGGTGGTTAATGGATGAAATATTCCAGAGGCTTCCATTCCAACTGTCCTAACCACCTCTTCTTGATCTTGGCTTCTCCATGAAGCCACCCCTAGCCCTAGGGACATCCTATAAATACCCCTTCAATTGGGGAGATATAGATGATTTGAATAGCGAAGCACTATCAAATTATCAATAGAGAGTTGATTGATCAAGCGAGCAGTGAAGCCCTATCGAATTGCATACTAAATTCATGCATTGGAGAAGGCCACTTTGCTATTCACCTAAAGATCAATTTTCCATGGAGGTCCTAGGAGCCTAGAAGAGCCAAGAAACACAAATCTAGGCAAACGAAGGCCCCTCACAGTGAATCAACCACCAAAATTGTTAGAAGGACACCAAAGGTGACCCTTGAACATCAATTGGACAAGGAGGTCAAGCCCACTGCCCTTGATTTTGAGGGTAAACTTACTTGAGTGCTCACCACGGCTTTCAGCCATGGTTTATAGTGCAGACCGCACACCAGTGCTGTGATTTGCAACAGAGGTATCACCACCTTACTATTTTCATTTATGCCCATCTAATTAGATTAGATTAGTCATTTGCATGGTTTAATTGTAGTTGTAGAGATTTTTGACCGATAGATTTAGGGTTAGAATGATTTTAGTATAGTAGCATAAAATAGACATCAATGGGTTCTTTATGACTTTTAAAGCTTCATTTCCTTTAATTGAACCATGCAAATCTTAACTGCTATACTCTTTTATGTATTTCCATGAATCTTTGTTAGTTTAGCATAGTTTAAACGTCTTTTACATGCTTTCTTGATTTCATGTTTTCAATGGCATCTTTATGCATCTTTCCTTTTAAGGGCCTCATCGCGAGAGGCTGCCTATGTTTTTGATCATTCTCTGTTGTTTCTTGACCATAGGGATCTACATTCAAAGGAGCTTAACATTCGAATCCTTCCTCAACGTGAAGAAGAGGGTCAACTCCACCCTAAGGCAGTTCGTGTCACCCTACGAAGGCATTTGAAATATCACACCTACCCTTGAGAGGGAAACAATTGCACGAATCTTATTGTAATATCGTATCAACATGATTATCCCTAAGAGGGATGTACTTGTAACCTGAAATGACTTCATAATGGAATAAAGTGTCTTTTATTGTTTATCTTGTTGTCAATTTCTTGCATTTCATACATGTTGTTATTATTTTCACTATTACACTAGGATTCCGATCGGGTGTGAGCCTTTATGGTGGTTACAATTTGAAAAAATTTTGAGGCCTCACTTTGAGAATGGTAGAAAAAATAACGAAAATACCCCTTGGAGAATGGATTTAGAATGGAATTTTAACAATATGGCTCAACTCCCTCCTTTGAGAGATTTTTATGAGTAGTTAGTCAATTTTGACCTCAAAAAGAACAAAACCCACTAGCTAAAAGAGTCCAAGATCAAATAAATAGAGGATGAAATTCACTAGGATGAGGGTAAGATTTGGAAATTATGGAATATGAGAGTAGAGATAGGTGCTATAAAGGCTAGGTTCAACCATCAATCAGACACCGATTTCTGTTAGTTATATGACAAACACATTAATACTTGGAATGCCAAGAACAATAGAAGCCTAGTGTTGAGCTATAAGAAAACATGAGTGAAAGGGCAAAATAAAGATAAATTAGTCTCAATATCCCCCTCTCCACCTTAATAGCAATAGGTAGAGTAAATTGCAATGGATACCCCACTAGTAACTTAAGTAGCTCATAACACTTTTAAGCCTTTACAAGAAAAATTATAGTAATACTCAATGGGTGTTGTAATGATGAAAATGATGCATTATTCTAGAGGTAGTCTAGATAAAGATGAAATAGAGAATTTAGAGAATTTCCAAATAGAGAAAATGCCAAAACATATTACCTTAGGAGGGAAGGCTTCTTTGCAAGATCTAGTAAGAGGTGATATAGAAGATAACTTTGTGCTCACACCTATGAAATTCACTGCTACAATCCCTGCAAAGTCACCCCTAATTTTTGAAGTTGCATTGCAAGAGGTGCAACATCAAGATGACCCCAAAAAATGTAAACTTGTAGTGATTATTGTATTTAAGATAAAAGTAAAAGATTAATTAGGGGAGGCCAAAAATGATGTCAGTAAGAAATAGAATATGGATCAAACATGAGTAGTTGAACAACTCTGTAGACACAAAATTACATCCACTAATCCTCCATCCTAACCATCCCACCACCCACTTGTCCACCATACACCTTCCCACCAATTATTTGGCCCAATTCCACCTTTCTCGTCATCCATTTCACCACTTTAGCCCTTTCCTGCCATTTCCTAACCCAATTGGGATTATTTTAATATTATTTTATATTATTATATATTTAATATAATATTTTATATTATATTATAATATATTTATTATAAAATATGTATTTATAAACCCAATTAACCATAGCCATCCGATCCAATTTAATCTCCACCCCCCATATTCACTAATCCATGCCACACTCAAAAAGTAATCTCAACCTTAGGATCTGATTTAATATTAGCCACATAATTAAAAGTGTAACGCTAAAACCCTAAGAAAACCCTAGGTTGGATTATAAATAAGGGCATTTGTAAATGCTCAAACCTTGGAACCTTGAGATTAAAAGTTGCACCTTGGAGGAGTCATTGTTGAAACCCTAGCGAAGTAGAGAGAGATAGAGTCTGAATATCTAAAGCCCTAGTTAGTTAAAAATACTTCTACTATTCCAACCATCCCCCATTCATCCTACATCATTGTCATAGCCCCATCCATCTGTCGCATCCATCATCACCCCCTCGATCTGCTTCTGCATATTTAACCTTATTCATAGGCGTCCATCGAGCTTTCCAGGCTCATTGCAAAGTCTACAAAGCTCGTTGCAGAGCTTGCCAGCCACTCACTAGAGTCTGCTATATTGCAGGCTCAATCTAAAGCTTGCAAAGCTCTCTCCAGATCCTACAAAGTTTTTTGCAAAGCTTTCCAAGCGCTCAACAGAGCCTACTATATCGCAAGCTCACTCTAGAGCTTGTGAAGCTCACTCCAGAGCCTGAAAAACTTGTGCAAGAGCCTACCAAGTGCGCTTTCGAGCCTGCCACAAACACAAAAATATGAATATGAGTCTACTACACCATGCCAATTGCAACAAAAAAATGAAAGCAAGGTATATCTATATTAGTTTTATTCTATTACATGATTTGTAGATTTTGCATGCCATTTAATCCATTTTTAGTTAGGTTTTACTGATGTCTGAGGGCCTCACACTGTGGAGTCCTCACAGGTGTTATTAACCTCTTTCTCTATTTTTGTGTATGAATACCTACAAATTTCACATATTGTTGAAAGGCTATTGAAGCTGGAGTGGCTCGTCATAGGATATCCAAAGCCCACTCACCCCGTTGGAAGCAAGAACACATCAATTTGATGACACTTCATTGTTATAGCTAGGGTTTCAGATAAACCTAGAATTTTTGTAAATCATTGTATAAAATACCCTCATTGAGGATAGATTATATCAAAGGAGTTTATTGGCTCCCTCGTATTATTGAATATATCCATTTGTGCAATCTTGTATCTCATTGTGTTATTTGATTTATTTTATTTTATTTAAGTGTCGTGTTCCTATATTCACAAATGGCGATCATAGAGAAGGAGAGGAAAGGAATTGGAAGGAGCCAAAGCCATATTTTAAAAAATCTACAAAGAGCTAGAAATTATAGAGCAACATATTATATTGATTTTTAGAGATTTTCAAGTTCATTGCTAGGGTTTCTAAAGCAATCTACAACATTTTCAAAGATTACATAGGTGTTTGAGAGTATCCACAAAGCATTTGGAAGTGTCTGTAGACAACCGCAGACACCCTCCCGTGCCTAGAAGGTACCCTTTTGTGCCTACACAGGTGCCCAACTGTTCTTGGTAGTAATTTGGAGTAGAGCTAAGGCTTCCAAGTAAGTTTCATAACCCTAGGTTGCCATTTAGTGATTTACGTATTTTGTTTTTTGCTGCTATTTTTCATTGTTTTTGGGTTTAACATTAAGCAACTTGGGAAATAATTGGTAGCAAGTTATATCTAGGTTTTGTGTGCATTTCATTATATCAAATTCATTTCTTGTCCTAAAATTTATAGGTCTAGGTGATTGTTTGCATTTTTGAGTGCATATGAAACATAAACACATCCTAGATTTTGCATTTTAAGGTTAAATATCACTTTAATTTTACATATCTAAATATGAACAACATATTGATGCATAAAGTAATCCTACCCTAGGCTAGCCCCTTTTGCAGAGAGGTAGACAAACCCTCTGGTGGCTCTTGTGATTTTAATCATTTGTAGGTAGGGCGTTTTGAGCAATGTACTCCACTCTCTTTAGGTGAAATTTACATCTTTGTGTTGGCTTCTGATTTATATTAGTGAAGTTCATAATCTTTAATATTATTTGCACACCATAGAGAATGAGAAAATCTAATAAAATAAATCACACACACTTGCACGGATCACATGTTTAACAGTAGTGGCTGGATTTCATCACCAAACATTGCTTGAGATTTGGTGATGGTGGCCATGATTTCCATCCACCAATATTTGCCCTAGAAACCATAGGAGTGCCCCCGAAAAAGCTTGTTGGAGGTCATTACCAACAAGAATCTCGTTGCCCTAACCAGCCTTAGTTTTTACCTTTGTTTTTCATTAAACAAGATTAAGTTACATTAAAACACACAAGCCAACAATTCTACAAAGAACTTCACATTAATGAAAGAAAATACTTAATGAACAAGGTAAGCCACACAAGGTAAAATCTAGGATTGGTTGTTTTACTTGCTTTAAATTTTGGAAAAGTTGTTAATTTGTGTTATTTAGATAAGATTTGAATCTTTGGTTTAACTACTTTATGGTGCTAACACGACAACAAAAGAAAATAATAAACCAAAGTAGTTTAATGGAAAACAGTTCCCATGAGCCCGCTACTTCGGTAGCCCTATCCAATATGATTTAGACTACTTTGTCTGGATCATCCCATCCACCCCACTCTCGAGTAGAGACACATTCAGACAATGTGGAGACAACCACCACCTACATAGACATGGATAGAGTGCAGACCCTTTACAAGGCTTCTAACTATGTCTTAGAGCCCCTTAGCCAAGAAGGTTTTGAAGAATCTAAATTGGCTACCACCTACCTTGCCCAAGGATATCCTAATTTGAGTTATGAATATGGTATGCCTTCCTCCATGAGCCAACCACAACTAAGACCAAGTGTTACAAAAACTTATCTCACATCCACCTATACCAACCCCTTGTATGAGGAGTATGTCAATGCTGCCTCATAAGTCCCTAGCCTCCAAGTTGTAACATCAAACACAACTTGCACCATACCCATATCATCTCATCAAAAGGCCTAAAATTTATAGAGAACACTTGTTTTGCCCATACCATCGGCAAAATGGGTATGATATCAATTCCTGCCATGTGTTCAAAAACATAGTACAAGACCTCATAGACTTAGGGGCCATTAATGTGGATAACCCATTAGCTCCACAAAATCAAAATTTGGGTATATATCAGACACCTCTACCTAACCATGGGGAGGTCCAACATAATATAGGAGGTAACAATCAACAACCACCTCCTAATCAAGTAAATCATGTCCAACAATACCAAAAATTTGTAGGAGCAATCCATGTGGTCACTAGAGGGCAAAGGCAAAATCAACAAAATCCTCAACAACCTTCAAATCCACCTCCCATCCAAACATCACCAAATCCATCTCCGCCAATCAATCTATCCAACCCATCCAATCCACCCATTCTTCATCCAATAAGGCCAATGGTAACTTTAACCAGTCGGTTAACCACTAGTTTGAAAATGGCATCAGCCAAACTTTCTGTATATGAGCTCATCCAACAATCCCCTAGGCATAGAGAAGCTTTAATGGAAATAATCAAATCAATTGAGTTAGAATCCCAAGACTCTAATGCCTTCAATAACTTTGTAGGGAGTGTTAGAACATGCATGGAACCATCAATTACCTTCTACGACTTTGAGATAAAATCAATGAGTTTAGAATCGGTGGACCCTCCATTGCACATAATGGCATTAATAGACAGAAAACCATTCAAAAGAGTATTAATTGATACCAGCTCATCAATCAATATTATTACTACTGCTGCCATTATCCACCTCAAATTACCTCCATCCCACATTTCCAAATCATAATTAACCCTCAAAGCGTTCAACGATGCTTTGTCTACCATAGTTGGCATTGTTGTTTTACCCATAGAAGTAGGGGATAGAACGTTGCACACCATGTTTCACATCTTGGAAGGAGCCATGGTGTATAATATACTCCTTGGTAGACCTTGGATGAGGGAAATGAAATGTGTTCCTTCAATTCTCCACCAATGCTTGAAATACGTTCATGATGGACAAGTCCATTGCATCCCCGTCGATGTAGAACCTTTTAAGTATTGTAATTTCATTTCAAATCCCTATGAATCCATGTTACCTTCCACCCATATATTCTTGGTGCCATCATCAAATCCACCCACATCATCTCTTAATATACCTTCTTCTAATCCATCTACATCTTCTTCTAAAGCTCCCATCCTAGAGGAGTTACCCATCACATCACCTCCTCAAGCATCCATTTCTTCTTGTACATGTGGCCACAGTAAATCTACTATTAGTACATCATACATCACAACTACCCCTTCTTCTACAACCACTTCTTCTATTCCATCTCATCATTCCACACCGCCATCTCCTCATGCCACACCGCCATCCAATCCCACTCCATCAGTCGATGTGTCACAAGTCAAACTTTCAGATTGTGCCATATTTAACTCACCACTATCCACAACCAATCTAGAACCACTTGAGCCTTCACCATCCACCTCATCAACCCAAGTCGAAGTCCACATCACTAATCTAAGCATTGGTGAGTACGTGGTCCAAGACGTCACCATTACACCCCTAGCCATTCCCACAACTAAGGATTTTGGACATCCCCGAGATCATTATTTATCCATAGGCATTGTTTACGACATGAGTGCCACTCCAAATAACATTAAATTTTTTTATGGAGGGTTGTGTTTCTCAACTGGGGAAAACCCACCCGAAGAACCACACGAGCCTATGCATGCCAACATACCTAACATAGAGGAGTTTCCAGCTCGATACTTTAATATGTTCCATTGGCAAGGTCAAGGTCTAGGTTCCCATGAGCAAGGGATGCATGATATCTTAGAGGTCCCATATAGAGGTGCCCATGATCATTTTGGGTTAGGCTATACCCCATTGTCTTCCACCGCTTCTCTTGAGAAAGCCTTCAAAAAGCTTAGCCTCAATGATGAAGATCACCCCATCCATCCATTACCCTCAACATCCTCTCTTGAACAAGCCCTTCAAGAAATTTGCATGGATGAAGTAGATGAAGATGATCCCATCAACTTCACCTATCTTGTCTTTGATTCTGATGATGAAAGTTATGAAGAATTTGAAGTCATGTCAAATGCTTCTGACGATTCTGAAGAGGAGTCACATCCCATTATCCCCATCACCCAACAAGAAGAGTTTTACCTCCGAATGTTCCCCATCCATCATCCCATATTTCGCTTGCTTCTTCCACAAGAACAAGATGATCCACCTGGTAATCTTCCTTGAGCCACCCACATAAGCCAAGAATTGTAACATATGTACATATTCAAAAAAAAAATCAACAAAACATTTCAAAAAAAAATAAAAAAAATGTTGCTCTGATGATTTCACATTCACTATTACAGGGATACCACACCTCGACATCGGTTTTGATTCAATTGTTCCATCTACCCATTTGGCCAAACCATCCTACCTTCTTCTAGGTCAATATGAATCCTATTGACTTATTTACCCCGCTCCGTAATCCATACGATCTAGCTAGGCCAATTCCAATTGACATTAGCCTTATTGACTTGGACCGGATTTCCTCTGCACCCTCCTCTTTGGAGTTCACCCTATCCGAGGAATTTCTAAAGGCTTCGACCCACTACATTCCTCCTTCACCGCCACCTTCACCTCAATCAGCTTCCACTAATGGTCCCGAGGTCTTTCAGGCAGAGTTAGACAGCGATAAGCAAGAAAAGTTAGAAAACATCTTAGATGACTTTAATATGATCCCAACACCACATCAACTTGAGGAAGGTTCACATATGTATGTCCATTGAAGATACCATCGACGTGAACCTTAGTTTGGATCCTGACAATCCCCAAATTGTCAAACTTGGAAAAATTTTAACACTCGATGAACAAGAGCAATTCATTGCTCTCCTCAAGAAAAAGAAAGAGGTGTTTGCATGGTCCTACAAGGATATGCCTGGCCTTGATCCTGACCTTGTTTTCCACAATCTCACCTTGCTTGCATCCTAATGCCAAGCTGGTCAAACAAAAAATTAGGAGAATGCATCCTACCGTAGCCCTCATAGTCAAAGAGGAAATACAAAAATTGTTAGATGTACATTTTATCATTCCTATTGACTATCCTGAGTGGCTATCAAACATGGTACCCATTCGCAAGCCTAACGGAGTGATACACATTTGCAATGACTTTTGAGATCTAAATAAAGCATGTCCTAAGGATGACTTCCCTCTACCAAACATTGATACTCTTGTCGATACCTATGCAGGCCATGAAATTCTTTCCTTCATGGATGGTTTTTTAGGATACAACCAAATTCGAATAAATCCTGATGACCAACATAAAACAACATTCACGACACCTTGGGGAACATTTTGTTTTAGGGTTATGCCCTTTGGCCTCAAAAATGGAGGAGCTACTTATCAAAGAGCCATGACTTACATATTTCATGATTACATGCACAAAATCATTGAATACTATGTAGATGATCTCTTGGCTAAATCTAAAACCCGACAAGAACATATTGATGTCTTGGAAAATATTTTTGATCGGCTGTTAGAATACAAGGTGAGATTAAATCCAAAAAAGTGTGTCTTTGGCATTACCTCTGGTAAACTTTTAGGATTCATTGTCTCCAAAAGAGGCATTGAAGTGGACCCAAATAAGGTTAAGGCCATCATATAAATGCAACCCCCAACTAACCTCAAGGAATTGCGTAGCTTGCAAGGTAAAATTCAATCGATCAAACGCTTCATTGCACAAATTTTTGATAAATGCAGGCCATTTAATCACTTGCTACAAAAGGGGGTAGCATTCGTATGGATAGATGAATGTCAAAAAGCATTTGATGATGTCAAGCGCTATCTAACTTCACCACCAGTCTTAACTCCTCCTAGGCTAGGGGTCCCTTTTCATCTTTATGTCTCAGCTACATAAGCCGCTTTAGGGAACAATGCTTGCACAAAAAAATGAACAAAATCGAGAGCAAGCAATCTATTACATTAGTCGAACATTGGTAAGTTATGAAACAAGATACACTTATGTAGAAAAACTATGCTTAGCGATGGTTTTAGCCACTAAGAAACTTCAACATTATATGCTAAGCCAAACAACCTATGTCATAGCTAGAGAAAATCCTCTACGCTACATGATGTCTCACACTTATAACAACACCCATACCACTAAATGGATAATGCTCCTTATAGAGTTTGATCTTGAGTTTGTTAGCCAAAAATCCATTAAAGGTCAGGTTATCATTGATCAACTTGTGGAAGCTCCACTACCTAGTGATCATCCCTTGATTATTGAGCTCCCAGATGATTCGGTATTTTCCATCACTGAAGTGGACAATGATGTCATTCCCAAGGAAGATGTCGATATCACATTATTCTTTGATGGATCTAAGTGCAAGAAAGGTCAAGGTGCGGGAGTTGTCTTTCATACACCACAGGGGATTCCTATCCCCTTATCATTCAAGTTAGACTTCTCATGTACAAACAACACAGTAGAGTACGAAGCCTTAATCCTAGGTCTTCAATCAGCTATAGCTATGGGTATTAAGCGTATCCAAATATTTGGGGATTCTCAACTTGTAGTAAAATAGGTAACTAGAGAATACCAATGCAAAGAACCTACCATTAAGCTTTATCATGAAGTAGCAATGAAATTGCTCTCAACATTCGAATGGTATGAAATCAATAACTTACCTCGTTCGACTAATAGGTTTGTAGATGCAATGGCCTCTCTTGGATCCTTGATTCCAAAGAATGACTTAGGAGAGGTACAACCCCTAATAATCTCAACAATCTCTAAAGCATCCATTGTTCATGCTGACCCAAAATATGGAAAAGATGTCTACTTCATACACATGGAATCATGTGAGTCTTGGTCAAGCCCCATTGTAGCCTTCTTAAAATTTGGAACACTCCCATCGGACATGTCTCGGTCTGCCAAACACGCTTTCAAGCAAAGGGTAGCCCATTTCGTTCTCTTGGGTGACGTGTTGTATAAACGGGGTTATGATGGAATTCTTCTTCGATGCCTCAAACCTGGGGAGGCCCAAAGGGCCATCGAGGAAGCCCATGATGGTACTTGTGGTGGTCATTTTAGTGGAATGGCCATTGCAAAGTGCTTATTATGCATGGGTTATTATTGGCCCACAATGGAACATGACTATTGCACATATGTCAAAAATTGCAAACAATGTCAAACACATGCCAATTTAACTCACGTACCATCACAAGATTTACAACCAATACAAAGTCTCTGGCCCTTTTCACAATGGGGCCTTGACCTAATTGGCAATATTTTGCCCTCCTCTTCGGGACAACACACATTCATCATAACCACCACAAAATACTTCACAAAGTGGGTTGAGGCTATACCTCTAACCAGTACGATAGGACCTCGAATTATGGATTTCATACTCCATCATATCATTTGTCACTTTGGCATTCCCTCTAAAATCATTTTGGATAATGGTAAGTCTTTTAAGAACAAGGATGTTTGAGCACTCTACGAGAAGTATAATATCCAACATAGTTTCTCAACTCCTTATTACCCACAAGCAAATGGACAAGATGAAGCTACCAATAAGACCTTGATTGCCATTCTTAAGAAACTCATCAAAGAAAATCATAAATATTGGCATACACAAATTCCTTTGGCACTTTGGGCTTATTGAACAAGCATCCGAACGCCAACAGGAGCAACACCATTCTCCCTGGTCTATGGAGCTGAAGCTATTATGCCTCTTGAGCTTGAGATTCCTTCCTTATGAGTTTCCTTGCAAGAATTCATAGATGATGATACAGCTAGACAAGCACGACTTGACCAACTCACACTCCTAGATGAAAGGCATGTCAACACATTAGAACATTTACGAGTTTATCAAGACCGCCTCAAGCGTGCTTACAATGCTAAAGTCCATCTTCGAGAATTTCAAGTAGGGGATCTGGTACTCAAAGAGAACCAACAAAACACCAATGCTTTGCCACATCTTCATGACAAATTCATAGCAAATTGGTTAGGTCCATACATAATCACTCAAAAAGTGGGTAATGGTACTTATAGGCTTGCCGATTTAGAGGGAATAGAGGACCTCGAACCACTTAATGTTCTTCATTTAAAGGCATTTCATTGTTAAAAGTGACACATTATATGTCTATATACATGGATTTTACTAAAAAAAAATAAAAAATCATCATCCACATAGGCATATCTACATTGCATACATTCCATTTACATTTAGGCATTTAACATACATCTTCACTTTTTGCATTCATGCATTGTTTCATTAAATCATACATATTCCATGGCATTGTACACTTTCCATTTGCATATCAACACTCCATTGCATCAGGCATATACATTTGCATTCATCCCATCCCATGTTCAATGATCTGGCAAAGTAATGATGATATGACCATAAAACAAAGAGTCAAGTTATAATGATTGGGGGTACCTAGTTTGAAACATTCATGCAAGTTTAACAAAATTCATATGTCAACCACATCACGTGTCACAAAAGCCTAGATTTTTAGTCACTCAACCATTAATAGGGTAGCAAACAACCTCCAAATGGATGTCCGATTTTCTTTAGGACCAAAAACACACTTTACACACTAAGAAAGTCTTGAGCATCGCCAATTGATCCCAAATACAATCTTGAACCAATCACATTCCATCACATCTTAAAAACATTATGAGCCAAGGAGGGTTAGTACCATACTTGGGTAGTACCTTGAAGTGAAAAGGGATAATCCTCGCTTGTCCCATCATGCAACATAGTCCAAAGCAAAAATAGTGGTTCTCACCACTACCACAATTACTCTTCAAACATAAACATAAAAACATAGAGTAGTAAGGATAGGGTCAAAATTCTCATCATACTTCGGTTGAGAATCCGATTCCCCAAAGCTCTATACAAAATTAACAAATAAAATCCAAAATACCCTTGATCCCTAAAGTTGTAAGGATCGTACTACATGTCCCTGACAAGGATGGGTAGTCATCCCCAAGGCCCAAAATATCAAATCCAATTGGACTATGGAGTGAACCTTCATCGGGGCTATAGACGCCTGACTGGTAGTGGAGTAAGCTCATGCGGGGTGACATGTCTCCTTGGAAAACAGGGAGACCTCTGACCGCACATAAGGACAGGCTAGCTTCAGGGTCATCTCCATAACAGGTCATGCCCAATTTACTCATAATGGGTCAATGAACTTCACATGCACACACACTGGTTCTTGATTGGATAGGGTCATTGTCACACTCAAGATTTGGTATATGAACCTCACTTGCACACACATTGGTCCTAAAGAAAGTTAGACAACCCTAGTGAGTTTGCTTGATAATACTAGTATGATTGAGTCTTTGAAAATTTTGCAGTATCTTCTTCCATATCAACATCCATATCTTCTTCCATATCAACATCCATATCTTCTTCCATATCAACATCCATATCTTCCTCCATATAAACAACCATGTCTTCATAGTGAGTCAAGTTGCAGAACACCACCAAATTCGGTACCCTCGATTGCCAAACAATGGACAACAAAAATGGTCAATAAAATTTTTGAACTATAAAAGATCATGTGAACAACATGCATTCCTCTCATATAGTTTAGATTCATTTACTTGCATTAATCATCCATAACATATCATCATTAATAACACATCATATAGACTGCATTTACATCATTAGCCTGCATACATCATCCATATAAACATCCATAGCGCATCATATAACTTGCATACATCATCCATATAAACCTTAGGCATACACATCATGGTTAGCTTGCATTCATCATCAAAAACATAAAATAGGAATTGCATAAAACATAAAAGCATCCACACAAAAGATAACACACATATATAAAAAATCCATGTATATATATATATATAACTATTGAATATACAATAAAGTGCCAAGAAGGCTACAAAAGGGAGCACCAAGGCTCATATATACAAAATAGTGCATCTAAGAACTAAGTCTACTATCCATGAGAAGACCCCTGAGACCTAGTAGGAGCCCTCGACCTAGTACTCTACCTAGACTCTGTATGCCTAGATGGCTCGACCATAGAAGAAGAAGGAGGATCCAACAATGTAATATGGTGTTGCATACACACATCCTCCAAAGAATGTACGTATGCCTCACTAGCTCAAAGAGGCTGCAAATCCATCTGATGTCACCGCTCCTTCACCAAAATATCTACTTGAAGCCTCGTGACCATCTCCTGATCACTAGCCACATTCGTTGCCCGCTCCACCTCTAGTCGAGCTATAGTCACCCTAGCCTCCCTCTGAGACTCAAGCATAGTCTCTCACTCCTCATGTAGCTGCTCCAACTCTACCCGTAGCCTAGCCACCTCGGAGATCTCACCCATCCCCTCATCATACTCCATCTCTCCCTCTACCAACCCCACCTCTGGAGCCTATTGGGATTCTCCCCTTGACTTCCTCTAACCTATAGATCGCTGAGGCCTCATCCTCTTCGAAGTCGTCCTCGACCTCGACACTGCTGCATCATCCCCAACCACCTTTGGTACCCATACTGGTTGGGCACCAAACCACATCGCATACTCAGGAGTCACCCCTACATCATCCACATTGGGGACCTCTAGCTGCTCATCATCCTCCATCTACACCCACCATGGATCCACGCATGGCAATACCTCCTCATCGTGCCAATGTCGATACAACACCGTCTTATCTGGCACACCCTGAGGTAAGCCAAACTACCTCAATACCCATGAGTACTAGAAGTACTCCACCTCCTCATCTCTCTATCCAACCAACCACCATGCTTGTCTCACCCAACATAGCTGCCTCCTATCACCATCCCATCGAGCTCCTTGCCATGGCCTCCATATAACATCTGCCTGATTCAATGTCGACCACATTTCCTGATACCACTGACCAGTGTGCACCTCCCAACTCAGCTGAACCTCCTCAACAACCACCCATCACCTAGCATAGGGTTCTCCCACCTACCATGACTCACATGGCAACCCCTCGGGTCGAGCTACCACAAAATGCTCCCAAGCCCAGCACTTTAGGAGGAAGCTACACCCAATCCCCTTCCTCTCCCTTCGAATCACCTCATACAGCTCCCAGTACAACTATGCCAATAAGGTAGGTGCCCATGCATACTCTTGAGGATCTTCTAGTATATCTCTCACCAAACCCAATAGGTTCCAAGGGAACCTACAGACAATGCTATTAGGTAGCACTATGTTCACTAGCACGAACATGATCAATGCGGAGTGCATCCAACTCCTTTGCCTTGTACATGCTCAAATAACATATCCCTCCATCCCCCATCCGGGCCTCCCGCCATCGATATCCAAACATCCTCTCCATCTCAGCCTTCTTATCCCGACCAACCACCACCTTCTCCCCCTCTAATGGCACCTTGAGGATGCGATATACATCCTCAAGAGTAATAGTAGCCTCCCAAATCGGTAGCTAGAAGGTCCCCCTATCAGAGTCCCACCTCTCAATCAAATTAGAGAGGTACCCCTCATTCGCCCTCACCACATCAAGCCTTGCCACACTCTCCAAACCCACCCTACCCAACAACTCCCACTCCTCCTCCAAAATCTTCTTCCTCATCCCCGGAACAAGAGGAGAGAAGCAATGTCGAGGCTCAATATCCCTCAGTTGCAACAACAAAAACATTTTGTTAGTATTAATACTATATTAAAAAACAAAAAAAAAAAAAAATAAAATTTTTGCACAAAGAAACAAACTGTCTTATCGGGACAAAAGGTGCCTCCACTCCACTAGTAGCACCAAGGCCCTCTGCCACCATAGCCTCCACACACAAACACTCACTCACCAAGCTCCCCACACCCACTAGCCTCACTAAGCTCCCAATCACTCTCCACTCCTCCGACGTAGCTTCTCAAAGTCCAAAGCACACAAATGAGCCTCAAGATTTGCTCAGAAATATTTTTATAGCTTTATTTGTCGCATTCAGATGCAGACCTATGCCTGTAAACCATAGGTGCAGTCACGTGCCTACAGGTGCACTTAGGCATGCATAGGCACCTATAGAATACGCCAGGTGCAGGCGCGCGCTTGGAAATAAAAAAAGCATGAAGACAAAAGCCCTCAAAATAGTAGCTCCCCTCATCGAATTTGCACCAAATTTCATCCACACATCATGCACATCATAAAATTTGATTTTGTGAAAACACAAAAAAGTTTTGCATGCATATTTTGCGAGAACAGGCCAAATTATTCAAAAAAACATATCGCATTACAAAAAGTGACAATCAAGGTCAAATTTTCACAAAATCAACATTCCACAATTCTTCATCATATGCTTCATCATCCCATCAAATTTCGCACAATTTGGAGTTGATTTAACCATTAACTCACTCATTTTTCCCATAAAGCACAACACATATCAACAAAAAAAAAAATCACAAATCAATCAACTCCACAATCAGAAAAATCACTGCATGACTACATCAAACATTCTTCCATCATTATCCTTCATGAATCACAAATCATACATCACATTTCATCTTGATAAGTGAACCTTGTACCTAGTGGGTTATTCTATCAACTTGGCGATTGCAACGATAGTAATCCATGCAATTCGGTAAGATGAATAATCTACAATAAGGACACTTGACAATGATCATCATCCATTATCACATCATCAAAGATCACAATCACATTTGGCACCTCACATTTTGAGTACAACTTTGCCAAGAACAATTTTCTCAAAGGCGGTCATTGATGCCCTTTTTCCATGGGGCAAGAAAACACGGATAATCAAAATCACAAACACTCATTCATTTGACAATAGTCACCATACATGACACATCGGTAGATTGATTGGTTCCATTATAAAATTGGTGAAGAAATTTCCACAATCACTACCCCACCCCTACATTGACTTAGTCATCCTGCATCTTCATCAATTGCATACTCAATGACACCATTGTGACATCTTATTCAACAACATCGAATCATCCCAAAGTTTGGGGCAACCACAATTTGATTATGATTTCCCATGATGGGATACATCTTACAATCACATGGTATTATACACCAACCCCTTTTCCACCATTGGGGCATAAATGATATCACATTTTACATCATTCATATCATCCACAATCACATGGTATTTTACACCAACCCCTTTCCACCATTGGGGCAAAAATGGTATCACATTTTACATCATTCATATCATCCACAATCACATTGCATTTCACACCATTCATTCATCAATTGCACAAATTCACTACATCATTCATTATTTGCACAAAAAATTTCAATTGGCTTGTGAGATACATTCGTAACTCATTCGCCAATTGAGGGGGTAAGCTACAAAAATTCCAAAAATTCTTTATTCTTTTGTCTTCAACATTAGTGCTCAAATCCAACAACAAGCGAGAAGTTGCTTCTGTGCCCATAGCCCAAGCAGGTGTCTCGTATTTTTGCACCATATTGTGTTTCACACAACATGGTACAAAAAGGGGCATCTGTAGACACCAAATTATAGCCACTAATCCTCCATCCTAACCATCCCACCACCCACTTGTCCACCATACACCTTCCCACCAATTATTTGGCCCAATTCCACCTTTCTTGCCATCCATTTCACCACTTTAGCCCTTTCCCACCATTTCATAACCCAATTGGGATTATTTTAATATTATTTTATATTTAATATAATATTTTATATTATATTATAATATATTTATTATAAAATATATATTTATAAACCCAATTAACCACAGTCATCCTATCCAATTTAATCTCCACCCACCTTCTTCACTAATCCATGCCACACTCAAAAAGTAATATCAACCTCAGGATCTAATTTAATCTTAGCCACACGATTAAAAGTGTAAGGCTAAAACCCTAAGAAAACCCTAGGTTGGATTATAAAATAAGGGCATTTGTAAATGCTCAAACCTTGGAACCTTGAGATTAGAAGTTGCACCTTGGAGGAGTCATTGTTGAAACCCTAGCAAAGTAGAGAGAGATAGAGTCTAAAGATCTAAAGCCCTAGTTAGTCAACAAGACTTCTGCTATTCTAGTCATCCCCCATTCATCCTCCATCACTTTCATAGCCCCATCCATCCACCACATCCATCATCATCCCCTCGATCTGCTTTTGCAGATTTATCCTTATTCATAGGCACCCACCTAATCTTGCCAGGCTCACTACAGAGCTTTCCAGGTGCTCACCAGAGCCTGCTATATCGTAGGCTCACTCCAGAGCTTGTGAAGCTCACTATAGAGCCTACAAAGCTCACTATAGAGCTTTCCATGTGCTCACCAGAGCCTGTTATATTGCAGGCTCACTCTAGAGCTTGTGAAGCTCGCTCCAGAGACTATAAAACTCATGCTAGAGCCTGCCAAGTGTTCTTCTGAGCCTGCTGCAACCACAAAAATGAGCATATGAGTCTACTACACCATGCCAACTGCAACAACAAAATGAAAGCAAGGTATATATTTATTGGTTTTATTCTGTTACATGATTTGTAGATTTCGCATGCCATTTGATCCATTTTTAGTTAGGGTTTACTGATGTCTGAGGGCCTCACACTGTGGAGCCCTCACAAGTGTTATTAACCCCTTTATCTATTTTTGTGTATGCAGATCTATAGATTTCACATATTTTTGAATGGCTATTGAAGCTGGAGTGGCCCGTCATAGGATATCCAAAGCCCACTCACCCCGTTGGAAGCAAGAACACATCAATTTGAGGACACTTCATTGTTATAGCTAGGGTTTTGGAGAACCCTAGCATTTTTGTAAATCATTGTATCAAATACCCTCATTGAGGATAGATTGTATCAAAGGAGTTTATTGGCTTCCCCCGTATTATTGAATATATCCATTTGTGCAATCTTGTATCTCATTGTGTTATTTGATTTATTTTATTTTATTTAAGTGTCATGTTCCTATCTTCACAAATCAACCTTTGGTACCAACTACAAAGTAGCCAACCCAACAGATATAGTAATAATATGTGAACAACATCTTTCAATAGTATACTTTGGTAGGTGAAGGTATGATCTCTATCTCTTCTTCTTCCTCTCCTTCTCCATCCCTAAAGAAATATCCCTCCTATTCTCAAGAGCAAGTGGAATAAAAAATATCATCTCTACCTCATAGTTCACCACCCACTTCACTAGTCATCACAACATATCAATTCAATCCATATCCCCCATAGTCACCAAAAATCCTAGTGTCATATTCACCTAATCACACTCCACCCTCAAAATCAGCACCAATTATATCAATAGAAGGGTAATTTGTTCCATCATTTGCACCTCATCCCACGACTATAACATCCATTGCTATTTCTACACTAGCTATAACCTCTGTAATAAGCATAGATTCCACCATCATTACAACCATTTCCTTTCCATCTATGCTAGGTCCATTATTTCCCTCACTCATAACTACCTCTAATCCTGCAGATCATCCTATAAAATCTTCTATGTAGAAGGTGATAATTTTTTCACAGAAGATCCAAAGTTTTTAGAGCAAGAAAAAAATGGCTTAGCATTGAAAATAGGCCACTATATGGAGAAATACCATGAGTGTTGATCTAGTGGCTAGAAAAAGAACAAGTATTTCCCTCACCCCTCTTGTCGGCAAACCAGAGGAAGATATGACTATAGAGGATTATCATTTAGAAGAGCATATGAAAGATATTACTCAATTGCCCATAGAGGATGAAATGGTCATAGCTAAGGCTCATATTGAGATCATTTATGTCCAATTTGATATTAGCAAAGAGAAGTATGAAAAATTTGAGGAAAATATTGAAAAGTCAGAGAAAACAATTAGAAACTAGAAGGTGGAGAAAGCTATGAGAAATGAAGCTAAGAGTTGGCAAAAAAAATACCAAGAAGTCATAAAATTCAAGGAGCAAGTTGAAGAGCTAAAAAAGAAGAATGAGGCCTAGGTCAAATAAATTCAAGCCTTGAAGTAGCAGCTTCAGGTTGAAAAAGCTAGAGCTATAGGTTTTTCTAAAAATAAAATAAATTAGATCAAGAAAAAAAATGGTCTGAAATCTTGGAGAAGTGTTCAAAAATCTAGCCTGTGATCGACTACATGGATGAGGTCAACCATTTATTGTCGGAAACCAAGGAATATTTGGACAAGTTCAATGAAGAGCTACGACCCATTATGGTGCAAGCATAAAAAATATACAAGCTTTCTAAAAATAGATTTAGTGAAGCCACCAAACCTATCCTAAATAAGACATGGAATACTACAATATTGGTAGCTAGGATTGTAAGCAGGAAGAATACACTGCTCCAAAAGGGATGGCTACTAATAAATATAATCAAAGGTAGGTTGCAGGAGATTGTGGATATTAATAAAGAAATGATGCAATATGGTTTTATAATAAAATGATATCCTTTTGTTAGAAGAAGACCTCCAGACCAGCATAGAATCAATCATATAGGATAATTCTAAAATAGACATTTGGGAAGACCCGATCAATAAGGATCAAGTCTCTCAAATAATAAAATACTTAACCATGCTCAAAGAATTAATGGAGGACTTGGTGAATAAGGGATATTCCATGTCCTATGAAGAAACTGAAAAACTGGAGTTTACCCACAAGTAGCTCAAAGAAATGACTAATCTATCCAAATTAGCTAGGACCAAGCATTAGAAATGTTGAATTAGATGATTCAATTGTTTTGAGAAAAACAAGAACCAAAAGTTGAAGAAGAGGAAGAGGCTGATGAAGAAGAAGAAACTAAAAAGGAAGAGAAGAGAGATGATGAAGAGAAACACCAATAAAATGGTAATCAAGAAGAATAGAATGTAGAAGGTGTTAAGGAGACCCAAGAAAAGGAGGTTGAAGAATGAGACCGGTAGGAAAATATGCACAAGTAGAGAAGTTTTATTGCTAAATAAGATAACCATTTTTTTTATACCATAGCTAGTAGAATAATAGTATATGCATGTCTTGTAGGTTTTTTTGAACCTAACAATACCAAAAAATAGTCATAAAGCATGAGCCTAAAAAAAAGATATGTAAAAATCTTGATGCCTACTTGCAAGAAGAGTCATGATCAGACTGAGATTATAAAAGAGCACATTTTAGTGTAACTACAGAAATATTGAGCTTATGGGAGAAGGAGCTACATATATAAGTTACCCTTTACCTCTTGCATGATTTCATTGTGAACAGTTATGCTCTAAGTATTTGCATAAATGTTTGAAAGTATGGCTATCACACGAAGATTATTCTATGAAGCATAACTTTCTATGATCTACATATTGCTTCTTGCATGATTTCTATATGAAACGTTACTCTCTGAGTATCTTCACAATTTGTTTAGAGAGTGATGGTCATATGGAAGTTATTCTATGAAACATAGCTCGTTAATGATTGGAGTCTACCATTTTCTTCAAATACCCCTTTCATACATTCATTCTCTTCACTACATTGTTTTCTTCCCTCCATCTTAATTCATTCATATATTTCTTGAAATTTATCCTTCATCCATTCATCTCACTTCACCCTTATTAATTCTCTATATTTTGACTCCTGATACCCAATGGATAAGATTGAGTCCTTCAGGATTTGCAAGCAAATCCCCATAGGAGGTACCACAATGTAGGCCTAAAAAGGCCACATACTTAGAAAAAATTGTAAAATATTTTCTAAGTCCTAAGAGTGCTCCAAACCACGGTAGCGACGCAATGCAACACATTCCAACCCATGGTCAACCAAGTCAAAATTACACTCAACATATTTTTAAGTGTGGCTCAGAGCACAAGGAAGATGGAGTGGCTTGAAAATAACTTTTTACCCCATACGACCTAGCACATGGTTTGACCTCATGGTCAATGCAATCAAAGTTGATAGGTTTACCATCCAAATCATGGGCTAGAGCATGGTTACACATCATGTGGCCCAACACATGTTCTATACCATGCAAGCAAGCACATGTCTCATCATACGTATCTTAGAGCATGGTTCTATATTACAGTTAAAAGAGTCAAACCTAGTAGGGTGGTATTCCAAAAAGTATACTAGAGCATGATTCGACACTGCATGACTCAGTGCACGTTCCATACCATGCAACCTAGAGCATGGTTATACACCATGGTCAAAAAAGTCAAACCCGGTAGGATGGCATTTCAAAATTGGGCTAGAACATAGCTCCATATCGTGTGGCCTAGAACACATGTTCCATCCTGTGTGGTACAACACAGTGTTCTATACCATGATCAATATTGGTCAAAGTTGTGATTTGGCATTCTAAATCATGGGTTAGGATATTTTTTGAAACAATATTCCATGTCATGGGCTGAAATAGGAAGGGGATTATTTTAAAGTTAATAAGAGCGGGTTAGAACATATACCACACTGTGTGGTCTAGAATGCAGTTTAAAATCAATGCAACAAGGCTCCTTTGCTCTAGTCTATGATCAAAGCAGTCAACATTATCAAATAAAAGTTTCAGAACACATTCTACACCATTGAAAGAAGTAATAAGAAAAGGAGATATTATCTCTATACCACAAGGTGTTGCAGACCGTGAGTAGGTGTAACAAGTTCTTGATGCTCTAATATTAGTGGTTTAGCAAGAGATTAACAATACATATATCATATTTTTCAAGCCATGTATAAAATTAGGGTTTGAATTGGCATAAAGCTATAGATTGTTGTTTGAAAGGCCTCTGAGCTAGAGAAGTAGGAAAATAAAGTGATGGAGTATCAAGAACCGTATATATATTTTGTTTTAGATCCATAGTGAGATATCCCCAACAAGAATGATGGATGGTCTTGATTATAGATTAACTTAGTCTAGAGGTGGAAGCCATGAGAGTTGAGTGACTTGTGGAAACCAAGCTACAGAGAAACAAAATATTGCACAACTCTTTTCTTCCTTCAAATCAAGCAAGAGGCTGCAACTTTGGCACCTTGCTGATATAGCATTGCGAATTCCTTGTAATGTTCCAAGTATTTTAAATATTTTAAAACATACGTAAAACTATAAATGGAGGTCAAACCCTCATTTTCAAGGGTTGGATCTAGAGTTTTTGCTTGCCATACTATTGTATATTTCTCTGTAAATAAATTGAAGGAGCATTACTTGGATGTTTTCCTCAAACCTGTATCTTCTTTACTTTCGTGAGAAATCGATTCATGGAGTCATTTTTGCTATTACTGCTATGGTTAGTCTGTTCTACTGATATTGGAGCACCTTGAAATATTTCATGTTTAAATGTATGCTTGAAGAAGACTTATTTTTCTATTAGTCTAGGTATTGATCTAATTCTGCTATTTGTATAGCTTATACTCTAGATGTTTGAAATATTCTTTGAAGTATATTATGCACTTTAATGATGAAGATTACTGGTTTTGAATACTATTAGTCTTCAGTGTGGATTACTAGAAATTTATTTATGGGATGTTTTTCTTGTATCTACCTATGTTGTTAGCTCTATTTGACCACTGTTAATTCATTATTTTTCTAACCCTTACCCCATTTCTATTCCTCTATTTATACACTTAATTAAGCTTAAATGAGTCAACACTCAGATTATTGACAAGGTATAACAACCTTCTTTGGAGGTTGGATTAAAGAAATATTTAACTCATCCAATGTCAAGGTTTGATATGTGATTAGCGGGTGCTCACCTACTAGATCATAGAAAATGATAGTCACAGTTTCAATATTTTCTTGATGTCATTTTAGATCCCAAAAAGCTTACAAATAGAATTTTCCAAACCTATTTAGGAATTCATGTGAGTTCTAAAGAGGCTTATATATAATTATAATGCTAAGAGAAACTTGTGGAGGAAGAGGAGGCATTTCAAAATCTTCAAGAGAACTATTGAGCACCAGGGAAGGAAAATTTGAGTTCATATGAGAACAAATGGTAGTAAAGATATCAGAGTAGGGGAAGCAGAGTTGGAGAAGGAAAAATTACATTCTAATACAATAGTTTAAGATTGTAATCATTTCATGATTTTTCTAATAAATATTTGCAAAAATATTTTGATCATTGTTTTACCCATTTTTGGGGTTTCCACATAAATTTGGTGTCTCTCTTTGAACTATGTCAATGTTTATATGATATTATTGTTATAAATTTTCATTTATTGCTATAATTATCAGATTAATACTAACATGAAAAAATAAAAAATTAATCAAGCATAAGGATTAAGCAAGATTTATAGATCTTTATGTAGAGGTGAATTAACAATGTGGCACTTTATGGATCAGGTTTGGTATCATAGTAGTTTCTTTGTGTAAGGCCTATGTATGTAAGGTTGAAGATACCTAAAAGAAGATATATTTCTTTATAACCCTAATATTTGAAGTAGAAGGATTAGATATAGACATATGGTAGATCAAGCACATACCCCAACCATGTCATAGGAGGATTTCTAATAGAGGTTCTTGGAAATGGAAGATACCCTCCAAAGCTTGATGGAGATGATGCTAAATAATAAGTCAAGGAAGGGAAGGAAAGTAGTAGATTATAATTTTGATTCAAATTCTTCTAGTGATGAAAAGAGAAAATAGACTGAAGGATTTGCATCAAAAAAACCTAAAATTTCCTCATTACAATCCTTGAATCGAAATCCATTCATAATGGAGGTCAATTATATATTCTAGTATATAATAGGGAACTAGATCCTGAGAAGTTGGATGGATGGATAGCTAGAATTTTACTTCAGCATCAAGGGTTATACAAAGGCAAAACATATCAACTTTTCTAAGCTGAATCTTGGTGGCCATGCTCGCACATGGTGGCAGGCATATATTGCTAGATTGATAAGAAACCAACAGCCACCAATATAGATATGGGTAGAATTTTCCAAAGCCCTTAGAGCCAAATTTTATCCCATAGGGTATTAAGAAAGTATTGAGTATAAATGGAAATTTTTGGGACATAAACAGGGGTAGAATGTTCAAGAATAGACCACTAAATTTAGGAAATAAGTGATGTTGTTGGGCATAAATCTACAATACCTCTAGATATTTAATAGTTACAAGAGTGGCTACACTTTTGTATCAGGATAAAATTGGTATTATTTGATTTCAATATCATCGATGAAGTATGCATCATAGCCAATTACTTTGAGATAAAGAGTTGTAAACCCATGAAGGAAAAAAAAAACCAAACCCTTTAAAGTCCTCAAGAGTTGCAAAAAATCCAAGGGTTCTATTAGTAAAGGTAAGAAAATTCCTAGAGCAAAAACAACCAAATCACAACAAAGTGAAGAACATTTCAAGGAGTGCAATGTCAACACCCATTCAAGTGAAGATTTCTAGAAGTTGAATTCGAAGAAGAGGCTCAAATAGTGGAACAAGTATAAGAAGAAGGTATAAGTGCATGAAATAAGGAAGAACACCAAGAGGACATCTATAATGAAGGGGATGAGGAGGGTAAAGTTGTATTTTATCACCAAATCCCAATACTCAAGACAGTAGAAGCCTTATATGAAGGAAGAGCAAACTCTTGAAGCTAAGGAGGAGTTGTTTTGGGTGTATATCCAAGTAAATAAAAAAAGTTACAATATTGTTTTATAAAGGATCACAAATAAATATGATTTTTGATTATCTAGTGAAGTAGCTAGGGTTGAAAGCTATAGATCATCCACAACGATACCAATTGGTAAGGGTGCAAAAGTATGTAGAGCTCTAGGTAACAAATCAATGTACTTTTAGGTTTTCTATCAATGATAAATTCAAGGATACAATTACTTGTGATGTAGTACCCTTAGATATTTGTTAAACCATATTTGCCAACCCATACATATGGGAAAGGGATGGCTTGTTTAGAAGAATATTGAATCAATGGAAACTAAAAAAATGGTACTAATTTCCTGGTAAATCCCAATAAGATGGAAAAAAATTCTAGCTTGTGACAGTGTAGCAAGCCAAACACGTAGTGAATGTGAGTGAAAATTTTATACTTCTGATGATAAGCGGTACAAAGGATAGTGCTAAAATCAACAAGATTTGAAAGTAGTTGATTGAACTCCAAAAAAAAATCTAGAAATTGAGTCATTACTATAAAAAAAATTAGAATTGATGCAAGCACCAAAAGGCTTACCACTAAAGTGTGAAGTGGAGCATGAGATCCAATTGCTACCCAATTCACCTATTCAAAACATTTGGTTGTATAAGTAGTCCATATGGAATCATATGAGGTGAAGAAGTAAGTATAAGAGCTATTGGATCAAGGATTGATTCATCCAAGTGCATCACCAACAAGATCCCCAATTGTACTAGTTCCAAATAAAAATGGTAGTTGGATGATGTGCATTGATTACCAAACATTGAAAAAGAATACCATTAAGAATCAATACCAAATACCATGGATTGATGACTTGATGGACCAGTTGAAGCATACAAGGTATGTCACAAAGTTGTATTTGAAATCTAGATACCATAAAATTCAAATAGAGGAAGAAGACATCTGGAAGACAACCTTCAATACCAAGCAAGGTCTACTTGAATGGTTGGTTATGCCATTCATATTAACCAATTCTCTTGAAATATTCATGAGGTTGATGAATGATGTACTAAGACCTTTTTTAGATAGTTATGTAATTGTTTTTCTTGATGACATATTTTTTGAGTCCTACATGGGAAGAGCATATACAATACTTAAGGTCAGTTTTTGAAACATTAACAAAGCCTAATTTAAAATTGAATCTAAAGAAGTGTGAGTTTGGAAAAATATATTTGGTTTATTTGGAATACGTCATTAGCAATGGAGAGATAAGGATTAATATATCTAAAGTGGTAACCATAAGGGATTGTTCAAAGTCTAAAACTTAGACCGAGTTGAGGAGTTTTATTAGGGTAGTCCAATACCTCAAAAAAATTGTCAAGTATTTCTCACACATAGTAACACCTTTGCTAAAGATGTTGCAGAAGAACAAGAGCATTCATTGGAATGAAACTATGAACAAAGTATTCTATGAGATAAAGGATAAGGTATACAATGTGCCCATGCTTACTATGCCAAACATGAGGATACCTTTTGAGGTGGAGACATATGCATTTGGATATGCAATGGGAGCTATCCTACTTCAATGAGATAGACCTATGTGTTATCATTTTGAATTATTCTCTGGGGTTGTTCTTAACTATCCAACATATTATAAAGAGCTATTTTAAATAGTCCAAGTAGTGAATAAATGATGAAATTATCTATTGGGTAGAGGAACAATTATGTATAAAAACCATGAACCATTAAAGTACTTGAAAACACAAAGCAAGTTACAACAATTAAGGCACTTTAAGTGGATGGATTTACTACAATAGTTCAATATCCAAATTAAGTAAAAGAAGGGGAAAACCAATAATCTTGTTGATATATTGTCTAGACCTCCTCTAAATATTGCATCCATGGTTATGGAGTTAGATCTATTTTCATTTGACGAATATAAGAGATGATATGTTGAGTATGATGAGTTAGGAGATAATCCAAGAAGTTGAAGCATGGTGTGCAAGGAAAATCTAAAGTAAACTATCATGTGGAGAATGACTTTCCATTCAAATAAGGTAAGCTTTATACTCCCAAGGGAAATAATCACTTGTAGTTGATTAGAGAAGCTCATACTTCATTGATTTTTGGTCATTTTGTTGTGCATAAGACTATATCAAATCTATAGAGGTATGTTTATTGTCCCAATATGAAAAATTATGTTTCTAGATTTATCTATGGATGTGTAACATTTAGCACAAGAAAACTCAAAAATATTAAATTGGAGCTATACACTCCCCTACTAGTTCCAAATAAACCATGGGAAAGCATTTCAATGGACTTGTTGTGTGGCTTGCCAACCACTCAGAGAGGAAATGACTATCTATTTGTAATAGTTGATAGATTTGGCAAGATGGAAATTGTTGTGCCATGCAAGAAGACTGTTACAATAGAATGTACAATGAAATTATTTTTTGAAAATGTTTTTATACATTTTGTATTAACAAAGAGCATCATTAGTGACCGTGATACTCAATTCCTCAGTAAATTTTAGAATGCACTTTGGGGAATATTGGACACCAAGCCAAAAATATCAAAAACATTTCATCCATAAATGGATAAAAAAATGGTCAACAAAACAATGGTGCATTTGTTGTGGGGATATAGTCAATGTAATCTAAAAACTTGGGATGAAAGTCTACCATATGTATAATATTGCTATAACTCAACAATACACTAATCTATGAGGTTTTCACTATTTTAGGTGTGTTATCATTTTAAAAAATACTCACCTTTTTATGGAGCCTTTTAAAGTGGGTAAGACTCAAGTAGCTTTGATTCAAAAGGATACAAAGCACTAAATTTCATTAAGTGTATTCAGTTAATACAATAGAAAATAGAAGAGAAGTTGAAGAAAACTTAGCAATATTACAAGGAATGCCATGATAAGCACAAAGTATCTCATGATTTTCAAGTGGGAGATTTGGTAGGGCTATGCTTAGGCAAGTAAAACCCATCAGGTATGGTCCTTTTAAAATTATTGAAAAGTATAGGGAGAATGATTTGTATCTTGAATTGTCCAACTACATGAAAATATACTCTGTTGTGAACATGGAGAACCTATGGTTGTTTGAGCCTTATCTATCCTCTAATGGGAGAAGCATTATTAGGAGCTCAAAATAGTTTTGTAGTGTAAATTGGGAGTTGAAATAAGCAAGGAGAAAAAAAAGGATAAAATTTTAAAGCATCTATTTTTTTTTTAAACTTTCCACATTTCTAATTCAGCCAAATGGGTATCTAGAGCAATTGTAAAAACTTGAAAATTTTTTGTGGATCAAAATATAAAGCCTTTTGAAATTCATTGACTATTATAGGGAATTGGTGTTGTTGAATCATATTTTTATTTGAATATTATAAAGTATTTATGTTGTGTATGTGAATTTTGTATGCAAATCCTATATTGAGAGGTTTCTATCAATATTTTAATTGAATCAAATGGATATTTATAGCAAAATTTATGGTAATTTTAAGCTTACAGCTAATTATAGGAGGAAAAGTGGTAAAATTCTTGAAAGTACTACTAGCAACTTATAAATAAAATTTTCCAAACCTAATTTAGGACTTTATGTGAGTTCTAAATAGGCTTATATTTAATTATAATGCTAAGATAAACTTGTGGAAGAAGAGAAGGAGGCATTATGAAATCTTCAAGAGAACTTTTTAGCACTAGGGAAGGAAACAGTGAGTTTCCAGAAGAACAAAGGGCAGAAAAGACATCAGAGTAGAGGAAGCAGAGTTGGAGAAGGAAATATTGTATTCTAGTACAATAGTTGAATATTGTAATCAATTCATGATTTTTCCAATAAAAATATGTAGAAATATTTTAACCGTAGTTTTACCCATTTTAGAGTTTCCATGTAAATTTGGTATCTCTCTTTGAACTATGTGAATGTTTGTATGATATTATTGTTGTTTGTTTTCCTTTATTGATATAATTATTAGATTAGGAATAACATACAAAAATCACAAATTAATCAAGAATAAGGATTAAGCAAGATCCGTAGATCTATACGTAGAGGTGGATCCACAATGTAGCACTTTACATATCATTCACAAATTTATCTCCAACTATAAGTAGGATTCTATAAATCCTAGTGGATTTACCTAAAAAAATTATTAGCACATGCAAACACCATAATGTGTAACAACCCACCAAAACCAAACCAAATGAGAGAAATATAGAATTTCCACAACTAAGGTTCACAAGAAGTCTCAATAATTTTTTAGCATCATAAGGCATAACCACATTTTGAGTTCAATGTCACTATAGATGACACTCAAGTGGATAGGAGTGGCCAACATCCTATATTTTTTGGGGTTCACCTTTCTAAACCTCATCATTTAGAAAGTATACCAATAGTGATCCCCCCACCTTCCCTATACCCTCATCAGTATAGGACAACTTGACCATGACATAAATATTATCCTTTAAAGCCCATATCACTTAAATGGGGATGCCTTTTCCCTAACCTTACATAAGTCTATCTATGTAGGATTATTATAGCGTAATACCTTAGTGCCTAGTTACCACACCACTAAAGGCTAACAAAGGCTATTACCACTCACTTGGTAATGATCATAGTCACCCAATCCTCACCATTTAAGGTACCATCACTTTATTATCTTGTGAATGAATCTAAAAGCCTCACTACTTTGGAACACCCAAGCCTCACCGTTCAAGGTGTATCATTCAAAACTATCTAGTTATTGCATCACCACAACTCCTCCTAGGATTCACAACTATATTGCATCACCATAACTCCTAGTATTCACAACTATATTGCATCACCACAACTCCTTCCAGTATTAGGGTTATCTTCTAAACTTAAGGGTTCTAATATAGCTATAGATATTTCCCAATCACCCTCCCTCCCAAACCCAAGAATCATATAAAATAAACACACATCTCTCCCAAAAGAAGAATGAAGTGCTATATTAACACATACTAAAATATAACACATTTCTAAAACTAAAATCTTAATCATTTCCAATAAATACTAGAATCTAGAAATACCTTATTAAAAATAAAAGAATGAACATCATCTAAAAGGATTATAACTCATATCCCATGAATCAAAATTTAATACATTCTTTCCAATTTATCATAACAATGCATTCCAAACACTTTACATAAATAAGTAATAACTTTTGACTTCCTATTTGCATATAAACATATTCCAAGAACTTCCATTATTAAACAACATATAAAATTTATCTTTTTTTTTTATCAAGTCTTGAAATACTACAACAAGAATAAATACAAAATATTATTTCTTCATCAAAATTACAATACAATACTTTCCAAGAACAAGCTCTTCTTCAAAATTGATACTACATAAAAAATCAAGGGTTCATTGCTTCATATTTACTTTCAAGGTCCTCTATTTAAAAGATTCCTCCCATGAACTTGAATAGAAGCTTTAAGGATCAAGACAACTCATGAATTGCTTATTCAATCTTAACATGCAATAATGCAAACAAGGAGATAATCCTAAACTTTTGTCCACAATGAATTCCTTTTTCTACTCAAGCCTCAAGAACCATTACTATGAATTCCCCATTTATATATTTTATAATAAACATAGTTCATAGGTCCGATGTGTAGACCAATTGGTTCATCCAAACCCCATAAAGGGGGTGGAGGTCCAAGGTTCAAATATCGGGTCTTGCCGAACTGAAAGCTTGTTCCTTTCCTGGTGCTTTCAACGGTGTAAAAGGTTTAAAATGATTGTGGCATGGTGGTTATAGGGACGTACTACACGAAGATCTATGTGGTAGCTTCTGGGGTGGACAACGTAAAATACTGTGGCGGCCATAAAAGCTGGACAACTTGCCCGGATTCATGGCGGCTACCGATTCCACCATGTAAATTCAAAAATAAATAAATAAATAAATAAACATACTTCATGGATATACTAACACTTTAGCTAATAGTTAACCCTCCCATTTATAATATTAGCTCCATAAACAAAACAAGATCTACTTTTTTCTATGCTTTTTCCAAGATGCAAAATTCATTTCCAAACTTACATTGACTAACAAAACCCATAAGTTCTATTGGATTTTTAAACAAAAATAAATCCGATTTCATACTATTTCACTAATAAAACTTAAAAATTTTAGATTAAAGGCGTTAAATATTAATTCCAAAAATTCCGAAGCATTATAAAAGCTTAGATAATAAATCAATATTAAATTTTCCAAGCACGTCCATATTATATACGTGAAAACAAGAACATACATCACAAATAAAAAGAATGCTTCAACCAAGCATCTATCTCTAACCTTAGCTAAGACTTAATTAAAAACATCAACCTAAAAAAAAAGTGCTCACAAGATAACAAGTGGCTTGCAGATACAAGTCCAATCCAAAATATAAAACCATAATACTAGGAACTTGCTATCGCATTGGACTTAAACACAACTTGAGGAAGTATAAAATTAAATATTCTACACACTACCACAAATCATCATAGGGCTCACGATGCTAGCAATATTAAAATGAACATGACACAATCAACACATGGTTTCAAAATAATAAAAAGAACAATGAAAATGCTCCAAAATCCAACAAATATGAAGCAAGATGCCTTAACAAAAACACTTATCATAGACTATAGAATACCATGTAACCCAAGTTGAAAATAAGGTTTCCAAGAGCAAACCATTAGATCTACGATAGAACTACTACTACTACCTTTCAAAAAAAAGAAAACTAGAATCTCTTGGACAATACATAGAGGTTCTAGACCAATGAAAACTCACAATCAAGCATAGATCTTAGGGAACTTATGCAAGTTTATTTTACTAAGAGTCATGGCTAGCTTAAACAAAGAGTAACTAGAAAGGGAATCAACAATGCATAGCCAAAAAAATATTCAAAATAACAAGAATATATTTTCACATAAATAGAAGCTAGGGCCATCCGATCAATTGCTTAAAAACCATTAAAAATTCAAGAGAAGGAAGCATATCATAAAACATAACCCATGCATACCATTTACTTTTAGAACCTCTTTCCTCCAACCCATATTCCTTTGCTTGTTTCTAATCTTTCTTTCCAATCATCTTGCCCATCAACAATCCCCATTTTCACAATCAAAGACCACCATATAGTTTTTGTGGAAGAATATCAAAGGATAAGGAGGGAGTCCTTTCCATTTCTTCCCACACAAGTTGGCTGTCCACTACCATGGCTATCTAGCCCATAACGAAGGTAGCATTCTATGGACATTGTCAATATTCTAAAATCCATGCTTTCTAACGTTGACTTCCATTACTCTTGATTTAATTAACATGCTCTTCATGCAAAGGTTTACCTTTTAATATTAGCCTACTAACATTTATGAGGACAATTTATTTAAAATAAAACCATGTCTTAAAACATTGCTTGCTAACATTACCAATTTTCAATACCAATGTTATTTAGACTAATAATTACATAATTTTATTTATATCCATTTCCTCTTAACACTACCAATATTAATAATTAAATTAATTATTCATCTAATTAATTTAATTACTATTGAATGCTAATATCAACCATTAGCATTGATATCAAACAACACACAAAGGCTCTTGCTAAGCCATCCATATCCAACTAGGATGCAATCAACAATATGTACAACAAAGTTTTTTCTTGAGTAGAAGCTTTTATGATAATTGTGACATTATCATCCATGAACTAAGGATGGCTCTTTTTATCAAATAGAAACCTCCTTTCCCAATGGTGCATTCAATCAAACATACACAATCCAATGCACCTACATGAAGGGTGTTCTTTTACCCTTGAGTCATCAATGAGAATGTCATCCATAATTTCCTATTTTCTCTCAAATTTGGTGGTTGTTCCATACCAATCCACTAGTGAGAGTGCTTGGTCATGCAACCCAAATTTTCATTAGCAGTACCCTATTCTAAAAGTAGTATAATCAAAGCATAAAGTGCATCTATCAACACAAAATGATATTATGCATTAGATATCCATACATCAATTTATAAATCAAGTATCAAGATCAAGTTCTACCAAGGAGGGTTGTTACATACTCCTTCCCTTGGACTAAACACAATCCTCTGTGTTTTCTTAAAAATAAAGCATATACATTTCATTGAAATAAGTATGGAGTTTGCTCATTTCTTCAACATATTCCCAAGTTGCACAATTTTTAGAATAATGGTCCCACTAGACCTTACATTGATCTAGGATTCATTTTCTCAACATATTGGAACAAAATCCTAGAATTCTTACCAGTCACACCTTAATGGTTTGGGGATATACCATCTACAATTTTAAAATATTCCAAACATGAGGATCTCAAAAGGCTACAAAAAATGAGGATCCAACCTAATTGACTTGATGATATTTTTCATGGGTGTTACCCTTAGGAAGACTCTATCACCCATAGAGAATTTTCTTGGTGATATTATTAGATTAGCATAGCTCCTTTGAAAACCAGCTACTTCCTTGAGCCTCTATAAAATCACTCTGAGCTACTCCTCCATATATTTAATAGTGTATAGTCCAATCACCACCTAATATTCTAGATTATCCTATGATAGAGATGTTCTACACCTCATTCCATACAAGGCCTCAAATAGAGCCTTTTCCAAGGATGCATGGTATTAAGTATTATATGCAAATTCAACCAAATGCAAAAAGTATTCCTACTTAGATTTTTAATCCATACAATACATGAGGAGCATGTCTTCCAGGACTTTGTTAACCCTCTCCATTTGCCCACCTATTTTTTAATGCTAAGCAAAACTGATATTCAATTTAGTGTCCACTGCATGATGAAGAACATGCTAGAATTTGAATGTAAACCTAGAATATCTATATAATATGGTCTCCTCAAGAAAACCATGTAACCTAAATATTTCCTTGGAAAACCTATTTACCACAATTGGTGCATCATCCTTGATGTTCCTAAATATAAAATATGGAACTTTAGTCAACTTGTCTACCATCGCAAGTATTGCATCATACTAGTACCTTATATTAGGTAAACCCACAATGAAATCCATAGATATAACCTACCACTTATGAGTAGGTATAACATGTGGGTATAATTTTCCTATTGGGTGTTGATGTTCTACCTTAACCTTCTAGAATTCTAAACATCTAGTAATGAAACTAGTAATATCCTATATATATATTTTTAAATAAAGGGGTAAAATTTTATTAATAAAAAGTATGGATTATAGAGCACAACTGAGCTTCCAACCAGTACTCAAATAAACAACTAAATTGGCTAAAACCACTAGACTAGAATGACACCTAGAAAAGACAACAAGAATAAACCACATTAAGTTTGTACATCCTTGTGGATGAACTCACATAGGCATTGAGAGTCCTTAGATGGGAGACTCTCCCAATTATCGATACTCCAAGGATATAGCAGCTCAGAAGCCCTTTTGGCCAGGTAATCAGCAACCACATTCCATTTCCTTGGAATGTGTACAAAGGATATAAATTTGAACTCTTCACTCATATTGAGAATCTGAATGGCTATAGAGTTCAATTTCCAATTAAATTCCTCCACCCTTTTACTGTTTAAAATATTAACCACAATTTGAGAGTCAGACTCATAGATAATCCTATGCTAGCCAAGATAAAACCCCCTTTGCAAGGCCTCAAGAATTGCAAGAGCTTCCATAAAATTGTTGGAGTGAACACATTTATAAATGGAAAAGAAAAAATTGACACCACCAGTAGAATCTCTCCCAACATCGCCAATGCCAACATGTCTAGGATTACCCCTGGATGATCCATTAGTATTAATTTTTAAAACTCCTCTAGGGGGTGGCCTCCACCTACTATCTCTCCTAACCTTCTTTTTGAGTCGAGGATCCCTACTAGGGATAGAAGAGTTCACACCATACCCAAAGAGACCAAGGGGTTGATGTACCTTCTCCTCCCTAGAATCCAAAAGAGGGTCCACATCACATTTTCTATGGATGGTTTCTTGAACCATATACAGGATCCTTTGATAGATTTGTTGAAAAACCAAATAATTGCCCTAAAATATGCACTGGTTTCGTTTGAGCCAAATTTACCAGATGATGCAAGAAGGTCCCAAATTCTAAGCCACCTAAAGGAAGGGGGCATTGGTCGGAGGTCTGCCCAGACTACTACAAAACTCCACTAGGGACAACACATAAAAACATGGATGGTTCCAAGCACTCCACCAACGATGCCAAATGTCTCTGGCAAAGGAGCATTGGAAAAATAAATGAGAAGAGTTATATTCATTATTACTGCAAAGGACACAAAAATAGGGACCCTGAAATCCCCTCTCCCTCACATTATCCCAAGTGAGGCATTTATTACGAGCTACCAACTAGAGAAAGAAGTTACATTTTGGCCAAGCAAATTTTTTTGACACCTTTTTCCACCAAGTGACAAGAAAACTCCCATACTTTTGCTTATCAAGAACCTAATAACCATAGGCTACCGAGTAGGTTCCCTTAGGATCAGGGTTCCAAGCCAGAATATCTTTATCCCTCAATGAATAATAAGGCCTCCCCATAAGAATAAGAGCAAGCACCTCTATATCCTTGGCCAGTCCCCCCTGGGGCTATTCTTGTGGATATTTCCACCTGTACATATCCATATTTCCAAAATACTAGATTTTTTTAAAGTCCTCCACACGAGACCAACCTCATTCCAAGAAAAAAAAGCTTAGGGAATGTAAACTAGGATATTGATTCAAGATAGGAGGGTGGCCATCCCAAGAATCCTAAAAAAAGAGAGCATTTGATCCTTGATTGCAAATCTAGAACAAACCCTAATTGATTAAATTAGCTCCTCTTTTCAGAGTGTCCCAGATAACTAAACCTTTCCCAACCAAGCTGACTCTAGGGATTTCAACGTTCATAGCTAGGGTTTATAAAGCATTCTACAATAGTTCCAAAGATCACACAAATGCTCTTCCGTGTTACATAGGTATCCTTTCATGTTATGCAGGTGTTCTTCCACGTTACGTAGGCACTCTCCTATGCCTACACAGGCATCAAACTATGCCTAGCATTAATTTAAAGCAGAGCTAAGGCTTCCATTTTTTTAGAAAATATAAAAGTCATTGTGTTCGTTTCCAAGGCCTCTGAAGCATTCTATAGCAGTTCCAAAGATTGCGTAGGTGCTCTTCCACATTATGCAAACATTATTACACATTACACAGGCACTTTCGTGCACCTACGCAGACACCCAACTGCACCTAGCATTAATTTGAAGTAGAGCTAAGGCTTCCAAATTTTTCAAAAAATGTAAAAGTTGCCACATTCATTGCTAGGGTTTCTGAACCATTCTACAATAGTTCTAGATATCGTGTAGGTGTCCTTCCACGTTACATAGGTGCTCTCCTGCACCTGCGTAGGTGCCTAGCTATGCCTGAAATTAATTTGAAGTAGAGCTAAGGATTCCAAGTGAGTTTCATAACCCTAGGTGGTGACACAGAATCGAAATAACACACAAAAAAATCACCAAATTTTCATTAACAGAGCTTTCAAATTCGAAATACAGAAGTTCTAAAATGGCCAACCCTTTTTACAATGTATGCACTGCCTTTTATAACAGACCCGACCCCCTTCGGACATCATTACACAGAATGTGGGGTTCCCTGTAACCGCCCACATGAATGTTCTATCACCGCCTGCATATTGCTGCCAGGTGTCTTCAATCATCATGGCATGGGATGGCGGAGTGCCCTGTAGCCGCCTGTCCATCAACTCGTCGGGTCATCATTCATAGGAGTGCTCTATAGCCATCTATAATTTGCTGCCATGTGCCCTTCTGCAATGGCCTCTATAACCACCTAGTGCTCTATGGCCACCTATAATTTGCTGCCATGTGCCCTTATGTGGCCTCTATAACCATTGGCCTGTGTGGAGTCGTGAGCGTTCTGTCACGATATCATGATATTTTTGCTTCCTTACTCTCTCTCTCCTCTTCGATCGCGATATCATGACGTTTTGGTGTTCGGCCTCTATTTTCTCCTTCGGGCCGCAATTTCGTGACACGTCACGAAATCACGACGTCTCCGCCTTCCGCACTCGCTTTTCGCCTTCAGGCTGTGAAACTGTGACATGTCACGATTTCACGACGTATTTTCTCCTGGACGTCTATCCGCAAAATGCATCACGAAATCAGGACGACTCTTCCCCCTGGAACCTTCACTCAAAATGTGTCGTGAAATCATGACAACTCTTCCCCCTTTCGCCTTCACTCAAAATGTGTCGTGAAATCATGACAATTCTTCCCCCTGGCGCCTTCGCTCAAAATGTGTCACGAAATCGCGACAACTCTTCCCCCGGCGCCTTTGCTCAAAATGTGTCATGAAATCATGACAACTTTTCCCCTCGGTGCTCCTCCGCAAAATGTGTCACGAAATCATGACAACTTTTCTCCTCGGCGCTTATCTGCAAAATGTGTCATGAAATCGCGACAACTTTTCTCCTTGGCGCCTTTGCTCAAAATGTGTCATGAAATCGTGACAACTTTTCTCCCTGGTGCCTTTGCCCAAAATGTGTCGCGAAATCGCGACAACTTGTCTCCTCGGCACCTTTGCTCAAAATGTGTCACGAAATCGCGACAACTTGTCTCCTTGGCGCCTTTGCTCAAAATGTGTCACGAAATCATGACAACTTGTCTCCCTGGCGCCTTTGCTCAAAATGTGTCGCGAAATCGTGACAACTTTTCTCCCCGGTGCCTTTGCTCAAAATGTGTCACGAAATCGTGACAACTTTTCTCCCTGGTGCCTTTGCTCAAAATGTGTCGTGAAATCGTGACAACTTTTCTCCCTGGTGCCTTTGCTCAAAATGTGTCGCGAAATCGTGACAACTTTTCTCCCTGGCGCCTTTGCTCAAAATGTGTCGTGAAATCGTGACAACTTTGCTCCTTGGTGCCTTTTCTCAAAAAGTGTCGCGATATCGCGACAGCTTTGCCCCTTGGCGCCTTTTCTCAAAAAGTGTCGCGATATCGCGACAGCTTTGGCACTTAGAGAAAAATAATATTTTTGGATGATGCAAGATTGCTCTGCCACCTCCGGATGCTCCTGCATCAGACACCCGGGGTGAATTGAGAAGTGACCTTCACTTCTGATCTGTCTGAGGTAGACCCAGGCGGTCAACCTCTGCCTTCGACAACCAAGTCGCATCTTCTATGGGCCTGCCCTTCCACTTGATCAAATACTCAGAATAACACCTATTCCGAGTACTTCGGCCCTCACGCGTATCAAGGACTTCTTCTATCTCATCTACGACTGGAGTGGCCGTAGGAATGCTCCACAAATTCGGGCTTGGTGTTGCACTGCTATCTCCTTCATGATACTCAACCAAATCTGAAATGTTAAAAACCGGTGAGATGTTAAGTTCACTCGGCAACTCCACCTCGTATGCATTACCCGAATCCCATTTTCCAATGATCCTGCATGGCCCAAACTTCTTCATCTTCAACTTGTTATAGGTCTTGGCAAGAAACCTTTCTTTTCTTAGATGGACCATGACGGAATCTCCTACTTCAAACTCCTTAGCCTGGCGCTTCTGGTCTGCCCTGGCCTTATACTGAGTATTCATCTTAGCGATGTGCCTTGTCACCTCCTCATGCACTCCCTTCGTGTGTTCAAAAAAGTCTTCAGCCTCAGCACTGTATTGTTCTCTTGTATCCATCCTTCTCAACTCTGAAGTGTTTCTTGGGCTGCTCCCATAGATTATCTGGAATGGCGATTTATTGGTACTCCTATTGATAGAGTTGTTGTATGCGAATTCTCGCTCGCGACAAAACTAAATCCCATCCCTTGGGCTTGTCTCCGACCAAGCATCTCAGTAGATTCCCAAAACTCCTATCTACCACCTCTGTTTGGCCATCTGTTTGGGGGTGGTATGCAAAACTGAATTTTAAATCCGTCTTCAGTTTCTTCCACAGGGTTCTCCAGAAATACCCTACAAACTTGGTATCCCTATCCGACACAATGCTCCTTGGCAGACCATGAAGTTGTACCACTTCCTTGAAGAATAAACCAGCCACATGGACCGCATCGCTAGTCTTCTGGCAGGGAATAAAATGAGCCATTTTTGAAAACCTGTCCACTACCACAAATATGGAGTCGTGTCCCCTCTGCGTCCTGGGTAAACCAAGAACAAAATCCATACTAATATCCTCCCATGGCCTTTCGGGTATAGGTAGTGGTTGATATAAACCAGTAGGCTGCCTCACACCTTTTGCCATCTAGCATATCCTACAACTTTGCATGAATTTTGCCACATCTTGTTGCAATTGCGGCCAGTAGTAGTTTTCACTAACAAGGGAAATGGTCTTGTATCGACCAAAGTGTCCAGCCAAACCTCCACTATGATTTTCCTTGATGAGATTCTCCCTCATTGAGCTCCTCGAAATGCATAATTGGTTCCCCCTGAACAGCATTCCATCTTGAATCAGAAAATTTAACCACTTAGTCTTGTCCAAAGTAACAAGGCGCGGTGCAGGCCTTCCAAGCTTCTGTGAAGTCGGGATCTGTAGGGTATAAACCCTTGAGCTCAAAAAACCCTACAACTTCCACCTTCATTTCCATAAATAGACATTGCCTCCTACTCAAGGCATCTACCACTCTATTGGACCTTCCGCTCCGATGCTTCAGCACAAAGGTGTAGCTCTGCAGGAACTCAACCCATTTCAGGTGCCGCTGATTTAACTTTCCTTGACTGTTGATATATTGTAGTGCCTGATGATCAGTATAAAGAACAAACTCCTTTGGCAAAAAATAATGCCTCCATTTCTTTAGAGCTTGAACTATGGCATAGAACTCCTGATCATATACCGAATACTTCTTCCTGGCATCATTGAGCTTCTCACTAAAATAAGCAACAGGCTTACCCTCTTGACTCAATACGGCCCCTATGGCACTACCACTCGCATCACAGTCTACCTGAAACACCTTGTTAAAATCTGGAAGTGCTAAGACAAGGTTGCTCTGTGACCTTCTTCTTCAACATAGCAAAGCTTTTGTCTGCTCCGGCTGTCCACTTGAATTCCTTCTTGTTCCCCCTCATTGTCTCCGTAAGGGATGCACAAATACTGCTGAAGTTTCTAATGAACTTTCGGTAGAAACTGGCTAGACCATGAAACGATCTTACCTCAGTCACGCTTCTTGGAGCAAGCCATTCTATGATAGCCCTCACATTTTTGGGGTCCATTTTGAGACCATATGCTGAGATAACAAATCCTAGGTATACTAACTCCCTCTTCACAAAGTTACACTTCTTCAGATTTATCAAGAATCGCTCCTCCCGTAGTTTCTCAAAAACCCTCCTGATGTGCATCAGGTGTTCCTCCGGGGTTTTGCTAAAAATCAAGATATCATCCAAGTAGACAATAACAAATTTGCCTAGAAATTCCTTCAGGACTTCATTCATTAACCGCATGAAGGTACTCAGTGCATTGGTTAGCCCAAATGGCATGACCAACCACTCATACAGCCCCTCTCTGGTTTTGAAGGCTGTCTTCCACTCATCCCCTTCTCTAATGCGGATCTGATGGTAACCACTTTTTAGGTCAATCTTCGTGAAGTACTCAGCTCCACTCAAGCAGTCCATGATATCATCCATCCTTGGCAATGGGAATCTGTATTTGATAGTGATCTTGTTAATTGCCCGAGAGTCTGTGCACATTCTCCACTCTCCATCCTTCTTGGGTGCTAGTACTGTAGGTACTGCACATGGGCTAAGACTCTCCCTAATCAACCCCTTCTTCAGCAGCTCTTGAACTTGCCTATTCAGCTCCTCGGTTTCCATAGGAGTCATTCTGTGTGCAGCCTTATTCGGCAAGCTCGATCCAGGCACCAAATCTATATGGTGGCTGATATTTCTTACTGGGGGTAAACCCTCAGGAACATTATCAGAAATGATATCTGGGAATTCCTCTAATAGACCCATGACTTCCACTGGGGTCTCCTTGCATTCTTCTTCCCTGACCCTAGGGATTATTGCATAGCACATATGATCTGGCTTCAGGCCATCTAAAAATCTTCTTCCATCAACTAGACAGACTCGTGCACTGTTGCATACCTTCTCATCCGCCTCCTTCAGGGGTTTCAACTTATGGTGAACTCCATTTTTTGACAAGGAATATGTATTGGCTCGACCATCATGTACAACACTTCGATCAAACTGCCATGGTCTCCCAAGCAACATGTGACATGCATCCATAGGTAGGATGTCACACAGGACCTCATCACGGTAAGTTCCAATGTTGAACTTCACTAGGCATTGCTCACTGACCAACACCCTATGGTCCTTTTGTAACCACGCAATCCGATATGGATGCGGGTGTCTTCTTCTTTCCAACTGCAACTTGGCAACCATCTCCTCAGAGACCAAATTATCAGTGCTTCCATTATCAATGATGATGTTACAGACCTTGCCCGCGCACTTGCATCTTGTGCGAAATAGGCTGTTCCTCTGGTCTGCCTTCTTTTCCTCATTCAACAAGACTCTCCTGATGACCATCGCTTCCCCTCGTTCTGCCTCCTCAGAGTGCTCAGATTCGACACCTTCATCTGCTACAGCAGCTCTGGCCTGACCCTCAGGTCTTCGATTTGGCCTTTCTTGGCGCTGCGAGCAGTTGTATGCCCGATGTCCTTCTTCTCCGTAGTTGAAGTAGGTTCCTCGAAAGACACCTCTCCCAAACCCACACCCAGGCCTACCTCTTCCTCTCGGGTAGTTGTTGTTCTGATTGCGTGGGCATTGGTTATTCTCCTCCTTCTCTTCTTTCTGGTTTTGGCTACTGCTTGCTTCACCAGTCTTCCTCAAATCTCTATATCTTCCTCCACTGGTCCTTCCACCAGCTCTTCCACCACGATCCTTTCCTCTCTGCTTACCATCAAATCTCCTATTCAGTTTCTCTTCCACTTTTAATGCAAACTGGTATGCATCCTCAACCATGCTCATCCGAACCAGACTCAGCTCTTCTTGAATGCTGGTTCTCAATCCATTGATGTAGCGGGCGACTTTCTCCTTATTTGCCTCAGAATGGCCAGTTCGAATTGAGATCTGATAGAACTCCTTCGTGTACTCCTTGACAGATTTACTCGCCTGTCTAAGACTCTACATCTTCCTCAACAGATCCAACTCATAATCCACGGGGATGAATTGCCTCTTCAATTTCTCCACCATCCTATCCCACCTGGTGATCTTTTCCTTTCCCCTCCTGTTCCTTTCTAGCTGTACTCCTTTCCACCAGATGCTAGCATGTCCCTTCAACTTTGTTTTTGTGAACCTGATCCGATTTGGATCTGAGATCTCCTCATACTCAAAATATTCCTCCATGTCGTTGATCCAATCTATCAACTCCTCGGGATTGAGATTCCCAGAATAGGTGGAGACGTCAAACTTTGGCTTCTTCTCGATCTGGGATATGGCCCTATACAGCCTAGCTTTTGTTGGATCCAATGCTTCTTCCTCATCAGATGGACCCTCATCTTCCCAAACTTCATCTTCACTGGGTTCCTCTCTTCTTGGCTCAACTCCTCTTCTGATTTCCTCCTTTAGGGCTTGCACTTGCCTCTGCAAGGCCCTGAGATCGACCTCTGCTCCCCTATTCCTCGCACCACCACGGTTCCTATGTGGAGGCATCCTGCTCACTTTCTCACAACCCACAACCACAAGTCCTGGTGCAAAACTGCCTCACAGCCGACGATCTGTTCGTGCACTCAGAACCTTCTGTCTCTGATACCACTTGAAGCAGAACCTAAATAACACAGAAAAATCACCAAATTTTCATTAACAGAGCTTTCAAATTCAAAATACAGAAGTTCCAAAATGGCCAACCCTTTTACAATGTATGCACTGCCTTTTATAATAGACCCGACCCCCTTTGGACATCATTACACAGAATGCGGGGTTCCCTATAACCGCCCGCATGAATGTTCTATCACCGCCTACATATTGCTGCTAGGTGTCTTCAATCATCATGGCATGGGATGGCGGAGTGCCCTGCAGCCGCCTGTCCATCAACCCGTCGGGTCATCATTCATAGGAGTGCTCTATAGCCATCTGTAATTTGTTGCCATGTGCCCTTCTGCAATGGCCTCTATAACCACCTAGTGCTCTATGGCCACCTGTAATTTGCTGCCACGTGCCCTTCTACAATGGCCTCTGTAACCATCGGCCTGTCTGGAGTCGTGAGCATTCTGTCGTGATATCATGATGTTTTTGCTTCCTTACGCTCTCTCTCCTCTTCGGTCGTGATATCGCGACGTTTTGGCGTTCGGCCTCTATTTTCTCCTTCGGGTCACGATTTCATGACATGTCATGAAATCGTGACATCTCCACATTTTGCACTTGCTTTTCGCCTTCGGGCCACAAAATTGCGACATGTCACGATTTCGTGACGTCTTTTCTCTTGGACATCTATCCACAAAATGCATCGTGAAATCGCGACGAATCTTCCCCCTGGCGCCTTCGCTCAAAATGTGTCATGAAATCGTGACAACTCTTCCCCCTGGAACCTTCACTCAAAATGTGTCATGAAATCGTGACAACTCTTCCCCCTGGTGCCTTCACTCAAAATGTGTCGCGAAATCACGACAAATCTTCCCCCTGGCGCATTTGCTCAAAATGTGTCACGAAATCGTGACAACTTTTCCCCTCGGTGCTCCTCCGCAAAATGTGTCGCGAAATCGTGACAACTTTTCTCCTCGGCGCTTATCTGCAAAATGTGTCACAAAATCGTGACAACTTTTCTCCTTGGCACCTCTGCTCAAAAAGTGTCGCGAAATCGTGACAACTTTTCTCCCTGGCACCTTTGCCCAAAATGTGTCGTGAAATCGCGACTTGTCTCCCTGGCGCCTTTGCTCAAAATGTGTCGTGAAATCGCAACAACTTTTCTCCCTGGCGCCTTTGCTCAAAATGTGTCGCGAAATCATGACAACTTGTCTCCCTGGCGCCTTTGCTCAAAATGTGTCACGAAATCATGACAACTTGTCTCCTCGGCGCCTTTGCTCAAAATGTGTCGTGAAATCGCGACAACTTTTCTCCCTGGCACCTTTTCTCAAAATGTGTCACGAAATCGTGACAACTTATCTCCCTGGTGCCTTTGCTCATAATATGTCACAAAATCGCGACAACTTATCTCCCTAGCACCTTTTCTCAAAAGATGTCGTGAAATCGTGACAAATTATCTCCCTGGAACCTTTGCTCAAAATGTGTCACGAAATCACAACTTTGCTCCTCTGTGCCTTTTCTCAAAAAGTGTCGTGATATCGCGACAGCTTGGCCCTTTGGCGCCTTTTCTAAAAAAGTGTCGTGATATCGCGACAGGTTTGGCACTTAGAGAAAAAAATATTTTTGGAGGATGCAAGATTGCTCTGCCACCTCCGGATGCTCCTGCATCAGGTGGTCATTTAACAATTTACGTATTCTATTTTTTGTTGTTGTTTTTTGTTGTTTCTGGGTTTAACATTAAGTAATATGAGAAAGAATCTATAGCAAGTCATATCTAGGGTTTGTGTGTATTTCAATATTTCAAATTCATTTCTTGTCCTAAATTCGTATATCTAGGTAATTGTTTGCATTTTTGAGTGCATTTGAAGTAGAAAAGCATCCTATATTCTGCATTTTAGGGTTAAATATCACTTAAATTTTGCGTATCTAAATAGGAACAACATTTGGACACTTAAATTAATCCTACCCTAGGTTGACCCCTTTAGCATAGAGGTGGACAAACCCTCTGATGCTCTTTTGATATCTTCGGGTATCATTTGTAGGCAAGGATTTTAAGGGTGTACTCTATGCTCTTTAGATGAAATTTATGTCTTTGTGTTGGATTATGATTTAGATTAGTGAAATTAGTCATCTTTAACATTGTTTGCACACCATAAAGAACAAGAAACATAAAATTAACATCACACACTGCACGCTCCACTTTTTAATAGTAGTAGTTGGATTTCATCACCAAGTATTGCTTGAGGTTTGGTGATGATGGCATTCATATCCATCCATCAAATCTCTTCCCTTAGACACCATAGTATTACCCCCGAGTAAACTTGTTGGAGGTCATTACCAACAAGAATCTCGCAACCCTATCTAGCCATAGATTTTTCCTTTATTTCATTTAACAAATATTAGGTAACATCAAACACACCAACCACACAATTTTAAAAGGAACCACACATTAATGAAGAAAATAATACGGAATGAGGTAAGCCACACAAGGTGAAACCTAGGACTGATTGTTTTCTTTTATCTTTAAATTCTTGTACAAGTTTTTATAGTTGGTTTTATTTTGATAAGCTTTAAATATTGGGTTTAAGTACTTTATGGTATTAACAAGATATCAGAAGAAATTAATAAAACAAAACAACTTAATGGAAAATACATTTAACTTGGATTTACGTTAACCATTTCATAATTTCATAATTAACATGGCTCAACCTTAGCCATTTTATCATTTCATCATTAACATGGCTCAAACTTAGCCATTTCATCATTAACATGGCTCAATATTAGCCATTTCATCATTAACATGGCTCAACATTAGCCATTTCATCATTAACATGGCTCAACCTTAGCCATTTCATCATTTCATCATTAACATGGCTCAACCTTAGCCATTTCATCATTTCATCATTAACATGGCTCAACCTTAGCCATTTCATCATTTTATCATTAACATGGCTCAACCTTAGTCATTTCATCATTTCATCATTAGCATGGCTCAATCTTAGCCATTTCATCATTTCATCATTAACATGGCTCAACCTTGGCCATTTCATCATTAATATGGCTCAACCTTAGCCATTTCACCCTTAACTTGGATTAACCAATAGTCATTTCATCCTTAACATGGCTCAACCAATAACCATTTCATCATTAACATGGATCAACATTAGCCATTTCATTATTAACATGGCTCAACCTTAGCCATTTCATTATTAACATGGCTCAACCTTAGCCATTTCATCATTTTATTATTAACATGGCTCAACCTTATCCATTTCATCATTTTATCACTAACATGGCTCAACCTTAGCCATTTCATTATTAACATGGCTCAACCTTAGCAATTTCATCATTTTATTATTAACATGGCTCAACATTAGCTATTTCATCATTTCATCAGTAACATGGCTCAACCTTAGTCATTTCATCATTTCATCACTAACATGGCTCAACCTTAGCCATTTTATCATTTCATCATTAACATGGCTCAACCTTAGCCATTTCATCATTAACATGGCTTAACCTTAGCCATTTTATCATTTCATCATTAACATGGCTTAACCTTAGCCATTTCATCATTTCATCATTAACATGGCTCAACCTTAGCCATTTCATCATTTTATCATTAACATGGCTCAACCTTAGTCATTTCATCATTTCATCATTAGCATGGCTCAATCTTAGCCATTTCATCATTTCATCATTAACATGGCTCAACCTTGGCCATTTCATCATTAACATGGCTCAACCTTAGCCATTTCATCATTTACATGGCTTAACCAATAGCCCTTTCATCACTAACATGGCTTACACAATAGCCATTCCATCATTATGTAATAGGTGGATCTGATGTGTTTTCCATTAAGATGTTTTGACTTATTACTTTTTTTTTTTTTAATTTTGAGTTAGTACCATAATGTAAGTAAATCAAATAATAACAAAAAGGAATACATTTTAAATAATAATGAATGAGGTAAGACACACAAGGTAAAACCTAGGACATTGTATTTTCTTTTACTTTTAAAAATTCCTACACAAGATTGTTTGGTTTGGTGTTATTTGGATTTAATTGCATATCTTTTGCTTATGCACTTCATAGGTCAAGCTAGAATGCAAAAGAAAAAAAGTAACTTAAATTGTGTAATGGAAAACATACCCCACTCCCCGATCACTTCAGTGGCTGTTTAATTTCAAAAGGCTCCAAAGGTCTTAACCCCTTTGATCACAAACAATTTTAAAAGTCTCCAAAGGTCTTAAACCCTTTGGTCACAATCAATTTCAAAAGGCTCCAAAGGTCTTAACCCCTTTGGTCACATCAATTTCAAAATGCTCCAAAGGTCTTAACCCCTTTGGTCACACATCAATTTCAAAAGGCTCCAAAGTTCTTAACCCCTTTGGTCACACATCAATTTCAAAAGGCTCCAAAGGTCTTAACCCCTTTGGTCACATAAATTTCAAAATGCTCCAAAGGTCTTAACCCATTTGGTCACACATCAATTTCAAAAGGTTCCAAAGGTCTTAACCCCTTTGGTTACATGTCAATTTCAAAAGGCTTCAAAGGTCTTAACCCCTTTGGTCACACATCAATTTCAAAATGCTCCAAAGGTCTTAACCCCTTTGGTCACACATAAATTTCAAAAGGCTCCAAAGGTCTTAACCCCTTTGGTCACACATCAATTTCAAAAGGCTCCAAATGTATTAACCCCTTTGGTCACACATCAATTTCAAAAGGCTCCTAAGGTCTTAACCCCTTTGGTCACACATCAATTTCAAAAGGCTCCTAAGGTCTTAACCCCTTTGGTCACACATCAATTTCAAAATGCTCCTAAGGTCTTAACTCCTTTGGTCACACATCAATTTCAAAAAGGATCCAAAGGTCTTAATCTCTTTGGTCATGCATAAATTTCAAAAGGCTCCAAAGTTCTTAACCCCTTTGGTCACACATCAATTTCAAAAGGCTCCAAAGGTCTCAATCCCTTTGGTCACATAAAATTTTCAAAAGGCCCCAAAGGTACCCAACTTCTTTGGTCATAAGCTTACTATGTTAGTGGGAGTAGACAAACCCGAGCTGATGAACATCATACACTTGAAAGTGTTCCATGTTTATTATGATTACTATATATGTACATACATGGCTAAAAAAAATAAAAAAAATCAAAACAACAAAACAAAAAAATCAAATTGCATTTTCATAAGCATGCATACATATAGGCATTTGCATATACACTTCCACATTCACATTCATAAGGATTTTTCACATGCATTTCATTTTCACTTGCATTCATACATCTAGATTCATACATTCATAATTGCACATTTCATATACATTCCACTATAGTCATTCATAATTGCATTCATACCATCCCATGTTTGAATGATATTACTTAGTAATTATAATATGGCCACAAATACAAAGTCAAGTTATAACAATTGGGGGTACCTAGTTTGAAGAAATCATGCAATCCTCGCAAAATACATATGTCAAACCACATCCCATGTCAAAAATAATAAAGCCTATATTTTCAATCACTCAGCTATTACTAGTGTAGCAAGCAACCTCCAAATGAATGTCCCATTTTCTTTGGGACCAAAAATACACTTTACACATTAAGAAGGTCTTGAGTATTACCAATTGATTTCGAATACAATCTTGAACCAATCACATTCCATCACATCTTAAAAATATTATGAGCCAAAGAGGGTTAGTACCATACTTGGGTAGTACCTTGAAGCAAAAAGGGATAATCCTCACTTGTCCCATCATGCAACATAGTCCAAAGCAAAAATAGTGGTTTTCACCACTACCTCAAATACTCTTCAAACATAAGCATAAAAACATAGAGTAGTAAGGATAGGGTCAAAATTCTCATCACACTTCGGTTGAGAATCCGATTCCCCAAAGCTCTATACAAAATTAACAAATAAAATCCCAAACACCCTTGATCCCTCAAGTCATAAGGATTTGTACTTCACATCCCTAGCACGGATGGGTAGTCATCCCCAAGGCCTAAAATATCAAATACCATTGGACTATAGAGTGAATCTTCATCGGGGCTATAGATGCCTAGATGGCAGTGGAGTAAGCTCATGCGGGACGAAATGTATCCTTGGAAAATAGGAAGACCTCTGACCGCACATAAGGACAGGCTAGCTTCAAGTCATATCCATAACAAGTCATGCCCAATTTACTCATAGTGGGTCAATGAACTTCACATGCACACACACTAGTTCTTGATTAGATAGGGTCATTGTCACACTCAAGATTTGGTAATTGAACCTCACTTGCACACACATTGGTCCTAAAGAAAGTTATAAAACCCAAGTGAGTTTGATTTATAATACTAGTATGTTTGAGTTTTTGAAAATGCTGTAGTACTCATTCCATATCAACATCCATATCGACATCCATATCTTCTTCCATATCAACATCCATATCTTCTTCCATGTCAACATTCATGCCTGCGTCATACGTCAAGTTGCATAAAGTCATTAAAATTGGGTACCCCTGATTACAAAATAGTGGACATCAAACATGGCCAATAAAATTTCTGAACTATAAAAATATCATTCGAACACCATGCATCCCTCTCATATAGCTTAGGTTCATTACACATTTACTTGCATCAATAATACATCATTTAGCTTGCATAAATCATCCATATAAGCATTAGGCACATACATCATTTAGCTTGCATTAATCATCCATAAGGCATTCCATAAAAACATTTTCATTAAACATGCATTGCATTCACATTAACACAAAAGCATAACACAAACATAAAATCCATGTATGTATATATATCAAACTCACATATGCAAAGATCGCTAGAAAGTTCAAACATCATCACAACTTGGGGGTGTTCAAGGTTTCACACCTTTCCCCCAATAAAGCAAGCAACATCACAACTAGGGGGTGCTCAAGGTTTCACACCTTTCCCCTAATCAATCAACATCATAGCTAGACTGGTTTATCCTATAAACCTAGTGGTTGCAACGACTAGTTATCCATGTGATGCACCTTGTCGGAGCCATAACTTGTGAACCGTACGCCCGTTTGCCTTGAAATTTAACAGGTGGTTCCACGTGCATGTTCTGCATCAGGATGATCTTTGATCCTCTTGACCCTCCAAAAATCATGTTTTCGGGACCTAACTCCGACATCTAGTGCCCCAAAATTAGCTTTTAGAATAGGTTCCCGGGTTTTTTGGGTTTTTTTGGTTGTTAGAAGTTTATTATCTTTTGTTATACCTTAAGTTGAGACCTAATATTTTAAATTAAGGTTCATTATTGTAAGAGGGATGTGTGCACCGAATTTGGGTGCAATCCGACTCATTTCTATTTTTAGCAGTTTTTAGGAAAAAGATCTATTTTTAGTAGTTTTAGAAAAAAGATATTTTTAGGGTTTCTTTGGTTTTCGGTTGCTATATGATGGATTGTAATATTTTGTAGAAGGGGTGTGAATTCAGGAATGAGAAGAATATCAATTGGCAGTTTTCTTCCATTATTGCATTTGTGTTATGTGATTGGAGTCCATTTTGTTGGTCTCTTGTAGCTGAGTTTACACCATTTGGTATCAGAGCGGGTGTGATCTCGCTAGTGAAGGGAAGATGCCACCTAGAAGATATGCCCAGATGAATAGGTAGATCGAGGATCTAAATGCAGAAATAGCATGGTTGACTGGTGTGATTGATCGCATGGGAGAGAGACGTCCCAGGGCACGTGCAGATCAAGGATCTGATGATGAAAACATACCTGAGGAACGTGGATCTGAGGTCCACGTAGAAGTAGAACCAGAGGGCCCAGAGGAAGAAGGGCACGGTTTTGAAAATTGACTGATATGAGCTCTAGAGGGGCTTAAGGGGAATCGATATGGGATCAAGATCGAGGTTCCCGAGTATGTTGGTGGGTTGAAACCAGAGGAGTTGATCGATTGGATCAATAGCCTAGAAAAATATTTTGAATGGAGTAACCTTGCTGAAGAGAAGAAGGTTAAGCTCGCATGCACAAAGTTGAAGGGACATGCATTGATTTGGTGGGATCATTTACAGACTACACGACAGAGGAATGGAAAGGAAAATATCAGGGATTGGACAAAGATGAAGAAGAAGTTACAGGAAAAATTTATACCTGTAGACTACTCCCAAACCCTATTTCATAGATTTTAGAATCTCTGACAGAAGGATCAAAGCATTGAGGACTATACTAATGAATTCTACAAGCTATCCATTCGAGTGGAGCACAATGAGACGGAGGACCAAAAGGCTTCCAGGTATGTAAATGGCCTAAGTTTTGTTGTTCAAGATGAGATGAGCATGCATCGCACTCTTACAGTGGAGGATGCATATCAAATGGCCCTCAAGGTGGAGGAGAAATTGAAAAGGATTAATAGAAGAGGTAAGAAGGGATTCACACCCTCTTCAGGTCGGGGTCGAAGTGGATCTAATTTTCTCAAGGGAGAATCCTCAATACCTGCTAAACAAGAAGAAGATGGGCAGAATCTGAGAGGAAGAGGATACCAACGAGGTAGAGGTTACGGTGGTGGATGAAATGGGAATGATCCGAGGAGGTCGTATACCTATTATGGATGTGGTGAGGAGGGGCACAGAGCATTTGAGTGTCCCCAACGTGATGTCCAAGAAAGGGGTCAAGGAGGACAAGGAAGGGTCAATCTGGTTGAGATGGAAGAGCAGGATGAGGATGAAGTTGTTGCTGACATGGGGGAAGCACTTATGATAAGGAGGACGTTGATTGCTCCTAAGAAAGAGATGGTGCAGAGCAAAGCAAAGGGGCAGACCATAGATGGTGAAGATTCTTGGCTATGAACGAACATATTTCGAACAAGGTGTACATTAGGAGGGAAGGTATGTAACATTGTCATTGATGGTGGTAGTTGTGAGAATATGGTGTCAAATGTCATGGTTGATAAAATGCACCTGAAATGTGAAAAACATCCTTATCCATATCGCATCTCATGGGTTAAGAAGGGGAATGAGGTAATAGTAGATCAGAGGTGTTTAATTAAATTTTCAATTGGGAGCACTTACAAGGATGAAGTGTGGTGTGATGTGATCTCGATGGATGCATGTCACATTCTATTGGGAAGACCTTGGCAATACGATAGGGATACTAACCATAATGGGAGAAAGAATACTTACACATTCTGGAAGGATGGTGTAAAGGTAGTTCTTGTACCTCTGAAGGAGGATGGGCCGAGTGAGAGCTTGTTGACGATGAAGGAGTTTCTTGCAGAGATCAGGGATGCTAGCTTCTGTTATGCCTTAACAGCTAGGAAGCTAGAAATAGAGGAAGTGGTTATGCCTACAGCAGTAGCTAAGTTGCTAAGTGAATATAAAGATATCACACCATAGGAGTTACCAGATGGGCTACCACCAAAAAGGGATATCCAACATCACATGGATTTGATTCCAGGATCAGCGCTCCCAAATCAGGCAGCTTATCGGTTGAACCCGACATAGAATGTAGAGTTGAGTAGGCAAGTGACAGAGTTGATAAAGAAGGGATTAGTTAGGGAGAGTATGAGTCCATGTGCGACTCTAGCATTGCTGACCCCGAAGAAATATGGTGACTGGCGAATGTGTGTAGACAATAGAGCCATAAACAAAATCACAATAAAGTATCGGTATCCTATGCCGAGAGTGGATGACATGATGGATGGATTGGCTGGAGCTAAATACTTCAGTAAAATTGATCTACGGAGTGGCTACTACCAGATCAGAATTTGAGAAGGGGATGAATGGAAGACAACTTTTAAGACAAAATATGGATTGTACGAGTGGATGGTGATGCCATTTGGGTTGTCTAATGCACCCAATACATTTATGTGGTTGATGAACAGAGTACTACGGGAATATAATGGTAAGTTTGTGGTTGTGTATTTTGATGATATTTTGATTTATAGTAAAAGTGAAGAAGACCATTTGTTACACCTGAAATTAGTGTTAGACGTGCTCAGGAAGGAGAAATTGTATGTCAACTTTGAAGAAATGTAGATTTCTTCAAGATAGTTTAGTGTTTTTGGGATTTGTAATCTCGAGAGATGGCATGAGGATGGATGATGAGAAAGTGAAGGTGATTCTGGAATGGCCTCTTCCACGATCTATAACAGAAGTAAGGAGCTTTCATGGACTAGCTACCTTTTACAGGAAGTTCATCAGGAACTTCAGTAGTATAGTTGCCCCTATAACTGAGTGCACGAAGGGAAAGAGTTTGTATGGACTACGACAGCAATAGAGAGTTTTGAACTCTTGAAGAAGAAGGTGTCGGAAGCCCCTGTTCTAGTGTTACCAGATTTTAGTAAGGTGTTTGAGGTTGATTGTGATGCCTCATTTGTTGGAATTGGTGGTGTCTTAAGTCAAGAGGGCCGACCTGTAGCATTTTTTAGTGAGAAGTTGAATGATGCAAGGAAGAATTATTCTACATATGATGTGGAATTTTATGCAATTGTGCAAGCATTGCAACATTGGAGGCACTACTTAATCTCAAAGGAGTTTGTGTTGTTTACTGATCATGAAGCATTGAGGTATGTCAATTCTCAAAAAAAGTTAAATAGCAGGCATGCCAAATGGGTTTCATTTTTGCAACAATATACATTTGTCCTGAAACACAAGTCAGGAAAATAGAATAAGGTTGTTGATGCATTGAGTAGGAGAGTCTTGTTGTTGACCACTATGGAGAATGAAGTGGTAGGATTTGAGGGGATTAAATATCTGTATGAATCTGATGCGGATTTTGGGAATATTGTGCAATAGTGCAAAAGTGCGGTAGGGGGCGAGTCCCGTACTATTTTTGAAGAGTATTTTTTACAGAATGGTTACTTGTTTAAGGGTAATCGATTATGCATTCCCAATGGCTCTATGAGAGAGAACATCTTGAGGGAATTACATAGTGGGGGTTTGGCTGGTCATTTTGGAGTCGCCAAAACTACCACTCTTGTAGAGGAGAAGTACTATTGGCCAAAAATGAAGAGAGATATAATCAAGTTTGTCTCTAGATGTAGAGTATGTCAAATGGCTAAGGGCCATGCACAAAATACAGGGTTGTATATGCCACTGCCGGTTCCTACAGGACCATGGACCGATCTGAGTATGGATTTCGTGTTGGGGTTGCCCAAGACACAGAGGGGTAAGGATTCAATTTTTGTTGTGGTAGACAGATTTTCAAAAATGGTGCATTTCATTGCTTGTCAAAAAACTAATGATGCAACTAGGACTGCAGTCTTATTCTTTGATGAGATTGTGCGGTTGCATGGTGTTCCAAAGACTATTACTTCTGATCGGGATACTAAGTTCTTGAGTCACTTTTGGAGGACATTGTGGAAAAATTTGAATACCAGGTTGCAGTTCAGTAGTGCTTACCACCCACAGACCGATGGGCAAACAGAGGTAGTGAACAGAAGCTTGGGAAACCTCTTACGATGCATAGTTGGAGAAAAACCAAAACAATGGGATTTAGCCTTGTCACAAGCCGAATTTGCATACAATAGTTCAGTGAACAGGTCAACAGGTAAATCTCCTTTTCAAATTATTTATGGTCAAAATCCTAGAGGTGTATTAGATTTGGTTGAGTTACCAATTGGGGAACAAGTTAGTGATGATGCAGAAGCATTTGTTGAGCATATCCAGAAAGTGCAAGAGTCGGTGAGGGAAAAATTGTAGAGTAGTAATGCTCACTACAAAGAGTCTGCTGATGCACACAGAAGGGTGAAAGTGTTTGAAGAGGGTGATATGGTCATGGTTCATCTTAGGAAAGAAATATTTCCTAAGGGGACGTATAACAAACTGAAACTTAAGAAAATTGGGCCATGCAGGATTTTGAAGAAGATCAATGATAATGCCTATAAAGTGGAGTTGCCCGATGAATTTGATATTTCACCCATTTTTAATGTTTCTGATTTATTTTAGTATCCTGGTACTTTCGAGGATGGTGAATTATAGGAGATAGTAAATTGGGCATGACAGATGCCTAAGAAGAAAAAATATAGAGTTGCACAGGTGCTCGATAAGAAGGTGATCACCACCAGACATGGGAGCTACAACAAATTCCTGGTTCAGTGGGAAGGATTACCACAGTCAGATAACACTTGGGTTTTAGAGTCAGAGCTAAAGAAAATTGATAACCAGAAGCTACAGGATTTCAATTCAGCTGAACTCGCAGGAGCTGAGTTCTTTTTCACCAGAGGAGAATGATGCACCTTGTCGGAGCCATAACTTGTGAACCGTACGCCCGTTTGCCTTGAAATTTAACAGGTGGTTCCATGTGCGTGTTCTGCATTAGGATGATCTTTGATCCTCCTGACCCTCCAAAAATCATGTTTTTGGGACCTAACTCCGACATCTAGTGCCCCAAAATTAGCTTTTAGAATAGGTTCCTAGGTTTTTTGGGTTTTTTTGGCTGTTAGAAGTTTATTATATTTTGTTATACCTTAATTTGAGACCTAATATTTTAAATTAAGGTTCATTATTGTAAGAGGGATGTGTGCACCGAATTTGGGTGCAATCCGACTCATTTCTATTTTTAGCAGTTTTTAGGAAAAAGATCTATTTTTAGCAGTTTTAGAAAAAAGACATTTTTAGGGTTTCTTTGGTTTTCGGTTGCTATATGATGGATTGTAATATTTTGTAGAAGGGGTGTGAATTCAGGAATGAGAAGAATATCAATTGGCAGTTTTCTTCCATTATTGCATTTGTGTTATGTGATTGGAGTCCATTTTGTTGGTCTCTTGTAGCTGAGTTTACACCACCATGCAATCTGGTAGGAGGGATAGACTACCACAAGGACACTTTCATCATAAAAAAAAACCCCTTTATCTATTAAGGGCAATGAATAGACACTTTTTCATATTTCATCATCAAAAACCCCTTTATCTATTAAGGGCAATGAATAGACACTTTTTCATATTTCATCATCAAAAACCCCTTTATCTGTTAAGGGCAATGAACAAAAACTTTTTCATCTTACATCATAAAAAACCCATTTATCTGTTAAAGGCAAAGAATAGATACAAATCATGTTATTTTCATTCATTTCACAAAAATCCCTTCATCTATTGGGGCAAAAATAGATCACATTTGCATTCTTATCAAGTGAAACTTCTATTTAGTGGTTTATCCTATAAACCTGGCAGTTGCAGCGACTGGTTATCCATGCAATTCGGTAGGATGGATAGACTATCATAAGGACACTTTAATCATAAAAAAACCCATTTATCTATTAAGGGCAATGAACAGACACTTTTTCATCTTTCATCATCAAAAACCCCTTTATCTGTTAAGGGCAATGAACAAACACTTTTTCATATTACATCATCAAAAACCCCTTTATCTATTAAGGGCAATGAACAGACACTTTTTCATCTTACATCATCAAAAACCCCTTTATCTATTAAGGGCAAATAATAGATACAAATCATGTTATTTTCATTCATTTCTCAAAAATTCCTTCATCTATTGGGGCAAAAATAGATCACATTTGCATTCCTATCAAGTGAACCTTGTATTTAGTGGTTTATCCTATAAACCTGGCGGTTGCAATGACTGGTTATCCATGCAATCCAATAGGATGGATAGACTACCATAAGGACACTTTCATCATCAAAAAAACCCCTTTATTTGTTAAGGGCAATGAACAGACACTTTTTTGTCTTTCATCATCAAAAACCCCCTTATCTATTAAGGGCAATGAACAAATACAAATCATGTTATTTTCATTCATTTCTCAAAAATCCCTTCATCTACTGGGGCAAAAATATATCACATTTGCATTCCTATCAAGTGATCCTTGTATTTAGTGGTTTATCCTATAAACCTGGTGGTTGCAGTGACTGGTTATCCATGCAATATGATAGGATGTATAGACTACCATAAGAACACTTTCATCATCAAAACCCATTTATCTGTTAAGGGCAAAGAATAGACATAATCACTTAATTTTCACATCATCAAAACCCCATTTATCTATTAAGGGCAAAGAATAGATACAAATCATTTTATTTCATCGCATTTTCACATCATCAAAATCCCCTTTCTTCAACCGTTAGGGCAAAAATAGTATCTCATCAATCATCATTTATCAAAAATCATGGTATTATACAACACCATTTCTTCAATCGTTGGGGCCAAAATGGTATCTCATCAATCAAAATTATTCAAAAATCATGGTATTATACACCAACACCATTTCTTCAACCGTTGGGGTAAAAATGGTATCTCATCAGTTGGCTCTAAGTGAACCTCATATCCAATAAATTATTCTATAAACTTGGTGGTTGCAACGATAGTAATCCATGCAATTTAGTAACATGAATAGTTTATAATAAGGACACTTAATCATGATCATCACCAATAATATCATTACCAAGAATCATAATCATATCAGTAACCTCAAATTCTAAGTGAAACACTGCCAAGAAGACCCAGGTGTTGTAGGTGAGTTAGAGAGGAGAGGGCAATCCTCCAAGGGAGGTCCTAGGTTCGAATCTCCACCCTACCAAAAAACCAAATTGGGTACCCAAAACCCAATTGATAATGTTGGTGTGGGCAGGGTTGGGTGCGACTCCTGGGTGACTTTGATGGTGTAGAACCCCCTGTTCGTGGTCTCTTAGACCAAGGTGGCCCTGCAAGGGGTTTTTTGCTTTTAAAAAAAAAAGAAACACTGCCAAGAAGAATTTGCCAAATAGGAATCATTAACGTCCTTTTATATGGGACGCAAAGTCATGGATAACTAATATAAATCACTCATTCATCTGACTATATTCACAAAGCAAACAAGCTCACTAGGTTTGATTGGTTCCATTATAGAATTGGCAAAGAATTTTCTACAATCAATGGCCAACCCTACGATGACTCAGTCATTTTGCATTTTCATATCTTGCATACTCAATGACGCCTATGAGGCATATTTTTCAACAACATCAAATCACCCCCAAATTTGGGACAACCACATTGATTTTTATTTCCCATGATGGGATACATCTTACATAATAATGGTTCATACACCAACCCCCTTTCTTAAACTGTTGGGGCAAAAATGGTATCAAATCATTAGTCATCATTCTTCAAGCATCATGGTTCATACACCAACCCCCTTTTCTTCAACTGTTGGGGAAAAAATGGTATCAAATCATCAATCATCATTATTCAAGCATCATGGTATTATACACCAACCCCATTTATACAACCGTTGGGGAAAAAATGGTATCACATCGCATCATCATTCATCCTTCATCCATCGTTTGCACAAAATCCATGCTTTTTCAATTGGCTCATGAGAATTTTCTCACTCGCAAATTGAGGGGGTAAGCTATGCAATGAACACTAAAAATTCTTCATTCTTTTTTTCCTCAACACCAATGTGCAATTACAATGAGAGAAGCAGTTTTTGTTGCCCATAGCCCATGCAGGTTTGCACCATATTGTGTTTCATGCAACATGGTATAAAAAGGGGTATCTGTAGACACCAAATTATAGCCATTCATCCACCTTCCTAGTCATCCCATCTTCCAGTTGTCTTCCATCCCCATTTCCCACCTTCAAAAGGCCCATTTTCCCTTTCTTACCTTCAAAAAGGCCCATTTCTCCCTTTCCCACATTCAAAAGGCCCATTTTCCCTTTCCCACCTTCAAAAAGGCCCATTTTCCCCTTTCCCACAAAAATAGGACTTATTTTAATATATATTATATTATTTTAATATTTTATATAATATTTAATTTATTTAATATTATATTATATAATTATAATTTCATTTAACCTCCATCATCCGATCAGATTAAATCCCCACCATCCATCCCACTCAATCCATGCCACTTCCATCATTTAATATTAGCCCTAGGATATGCCTTAATATTAGCCGCATGATCAAAAGTGTAAAGTTAAGAGCCCTAAGTTAAACCCTAAAGCTAAGTTATAAATAGAAGCCCCTCATATTGCCCAAAGGCGACTGAAATACTGAAATAATGGAACATTGAAGAATCTTGAGGCCTCTATGCTGAAGAATACCATAAGCACCTTTAGCATACCCTAGGATAGATTTCAACCAGCCCCATTCGTTCTGTCACTACCACTTTCACTCATCCGCCGCAACCCAGAAAACTGTTGCACTATTTTTTGCATCCATTAGGGTTTAATAAATCAGCCCGATCAAGTCACATCTACTGTTGAGCAAGGTAAATCACTTCTATGAGTTTTGATTGTTGAATCTGCATATCTGTAAGTGCTTCTTTCTATTTCTTTCAATTAGGGTTTTTAATCATTATTTGAGTGTCTCACTATATGGAACCCTCTCATATGCTACTAACTCCTTAATTGTTTCTATCTCTTGTAGGTCTATAGATCATCAGGCTATTAGAGCCAGAGTGGCTTGACTTCAAATATTTAAAGCCCACTCACCTTGTTGGGACCAAAGGCACAATATTTGAAAGACTATTTTATTTTATTTCTAGGGTTTCAGAGAACCCTAGCCCATTGTAATATTGTATCAAAATACTCTTGGAGAGTAGCATTGTATCAAAGAGTTCACTTGGCTCTCCCCCATTTTCAATATTAAAATTGAAACATTTTGCACAATATTTGTCTCTTTGTGTATTTACTTATAATTTCATTTTTAGTGTCGCGTCTTTGCATCTACAAAATGTATGAAAAATTTGTTTGTAGATGTATCTTTAGATGAACCTGATCAATTGTTGTGGCATTGACTATTTAGAAATGGAATCTAAAATCTATAAACCAAATTATGATCATTTACAAGAAATCAAGCCTCTATTGCTTGTAAAGAACAGGTGAGCCACTGCTAATTGAACATTTAAATGGGCATCCTATAAATTTGACATTAGATGTTGTACTGGAAATGTCTTAGTAGTTGTTTAAAATATTTAATAGTTATTGGTGTTAGGTTGTGTGACACAGAGAGTTTCCAATCATGACTCACACTACTTCTTAAATTTGATAAATGCATAAGGGGGGTGCATTGAGAGACATAAACTACATAATAATGATAGCAAAGGTGAGAGAACATATGTGTTATGTATCTTGACAAGAAGCATCATGTCAAATTAGGAAAATAAATAGATTGCGAGGGTCCCATGGAATAATGGACACTTGAGAAATATATTGTTCATAGAGCATTGACCCTTGTATGTGATGCCTTCTAACATTTTTATTTAAACAGTCAATTACAAAGTTTTAAATTTAATCAATTTTATTCATGGTATGTTGTCTATCTAACAAGGAATGCTTACCAATCAAAGCATTGAGGAGATATTAGGGGTAATCTATGTTGCTATTGTGTTATTACAGGTAACCCTCTAAGAGGGGGCTGAGGGGAACAACCACTTTGTGTTGGAAAATTCTGGAGCAAATTTGCATATTAATTGTGTTGGAAAAATTTGCAGTCCATCACACTTTAATTAGTATTAAGAGGTGGATGTCACCTATATTCCTAAAGCAAATGCACAATAGGACTCTTGTAAGATGATATCTAGAAATTTCATTCTGAAAACTAAAGTTTGTACATTTAAAAAATTTGAGAAATTCGTTTAATAATCTAAGAAGCCTGGCATTTCAATTACCTAACAAGAAAAAGAAGCCAAATATCCCTTGTTCAAACCTTTACAAGAGGATATACTTTTATTTTACCTTCATGCAATATTTGGCACAATATACACAAGGAATTTTGGGGATCCTTTTAAAGGGTTGAACTAACATCAAGCCAAAAAAATCTAAAGGTTGAATGAAATTGCTCTGTCGAATTTAGGGAAGCAAAGAAAGAAATAATGGTTTTGATGATTTCATTGCATTTATGGTTTGGAAAAATTGTTAAGGGATTGACTGCATGCCAAAGGTGGGGTAGTCACTAAAAATGATGAAAGTAATAGGTAAAATAGTGTAATGGTTGTCTATAACCATGGTTTGTACAATATAATAAGAATTTTCTAAAGGCTTCTTTCAAGAAAAAAATGTGATGAGGAACAACAACAAATAGAATAAGCACTATAGTCCCATAGTAGTAGTCTAAGTAGTTGTGACCTTTGCCCTGGCTTAGGGGGCCATGGTTTTTGACCTAGGGCATCATTCTTGAAATATAATATAATGTTTAAAGAAGTTCTATACCCTCTCCAAAACTTAGAAAGGGTTTGCCTTCAATTAAAAATAGAATATGCAATATTAACATAAAATACCGATGATTGAAACTTCAAGAGAAGAAACAGATTTTCTAGGGTTTATGGGGTTCACTTAATTACATACAATCCTACTAAAGCACATCCTCAAAACATTTTACACATATAAAAGTTTCCACATAATGGCATTGTCAAGGGTAGGGTAGCTTGGTTATCATCACAGTAAATTCCAAGTACAACATACTTTGATATTGGACAGTAAAACTAATTTTACATTTTGCTCTTAATTTTAATTTTGTAACTCAAGTTTTAAACCATTTTCTAACCTCTCTTCTATGACAAGCAACATTTTTTTGTGTGAATCCAATCAAGATTCGAAACCCATTGTGATATTTATAAGTGAAAATATGAGCAAAGGAATGTAATGCATACCATAAGTTGCTCAACACCCACCAACACAATGTGACAAGTCTTAAAAAATTGGAGGAAATAATGAGAGCTCCTCCAAAATATTATGCCTATGACTATGAACAAAGCTCTTTTCTCATCGGGGTGGAAAATAGGATATACCTGTGTATCTCATGCTCTTTTCTCATCAGGATAGAAAATGGGATACACCTGTGTGTCTCATTGATACATCTCATTGCACAATGATTTCATTGCATTTAGTGTTTGGAAAAATTGTTAGGGGACTGACTGCGCACTAAAGGTGGGGTAAGCTAGCATGGTTGTGACTTTTAGTACATTGATTCACCACCCGAGGATATTTCATAAAATATTGAATGGAGTTTCTTATCAAAAATTTAAAAAGGTTTTACCTTCTATTAAAGGTTTTGCCTTCTATTTAAAATTCCATAAAATATTAGTTTTGGACAGTTGTTTTATGAATGTGTACCTACTATGCTTGATTGCCAATTTTGTTTGATAAATACACTCACACTAGTGTTATATCATATGATAGAATTTATTGGTATACCTATAAATTCTATCATATGATAGAATTTATTGGTATACCTATGCTTCAACCACTAGCTGATAAATTGAATATGGAAGAGAGACGCGTCACGTGAACATTATTATTATATTGTTATATCTAAAATAATACAATTAGAGTATTGAGGAGACAAGATCGACTATGGTTAGTTTTAGCGTGTGCATCATTAATTTGACCTTAATAATTTTTGATGGAAAAGGGTTTATTATTATATTTATTTAAAAGTTTTAAAAAAATTATTTATATACATTAAATTTAGAGACGACATTCTTGACCACATTACGACGTTAATAGCTATGGAGGAGATCGAAATGGGTGAAAGGTCCATACAAAAATTAATAAAGTGGGGGTTATATTTGGTATGTAACTCAAATATAACCCCCACCCCCTCTTCTCTAGCCCCCTTATTTTACTAGTAGAATCTATATTTAGGTATGCATAAATTTTAAACACCCCTTTCTTATAATATACTTACCAATATACCGATGGTTCAACTTGATATTAAAAATACCCCCTGTATGCACTTACATGGTATTTACCATTTCCTCATAGTGAAACCCTAGGGCTATACATGGGATAGATACAGAAAAAATAAACCATTATGCATGATCTCATTGTGTGTTATGTTGTGAAAGATATCCCCTTTCATACTTTAATTAGGATTCATGATTAACTCAGGATGAATCAAGGAAAGCATATTGCAATAAATATTAGAAGGAGAAGGGGGTCCCTCGTCTTCTGCATTCCACTCCAAGTTTTTATGACTTTCTAAATATTTAGCATTGGTGATCAGATGGTCATAATCATCAAAAGGTAAGGATTGGTTCTTCATAGGGATGTAGCCAATGCCACATTATCCAAGCCAAGAATCAATTTCAAGTGGCTTGTGTATATTATTTTGTAAAGGACCTAGACCTTTAACCCATGCTACATAGAATTTACTTAGGAAGTGGGTATTTATCAGATAAGTAGCAATGGGAAAAATTATCTTCTTCAATAATTAGATTTTTTCCAATGGTGATTTTATATGTGGTATATCTAGTAAAAATATAACTACCCATATGTACAACGTATCCTTTCCTATAAGGTAATCCTATTATGCATGGAGAAGGTGGTAGGTGAGAAAGAATAAGATAATATTAAAAAAACAAAATCCTCACTGTTAGGTGCTGGTGTGGTTATGTACAAATTAGTAAGTGATTGGTCCATGATTGAATAAGATGTTGAAGGGTATGTGTTGGTTGTATGCGAAGAATAAAGAGTATTAGAATAATATGATTGATGGTTAGGAGTAGGTGAACAATATGAAGAAGATTGCTCAGGTGTAGATGAAGAAGGACAATAGAAAAAAGGTACCAATGATGACAAGGAAGGATAGAATGAAACACCAGATGACTCAACTATTGCATAATACTCAAATGGTCTTGGGTCACCATGGATGGTGACAATTTGATTCTTGAATTCAAATTTGATACATTGGTGCAATGTGGATGAGACTGCCTTCAATAATATTGTATGATGTAGTATAGAGTACAACATAAATACACATGTCAAGATTTCTAGGGCCAACCTAAAGTGGGATAGATATCATACCATAGGCTTCTTGGGATTCATTATTAAATTATTTAATGATCAAATCCAATTTTCTTAGGTCCTCAAATTTAAAACCAAAATTTTGAAAAAAATCATAGGTTCAATTATTGAGAGAGGATCCATTGTCTATTAACACTAATTTGATAAAAACCTCTCCAATCAATGTTGTGATGTACAAAGGGTTGTTGCTCTATAGACTATGAGGAGGGATATCCTCATCATAAAAATCTATGTGATCAACTCTATGGGAAACCATGATATTGATTATAGAGGTTGGGTGAATATCTTGTGGTACCATAATTTGACTCAAAGAGTTCATCAATTCCTCCCTATGGATGGGAGAAGATCGAAGAAGCTCCAAGAGAGAGATCTTGGTAGGTGTGTGAGCAAGTTGATGTTTGATATCAAATGGTGGATTCTATTATGGTTTGTTTGCACTATTGCTTTTTTGTGGTGCCCTCAAAATCAAAGGAGGCCTAGAAGGATCATTTAGTTGTGATGAAGGTGTCTGAGATGGGTTTGTTGATTGTTGAGACTATTGTAACAACGAAAGAAACTAGAGAATTAGGGGGGGATAAGGCAATATGGGTTGAATAGGGTGGTTCATATTATGTGTCACTTACTCCAATAGGAGCAAATAATACATAGAAGGGTGGTTTGGCAAGATATTAACCAATGGACCATGTGGAACAAAAACATCCATGATAAATCATGGGTGCAAAGTCCTTCAAAATATTAGAGGTGATCAAAATGGTGTTAGATTGGGTGTCTGAATCGTATTCAAAATGATCAAAAGACAAATATGGATGAGGCCCCTCTTGATATTTATTTATGGTAACAACAAAATATGAAGGCACAAGTGTATTTGATAAAGATTATTGTTTTGAGACACTACTAATCATGTTTTGAGACACTACTAATAATGCCTATGTAATGTTCTAGTGGGGGTATATTTTGATAATTTACCTGATGTGCCACTTGTTTTCCATGATTGGGTAGTGGATGCTGAAAAATCTCTAGGTATTTATTTGTAGTTTCTACCTATGATGCAAGAGGTTGACTAGTTGTTTTGGGGTCAAAATTATCCTCTATAATTAATCGACCATTATCGATTATATCTTGTACAAAATATTTCAATCTCTTGAATTTATAAAATGTCCATCAACCTTGTGGAAATCAAAGTGTTGTCCTAGTTTGTACCACTCAATTGTGGTATTGGGTTGTCTAATTCTAGGTAATTCTATCATGCCTGTCTCCAACAACTATTTAAGGACCATGGACAATGGTTGACTAGGTTTGGAGAATTTTCATGGTGGGGGTTTCTGTGGAGCCTTTAAAATAAATTTTCTCAAAGTATTGGTAATATTACATTACGAGCATGTCTAGTGTCTATGAATTCATTTCCCACCACATATTTTTTCTTGTATTGAATTTTGGACATCTTCTCTTCCTCTTTATTTTTTATATGATATCTTTTAAGAAGATCCTGCTCCACTCTTCTAGCTAAGTTAATGAATTTCTCAAAGGAGATCACAGTGGTAGTCTCTAGTCCATAGAAGAGTTGTTATTGTAAATTCCCAATAAATATTTCCAACATATCCCTATGAGGTAATGTAAAAGTTAATATTCCCACTATATTTCTCTATCATGCTAGGAATTCTAAGAAGCTTTCTTCTTTTTCTTATTTTAGATTATACAAATATTTGATGGTTACATGCCTCTCAATGTAAGCTCCAAATTGATAGAAAAATAGTTCATCCATTTACTTAAAATTCCTCAAATAATGAGTGGGAAATTGATAATACCACTCCAAGGTCATACCCCAAAGACTTTTCAAGAACATCTTCAGTAGTAGCATGTCATCATAAGCGATGTCATGACATGTTATTTTGAATATTCTTAGACGTTCGATAGGATCCTCAATCCCCTTGTAGATGGGAAAAATATGCATGGGAAAGTGATTAGGGTAAGGTATTGCAACAATGATAGGATCCAATGGCTGATTGCACATTTATTTGTAGTTGTATGTGGGTGATAGGGGTCAATATGATCGAGTCATGTGGCAAGCTATTTCACTATTTTGTCTAGATGTTGTGTTTGAGAATTGTGGATGTTTGGTGTTACTACATTCCTTAAACAAGGATAATAGTTGGGCTATGAGGTATGATATGTGTACATGTTGGGAATGGTGACACTATTATGAAAAAGGATTTGCAATAGAAGAATTGACTTGATAAAGAGGATATGCCATATTGAAGGAATAATATTGAAGTGGTTGTGATGGTACTAGTGATGAGAAATAATATGGAAGGGTGAATTGTGGGGAATTTATTGTGATGAAAAGGATGAAAGAGGAGGGGGTTATAATGAGGATGGTGCTAATGGAATATGATATTATGGAGGGGGTTGGTTATAATCAAACAAAGAAACTTGTGGAATTCTCGCAACACTGATTGTTGTGGTAGTGTTATGGATTGATATATGTGGCGTGGCATGGTGAAGATAGGCTATATGAAGCTCAAACCAAGGGTTCATTGGGATGATGATGAGAAAGGAGAGGATGAAGATCAGAAGGTTTACCATTCATATTATGAGCTCATTCTTCTAAGGCTTGGACAAATATAGCATGAATACCCTTTTCAAATTCCCAAAAGTGTTCGAGGGACCTAAATTAAATAGTTCATCAACACCTTCTTTAGGATCAAGATCAAGTTCTTCTTAGTTTTCCTTAGGTTTTGTGGCTTCAATTTTTGTATTATATCTATAAATTTTATCATCTTTAGGAGGACCCACAATTTCCTTACCACTTCTAAGAGTCATGGGCATGTTTTGAAAATAATGAAAAAGAATTGCTTTAAAGAAATAAGTCACACAATTTTTTTTTTCTTATTTTACTCTTTAGGATATTTTAATTTTGATTAATCTTGTTTATGTGCCTAAATTCCTTAAAGTGGTCTTGTTTAGTGAAAATAAATAAGATATGATGAAATAAGGATGCTCTTCCAACCAAAATCCTCTCTCAAAGTTATTACCAAATATGTCTAACCTTAGGTATCTAGGTTTCCTAGGAGTAGGAGGTGTACACCGCTTAATACCCAACTTTAACAAGTTGAAGGGTTCAACCCTAAGCCTTCTACAAAGCTTGACACCACCTAGTGCCAAGTGTGGTATGGAACTAGAAGTGAGGCTAGTATGGTTCATCAATGGAAAAATTAGAGGGGGGAATGAAAGGAAAAGAAGTGTGAAAATAAAAATGATTAATGTTTTGAACCTTTAATGCATGAATTTCACGTCAAGTTCACCAAATAATGTAGAGGGTAAAATTTGTACCCCTTTCCCTCTAAGTATATGGATCTGTGCCTACAAGGGGATGGGACATTTACACTCTTACACCTCGATGTGAGGGGTACTTGGTGGCATACCTCCTTTGGTGATGGTTGAATATATTTGGGTTCACCAAGAAGTATTTAAAGACTACTTCTAAGTCTAGCCAAGGATGTTTGTTTAAATGTGTTCTTTCAATATGCAAACACCTAAGTTTGGGCTAAAATGCAACTAAAACCTAAACTATATGCACTTTAACATTCCTTGAAGACAACAAATGATATTTAACCTATGATGCACCTTTTTTAGTTTTTGATATTTCTATATTTGGATCTTTTCACCGAGATATAAGAATAGAATGAATATGATGTTGAAAAGCTAAAATATAAAATTAACAAAATCTTTATAGAGCACCTACCTAGTTTGGATGTTTGAACACAATAATTTTACATAGAAAAGTAGATTCATGGCTTGTAAGGCAAATTCATGGCTTGAAGTGTGAATTCACTAAAAAACTACAAATACTCACACAAAACACTAGAAATTTTGATCAGTGTTTGGGGACCCACTTAGGCCACTGTATGACTGATATTAGTGACATGAAAGTCAAGTCCCCTTAGTCCTTTTAGCAAACAATGCATAAAAAATGATAATTATTAACCTTTTAGATACATATGCAAGAACTGAAATGGAATAATGTAAACAATGCAAACAATAGAATGATGTTAGAAAAAAATGATCTAAATGTAGTATGCAAAGTGACATAGTGCTTTTGGAGATAGATATTTACCTCCAAGACCTGAGCTCAGTGAATTCATAGCCTATAAGAAGAATTCATGACCTATAATCGATCTCATGGTACTACTTGTGAATTTTCTAGAAATGCAAGAATACTAAGTGCAAAAGGTAAAAATAAGACAAGAAAACCAAAAAAACTACCAAATGACTACCTTATAGTGAATATGTAGATTTATTTGGCTGAATTTATAGTAGTGATGATAGCATGATGATCTCTCAATAACAATTTGAGCTTCAAGGAAATTATTTAGATAGCATGCACCTATTTTCACACTCAACCTACACTTAAAATATCAATACTTAGTTTCTCATAGTTGCTCAATTATTCATTCCTTTATTTAACCATAGCCTCTTTTAGAGGTAAGATGCACATTTTATCACTTTGATCAACGTGGATTAACCAAAAAATTATGAAATTCAAAGTGATGGTTTGAGGAGGTTAGCTGATTTGGAAAAATTCTAAATTTTAGTGAATTCATGGCCTAATATTAGAGTTTGTGAACTCATGAAACATTTAAAAGTACACCAATTTTGGTATAATTCATTTGGTTATTTGAGTTGTTAGGAAAATTATTATTTTAGAAAACTCATAGCCTAAAATTGGAGGCCATGAATTCGTTAAAAGTGGACTAAAAATGGGATGGAAGTTTGTGAGAAGTTGCAATGATGCGATAAAAAAGGTGGGTTGATAGGTGAATGTATTACATAATCTAGAGGAGTGGAAGGATTATGACCTGGATAAAAAATCCTTGTCTACACTTAGCAACCTTGTTTTTATTTCCTTTGATATATTCTATACCAAAGTCACACTCGAATAGGAACTATTATCCACCCACTTTGCCATAGCTTGGTGATCTATCCCTAGCTCTATTAACTTCCCAATAAATAGTGCTTCCAAACCTTAAGAGCATGGAAAAATATTGCTAACTCCAGGTCCTATATAGCATATTTTTTATGTTGCTTTCACTATGCCACTTTGATATGTCCATTGAAGATACTTGTTTGCATAATGAGGACCCTCACAAATGAAACAACTAGCCTTGGGTGTATGATATTTTTTCTATATTTTATCCTATTTCTGATATGAATCATTCTACTTTTGAGGTTAGGATTTTGAATTGTCCTTCATCTAAATAGTCTTCTTATAATTTTTCTTTGTTCCCATTATTCCTATTTTTAAAATTTGGGTTTCCTTAAATTTTTTATTTTACTCCTTGTCCCATTTTTTAAACCCAACACCCTTTCCCTTATTGAGTTCCTATTTCTCTCCTTCTATCAACACTTCATAGTTGAAGAAGATCTTCTTGGTGTGCTAATTATCTTTTCCTATCGAGCCAAATCATACACTTTCTAAAGGGTTTTGGGATTGAGCAAATTAATTCCTTGTTTGGATCTTAGATCCACTCCCAAGATGAAATTTTGCACCTTTATTTGTTTCTTGGTATCATATTTAGGAACATATATCAAGATATTGATAAATTTTGATGATATGCCTCCATAGTCTATGTACCCTATCGGAGTGTAGAGAACTCCTCAAACTTGTCTACATAAAACTAATAAAATAGAAATGTGTTCTTAAATACCCTTATAAAACTATATTGTTTAAGTTCCATGACTTGTATTCCTCTACCTACCTTGAATGTGTTCCACCATTATAAGGTTGCATATTGAAGATGAAGGGTTGCCCAAACTATTTGGGTTTTGAGTAAGTAATTCTTCATAGAAAAGAAAGTTTCCAACTCATTTATCCATGAATCTACTACATCACCATCTTATATCCCATTAAATTTAGATATCTTAACATTATTAAGGTCCTTGGCAAGCTCAACCTCAATTCATGCTTTACCCTCATAGATTTCTCTTGTAGGATTCTCTTCCTATCTATGCCCTGAATCCTTGTTACTAGTTTTCTGATTAACCATTGTTTCCAAATTTTTTTGTTGTTATTCCATCTACTATTGAAGAAAATTAAATATATAAGAAATATTTTCCACCCTCTCATTGGATTCCATTGTACTTCCAATTTTATTGTTGGAGTCCATTATTCTTCTAGACTTCTTATTAGAGTCCATTATTCTTCTAGTTCTCTTTCTTGATTCCATTGTTCTTCCAGATTTTTTTTGGTATGTACTAAAAATTCCTCCTAAATATCTAACATCCCCTTATTGGATGATCCTCCTCTAGAAAAATGTGCCATATTCTATCCATAAAAATGATTTGGATAAGTTATAATTTCTCTCAAATTATAATTACAATCAATTAGTTTTATCTCTCCATGAACTAACCTAGACCATCATCATTCACCTAATAATGATCATGGTCACACTAACCTACCCACAAGGTGGCATATCAATTATGACCATTATCATTCACCTAATAATTATCTTGGTCACACTCTCCTCACCACAAGGTGCCATTCCCAATAAGAAAATGTATTTTCTAGGATTTTTACACGTTGGTCTGACTGGTCCAAAAAATGTACAATACATGTATTATCCTAGATCAACTTAAGGTATCTAGTAGAGTGAACCTACCCAAATTAGCACATCAAGTTAAGTCACAATCTAGGTTCTCTTCATGGAAGCTTCTAATACTATGACATAGGGCTTTGATACCAACTATAACAACCCATTAAAACCAAACCAAGTAAGAGAGATATATTTTTCCCATAAGTAAGATTCACAAGAAGTCCTAATAATTTATTAACATAATAAGGTATAACCACATTTTGAGTTTAATGTCACTATATATGACACTCAAGTGTACAGGAGTGACAAAAATTCCTTATTTTTGGGTTTTCACCTTTGTAAACCTCACTATTTAGAAAGGACATCAATAGTGGTCCCCCACATTTTATATACCCTCATAGGTATAGGAAAACTTGAACATAGTGTAGATATTGTCCTTTAAGACCCATATCACTTAAAGGGGGATGATTTTTTTCTAGCCTTATATAATTCCATCTATGTAGGATTATTTTAGCATAATACCTTAGTGCTTAGTTTCTAGAACTCCATAGGCTAAATAAGGCTATTAAGACTCACTTGGTAATTGTTGGCAATTTTGGATACTTTGGGTACATTGCCTTTGCTCAATTGTATAAGTTTTCATTGATGTCAAAAGGCATTTTTGTGTTGATATCAAAAAGAGTGTGATGTCAAAAATATCTTGAGAAGCTTCATAATGTTAAAGGGTTTTTATTTAAAACCATGGTGACGGTTTTTCTTAAAACCAGTTGGACTCATTAAGGGTTTTTATTAAAACCAAACTTAACTTAATGCAAAGGTTTTTTCTTGAAAAACCTTGAAGGTCCATGTTTATTATTAATAATTAAATTAACTCAAACCTTTGACAAAGGTCTAAGTTTAATTTATTATTAATAAAATAATAATAATTATTATCAAAGGCTCTTTTAACCTTTAAGCAACACAGATAAAGAATTCATTCGCCGACGTGTTGCCATCGTTCGAGGACCGCCGACGTCAAAAAATTAAGGAGAAATGGCTATATAAGTGGGGATGATTTTCTAAAGTAAGGGTACCTTCAATAGATGCAATTTCGTAGCTCTGTGTCCTCCGTAAAAGTGATGTTTTTTGCTGTATTTCATTGTCCATCCATATAGAATTGCTCAAGATTTTCTTGCGCTTGACGTCCGACAGATTGCGTTTCTCTGAAATTTGATAAGACTACGAACTATTTTTTCTGGGAGTTACGTTTTTGGATAGCACTCATGATGATTGTGGTGGCTTGAGGAAAAAGTTTACGTTTCCAGATCCTTGGCGATTGAAGGAAGACAACACATAGGATTACATTATATTTTTCATGGGGCACTTGTGCTCCAATGGTGGTGGTGTGTTGAGTGAAGAAGCCTTGGGCAGAGGTGCCAAGTTTGACCCATGTTGTGGGCAATTTCATTTTGGTCGTGATGCACGAGGATAGCAGCAATGAAAGCGCTTTAGCATATGTTGTGGTGTTATTCATTTTCTCCAAATGTTGGAGAACTAAGGTTGGCCAAGTGTTGTGATAGGTTTTGAGTTCTCCTTCTTCATCAAAGTAAAGGTATGGGCAACTTCTTCCATGTATATTGTTGATGGTGTATTTTCTAAAATTGAGTTTGGAGTGAAAAGGTTTTCTACTAGGTATTTTTGTTGGTGTAAATCCTATTTTATGTATATTGAAGATTGTTTATGCATTAAAATCATTGATGAGTTTTTGGGTGAATGCATAATTCTGGTTGAGGAAGAGGAAGCATTTTTGCACTAGGGTTTATGTTAGTAAGTCTTGCTACTTGCATTAGATGGTAAAACCCTTAGTTGGCTGTTTTGATATTGATGGTTGAGTTGCTTCCATAGAGGTTGTTTTGATCAAGTTAGTGCTTTAATTGATACATGATTTGGACTTACTCCATTGAGTTGATTTAAGCAAGTTATTCTTTGCATTTGGTGATATTGTTTTGGTGGTTGTTTTGTTCAAATATCTTTGGAGGGAAAAGGATTTCTACTTGTTTCCTTTTCTTGTGATGATTGGTTGAATGCTTCAAGGTTGATGTTGAGTAGAATGGTGTTGGTTGACTAAACCTTGTTTGATGAGCATTGTTGTTGAAACCCTAAATGATGGTGAAAATAACATGAGTATCATTGTTATGTGATTCTTTGCATAGTTGAAAATTGTTGGGGTTTCATGTTCTTGAAAGAAAACATTCTATCCCATCCATTTCAGATATTGAGTTGAGTTTTCAGATTTGAGATTGAGATTGAGCTGAGTTGATTTGAGTTGAGTTTTGAGATTGGGATTTGAGTATAGAACATATTGAGTCTCTAAAAATTCTCTTTATGATTCTATGAGTTTGAAAAATCACATTGGGTCTCTAAAAATTCACTTTGTGATTTCCTACTAAGAAATTTTTTCTTGGTGAGCTTGCTGAGTTTTTGGACAGGTTCCGGTGGGGACTTGTGAGCAGGTTTTGAACAGGTTCCGATGGGGACTTGTGAGCAGTTTTGGACAAGTTTCAGTGGGGACTTGTGAGCAAATTTGGACAGGTCCTAGCAAAGGACTTGTGAGCTAAGTTTGATAGTTATATAAGAGAACTTGAGGACATAGGAGCATTGGTTCTTTGAGAAGAACCTGAGGATAGATTTGGCAAGTCTTTAAGAAGGCTTGTGTTTAGAGGATTGATTTGTTCAAGTGTTGGACAGATATGACAGACAGAGGAAGACTTGTACTAGACCGATTGACTGTGTTCGATACAGGTTGCTGAGCTGCTGTGGACGTGATCATAGAAGGCAGAGTTCTCTTAGGCTAAGCATTGAGGACAGGAGGTCTTCGGTGGAAAGGAATTCCATGTGCTGGCAAGAGGTAGAGGTAGTTGATCTTCTAAGGGATCATTTCCAGAGTAGAGGGGAAGGTATCTCCTTTGGGCTGAGGTTAATAAACATTGTAATTGGGAAGGATTCCCAAAGAACTTTGAGATAACTTTTAGAGAAAAGTTTTTGTGTACGTAGCCCAAACATTTGGGTGAACCACATTAAAAATGGATCTTCAATGTGTGATTATTTATGTCTTGATTAATGTTGTGTTGATGCCACTGCTATCTAAAGTTAAAATTATTAATTGGTTAAGTCTTATACTGTTCACCCCCCCCTCTCAGTATAAGTCCATGTTCTTCAATTGGTATCAGAGTCGGTTTCTCCAGAAAGAGCCTAACGACTTGGAGAAGGATCTATCAGAGGAACATACAGATTCAGAAAGAGATGAAGAGGTTGAGTTCGATCTCAAAGATGAATTCTTCTTGGCTTTGAGAAAGCTTGAGAAATTTAGGGAAGAGAATTTTGTTCTCAAGCATCAATATCAGGAAGAAGAGATAGCGAGATCAAAATTGTCTTAATGTGTTATAGACTTCAAAATTATAGCTGAAGAAGGGAAGAAGGTTGAACAGGTTCTGACAGAGGCTCTCAAAGGAAAGGAAGCTAATTGCGAGAAACTAGAAGAAGAGGTTATGTCTCTTAGAGTGAAGTTGGAATAGTTGGCTCTCAGACAGAATACTCCGTGTGAAAAGCAAAAGAAGGATTGTATCACCATTCATGAAACAGGGTCTTCGAGCAAGATCAATCTTCATCCTAAAGAGCGGTGGATTCCAGTTGGTCACAAGAAGAACAATCATCCAAGGCATAAAAATAGGTTACATAATACTTTCCATGGCTATTGTTTTTCCTGCAAGAAATTTGGTCACAAAGCAATGCATTGCAATAAGTCTTTGAATAGCCATAGTAAGGAAAATGTTAACTCTTTTGCACCTCTTATGAATAAAAATGTCATGTGTTACAAGTGCAAGAATTTTGGGCATATAGCAAGGATGTGCAGTTTGGATAGATCTAGCCTTGAGTTCACTAAAAAGAGAAATGAGATCAAATCTAAGTCAATGATAGTTCAAACCGCTTTTCATGCTCAAGACAAAGTAGAAAAATGGTATCTTGATAGTGGTTGTTCAAAACATATGACTGGTGAAAAGGAAAAAATTTTGGTCTTAAAAGAAACAAACAAAGGAAAAGTCAGTTTTGGAGATAACAGGTCAGCTAAAATCTATGGTAAAGGGACTCTTAGTTTGGATGGGAAATCCAAAACAGAAAATGTGCTTTATGTAGAAGGCCTAAGACATAATCTTCTAAGTGTGAGTCAGCTTTGTGATCAAGGGCACATAGTATCCTTCTTTTCAGATAGATGTGAGATAAGTAAAGAAAAAAATGGAAAACTCATTGCTAGTGCTACAAGGACTCCAAACAATCTTTACATGCTAAGTGAGATAAAAAAGGAAAAGTGTTTTCTAACTCAAGAAGATGAGAGTTGGTTATGGCATAAAATATTGGGGCATTTGAGCTTTGATAATCTTGTCAATATTAGTAATAAGGAAGCAGTTAGAGACTTGCCCAAAATAAAAAGGCCCCATAACATCATTTGCTGTCCTTGTCAACATGGAAAACAGGCCAGAACCAGTTTCAAATCAAAAGTGTATACTTCTTCAAAACCATTGGATCTTATTCATACTGATTTATGTGGCCCTACCAGAACTTAGAGCATTCAGGGAGAAAGCTACTTCATATTGTTTATAGATGATTATTCTAGAATGACTTGGGTTACTTTTCTCAAAGAAAAATCTGAAGCTTTTCAAAAATTTAAAGCTTTCAAAGAAATGATTGAAAATGAGACTGACAAGAGAATCAAATTCTTAAGATCAGATAGAGGAGGAGAGTTCACTTCAAATGAATTTGTGGAATACTGTGAGCAACAAGGAATCAAAAGAGAATATTCAGTAGCAAGAACTCCTCAAAAAAATGGAGTAGTTGAAAGGAAAAATAGAACTATTGAAAATATGGCTAGAGCTATGTTAAATGAGTCAAAAATTTCAGATGGTTTTTGGAAAGAGGCAATCAGTACGACAGTCTACATTATCACCAGGGCCCAACTTAGATTCAATCATCATAAAACTCCTTATGAGTTATGGAAAGGAAGACCAGCTATAGTAAAATACTTCAAAGTGTTTGGGAGTAAGTGCTTCATCAGAAGGGAAGATCAAAATTTGGGTAAGTTTGATCCTAGGTGTGATGAGGGAATCTTTCTTGGATATTCCAGTAGAAGCAAGGCCTACATATGCTTCAAAAAAAGAACTTATACAGTTGTAGAGAGCATAAATGTAATAGTTGATGAAAATACAGGGATAAGAGAACCAGTCAAAGAACTCAGTCATGAAATTTGTCAAGAAGAATTCAGAGAGGTTTAAGATGAAGAAGAGGAAAGACAACAACTGCTTCCCAAAAATCCTTCACGATATGTTCAAAAACATCATCCCAAAGATTTGATCATTTGTGATCCAAATAGGAGGCAAACAAGAAGAAGAGTCATTCCCTCACATGATTCTACAAATGTTTCATTATTTTCTCAAATTGAGCCAAAAGATTTCAATGAAGCATGTGTAGATAAGTTTTGGGTAAAAGCAATGGATGAAGAGCTAAATCTAATAGAGAAAAGTGAAACTTGGGAATTGGTTCCAAGACCTAAGGACAAGAATGTCATTGGCACAAAATGGATATTCAGAAATAAACTCAATGAGGATGGAAATATTTTCAGAAACAAAGCTAGGTTAGTCTACAAAGGTTATGCTCAAGTAGAAGGTGTTGATTTCGAAGAGACGTTTGCTCCTGTTGCTCGTCTTGAAGCTATCAAATTTTTTTTAGCCCTTTCAAGCTTCAAATCATTCAAGGTATATCAAATGGATGTAATGTTAGCTTTTCTAAATGGGGTGTTGGAAGAAGAAGTCTACATAGAGCATCCAGAAGGAGTGTCTCTCTCAGAACAGTCAGACTATGTGTGTAAACTGAAAAAGGCCTTGTATGGGTTAAAGCAAGCACCTAGGGCTTGGTACTCAAGACTTGACAGGTATCTTCAAGAGAAAGGCTTCAGGAAAGGTGTGGCAGATAGCAATTTGTATATTAAGGATGAAGGTGATGATATGTTGATTATGGTTGTCTATGTTGATGATATTATTTTTGGGGGAAATAATACTCAGATGTGCAAAGATTTTGCTAACACCATGTAGAATGAAATTGAGATGTCTATGATTGGAGAGCTGTCATTATTTTTAGGTCTTCAGATTACTCAATCAAAAGAGGGTGTATTTCTCTCTCAAGGAAAGTATATCAAAGAAATGTTGAATAAATTTGGGATGATGGACAACAAACCAGTATGTACTCCAATGATTATAGGGTGCAATATGAGTAAAGATGATGAATCTCCAGTGGTAGATCAGAGGTTGTATAGATCAATTATTGGCAGTTTATTATATGTTATAGCTACCAGACCAGATATCATGCGGGCAGTTGGGTTAGTAGCAAGATTTTAGGCAGCTCCTAAATATTCTCATGTTATAGCAGTTAAGAGGATATTCAAATATCTGAAGGGCACTATGGACTTTGGGCTTTGGTATCCCAAAGGTGATGATTTCACTCTCACAGCTTATACAGATGCGGAATGGGCAGCGAGTATTGATGACAGGAAAAGCACTAGTGGTGGAGCATTCTTTCCGGGAAAGAGTTTGGTTTCTTGGCTAAGTAAGAAACAACCTTCGGTGTCCTTATCTACAGCAGATGCTGAATACATAGCAGCAGTGGCTAGGTGTACACGAGTTTTATGGATGAAAACCACCTTGGAGGATTTCAAAGTCAAGCATGAACAACCCATCTCCATACTTTGTGATAATACAAGTGCCATAAGTATTTCCAAAAATCTGGTTATGCACTCAAGGACAAAGCATATTTCCATCAAGTATCACTTTCTAAGGGAGAAAGTGCAAGACAAGCGGGTCAAGGTAGAGTATGTGTCTACTAAAGAGCAGATTACAGATATCTTCACCAAACCTCTTCCAAGAGATACGTTTGAGTATCTAAGGGAGAAATTGGGAGTTGTACTCCCACCCCAAAATTAATCACCTCATCAAGAGGTGGGGGAGGGACTAATCTAAGAGGCTCCTTAGTCCAAAGCCCCAAAGGTGGCCCTTTGCCATTGATGACAAAGGGGGAGAGATATGAGTAAGGAGGAGAGCTTCAAAGTGAAGAGGAAAGCTTCAAGTCAGGGGGAGAAAAACTTCAAAGGAAGATTCTCAATTATGGGCACAGTTTCTCAGTTGTTAGCACAATTGGTTTCAGTTTTGGCTTTTGAGAAGTGTTTTCAGTAAAGGTTTGCCGTCAATGACAAAGGAGGAGATTGTTGGAAATTTTGGGTACTTTGGGTACATTGCCTTTGCTCAAGTGTATAAGTTGTCATTGATGTCAAAAGGCATTTTTGTGTTGATATAAAAAAGAGTGTGATGTCAAAAATATCTTGAGAATCTTCATAATGTTAAAGGGTTTTTATTTAAAACCATGGTGACGGTTTTTCTTAAAACCAGTTGGACTCATTAAGGGTTTTTATTAAAACCAAGCTTAACTTAATGCTTAACTTGAAGGTCCATGTTTATTATTAATAATTAAATTAACTCAAGTAGAAGGTGTTGATTTCGAAGAGACGTTTGCTCCTGTTGCTCGTCTTGAAGCTATCAGAATGTTTTTGGCCCTTTCAAGCTTCAAATCATTCAAGGTATATCAAATGGATGTAATTTCAGCTTTTCTAAATGGGGTGTTGGAAGAAGAAGTCTACATAAAGCATCCAGAAGGAGTGTCTCTCTCAGAACAGTCAGACTATGTGTGTAAACTAAAAATGGCCTTGTATGCGTTAAAGCAAGAACCTAGAGCTTGGTACTCAATACTTGATAGGTTACTTCATGAGAAAGGCTTCAAGAAAGGTGTGGCAGATAACAATTTGTATATTAAGGATGAAGGTGATGATATGCTGATTATGGTTGTCTATGTTGATGATATTATTTTTGGGGGAAATAATACTCAGATGTGCAAATATTTTGCTAACACCATGTAGAATGAAATTGAGATGTCTATGATTGGAGAGCTATCATTATTTTTAGGTCTTCAGATTACTCAATCAAAAGAGGGTGTATTTCTCTCTCAAGGAAAGTATATCAAAGAAATGTTGAATAAATTTGGGATGATGGACAGCAAACCTAGTATGTACTCCAATGATTATAGGGTGCAATATGAGTAAAGATGATGAATCTCCAGTGGTAGATCAGAGGTTGTATAGATCAATTATTGGCAGTTTATTATATGTTATAGCTACCAGACCAGATATCATGCAGGCAGTTGGGTTAGTAGCAAGATTTTAGGCAGCTCCTAAATATTCTCATGTTATAGCAGTTAAGAGGATATTCAAATATCTGAAGGGCACTATGGACTTTGGGCTTTGGTATCCCAAAGGTGATGATTTCACTCTCACAGACTTATACAGATGCGGAATGGGCAGGCGAGTATTGATGACAGGAAAAGCACTAGTGGTGGAGCATTCTTTCCGGGAAAGAGTTTGGTTTCTTGGCTAAGTAAGAAACAACCTTTAGTTTCCTTATCTACAATAGAGGCTGAATACATAGCAGCAGTGGCTGGGTGTACACAGGTTTTATGGATGAAAACCACCTTGGAGGATTTCAAAGTCAAGCATGAACAACCCATATCCATACTTTGTGATAATACAAGTGCCATAAGTATTTCCAAAAATCTGGTAATGCACTCAAGGACAAAGCATATTTCCATCAAGTATCACTTTCTAAGGGAGAAAGTGCAAGACAAGCAGGTCAAGGTAGAGTATGTGTCTACTAAAGAGCAGATTGCAAATATCTTCACCAAACCTCTTCCAAGAGATACGTTTGAGTATCTAAGGGAGAAATTGGGAGTTGTACTCCCACCCTCGAATTAATCACCTCATCAGGAGGTGGGGGAGGGACTAAGCTAAGAGGCTCCTTCTTAGTCCCGAGCCCCAAACATGGCCCTTTGCCATTGATGACAAAGGGGGATATATATGAGTAAGGGGGAGAGCTTCAAAGTGAAGAGGAAAGCTTCAAGTCAGGGGGAGCAAAACTTCAAAGGAAGATTATCAATTATGGGCACAGTTTCTCAGTTGTTAGCACAGTTGGTTTCAGTTTTGGATTTTGAGAAGTGTTTTCAGTAAAGGTTTGCCATCAATGACAAAGGGGGAGATTGTTGGAAATTTTGGGTACTTTGGGTACATTGCCTTTGCTCAAGTGTATAAGTTGTCATTGATGTCAAAAGGCATTTTTGTGTTGATATCAAAAAGAGTGTGATGTCAAAAATATCTTGAGAAGCTTCATAATGTTAAAGGGTTTTTATTTAAAACCATGGTGACGGTTTTTCTTAAAACCAGTTGGACTCATTAAGGGTTTTTATTAAAACCAAGCTTAACTTAATGCAAAGGTTTTTTCTTGAAAAACCTTGAAGGTCCATGTTTATTATTAATAATTAAATTAACTCAAACCTTTGACAAAGGTCTAAGTTTAATTTATTATTAATAAAATAATAATAATTATTATTTTAATTATTATTAAAGGCTCTTTTAACCCTTAAGCGACGCAGATAAAGAATTCATTCGCCGACGTGTTGCCATCGTTCGAGGACCACCGACGTTAAAAAATTAAGGAGAAATGGCTATATAAGTGGGGATGATTTTCTAAAGTAAGGGTACCTTCGATCGATGCAATTTTGTAGCTCTGTGTCCTCCGTAAAAGCAATGTTTTTTGTTGTATTTCATTATCCATCCATATAGAATTGCTCAAGCTTTTCTTGCACTTGACGTCCAGCAGATTGCATTTCTCTGACATTTGATAAGACTACGAACTATGTTTTTTGGGAGTTACGTTTTTGGACAGCGCTCATGATGATTGTGGTGGCTTGAGGAAAACGTTTACGTTTTTAGATCCTTGGCGATTGAAGGAAGACAACACATAGGATTACATTATATTTTTCATTGGGTACTTGTGCTCCAATGGTGGTGGTGTGTTGAGTGAAGAAGCGTTGGGCAGAGGTGCCAAGTTTGACCCATGTTGTGGGCAATTTCATTTTGGTCGTGATGCACGAGGATAGCAGCAATGAAAGCGCTTTAGCATATGTGGTGGTGTTATTCATTTTCTCCAAAGGTTGGAGAACTAAGGTTGGCCAAGTGTTGTGATAGGTTTTGAGTTCTCCTTCTTCATCAAAGTAAAGGTATGGGCAACTTATTCCATGTATATTGTTGATGGTGTATTTTCTAAAATTGCGTTTGGAGTGAAAAGGTTTTCTACTAGGTATTTTTGTTGGTGTAAATCCTATTTTCTGGATATTGAAGATTGTTTATTCATTAAAATAATTGATGAGTTTTTTGGTGAATGCATAATTCTGGTTGAGGAAGAGGAAGCATTTTTGCACTAGGGTTTATGTTAGTAAGTCTTGCTACTTGCATTAAGATGGTAAAACGCTTAGTTGGCTGTTTTGATATTGATGGTTGAGTTGCTTCCATAGAGGTTTTTTGATCAAGTTAGTGCTTTACTTGATACATGATTTGGACTTACTCCATTGAGTTGATTTGAGCAAGTTATTCTTTGAATTTGGTGATATTGTGTTGGTGGTTGTTTTGTTCAAATATCTTTGGAGGGAAAAGGATTTCTACTTGTTTCCTTTTCTTGTGATGATTGGTTGAATGCTTCAAGGCTGATGTTGAGTTGAATGGTGTTGGTTGACTAAACCTTGTTTGATGAGCATTGTTGTTGAAACCCTAATTGATGGTGAAAAGAACATGAGTATCATTTTTATGTGATTCTTTGCATAGTTGGCAATTGTTGGGGTTTCATGTTCTTGAAAGAAAACATTCTATCCTATCCATTTCAGATATTGAGTTGAGTTTTCAGATTTGAGATTGAGATTGAGCTAAGTTGATTTGAGTTGAGTTTTGAGATTGGGATTTGAGTATAGAACATATTGAGTCTCTAAAAATTCTCTTTATGCTTCTATGAGTTTGACAAATCACATTGGGTCTCTAAAAATTCACTTTGTGATTTCCTACTAAGAAAGTTTTTCTTGGTGAGCTTGCTGAGTTTTTGGACAGGTTCCAGTGGGGACTTGTGAGCAGGTTTTGAATAGGTTTTGGTGGGGACTTGTGAGTAGTTTTGGATAGGTTCCGATGGGGACTTGTGAGCAAATTTGGACAGGTCCTAGCAGAGGACTTGTGAGCTGAGTTTGATAGTTCTATCAGAGAACTTGAGGATAGAGGAGCATTGGTTCTTTGAGAAGAACCTGAGGACATATTTGGCAAGTCTTTGAGAATGCTTATGTGTAGAGGATTGATTTGTTCAAGTGTTGGACAGATCTGACAGACAGAGGAATATTTGTACTAGACCGACTGACTGTGTTCGGTATAGGTTGCTGAGCTATTGTGGACATGATCATAGAAGGCAGAGGTCTCTTAGGCTAATCATTGAGGACAGGAGGTCTTTGGTGGAAAGGAGTTCCACATGCTGGCAAGAGGTAGAGGTAGTTTATCTTCTGAGGGATCATTTCCAGAGTAGAGGGGAAGGTATATCCTTTGTCCTGAGGCTCATAAACATTGTAATTGGGAAGGATTCCCAAAGAACTTTGAGATAACTTTTAGAGAAAATTTTTTGTGGACGTAGCCCAACCATTTGGGTGAACCATGTTAAAAATGGGTCTTCAATGTGTTATGCTTTCTGTCTTGATTAATGTTGTGTTGATGCCACTGCTATCTAAAGTTAAAATTATTAATTGGTTAAGTCTTATACTGTTCACCCCCCTTTCAGTATAAGTCCATGTTCTTCGATAATGAGCATGGTCATCCGATCCTCATTGTTCAAGGTGCTACCACTTTATTATCTTGTGAATGACTCCAAAAGCCTCATCACTATGGGACACCTAAGCCTCACTGTACAAAGTGCATAATTCATAATTATCTGGTTATTGCATTAGTATAACTCCTAGATTTGTAAATACCTAGTTATTACATAACTGCAACACCTTCTAGGATTCACAATTACTTGGTTATTGCATCACCATATATTATTTTAGGATTCATGGTATCTTCCTGGTTTAAGGGTTCTAATATGGCTCTAAATATTTACCAAGACCCCATCCCATCCAAACCTAGGAATGATATTAAATAAACCATAACATCTCTCCCAAAATAAGAATGAAGTGCTATATTAAAACATACTAAAATATAACACATTTCTAAAATTAGAATCTTAATCATTTTCAATTGATACTAGCATCTAGCAATACCTTATTAAAAATGAAATAATGAACATCATCTAAAAGGATTATAACTCACATCCAATGAATCAAAATTTAACATATTCCTTCCAATTGCTCATAATAATGCATTCCAAACACTTTACATAAATTAGTAATGACATTTAACTTCCCATTTGCATATGACCACATTCCAAGAACTTTCATTAAAGAACAACATATAAATCTCTCTTTTTTTTATCAAGTCTTGAAATACTATAGCAAAAAAATAAATAAAAAATATTATTTATTCCTTAAAATTATAATACAGTACTTTCCAAGAATAAGCTCTTCTTCAATATTGATATTACATAATGAAATCAAGGGTCTATTGCTCTAATTTTTACATTAAAGGTCCTTTGTTTAAAATATTTTTCCCATGAACTTGAATAAAAATTTTAGGTATCAAGATAGCTCATGAATTGCTTATGAAAGAATAACATGCACTAAGCTAATAACATGCAAAATCCATGGAAACAAGGAGAGAATCCTAAACTTCTCTCCATAATGAATTCCTTTTTCTACTCATGCATCAAGAACCATTACTATGAAAATTCCCCATTTATAGCTTTTTCAATATACAACCTTCATAGATATACTAACATATTAACTAATGTTTAACCCTCATTTTTATAATATTAGCTCCATAAAAAAAAAAAAAATCTACTTATCTCTAAGCTTTTTCCAAAATGAAAACTTCATTTCCAAACTTACTTTGACTAACAAAATCCATACGTTTTATTGGATTTTAAAATAATAATAAATTTGATTTCATATTTTTTCACTAATAAAACTTATAAAATTCTATATTAAAAAACATCAGATATTACTTCCAAAAATTCCAAAGCATAATAAAATCTCAAATCATAAAGCAAGATTAAATTTTCCAAACGCATCCATGATTTTTCACAAGCATTTATTAAGTTTAAAACTCTAGATTATATAGTGAAAACAAGATCATACATCACAAATAAAAAGAATGCTTCATCCAAGCACCTATCTCTAGCCTTAACTAAGCCTTAATTAAAAAAATCAACCTTAATAAAAAGGTACTCATAAGATAATTGGTATCTTGCAGATAAAAGTCCAATCCAAAATACAAAACGATAACACCAAAAACTTGATATCACATTGAACTTCAAAAATTTATGAGGAAGTACAAAAATAAAATATTCTACACACTACCATAAATCATGATAGGGCTCATGGTGCTAGCAATATTAGAATGAACATGACATAGAAAGTGCATGGTTTTAAAAAAATAAAAAGAACAAGAAATATGCTTTAAAATACAATGAACCTAAATCAATATGCCTCATCAAAAACACTTAGCATAGACTACAGAAAACCTTGTAACTCAGGTTGAAAACAAGGTTCCCAAGAGTGAACCATCAGTTGCACGCTAGAAATACTACTACTAATTTCCAATAGAAGGAAAACTAAAAGCTCTTGGTCAATACATAGAGGTTCCAAACCAACAAAAACACATATCCAAGCACATACCTTAGGTAAAATTATTCAAGCTTAGCTTATTGAGCATCATGACTAGCTTAAAAAAAGAGTAACTAGAAAGGGAACCAACAATGTATAGCCATACAAAGCTTTAAAAAGAAGAAGAATATAATTATAGGTAAAGAGAATCTAGGGCCATTCAACTGATTTCTTAAACATCATTAAAATTTTAAGATAAGGAAGCATATCATCAATCATAACAATCCATGCATACCTTTAAATTTCAAAACCTATTTCCTCCATCTTGCATCCCTTCCCTTGTTTCCAATATTTTCTTCCAATCCTCTTGTCTGCTAGTGATCCCTATTTTTGCAACTCAAAGACCACCAAATAGCTTCTACAAAATCATCTCAAAGGATAGGAAGGGAGTCCCTTTTTTTTCTTCTCATGCAAGCTAGAAAATCACTACCATGGCAATCCAACCCATAACAAAGGTAACATTCCATGAACATTGTCAAGTTTCCAATATCTATGCTTTCTAATGTTGAATTTCATTACTCTTGATTTAATTAAATTGCTCTTCATACAAAGGTATACCTTTTAATAGTAGCCCACTAACATTTATGAGGATAATTTATTTAAAATAAAGCCATTCCTTAGAGCATTGTTTTCTAGAATTACCATTTTTCAATACCAATGTTCTTTGGACTAATAATTACATAGTTTTCTTTATTAAATTATTTCCACTTAATACTACCAATTTAATAATTAATTTAATTACTATCAAATTCTAATATCAACCATTAGCGTCAATATCAATCAACACATAAAGGCTCTTACTAAGCCGTCCATAGCCAATTAGGATGCAATCAATAATATGCACAACAAAGTTTTTTCTTGAGCATAAGGTTTTACAATAAATGTGATGTTATTACCCGCCTACTAAGGATGGTTCTTTTTCTCAAATAGAAACCTCCTTATCCAATGGTGCATTCAATAAAACATACATAATTTAATACACCTATATGAAGGATTTTCTTTTATCCTTGAGCTATCGATGAGAATGTCATCCATCATTTCCTATTTTCTCTCAACTCTATTGGTTGTCCCATACCAATCCACCAGTGAGGGTACCTAGTCCCACAACCATAATTTTATCAATAGTACCATATTTTAAAAGGATTATAATCAAAGCATAAGGTGCATCTATCAACACAAAATTATATTATTCATTAGATATCCACACATCAATTTATAAATCAAGTATTAAGATCAAAACCTACCAAGGAGGAAAATTATATAATATTCTTATTAGATTATAAATACTATTAAATTCTATGCTTTTTATACACACATTTATATTTACATAAAATATAACTTGACATAAAAACAAAAATAAATATACATTTTTTTTATTTCTAGTAAAACTATATAGAGTAACTTTATTAGGGTAGGGGTCCTTTTAGGATAAGAATCTTATGCCTTCTTGACCTAGCTTTATCCTCATCCTGGTGTAGTGGATATCCCTTATAGAAGTTATCTGACCAAATATCTATTTTAAAGTAGCATCTAGTAGTATCATATTCCTACCACTAGCCATCAAAATCCTCCTTTCTAGGTTCATCTTATAATAGCAATATAGTTGTTCTCATTTCATTAAACCCTTACTTTGGAGTAGTTTATGATTTTTAAACTCCTATCCTTGCATCATCATAAAAAACTGGTCCCTCCTTAGCTATAGTAATAAAATCCTCCAAGGAAAATTCTGCCTCCATCAAGAAGTCTTTGGTCACCTCTATAGAACAACAATCGTCCTCCATTTGGTATTTCTTGACCACTTACTAAGTGTAGTCCGAATCCTTTTCAACCAAGTTGACCTCCTCAACATAGTCCAAATCATCTGTTAACCCTTGATTCTTATTTTTTCTCAATATGGAAGGGTGATGGCTTTTACACATAGATCCTAAACTTTTAACCTTTTTAAGGGATGACTATATGAGAATAATAAAGAGATAGATAACCTCCTAGCTCAACAGTGAATTATCTATATAGACATAGACTAAAGTAGGCTAGGAGATCCACCATGACCACATTTTGAATAATTTTTTACTCTAGGAACTAATGAAGTACCATTGGTATGTCTTTGACCACCCCAACTAACTAGATATGGGCACCATCCAACTGTAAAAATCTAGGGGTTGATTGAGTGTATTCCACTCCCACTACTTTGCACACTGCCTTTGGTATGATAGTAGTAGCTACTCTAGCATTAATTATGTAGTTGTGTACTATCCACCCTTTCATTTGAAAAGATATTTAGAATGGGGGTGGTTGGATTTTATCCATGCCAAGGATTGGTTGGTCCTATGCAAAATATAAGTTTGACAACTTCTCTTCTTCAAGGTTTATACCCTTTAGCATAACTCTAAGTATATCTATTAGGCCAAGGACTAGTAATGCATCATACATGATTGTATTGAAAGGAGTCTTCTTGAGTTGTTCAACAATACTATATCCAATCACTCCCAATAGATTTTGTTCCTTTCAGTCAGTGTTTTTAAATATTTTGAGATATTGGTCAATGTATTCTTGCCTTTGATTTTGGTCATAGAGGGATACCTTAGCCTTCTTATCACTTGTTCCTTAGGATCCTTTGATGGGGTCTTTGCTTTTATTAGTTATAGCCTTGGCTACTATTTTGCTTTCTTTTTTTAAGGTTGAGTAGAGGCTCTAAATGGTTGCAACTTTTATGGTTCCACTTATAGGGTCTTATTCTCAAATCTAGTCAAATTAATAGATTATTCTTTCTTAGGTTGCTTGGCTACAATGATTTATTTTAGATTCAAGAAAAAAATTGACCACTTATTTCTATGCCTTTTCTAATATTTCCATTCTCTTTGTTGTTTCTAACTAAGCATGGTATTGATATAACATAGATGCATCCATATTGTGGGAATAATTATAGGCCAAGAACCAATAGCTTTCATGAGGATTATAAGTAGACAACATATCCTTTGGTTCCTTGTATGCAATATTTGTTTGTTTGACCATATTGCTACTAGAAGCACCTTGGTCATTGGTGATAGAGGGAAAAATTATTGGTTGATAGCCCTCATATATATTATCCATATTTCATATCTCTAGCATAATGAGTTTGTTATTTAGACTCTTCAATGCTTCCCTTAGCTATAATAATTCTATAATTTCTTTAGGTTCTAGAGATGGCAATAGAGCGAGATATGGTGAAACAAGATTAGGTAGATCTCTAGGTGCTGAAGCAAGAGTATAATGTGGCATAGTAGTGGACTAAAATTGTTGTGCTAGCAAATCCAAAAAGTATGGCATGGTAATTAAGAGGAAGCTTACCAACTAAAATGAGTGCATCTTCTTCAATATTTACAACTTGAAATACTTGGGGGAACCTCATCTCATTGGCTAGTTGGATTTGGATACCTAGGTATGGTTCAAAGGATTGAATGTAATATATATATATATATATATATATGTGTCTGGGTACGGAAAGCTATCATATATTGAGAGATTTGCCTTCACATTTTTATGATTTTGATGTTAAAATTAGCAATATTTTCTTATGAATGTATTTGAATGGAGGTAACTGAGTAAGTAATAAAAATGGATATCCTACCTAGTTGAATTTTAAGATGAAATGTTCGATAAATTGAGCCATGAAGTAAAACTATTATCATCAAGGGATATATACTAGGTGAGTACCTTTTCTCTAAAGAATATGGCTAATATCCACACCATAACATGCTCATGTTGGATGTTATGAATAACAACAAGGGTGACCATGTCTTGGTAGTGCTTGTATGCAATTTTCTCAATTCTATTGAAATTTGGTAAAGATTTAAGAGTAGAATAAGGGATTTAATAGAGATCTAAAAGGAGAAGGGGACCATTGCTATTCCACCTTGGATAAATTTTTATGGCCATATTTTTCTAGTTAGGGGCTATCATGAGATTGTATAGGAAAGGATTGCAACAAAATAGGAGTTTGAATGCAAGGAGCTCTAACTAGAGAGTGGGATTTATCTAGTCTTCTATGAGTTCTCTAGTTAGGTAGTTCAACAAATTGCATAGGTTCTTTGATAAATATTGCTTTTGATCTTGTTAACACTCAATTTTGGAACTCATACCTAGAGCTCATTCCTCCAATAGAGTTGCCAATATTAGGTTCTTTTAACAGTGGAGTCACCAGATGAATGTGTATTCTTTTCTAGTGACATCAAGATATTCACTATAAAATTGCATCCTCTAGGTAAGTGAGATGAACTACTTTGTCCCACTAGTGTTACATTGGTAGAAATAAATTGAATAGGTTTTGTCTCATCGAGCATGCTAAAAAATATTTGTTTATGATCTGCATAATGGATGGAAGTGTTCCATTCACCACAGGATCAATATTGAATGACTAAGGATTGCTCATCATCCAACCTCTATAGAAGACTCATTTCTTGTTATGAAATAAATATAAAAGGATGGGGAAGACTAGATTACAAAATGAAGGTTTAGGGATGGAATTATAGATTAGATGTAAATTTTTTGGCTAATAGCATTACCATATACTATGCAATACATACTACAACTAAACTACATACAAGGCCTAGTAGAATAGTTACTAGCAAAAGTATCATTCATTATGAATTGATCTCAAGATCATCCCTCCACTACTCCAATAACTCTTAGCACACTAAGAAATTTTTATAGAAGAAATGAAAACCATACAATTTAACATTAATCATTCCTAATATTTTAATAGCTTGGGCCTAACATAATAGACTACTAGACCTCCTAAAGAGCTTTTATAGAAATATATAGGGCCTATAGAGCATCCACATGTAGAATAAATGAATAATACAATGCTAATAATGGTCAAATTATGAGCTAATTCATTTAAATTGTAGAGTAGAATTAAATAATATATAATAGGCAAACACTCAAATTGTTAACCCTCATATTGAGATAAGTGTCGTTATATATAGATTAATATACAAGCCTAACTAAAAGGATGACCTACCATAGGTTTGAAAATATAGGCACAACCTAGCACAATTTGGAGCTAATGCTTATTTAGAATGCTTGGAAGGAGTGGATGCCACTTTCAACTCAAATTCTACTAGCTACTATTAATTAACACAGTCCATCATCTACATATGGTACATGTGTTTGGTAGATATGTACCAGCTAAACATACTCAACCTCTCCCATCATGCCTTGTTGCACTAGTTATCAATTTTGTAGGGATATATATTTATGATTAGTTGTAGCTAATTCTATTATAGGTTTTAGGAGACTAGCTACCACTTTCTTATAACTACCTTACTTTGTATGGTTGAGAAGTATCCAGGTGTTCTATATTTCTAACACACATTATTTCCCCTAAAATAGACCTTCCTAGAAACTTTATTCTTTGTCATTATTTACCATAATATTTTACTAGCCATTGAGAGTTTAGGGATCTAGCCAAAGCTATCATAGGATTTCATAGCTGACCACTATAAAATACCCAACTACATTTGCTTTCAATTAGGACTGGCCAAGGCTAGTATTCACTTTGGTGGGCCATGTCTTCAAAATTATTTGACCATATTTTAGAGTGGTCAAGCCCTTCTATCTTAGTTGAAATTAGGCCTAGCATATTGTCCTTGAGATTTTGTTCATCCATATATCAATTTTTGCCAAGTCCAACTAGACTTCCTTGCATCAAAATGCTACAAAATTGATAGTCCAATAAATTTTATAAGGAACTATTTATGCGGGAACTTCTAAGGACCCACACATCCTAGATTTGGTAAATACATAAACAACATTAGAAATTTTAGGGTCCTCAACAATGAGATTTAGTTTTGCATCTATGAACATAGAAATTAGTCCTTTTGATTACCTTTCAACATTTTGAGCAATAATTAACTAAGATTGGTGTTGATAGACTACATAGATACCCACATTATGAGGATCACTGCAATCCAAAAACCTGTAGTATTTCCAAGACGTAGATGTCTCTTTCTCCAAAATTTTGATAATATCAACTTGATTTCTCATAGTAATTTTACTTGAAACTCTTTGATTTCTTATGATGTAAGGGAGCATTCTTCGTTGATATCCATAAAATATTTTATGAGCACATTGCAACTATATTACAATGATATTATATATCAAAAAATTTAATGATTACCTTTAGCTTTTGCATCTTTGTAGATCCTTTTGGTTCTAGAGTTGGTAGATATTATATCATGATAGTGGGAGAAATGGGTTGAGGGTATACCTTAGATAGAAGTGGAGTAGATAACATACGAATTGAGGGGACCATAATCAATGCTTGTTGGTTGTGCTAGGGAATCTCTAAAAAATATGGCATCACAACCTTTGGAAGAGCTTGTTGATTGAGATGAGTGTATTTTTTGCTACAACAGTGGGCTATAATAGGATAAGATGGGATAAATAAGCTAGGAAGATATAAAGGATCCAATAAGAAAAATGGGTAGGATGGGTAAAAAAGGAAAAACATATGTCCAAATAGGTATGGAAGGCCAAAATGGATCATGAAAAGCCAAGATGTCCAATTACGACAGGGTAGAATAGAATGAGCTTGGACAGGGTGATAAATATCATCTCATTGGATTGTCAGATTTGTAGGCTTAGATATAGAACAAAATACCAAAGGTAGTAAATGAAAGCTTGAGATTGGAAAGGTCTCATATCCTAAGGGATTATCCTCTAGGTCTTGTTAAAGTCTATGATATTATTTTGAGGATATCTCTATATAGAAGTAAACTACATGAGGAGAGAAAAAATCCCTTAAATAATTAAATATTAGAATAAAGAGTTCAACTAGCTTGTCCCATGTGCTTATGCTACCCTATTCCAATAGTAGTACCATGCTAGTACCTTCCCTTTGAAATATAAGGCTAATAGCTTGACCATTACATCTTCATGGATGATATTATGAATGGTATCTAGAGTGGTTATACCTTGGCAATGTTCATTGGTAGTCTTTTCACTGCTATCATAAGAGGGAAAATATTTTAATGTGGCTTGTGGGATATCATGTAGATCTAGGATATTGAGGGATCTGACACTATTCCAACCAAGGTAGATTTTTTTAGCCATAGCTCTAAAAGGGGATATAGTGTGTGGCTTTGGGGATATGGTTGCTAGTAGATTTGGGATTTGAATAGAGGAATATTGGATAGGTGAAATTAATTTACCTTTTCAAGATTTTCTAAAGGCTAATAACTCAAAAAACTATAAAGGTTCTTTCATATTATTGGCTTTTGATTTTATTATCATGCAATTATGGGGTTTTTTCTTCTAGCAAAGTTATTGATTCACTATTGGGTTATTTAAAGTAGAGTCATTGGATAAATATATTGCTTATACACTAATGAGACCAAGATATTCATCATAATATTGATCATCTAGAGATACAAGTATGCCAAATATCTTGAGCACATGGTAGCTTTTAAAATTCTAACTTCTAATAAAGAGATTATTATATTTTGTCCAACCAATTATTCTTTGTAAGGAAAGCTAGATTGTTTTGGTCCCACCAAACATACCAAAAATATTGTTTGTTCAGTTTTCCTAGGTATGAAATGTGTTTCCTAGACCAAGATGAAGATTATATGACTAAGAATTGCTTTTGAATCAATCTCTAGAGAAGGTTAATTTCTTATCTAAATCCTATTGTGTTTAAGAAAAAAGAATAAAAACATGGGATAAGACTGAGGGAGAGAAGATTAGAGAGAAAGGGATAATGTTAGAGAAAAATATTGAATGTAGCTGAGTATTCAACTAACAACATTGCTTTTAGCTACATGAGAATTGACTACCCAATACAAGCACAATGCAATAGACTATTCAATATAAGATACAAATAAATACATTAAGCATAAGCATTATAACATCCAATATTCTGAGTGCTCCAACTAAATAATTCCAAACAACATCAAGCCTAATAGATAACACCTTAGTTATTGAGTATACCAAATATATTTGACCCTAACATAAAGACCTTTATTAAAGCAACATAGAAATGCTGACAGCATAAATCAACACAAAAATAATAGTTCTTCATAATCAAATTAAGGTAAGTCAAAAAAATCTTGATTGTTGGAATGTGTTACATTATTTGGTACATGCCAAGGTACCACCATGGGTACATCCATAGATTAGGAAATATTATATTATATTAGGATGAAAGCATTTAATTTATGTAATGTAATAAGTGCACAAGTGTGCAAAAATATTTTGGCAATGTAAATATGCATAGTTGTCCCTATGTACATGTATAAATAGAGTAGGAATATGAAGAGTATATGAAGAGTGAAGGCCAAGAGTTCTCCATATGAAGAGTCACATTCCAATCTATATATGTTTATATGGATGTAAAGAAAATATATCAAGTGATGAAGATTGACATATAGTCACATATTGTAACAATGGAGAGTGATGAAATATGATGTATTTGAGGTCTTTGTTCAATAAAATTTCATAGTTTATTGAGATTTTATTATTAGCATTCTTTGAGTTTATTTCTATAGTAATTTATGAGTTTATATGCTTGATTTATTAGCATTATCATATCTTTTATATTTGCAACTTTATTATTGATATTGATGCCATATTATTGTGAGTGCCCATTCATTAAAAGCTAACAGTGGTATCAAAGCTACAACAAGGCTTTGTATTGCACAAGTTTTAGATGTAGAGAATATTTCTACTGGTTAAGAAGAGACCAGTAACATTGAAAATATTATCTCTAGAAAGGAAAACTAGAGAAGATAGTGTTTCCTACTATGTTGTTTGAAATTCAATGATAGTTAATATTTTACCTATTCAAAGAGCTAAGTCAAAATAGAAGAGGATTTACAGGTCTTGAAGATAGAGCTTGTCATTGAAAATATTTAGAGACACTTGAGAGAGGTACTATTGATAAGTTTGTTAGAGAGTAAAGATTCCATATTAGTATTTGGCTAGATTATATCCACAGGGTTGAAGGAAAACTTGTGGAGACTAGGACTCAATATAAGATTTTATTCCATTAGTTTTTTAGATAGCTAGTGAAGATTATTGATTTTGGAACTTTGAATATATATAATTATTATTATCTAAGTTTTATTACAAAATATTAGTTCTTAGAAGTTGATAAGCTTCCTACAATAGATAGAGAATACTTTCATATTTGATTGTATGAAATTCTATGTGCTTTCCTAGTGGAAGGGATAAATTTTTGCTATAGAAAAATAGACATTGAAATAGGTCCAATAAAAAGACCCATTGAATATTGAGAAGAACCAAGGAGAAGGTTCTCATTGAAGATTGTATATTGAAGAGACCCAAGAAGAGGTCATACTAAAGAACTTCCAAATTTGGAATATTGAAGTTTGAATATTGAATATGAAGAGGACTACAAAAATGTCCTATTGTAAAATTGAGAAGCAACATATTTTTGAGATCCAAGAAAGGAGATATCATTGCAAAAATTCTATAATTGGAAGGTTGAAGAAACCAAGGTAAGGTTTCATTAAATATTTGATTAATAAAATCTGAGTAGCTACAGAATTCAAAGACCCAAGAGAAGTGGTAGAAGAAGAAGGCTAGAGAAAGACTTAGTGTAGAATTAGAAGACCCAAGAGAAGAGGTCTCAAGAAGTAAAAGAAGGCTAGAGAAGGCCTTATTGCAGAAATAGAAGTAGTGACCATTGGAGGATATTTTAAGTAGAGTTCATGTCACAATATTTCAATAAAAAGGAGAACCTAACTAGAAGATATTGGGACAATTATCACCATCTGAAAACAAGCCCAAAAGGAAAAATATTTGGCAAGAAGTTTGCCAAATTTTGAGAAGATTTTGAAGATCTCAAGACATCATATTCTTGAGGAAGAAGATAGAGAATGAGGTCAAATTTGAATTCAGAATTCACCAAGGAGTTTGAAGAAAGAAAGATTATTGTAGAGGTCATAATTTTGAGAGATTTGAAGACAGCCACAAAATTTTTGTAGGTTGATTTGTAAAAGCACAAGTTTCTGATTTTCGAAGGAGAAGTCGAAAGGTCATAAGACAACAAATTGAAGAAGGCTGAAATGTTATGATTTGGAAAATATTTGGAGAAGATTTTGGAGCATATTTGGACAGCCAACTAAGAGAAGGATTGAAAGTAAAGAGATCAGAATATTTGAAGGTTCGTGGAAATCAACGAATCAGATTTTGTAAGTAGCGATTAGAGAGGATTTAAGCTGCAGATTTGGGAAGCATTGAAAGATAAAGAAAGCTGCAATTTTGAGGAGTTTTAGGAATTTATTTGAAGATCTTTGAATAGTAAAGCATAAGTGGATATAGAAGAATCTAAGGAGGATATCTACTACATATTTGTATAGTGAAAGGGCAGCATTTGGAGCTACAAATTTTAGAGATCAAGAGCACACATTTGAAGGAGGAGAAAATAGATTTTGGAAAGCAACTAGAGTTGGAAGTTAAAGAGCCTACAAGAAGTAAAATCAAAGGTGTATTACTACAAATTCAAGAAAACAAGCCATCAAGAAGGGAGCTACGAAATAATCTACAAAAGGTGTGTTAAAAAAACTTTGAAAGTGCATATTAGAAGTTTTTTAAGAGCATCAATTTTAGAGCTATCAAGAGCTAGAAAAAGAAGTTTTTAGAGTGCTATTAAGCTAAGGAAAAGATACCATTTCACACCATTATTATTTTAGAAATCTGCATATTATGACATCTAGAATTAGAACTTACAAAGAGTTTAAAGGAGCAATAAGAATATTGATATATGATGTTTATTCTAGTAAGCAAAGTGTAGATCTATTTTATGTTTTAGTGAGGTTGAATAACCCTCAAAGAAAAGTATATTTTTGAGTTCTAAGAGTCCTCAAATCAAAGGTATATCTAAGGTGTTTAAGAACACCAAAATTATAGATTACATTGGTGAAGGAAATCACCAAAAGTGTGGTAAGATTCACTACCAGAATCACCACCATATTGCACAAGTTGAGCACTGTTGAATAGTGCAAGAGTAATAATAGAACATAGGTGCATGAGAGCCCTAATAGTGTCTAGACAAAAAAAAATTGAAGGATCACCCAAGAAAGGAAAGTTATCATGGAAAAATACACTAGAAGAGGCACCTGAGAGCTACCATTGGGAGATGAAGAAGCACCTGCAATTCTAAAAATGAAACCTACAAAAGGAAGAAGCTACATTTTTTGAAAATGTATCAAGAAGGCCAAATATTCAAGGTTGAGCATTTATGTTCTTTGGAAACGTATCAAGGAGGCCAAAGACTCAAAATCGAATGTTTACCAAGAAAGGAGACGTTCATCACATGCATAGCCAAGTGTCTAGTAACGCTAGGGAACGTTACAATTTTGAGCGCTAAGAAAAGTGTTACAAATTCCTCATAATGTGTGGGAAGCATTGCAAGTTTGCATAAGATACTTATCATAGGAAAGAAGAAACATTGGCACCATTCAAGAGCCACAGGAGCATTACAAAGCCATTTGTCACAAGGAAGAAGAAGCATCGCACAACCACAAGCTATGTTAACGAAGGTGAAGGAAGAACTCTAGTGACACATATCACTCATCCTACATAGACTACTAGAATTACTAAGGAAGGTGAAAGGTCTTTTGAGAGCTCATTTATTGCATGAGATGGAATAGTCTCACATAGCACAAGCACGATCACGTAGAGGAAAAGCATCTTGATCGAGTTGGAAGTTGACCAGAGAAGTGAAAGTGCCAGTTTATCAAGCAAATTCAAGGAGGAAGCACCTAAATTAATAAAGGTATTATTTACTAAGTTTTAAAGTTGAAATTTTATGCTTAGTAGGAGTTATAAGGTGAAAAAGTGAATTATTATCTAAGGTTAAAATTTAGAGGTATTTTTGGAGAGATAAGCTTTAGTTAAACCTTAGAAAATATGAATATTATATTTAGAAGCCTTTTATCATACATTGAAGATTATTTTTGAAAGTGAAGCATTAATTTTGGGGTTTTGTAAATTTGCATATTTAAGTTTACAAAACTAATTAAATATTTGCAATTTGATAAGATTGGAGAAATAAGACATTCTACATCAAACTAGGATTACAAAACTTGCAAATATTATTTTTAGAATTTCTAAATTTCTAGAGTTGGAGGTATAAGGGATTCTACATCAACATAGTTCATGAAATTTAGAATTAAATATTATATTCATAAAATTGGGAGATAAAAGGAATTCTACATAGAAGTGTTTGAAAAAATTACACTTGATAGTATAATCTCTAAATTCAAAATTATTAGAGATATAAATTTGAATATTTGTAAAGGATTTGGGATTGCATTAAGTGATATTAAAAATTGTAGTGTCTTTCAAACATTAGGGAGATACAAGGTTTTCTACAAAACATAAAATAGAAAGAACTACATTGAAACTAGGGAGTCATAAGGAAGTCTACCTCAAAGGTTTACAGTTTTAAAATTTCCTTAAGATGGAAGAACTCATTAAGTATAGAGGATTCAAGGAATCAACATGGCTCAGAGATATACTTGGTTCAAAAGATAATAACAATATGAATAGAATAAAAGAACCAATATGGCTTAAAAGCACTCTTGAGGAATCACAAATTGACAGCCCAACAAGAACAAATACTTTAAAGACATATTCTAACAATATGGTAGAAGCTTTTGATAATCATAATGAGCATTCTCAAAGCATAGCAAAACATGTAGGACAAGAATTTCTCCTACAGGTTTATGAAAGAAGCAAAAATAAAATTGCTTCAACTATTCATACATGGTTATATCAGTTGATCAAGAAAACAGATGAAATTAAGTTGTTCAAAACAACACAAGGAAACTTGAAATGCACTCATTATAATAGAGAAGGCCATGAAGAGGCAGATTGTTGGAATTTACATCCTTGCAAATATTGTGGGAAAGAATCTCATTCATCTACCTTCTATTATTACAAGAAAGAATATTACTTGAGTTTTGAAAAGATTCTAACATTCAAACTACAATGCTTGTTTCAAAAGATTATTTTTAAAGCCTTTGCTAACAACGAATATAAGCATAGAGAATAGGAAATAATACTACACAAATATCAAGAGAAATAGATATGGACTAGAGATGTGATTAGAGCTCTTGCTCAACAAGGATATCTAATAGTTGACTATATCAACAACTCTAAACAAAATTTGAAGATAAAGAAAAGGAACCAGGCCAAGATGAAGACTTGTAATGTGAAGAACAAAGGAAAAAGGAATATGTTTCTACAAGGATCAAATGACAACACGACATCATCTAAGGGCTTACATATTAACAGTAATGATGAAGACAAGCAAGAAGAATATGAACCTGAACAAGATGCAGAGTATCTACAAGATGAAGATCCATATTGAAGACTAAAGTCTTCAATAACCAAATAATGTAATACAGGGGGTGTTGGAATATATTACATTATTTGGTACATGTCAATGTACCACCATGGGTACATCCATAGATTAGGAAAGAGTGTCTTAGATTAGGATGAAAGTATTTACTTTATGTAATGTAATAAATGCTCAAGTGTGCAAAGATATTTTGGCAATGTAAATGTGCATAGTTGTCCCTATGTAAATGTATCAATAGAGTAGGAAGATGAAGAGTCATAGGAAGAGTGAAGGCCAAGAGTCCTCCATATGAAGAGTCACATTCCATTCTATATATGTGTATATGGATGTGAAGGAAATATATCAAGTGATGAAGAGTGACAAATAGTCACACATATATATGTGTATATATATATATATATATATATATATATATATATATTTGGTAATTTAACAAAATTTATATTAATGAGGGTATTTGAAAGGTGCCCTAATACCTTGATACATCAACATGATTAAAGGATGCACCATCCATAAAAAAATTTATGGCATCCACATAAAGCCTAAGATGTATGGACAAACTAGAACAAGCCAAAAGGACAAGGACTAAACAAGAAATAAAACATCCTGACATGATAGAACTCAACAATAGCATAAAAGTACAACCAATTAAGCATTAACAACATCCTTGATGTCATCCTTCTCGACATCCTTAGGAACTTCCTTGAACACATCCTTGGTGATTTCCACCACATCATCTTCTTTGACATCAGTTTTGGCTCCAACGTTGTTCTTTGCTAGATTATCCTCGACAAAGTTATCACAAAAGAATAGTAGATTTAGAGCATTCCTATGCTCTTTCATTTGGATTATGGCCACCATGCTTACTATCATAGCACTTTCCATATGGGCAATAGTGGCTATGGTGGTCTTTATGATGTATTCTTGAAGAATATTCTCCGTAGGATTCTCGAACTCATCATCAGCACAACCGTGCATCTTTCCTTGATTCTAAAAACTTGTTCTTTAGGCATTGAGATATTCTTGTCAGGGTGGGTCTATCCTCTCCCTTATCATTCTTCCTCATAGATTTCTTGACTTTCTAGTATTATCCATCTGTATTCCTTTCTTGGAGCCACAAACACTTGAGGAAGGATTGAAGGATTTATCCTTCTCCATCGTGTGCTTGGAATTTGCCTACTGTTCCTGTGGAACCACATTTACTTTGGGAAATTTATCCAATAGATGAACATAAACTACTTTAAATAACCCCTAGTGTGAGGACCAAGATTCCTCCTTAGATCGGGTCGACTTGATGGAGTAGTCCATGGATAAATACAAGAATTCAAGAATATTCAGTGGTTTCACCTCCCTAAAATGGTTCACAAATGCAATGTGAAAGCTCCTTAATTGGGAACCTATATCATCGATAGTGATGTACTCCATTACTAGTTTCATCACCTCCTTCCAGGTTTTGGGTAAGTCCTCACAAACCATACCTAGTTTGACTATCTTTCATAGGCTCAAATTTTGCTCAAACTCCTTGAGCTCTATGTCCCAATTATGCTTATCTCTTTGAATAGTTCTTCTCACCAGTAGTTGGTTAGTGATCTTAGTGAGGAGGTATACGTCAATATGGAACTCCAATACATGAATTATGATAATTGTTTTCTCCTAAGTAGATGTAATATTAATATCCTAGTCTGACCTAAAAAATCATTTAGGAAGGGCAAGAAGCCTCACACAGTCATCATTGCTTCAACCATCAGTTATAACTCAAGTATTTCAGGCTCAACAAAGCTCATGGTGACCAAGAAATAGAATTGCTTGAAAATAGGGAAAATAGAGTGCTTACTAGGCCTTGGGACACAATCAATGCAGATGAAGAATCCAACATGGAGGTGATTTTTAAAAACACAGGATGGGTTTGAGATATTTTGGAAGGTTCTATGCCCCCATATCGAGTTGATACACATCCTAGAGAAAGGTAAAACCACCCTACCCTGGATAACAAATTAACAGTCCTTGAAGAACTAGGAGTTCCAATAGCTTCAATCCACTTTGAAAGTAGAAAGGTGTGCCACTCCTAGGAAGTTTTGACAAATCGGGTAACAAATATTTATGGCAGTGCAATTCTCGCATTGAAAAATAGGCATTAGAAGCCTTGAGGATCAGTGAAAAGCAAAAGTAGACAAAGGCATAGGAAGTATGAAGTGAGATATGAGACCCGAGAGAAATAAAGGTGATGGGAGGGGATGATGAAGCAACACACAGATGAAGAACATGTAGGAGAGAATTGGGAAGGAGCAGTCTAGAAGATTTGGTAGAAAGTGGATAACAAGAAAAATATGATGGTTGGGAATGATAAAAATGGTAATATTAGGATCATTTAAAATAGTAATGTTAGTACTACTAGTAATAATGAACATGAGGCCTTAGAAGGAACAAGGGATGTGCATTGTAAACTCACAAACGTGCTAAGGACACCAAACATTGATTGCCTCGAAAAGCTGAACATCATCATGGGAATGATAGGATTGCTAAGAAGGACCTTAGTGGAACAAAAGGTATTTATGGATTTAAGACTTAGGAAAAATAAACTTTTCATAGCAAAAATATTGAAAAGTGGATTTTTAGGCATTTTGAATTTTTTCTAACCTAACAATTTTTTTGACCTCACTTGGGAGGGTGTCAGTCCATGTCATCATTCTAGGGATAAATAGTCGCATATTGTAACAATGGAGAGTGATGAAATGTGATGTATTTGAGGTCTTTATTCAATAATATTTCATAGTTTATTGAGAATTTATTATTAGCATTCTTTGATTTGATTTCTATAGTAGTTTATGAGTTTATATGCTTTATTGCTTAGCATTATAATATCTTTTATATTTGTAATTTTATTATTTATCCTGAGGCTATATTATTGTGAGAACTCATTCATTAAAATATAACATTAATTTTAATATAATAGCCTAAACATACAACCTATTATAGGAAAACACTAAAATTTTAGCCCTTTACAATGAGGGGTATTCCTTTACTTATAGTTTGCACTAAGCTAAGATAAAGCTAATTACTATGTGTAATTATAAGTAAAAATGACTCTTCATGATCAAGGATGAGATGGCATTACTCAACATCTTTAGTACATTCGACATGAGTCTTGTCATCCCTTAAGCAATCATGATTTGTAGAATATTTTAGTTATGTTTTGCTAAGGTGGCTATTATTTACTACTTTGACAACTACTACATGGCCTAACTAGTCTTTTTTGAAACACTGGCTGTGGTACTCTAGTCTAATATACTATCTTTGTTGCCTTCTAGGATGTTTATCGTGCCTAGTATAAGCATGTCAAATACTTGTAGTGCTAAAATTATCTTTATTATTAAAATTATTTGGTCTAGGATGCTACTTTATTTGGCTTGTTCTTCAGATGAATTTTTATGTTTGATGTATATATTTTACTATGCTAGAACATTTAGGAGTCTATGTTGTCATCAACACTTATAATTTCCAACTCACTAACTTCTAAAATAAAGGCTCTTCGCTCCATAAACTTTTGGACTATGCTAAATATTTTGAAGTACTTTGCTAATGTTAACATAAAATATTTTGGCCTACTAAATCAAGCTTTAAATATTAAGTTTGGCAATAGGCTTAAGCTCAAAAATTATCCCTTAGGTTCCATAAAAGGGACTTAAAATCATGATAACCCCATAATGGCTCTCCAAGATTTAGAAGTGAAGAATTTGACAAGTCTAATCTATATGTTTGGACTTGTGAATATAGGAAAATAAATTTTCAAAAAATATTTTGAACTCAAGTAAATTTTTCAAGAGTATACTCAATTTAGTCATGTAAACTATTAGCCTAAATAATATAAGGTAGATACCGTTGAGAAGATAAAGATCCTTCATTGCTAAAACTAAAAGTTTTGATCATATTGTCATATACTTTTAAATAAGAACCATTTGAAATATTAAAAATGTACTTCTCACCTTTAGGACATGCCTTATGTTGGTGAATAGGTCTAGGAGATTGTGGTGTAGAATAGGGTACATGATATAGGATATGGATTAGAAAAAGGAGTATCACAAAGTGGACTATCATGATGAGGCTTAGGTTTTAGAATTCTCCCATGTGGATGAATAGGTGTCCCACTCAATAGAGATAAATAAATGAATTAGAAGATGTGGAGTTTTTGGTCTAACATAGATTAAAAAACTGATACACTTTATTTTTCTAGTGAAGGGTTGGTCAAGAGGATGATCAACAAAAGAATAAAAAAACAATGAGTGAATATTCAACTTTGGCACTTAGAAAATATACTTAGTTATCATCATTGTGACAAGATAAGTTAGAATATTTTTGAGATACCTTTGTAGAGACTTTAGAATCCTTGGGAAGAAGCTCATTGATTTTAAATTTAGGAGGATGTCTAGGACTAACTTTGAAATATTTAGGAAGAAAATCATTGATGGTAACTTTAGGACCTAGGATACCTAAATAGTGATCTTTAACTCTCCTAATTATCTTTATAGTGTTTTTGTTCTTTCAGAAGATCAAGTAACTATCATCATCAATTATATTGGAACAAGTATAAAGCTTTAGCTTGACCTATTTGGATGACCTTGGAAGGGATTTGACTCACATTATGGTTACCCTAACTTTTACCTTTGTTAGCATCAAGTGGGTAAAAGATCTATATGTGTATAAATATTTTATATATTTTCATCAAAAAAATTCTACATATTTTTTGAGGGGATGTGGAATATGATTAGCCATAGGATTCCTGTAAAATTTAAGATTTTGATTGGCTTATTGTTGAAGATTGCTATTTGTAGGCCCAAAATGGCCACATACTTAGGAAAATTTTGAAAATTTTTACCTAAGGCATGAAGTTCCCATTTCGCACATGTTTCAGTGTATTTTGGAGCGGATCCGCAACAAAGGCTACAAATCCGCCCAACACTTGGTGAATTTTTGCACTTGGAGCAATTCCGCATAATTTCTTATGTCTTTGGCTCCAGACTGGTGACATGTCCTGAATCCGCAAAAGTTTTTGGAGAAAGATGACGTCAGCATAAAAAAGGTGTGGATTGGTGACCGCTTTATATTTTTAACATCTTTTGAGCGGCTAAGTGTTGGAGAGCCCAATTTCGGAGAGGCGCATAGAACATTTTTGCCCGGAATGGTGATAGGAGGTGGAAAGTAGAACAAAGGCATGTAGATTCATGACGAAGGGCATTTTGACTAACTTTCTTCTGGAATGGTGACAAGAAGCATTTTATACTAATGCTAGTGCAGAATGGAGGAAGAGTCACTTTACATTGTGATGGGTCCGGAATGGTGTTCTCAGTCAATACACTTGCTTAGGTCCAGAATGGAATCCATAAAAGTTTTGAAGGAGATATGACATCATCAAATTTTTGTGTGGATTTGTGAATGCTTCATCGCCAACAAAGAAAAATGAAGGATAAGGAGCGGATTTCATCCTGCTTCACTTTCAATGCATTTTAGTGTTGGATTGGCGTTCCATAGTTTTTGAAGCATGAAAGGTGATATCATCAATTTTAAAAGTGGAATGGCATTATGTTCTCTCCCCACCATTATATCAAGCTTATGTCAGATTAAATCGTAGCCATACGATGGGGGAGATCGATGATTGAGATTTTGCCAAGAATTTTGAAGCATATAAAAGGAATCTCTCATCAAAATTAAAATATAATCAGTTGGAGGAGGAAGCCAAAGCATCGAGGGTTTCAAGAAGACAAGAACTAGATATGGTTACAGATCGATGATGGCAAAGGGTTTCCAAGATAGATCAATGATGCATATGCAGTCTCCAATGGCCAGAACTTTAGTTAACATTGAACAACCAACAAGTTGTAGAGGCTCTGAGCTGCCATGGTGGTCCACTTGCAGTAGATTTCATGGAGGATGAACCAATAAGGAAATGCCAACTAGAACTCTCTATTGAGTTATTAAAATTTAATCTTTGTAATGTTTCCTAATAATTTTAATTTTTCAAACTATAAATAGAGGTCGAACCCTCATTTTTTAAGGGTCGGCTCTAGTGTGTTTGCCTATGCTACTATAAATATTCCCAAGGGCTAATGAAAGGAGCATTACATTGATTTTTACCTCAAATTTTGTGTCTTCATAATTCAATATCAGAGGTTCAAATTCCTAAGTTGTATTTCTATAAATACTTGAATGGTTAGTTTGTGCTAGATTAATGGATTACTAACTGCTAGGGTAATTGAAATCTGCTTCTGAATTAGATCTTTATTGTTAGGGAGTGCATTTCTATAAAATCTAGATATTGATTAATTCTGCTATTTGGATTATCATTGTTTAGATATTGAAATTGTTATCTACAATATTTCTCTATTATTCTTTAATGAATGAAAGTGCATTTAATTTGGGATAATGTTGATCTAAGTAATGTGCATTCAAATTGGTTTATGGGAGCTTTTTACTATAGTAACAATGTTGTTAGCCTATCCATCCACTATTGTTCACATTTTCTAACCCTAATATTTTCTTACCCTAATCTCTAAAACCCTAAGTGAGCATAATTGTGTCAACACCCTATTTAAGTTGACAAGGAACCAACCTACTCTAGAGGTTGGATTTGAAACCCCTATTTTAGTCCATCCAATGTTGAGTGTTGAGTTGTAGCTATCGGGTGCATGCCTGGATAGAAAGTAGGAAGATAGACAATCACAGTATTGAGTAAAACTTGATGCAATTTAGTGCCCAATAGTTTTTGGCATACCCGATGGGACCAGTTCACAAGGAACATGAAAACCCATCATATGAGTTATTGTTTTATCTCTACCTAGAGGAATCAAGATTTGGTGAATTATCTTGACCTTGTAAGTGGAGAATAGCAAATTCACCTAGTGACTCCCTGGTCCTTGAAACCAGAAAAGAATTACCCCTATAGACCAGTGTCCTTTCATGTATACCAGGTCTTTCAAAAGGAATAACCCTAACTCCTATTTCTATTGTGAATTACCTTATAGAGGGTCTACTATTGTCAGAAGTTTGAATCAATATTTCCTCTCAGAAGAAGAGCTTCCTGAGGAAAATCCTATAGTTAATCCAATAGCCCCTCCAACAAGACCTACACCTAGAAATATGGCATAAAATGTGGCCCCTAATCAGCCATTACAGAAGTTCCCCAACTAGAACACAATTGGTCCCCTGAGATTAGCCCAAATGAATGCCATCCCCTAGGCTATATCCAAGGCTATCCCCACTTATGATGGATCAGGGAAGACAACATATGAGCACTATCAGGATATTTTAAATCTGGTAGCAATTCACAACATAAAAGAGGAGGATATTATTGTAAGAATTCTAGCCCTATCCTTCAGAGGAAATATTTTGCATTGGTTTAGAACTCTGGAAGATAATACCATCACTTCATGGCAAGCATTGGCTGAGCCATTTGTAGAAGAATTTAATGAATCTATTGACCCTTTCTCCCTACTCAACCAGTTTACATCCATGCAAAAATCTCAGCAAGAAACTATCTCAGATTTCAATTTGAGATTTAGCAGAACATGGAAGAGAATTCCCCCTATAGCTAGACCAACTGCATGTTTGGCCTATATGTATTATATCAGAGCTCTTGGATCAGAGTTAGGCTTGTAGACACAACAATATAGAGTAGAAACCTTCCCCCAAGTTTATAATGTAGTAGTTCATGCTGAGAATATCCTAATTAATGTGGGGAGACTACCCCCCAAAATTATGCTACCTTATAACTCAAAAACCACTAATGGCCAAAGCCAAGCTGCAAACCCATATTACATGGACCCCATTTCTTTATCATCCCCATATCCACAAATGAATGCAATCCCTCAACCAAAACCATCATCCTCTATAGTTCCTTTCCCTCCCCTTCCTTCTCAAACATCCCAAGAGTTTTTTGCTATTCTTGATATACAAAATACTCTAAAAACTCTAAGTAATAGAATGAATTCAATGGAAAAGAGAGATCAAGAAAGGTCACAACAAAGGAGATTTCCATATGTGAACAAATATCAGAGACCTGGTCCTAGTAATAGTACTAGGGTCAGAGTGAATGCAGCATATGAGGAGCCTGAGTGTTCTTCAGATACTACTCTTGCAAATATTTAGTGTCTAGTATGTAATGATCCTCATGACTCATAGTCTTGTATTATGTACCAACACCATGTCCAAAAAGCTATGGATCAAGCTGAAAGAAATCAAAAGGGGAGAGTAAACATGTTATGGCAGCCTGATCAAATCATGGTTGGGAAAGAGTTGGATGAGGACAGCCCAATTGTTGTTATGACAAGGTCTGGAAAGAAAACCTTGCAAGTAGATCCCCAAAATATGGGGCAATTCCAAGTCCCTTCTCAAAAAATAAATGACCCACTTCCTCAAAGTGGTGATACTTTTCCCATTCCTCAAGCTAAAGGGAAAGAGAAGACAGACAATCTTCCTAAGAGGTTGGAAAAGAAAACTGAAGGAGACCGGATGAGATCTAAATATGAGGCTCAAGAAAGGCTTAGATTCCCCTCTATTACCAAAAGGTAAAGAATAGAAGCCACTCAATAGTATAAAAGAAAATATGGTGAGCCAGAAAGAAGGCCTGAAAGACCTACCCTAGCTAAGTCTGAGTATAATATTATTGAAGAGATGAAAAATATTCCATCAAAATCTAGTTTGTATGACACTCTGTTCATTCCTGGTTAGATAGATCTACTTAAGGCTTCCCTCAACAAGTATCCACAAGATAAGCAGGCCACTACAATCCTTAGTATACCATCAAAAAAGAAAGAAATGTCCCCTACTATTTTAAATAATAAGCCCCCTCCTTTCTATATCTCTCTAAGGATGGAAGGTTGGATAGTCCAAAATTGTATGATAGATTCAGGAGCATCAACCATAGTTATGCCCAAAGCAGTCTATGAAGAAATGGGTATGGAGTATACCCGATCTTGTCCTAGAGTATTACAATTGGATGGGACACCTATTAAGATAGTTGGAGTCATAAAGGATGTTTTAATGAGGCTACATAGAGCCCCTGAGGTGATAATAGTACAAGAAATAGTAGTGGTTGACCTAGAACCCTACTTTGGATTATGCCTTTCAAGGGAGTTTACTGCAAAATTGGGTGGATGTATGTACATGGATTATTCTAGTATGGTAATTCCTTTCAAAGGAAAGAGAATAAGGATAACACCTAAAAATCTAGTAGCTTATCATATTGAAAATATTGAGGAAGACATGTGCAATCTTACTCCCCTGGAGGAATTTGAGTTGGTTGAAAATTTTGAGGAATTGGATATTGAGGATGAGTTGCCTTTCAGAGAGGATTACAATCAGTTTGGAACTAGTATGGGGACATATAGTATCTCAGATGAATCAGAGAAGAAAATCCTTACTATATCCAATCAATATCTGAGAGAAAAGGAAACATGGATCATGCACTTTGATGGTGCTAAATGCAGAAATGGTGCAGGAGCTGGTGTGGTTTTACAGTCCCAATCAGAGGGGACAAAGAATTTTGCCTATAGACTAACATGGTCATGTACAAATAATGTTGTAGAATATGAGGCCCTGTGTCTTAGACTGATACAAGCAGAAAGCATGGGCATTAAAATTTTGAATATATATGGTGACTCTGAGTTAATCATCCATCAGGTAAGAAAAAGGTGCAGTAGTAAGCACCATTACCTAAAAGTATACAAAAATAGGGTATGGGATCTAATGGAATCCTTTGATGCCCTAAATATAAATTTTATTCCCAGAGAGAAGAATACTCTAGAATATTCATTAGAAACAAAGGGAGCTAACTTCAACCCTTATATAGACTTTGGAATCAAGAAATCCAAGGGAATCAAAATGATTTTCAGACCTGCAGTACTAGACAAGCAGATTTTTTGGTAGGTTTTTGAAAGTGATGAGTAGATAATTGAATTTATAGTAAGAGAAGCATGTCTCTCCACTATCCAAGAAGAGAATCTAGAAGATATTGATCAACAAGATGTTATTCAACTAAGGAACAATCACATTCCTAGAGGGTTGGTCACCCTAGAGAGCTTGTTTGATAATGAGGACAGAAAAAAGACCAGAGCTATGAAAGTCAATGAAAAATTTTATAAAGAAGTTGAAGTTGGTACTGAAAAGAAGCTCAATGTTGGAGTTCGATGTTCACCAGAGGAAGTAGAAGATATCAAAGCCCTATGCCTAAAATACCAAGATATTGTGGCTTGGTCATATGAAGACCTCAAGGTATATGACAAGAAAGTTATCCAACATACTATTGAGCTAGAGCCTGATGCAAAGCCTTTTAGGTAGAAGCAAAGGCCTATAAATCCAAGGATCGAAGCCATTATGAGAGAGGAGCTCTTAAATTTATTAAAGGCTAAGATCATATATCCAATAAAACATTCAACCTGGGTAGCCAACTTGGTACCCGTGAGGAAAAAGAATGGGGATATTCGTTTGTGTGTAGATTTTAGAAATCTTAACCAAGCATCCCTTAAGGATCACTACCCCCTCCCATAGATTGATAAAATATTATAGATAGTGGTAGGGGTAGAGAGGTTCTCATTACTATATGGCTACTCTAGGTACAATCATATTTGGGTGAAAGATGAAGATCAGTATAAAACAACATTCACCACAAAATGGGGCACATTTGCCTACCAGAGAATACCTTTTGGGTTGTCCAATGCGGGAGCCACATTTCAAAGAGCCATGGATTATGCCTTTGGGGCACTGATCAACAAAGTCATTCTGATTTATTTGGATGACATGACTATGTTTTCCCATGATAAGCATGACCACCTATCACACCTAGAGCAAGTTTTTCAAAAATGCAGAGAATTTGGTATTTCACTCAATCCTAAGAAATCATTCTTTGTAGTTCATGAAGGAAAGTTGCTAGGTCATGTGGTCTCAAAAGAAGGTATGGCCATAGATCCAGATAGAATTAAGTCCATTCTTGCTCTCCCATTACCTACAAACAAGAAGGTCTTACAGTCCTTTTTGGGTCAAATAAACTTTGTCAAGAAATTCATTTCTGACTTTGCACAGAAAGTAAGGCCTATATCTGAGTTACTCAAGAAGAATGTTGAGTTTAAGTGGACTGAAGTCAGGAAATAAGCTTTTGAGATTATCAAGCAGTCCATTGCAATAGCCCCAATATTGGTAAATCTATATTTTAGTAAATATTTTATCCTTTATGCTTATGGAGTTGAAGAGAGTTATGCCTCAGTGCTCACTCAAAAAGATGATCAAGGTGAAGAACATCCTATATTCTTTTGGAGCCAGACACTCCATGACTACCAGGTCAAATATAAATTTATTGAAAGACAAGTATTTGTTGTGATGAAGTCACTAAAGAAGTTCAGGTAGTACTTGGTACAAAGTAAGACCCTGGTATATGTTGTTCATCCAGATGTAAGAAGTTTTATCCTTCAAGGTGAACTAGGAGATAAAAGGGCTGGTTGGATTACCAAAATCTAAGAATATGATGTAGAGATACATCCCACCAAGTTGGTGAGAGGTAGGGCCCTATGCCAAGGTCTAATAGAGGTAGCAACATTAGCAGAAGTGACAACTTGCCAGACAGCAGAAGAGGATCAAGTTGAAGGAGTACAGACAGTAGACTCTGATTGGGTTGATCAGATGATCAAATACTTTCAAACTGGAGTATGCCCTCCTAATATAAATACATCCCAAAGGAGGAGATACAGGTTACAGGCTTTGAAATATGTATTGCTTCTAGAAGGCCTGTATAAAAGAAATTTGGATGGAGTCCTTCTAAAATGCTTAAAATATGATCAACAACAGAGGGTTATTGAAGAGTTCCATGGAGGACCAGTTGGAGGACATAGCTCAGGTAGAGTTACAACTTTGAAAATCATAAGAGCTAGGCTATTATTGGCCTACTATATTTACTGATACTTTTAGGGTTACTAGGGCCTGTGACAAATGTCAGAGATATGTTGGAAGGACAAGGAATGCTTCATTCCCCCTCAGGCCGATACAAGTTGAAGAACCTTTTCAGCAATGGGGGTTAGACTTCATAGGGGTCATCAACCCTAATTCCTTAGTAGAACATAATTTTATTCTAACTACCATAGATTACCTTACCAGGTGGGTAGAGGCCATTCCTACAAAGAAATCAGATCAAGAAGTTGTGATCAATTTTATGGAGAACTTGATTTCAAGGTTTGGAGTTCTAGAAGCCTTGGTGAGTGACAATGGCCCAAATTTCATAGGAGCCAAGTATATTGAGTTTTCTAGCAAGTATGGCATCACTCTTAAGAATACTTCAAATTATTACCCATAGGGTAATGGACTTGTTGAATCTACCAACAAAAACTTGTTAAGGATTTTGAGGAAGTCACTTGAAGGGAACAAAAGAAGTTGGCACCTATTACTGGACCAAGATTTATGGGCTGATAGGATTACTATAAATAATTCCATTAAAACTTCTCCTTATGCTCTGGTGTATGGAAAAGAGGTAGTATTACCTATCCATTTGGAAATTCTAGCACTTAAGCTTGTCAATACAGAGGAAGAGTCAGAGGAAAATCTAGTAAAAACTAGGCTGACCCACTTACTACAACTTGAAGAGAATAGAGCTCAGGCATATGATAATTTTCAAAAGCATTCCTTAGATATCAAGGCATGGTTTGATAAGAAGGCCAGATTCAAAAAATTCTAGGTTGGAGATTCAGTTCTCAGGTGGAATGTTGATAGAGCAAAACCGGGCAAACATGAAAAGTTTGATTCTTTTTGGGATGGCCCTTTCAAAATAGTAGAGGCCAAGGAGTCCAATGTGTTCCAGCTTGAAGATCTAGAAGGGAACATACAACTGATTCCAGTAAATGGTTTTCATCTCAAACTCTACTATGTTTGAAATCATAAGCTCATTGTAACATATGTATATACATTGTATTATATTTCCCTTTCTTTCTGCACTTTGTATTCATTATTTCTTTAACATTTAAAAAAAAAAATATTTAAAAAAATGGCTAAGTGTTGGCAAAGGATTCAGTGAGGTTCCATTCCACATGCAAATACACGTAAAGTATAGCGGAATGGTGAGCATCTCCAATCCGCATCAAAATACATGAAGATCTCAGTGGAACGGAACCAATGTGATTATCCACGCATGAAATGAGTTAATGGTCAATAGAAATTAAACACATCTTCAATCCACTAGTTTCAAGACTAAGGTGGAGCGAAGTGGTGATTTTATGATTGTGCCATATGGAGAGAAAGGAAAAATCCTACATTCAATGCTAAAGATCCCATACTCGAACCAAAGAGTAGACAAAGCGACACCATGAGGTGGTAACCAAATTTGAATTTTTAGCCAATGAGAGACTAGAATGCCACCTTCGAGCCACCAAAAGGAATGAGTGGGAATTGGAAAGTATGCCAATGGGTAGATTGCGTAGTAGCCACATTAATGGTGGAAGATATGTATGCACCAAGAAATAAAAGCATCAAAAAGCATGAGCAACATTCATTCAATGGCAAATCACATTCATAGAGGAGAAAAGAGTGAAATAGTACTTAGAAACATTCACTATGAATTTTAGAGAAAATGTAGATTGTTGCTAGCAAGATGGCTCCAAAGAAAGTGCTCACGAAAGCATAGAAGATAGGAGCAGAGTTGCAAGCTCATGTGCATCAAACCAGATGAATTGCAGACACAGTAATGACAAGAGTAAGGAGGACCCTTCTAAGGACAAGTTTTGAATTCAGATACTTTGAGGGAAAGCCAATGCGACTACAAGGTACTATAGCTATAAAATATTTCTTGTTCTCCTATATCTATGATTCTGCACATCATTGTCCCGAGTTAGTCTCTGCTATGATCAAGTTCTATGATTCCAAAAATAGAATGATAAAAACCTCTAAAGGCATTCCCCTATTCACAATTACCAAAGAATTTTACCATGAATTATTCACCATAGGAGTAGGTCCACCTTCAGAACCCAAACCATTTGACATAGCAGAGCAATCAAGGGCTTATACCTCATTAATAACATCAAAAGAAAAGGGAGCTATAGAAAAATGGCTTCATCTCAATTTCAAAAGAATAAGAGAGCAAGATGAAATGCCTGAAGTTCCAATTCACATTGATGAATTTGCAAACCCTGAACTATTTTCTATGTTGGCCTGTATGGAGGGTTTAGACTCTGACAGAATGGTGTATGGTTGGAAAATTGTTGTAGCCTATTGTATTTCAAATGAAAGAATGTATGAGGAAGGTGCGGAGGAAAAAGGGACTAGGGTTATCTATTTTGACTGGCCAACCTTTCTTGCTCAAAGGATACATGAACAATTAGTAAGAATGAAAAGGGGCTCTGATGCTCCTAGTTTTAGGCATTGCTCAAGCCTGGTTTGGATGTTTTATGTTGTTATTAAGGATAAGATGCCTTGGATTCTGGTTAAGGACAAAACCAGTGATGGGGAGCCCTTACCGGTTTATTATTGGACAAGTCATTTGAGGAGTAGTGAGTCTTTTTATAGATTCAATTTGGAATTCCTTGGACCTGCTTTGAAAATAATGTATGGAGAGTGCCCTAGATTGCCACCTCTGGCTAAGAAAATTTTGAGAGTAGAGGGTGCCGAAGAAGGAGATTGGTATCTTTTGACCGAGGGCACAATAATCAGACTATATGGATTCATGGGTAAACCTTTTCTCCTACCCCATTTTGTCACAGATAGGCTCTTTGCCTTGGAATATTTGAGGTAGGTAGAGTACATTGATTTGAATTATGGTTCAGGAAGGAAGAGAAAATCTCTGCTAACCTACCACACTGTGGATGATATTACTATCACAAAGAAGGGGTAGAGTGAGAAAATTGACCAATACCTTGATAGGTTAGGTCTATTTTATATTCCCCAAATATGGAGTTATGACCTTGATGATATTTTCACCAAAAGGAATGTAGCCCTAAATGGAGACAAAGCTTACAAATTTGAAAAGAGGCCTAGGGCTCATTTTGAACAAGGCAGAAACAATGATGAGACCACTCTTTTGGAGTGGAATGTTTCAAAAATGGGTCAACTACCTCCATGGCTAGATTTCTATGAATAGATTGTGGATTTTGATCCAGACAAGAAGAAGAGCCATCGACTGACAGAGGCCATCATTCATGATATTGAAGAGAAAACTAAAAAGAAAAAGGACCCTCAACCTGATGAGGACACTACTGAAGAAGTAGAAGAGGTAGAGCAATGGAATGTAGTGAAGATATCATATTGGTGGAGAATGAGAATTGAAATTGGAAAACCTAAGTCCAGGTTTGGCATGAAGATTGATAATGAGTTTTCTAAAAAGTATGATGAAAATATCAAAACCTGGAAGCCTAAGGACATCAGAAACATAGTGTTAATAGTTGAAAAGTCCTAGGTTGGTTCTGAAACTCTCTCTCCACCCATAGACCAAGAAGCTCCAATAGAAGAGCATGTGACTCCTTTGACGACTGTTGAGGTCCCAAAGACATTTCAGCCTACCACTAAACAGGTAGAGAAGTTTCCTAAGGGAGCACAACTTTTGAGAAAAATGTAATATTCAAGTGAAAAAGTTATCAGTACTCCAGTCATAGAGGTAGTGACTAGGCCTAAATGCTTAGCTCTAGGGGGAAGCCTCTAGATACAGATATTGACTAGAAAAAGAAGGATGAAAGATTCAGATTTACTCCCCTCACTTTCACTACCATAGCATCAGTGGAATTGCATCCCATTTTTGAGCAAGTCTTGCTTAAGAAACAGCACAAGGAGAAGTATCTGAGGAAGATTCAGAGAGTGAGTTGGCTTCCTTTCAATTAATTCATAGAAGAGCTAAAAGAGCTCCAGAAATAAGGGAAAGAGAGGTTTCAAAGAAATAGAGGTTGGATATAGAGGAGATTGCTAAAGAGGTAGTTATTTCAACTACATAAGAATTGACTCATCAAGAGCAGCAATAGGATATAGAGGTAGAACAAGAACACCCTACATCTGTAGGTGAAGGTATGGTTTCTAATCCCTCTTCTCCTCTTCATCCTCTTGAATCCCCAAGGAAGTCTCCCTCCCTTTCTAGTCAAGAAAATATGACAAAGGTACCTTCTCCCTCTCATAGTCCACCCCATGTTTCATTGGTCACCACTGAAGTACAAGTCATCCCTTCTCCCCCAAAGTCACCCCAAATCCCACTTTCATCATCTGAGGTTCCCACTTCATCATCTCCCATCATTTCATCTTCACCATTGAAATCACCACCCCCATCAAAGGAACAAATTGTTCCAAGCACCCCCACTCATCCAATTGTTAGTCTTGCTTCAATTTCTATGAGTTTACCAATAGCTACCACAACAATAGTTACAGAGTCCACTATTGTTACAAAAACTACTATAACTACTTCCACACCACCATTGTCAATGGTTGAGTCCACCCTTACATTCCTAGTATCTTCATATCCCCTAGCTACTAGTTATTCAAGTCATATAACTTTGCCAAAGGAGCAGGCAACCACACAAAAAATAAATGATTTTTAGGCAGAGAAGCTATCTAAGCCTTCCAACAAGATGGTTATAAGAAGAAGGAGCATGTATGTTGATCCAATCTCAAGGCAAAGGATATCTAGGTCCATGGTCCCCCTTGTAAGCAAGCCTGAGACCGAGATGACTATCCAAGATTATCGAGTTGAAGAAATAACAGAGGACATTGAGAAGCTTCCTGAAGAAGATGAGTTGGTAATGGCCAGAGCCCACTTAGAGACCTTCTATGTGAAGAATGATATATCCAAAGAGAAGGTGGGTAAACTGGAGAAATAGATTGAAAAGCTTCAAAAGACTATGAGTAATCAAAAGGAAGTGGAAAAGGCTTTGAAAAAAGAGGCCAAGAGCTGGCAAGAAAAGTTCCAAGAAGCCAATAAGCTCAAAGATCAACTAGGAGAGCAAAAGAAGTTGAATGAAGAACAAGCAAAAGAAATTCAAAGTTTGAAACAATAACTTCAAATTGAGAAAGCTAAGTCTTCTAGCTTTTCTAAAGTTGGATTAAAGAATATTAGAAAAGAATTGCTCTTCGAGGTCCAAGAGAAATGTTCAGGGCTTCAGCTTATGATTGATTATCTAGATGATGCCAGCCGCTTACTCCCCAATGTTCAGAAATATTTAGATCAAATCACTGGAGAGTTGCAACCTATGGTGATTCCAACAGAACAGATGTACAAGTTGGTTGATAGTAGACTCAATGATTCTGCTAAGCCAATTCCCAATAAAGAATGGAATCTTGCTAGAGTTGCTGCTAGAACCATGGTCAAGAAGCACAGGGCACTTCAAAAATCTTGGTTGTTGTTTGATAGGATTGAAGGAGTGATTAAAGATGTGGTGGATGTAAACAAAGAAATGATTCAAGTTGGTTTCAAAGGTTTGTGGATGGAGGATCACAACTTGCTATCCATGGAAGAGATCCAGAAGAGCATTGATGAAAATTTGAGGATGAATCTGGAATTGATTCTCTTGAAGAGCCACTAAACCAAGAGCAAGTTGCTCAACTGATCATTGATTTTACTAGGCTGAGAGATCTCATGGAAGATCTGGTAAGCAGAGGGAATGCTGCTAACTATGAGGATATTGGAGAATTGTAGTATATTTATAAGCAGTTAAAAGAGACATCAAACCCCTCTAGAGTAGCCTAGAATCAAGCTTTACATTCTTTAAAGTTGATGATTCAATTGTTTGGTGATAATTCTAGAGGAAGAAATAAAAAACAATCTTCTCTAGAAGAAGAAGAAGAATAAGAGAATGAAGAGGAGGCCAAGGAAGAGGCCCACCAAGAAGAGCAGGATGGAACCACTACAGGCCCGGAAGGGGCACACACTTAAGTTATTTTTTTTTTTGTACATATACACAAATTTTGTATTTTTGTTTTTTGCTCTGAAAATTGTCAAAAATAAACAATAAAGGCATGAAGCCTAGAGAGGCACAGAGAGCAGCAGATTTTGTGTGAAGGTATTTTTGTGAGTAGGCCTTATAAGAAGAGTAGAACTATATTTTGCAAAGATAGTGAAGTAGTTTTGCTATAAGGGCACAGAGATAGATTTTGGAAACAATAGAGGAACATGTGTCTATTGCATAGTCTACATATGAGTAGTTATCCTCTATGTTGCTTGAAGCATGGTCTCGATGTGAACTTCTACTCTCTAAGAGGACTATTTTTAGAGGGTAGTGTTCATATGGAAATTATTCTTTAAAGCATATTTTTGAAGATGAGCATTTTTTGACTCCTGTAGCCCAATGGATAAGACTCTGAGTTCTATGGATTTGCAAGAAAATCCACCCGGGAGGCGCTAGAATGTAGGCCCAAAATGGCCACATACTTAGGAAAATTTTGAAATTTTTACCTAAGGCATGAAGTTCCCATTTCGCACACATTTTAGTGTATTTTGGAGTGGATCCGCAACAAAGGCTACAAATCCGCCCAACACTTAGTGAATTTTTGCACTTGGAGCAATTTCGCATAATTTCTTATGTCTTTGGCTCCGGACTAGTGACATGTCCTGAATCCACAAATGTTTTTGGAGAAAGATGATGTCAGCATAAAATAAGTGCAGATTGGTGACCACTTTATATTTTTAATATCTTTTGAGTGGCTAAGTGTTGGAGAGCCCAATTTCGGAGAGTGCATAGAACATTTTTTCCTAAAATGGTGATAGGAGGAGGAAAGGAAAATAAGAGATGTGCGGATTCATGACAAAGGGCATTTTGACTAACTTTCTTCTAGAATGGTGACAAGTAGTTTTATACTAATATCAATATAGAATGGAAAGAAGAGTCACCTTACATCGAGTGGTCCGGAATGGTGTTCTGAGTTAATACACTTGCTTAGGTCTAGAATAGAATCCATAAAATTTTTGAAGAGAATATGATATCATCAACATTTTTGTGTAGATTTGTGAATGCTTCATCACCAAAAAAGAAAACATGAAGGATAAGGAGCGGATTTCATCCCACTTCACTTTCAATGTATTTTTGTGCTCGATTGGCATTCCACAATTTTTGAAGCATAAAAGGTGATATCATCAATTTTAAAAGTGGAATGGCATTGTGATCTCTCCCTACCATTATATCAAGTTTATTTTAGATTAAATCATAGCCATACGATGGGGGAGATCGACGATTGAGATTTTACCAAGAATTCTGAAGCATATAAAAGGGATCTCTCACCAAAATTCAAAATACAATCAATTGGAGGAGGAAGCCGAAGCATCGAGGGTTTCAAGAAGATAAGAACCAGAGATGGTTATAGATCGATGATGGCAAAGGGTTTCCAAGATATATCAATGATGCATATGTAGTCTCCAATGGCAAAAATTTAGTTAATATCGAACAACTAACAAGTTGTAGAGGCTCCAAGCTGCCATGGTGGTCCACTTGCAATGGATTTCATAGAGGATGAACCAGTAAGAGAATGCCAACAAGAACTCTCTATTGAGCTATAAAAGTTTAATCTTTGTAATGTTTCCTTATTATTTTAATTTTTCAAACTATAAATAGAGGTCGAACCCTCATTTTTAAGGGTCGGCTCTAGTGTGTTTGCCTATCTACTATAAATATTCCCAGTAATAAAAGGATTATATTTTTTTTCCCCCCAAATTTTTTCCTCCATATTTTTATTTAGGGGGGTTTAAATCCTTTTTTTTTTCAATTCTTTGAATACTTGAATGGTTAGTTTGTGCCAGATTAATGGATTACTAACTGCTAGGGTAATTGAAATCTACTTCTGAATTAGATCTTTGTTGTTAGGGAGTGCATTTCTGTAAAATCTAGATATTGATTAATTCTGCTATTTGGATTATCATTGTTTGGATATTGAAATTGTTGTCTGCAATATTTCTCTATTGTTCTTTAATGAATGAAAGTGCATTTAATTTGGGATAATGTTGATCTGAGTAATGTGCATTCAAATTGGTTTATGGGAGCTTTTTGTTGTAGTAACAATGTTGTTAGCCTATCCATCCACTATTGTTCACATTTTCTAACCCTAATATTTTCTTACCCTAATCTCTAAAACCCTAAGTGAGCATAATTGTGTCAACACCCTATTTAAGTTGACAAGGAACCAACCTACTCTGGAGGTTGGATTTGAAACCCCTATTTTAGTCCATCCAATGTTGAGTGTTGAGTTGTAGCTATCGGGTGCATGCCTGGATAGAAAGTAGGAAGATAGACAACCATAGTATTGAGTAAAACTTGATGCAATTCAGTGCCCAACACTATTGTTACTGATAAACTATTTAGCTTAGGCGTATTATCTATATTTTTGTTCTTCTTTGATAGCATAAAATTTAAAATCTTGGCCAAAGATAATATCATATAATAACTTCTTGAGAAGAAAATAAGCTTGAAAGGAATGTCTAGGAATACCATGCTAGAAATAAAATAGGTCACCATGGAAGCTAGCATGCATAGGATTTTTGTCATTAATTGTAAGAGGATTTTAAAGTTGCTTAGATATTTTCTTATTGATTTTTACATGGTCATAGATCAGATACCATAAAATAAACAATTTTTAAATAAATTTTGCTTCTATTGCTATTCTTAATATTTATTAATGAGGTAGATAGGGTGATATTTTTGTTTATCATTTATGTCTATTGTGACTACATTTTTAAGTAATTACACATTATTATTTTCATCAATAATAACAACACTCTTGTTATTCTTAGGTTGTATTTATAGTACTATCCTATTCTAATATTCTTCTAATATTTCTTGCATATAGCATTATGTCATTCAAAGATTTGAAATTAAGTTGTGTTGATCACATTCTAAGTTGGGGTAAAAATAATATTATGAACATGTCTTAAATGGTATCATTATCAATGTTGTTTTTGGATTGATAACTGAGGTATTTCTATCTGCAAATGTAAGCATTAATTATTTCATGTGACTCTTTATTTATCATAACATATTGGTGAATGTCATCATTAGGTGTTGTCTTATATTCAAATTTATTTGTAAATATATTAATTAATATCTCAAAGGCATGGTTTAAATCTTTAGATAAGTTTGTATACCACTCTAACCTATTTTCCTTGAATGGTTTAAAAGTAGTTTTGTTGTACCATTAAGATTATATCTTATCCATTGTTTGTATACATTGAAGAACACGTTAAGGGATTCCTTAATTATCTTCTTTTTATTTTAGGATAGTTAGATAAATATACATAAGGTATACAACGCTAAAACAAGTGAAAAAGGTTTATTGAGCTACTTATTAAGCTTAGAATTTTTCACTTGAACTATGTTGACTGGTTGCCTTGTTATGAGTAGTGGAGGTATAACTACTAGAACTTTCCCTAGTGAGTATAATTATGCTTCTGAGTATATTTGTGGAATAACTTTTTATTGTATTTTTTATTCATATTATTGTTGTAGTTGTTGAATTTACATGGATAGCACTTTGTTTTTGAGATCCTCCACCTATTTTCTAAGTATTTTATTTTTATCGTATTATGCATTTGTATGATCCATTGGTAAAATTTTTTGAGCATATATTGTTAGAGTTAGAGTCTATTACATCATTTGGATCATGTAAATGTACCTTCCTAGGTACATACTTAGGACATTAGATTACTTTAGGGGGAAGTTATCTAGTTACTTTATGCAATGTAATAAATGCACAAGTGTCAATGTGCAAGTTGTAAATGTGCAAGGTGTCCCTTGCACAACTAGGTAGAGTGTTGGCCAAGGAATCTATCTTCCATTATAAAAGGGCCTCATTGTAAGAGTTTGATAAGTAAGTCAGTAGGTAGTAGTAGTAGTACTGGGTGACTCCATTAGTGATGGAGTACATTATAGTTCTGTAGCATCTTGCATGGAGTGTCCATTTCCTCCATAGCAATATTGTATTCATTTTTGTCATTTCTATTTATAGCATATTTTTGCAATCTCGTAAATTTACTTTCTTTTATATTTTTGCATCTTGTGATTGCCATCTCCCATTGCAATCTACCTCAAAAGCTAACAGTGGTATCAGAGCCATGGTAGGTCTAGTCATAGTAGAACTAGCTACTGTAGAGTGAGAGGAGAACCACCATTATTGTTGAGCCTAAATTTTTTGTGAACCTGATTTGCCACAGTGCACAGGCTCTTGCAAAAATATTTAGAAGAATCAAGGTGGTAGGGAGAGCTTTGAGAAAGTGCTATTGCTAAAATAGGGCCAGTCACCATAGCTTCAATTTTTGCAAACTGGATGTTCCATTGAATCCATTGCATGTGAATTTCATTAAGATCATCTGGTAGAACAGACTGAAAAGAGAAATTCTGAAATTCATTGGGCTCAGAGTCTTCCCATAGAGTTACAAAAAAAACTCGTGAAGATAAGGACTCAACATTTGATCCACTAGTTTGATGAATCAACTAGTGAAGCTCATCTAAGAGATCAGAGAAGTTTACTATTGCCTGAAGTTTCTTTTATTGTAGGGAACTAACCCTCAGATGATTGGGGCACCTCCTACAATAGAAATCTAGGAGATTTCAACTTCGTTACCCGAAGGTCGAAGTGCCTTCATAGTGCAGAGATTAGTTTTTTAAAAGAATACTTTAGAAGAGACTCTAGGAGGAGTCATAGTGAAGTCTAGAGATTGAAGATCTCTATTGATAAAGTCAACTTCATAAAAAAGGCCATAGAAGCCTTGATCTAAGAAAATGCCATAGAAGCCTTAATCCTAAAAAGGCCATAAAACCTTGATCTAAAAAAGGCCACAGAAGCCTTGATCCTAAAGAAGACTCCAGAAGAGAGTACCTAATTCAGAAGCAGATTCAGATTTTAGTACTAATCATTTATTGTAGGGAAAGGAGATTCAGTAAGTTGGGAAACTTCCTACAAGAAATTTAGGAAGAGTATTTTCTTTAGAATCAATCCAACACCTGAAGCAAACTTGAAGGTGAAGAGATCTAGTGAAGATCTCATTGAAGAAACTTCTAGTCTTGGAAGGACAAGAAGGACTAGGAGAGCCATATTCAAATCTAGAAGCAGCAGAATCAAGTGATCCAAGAAGGAGATCTCAATTCCAAAAGTTGAAGGTCTCAAGGAAGACCAAAGTAGCTATAGATTCAAAGACCTAGGAGAGGTCTCAAGGAAAAAGGCTTGGAGAGCCTTGTTGCTGAAGCAAGATCATCAAAAGAGTTCCTAGAAGAACTCATTGGAGAAATTCTCCATCAAGGAGAAACTTTTTGATAAGGGAAATATTTGGGACAATTATCACCATCCGACAACAAGCCCAATCAGGAGAAGAAGAATTGGCAAGGAGTGCCAAAGAAGATACATAAGACCTCAAGACATTCAGAGTCTTGAGAAGAAGAAGATCCTGCTTGAAGTCAGAATTCGACAAGAAGACTTGAAGACAAAAGGAGTTTGTCAAAGCCGAGAGACTTGAAGATTACCTTTCAAGAAGGCATAAATATTCCTCTGAATCCATAGAAAGGAGAAGATCAAACCACCAAACCCTAGGCTCATGAAAGAAAGTTTGAGACCTCTTTTTGGTGAAGGAGGAGTTATTTGGAAAAGCTAACAAAAGTTGCAGAAATCTAAAGCAACAAGCTTGATCTACATTCTCTACAAAAGCTATCAAAAAGGTAAGCAATTATTGGTGCAAGTGAATTCATTAATCAGATTACTCAACAGATTTGTTAAAGCACCTTATGTTAGATCAGAAGTTGCAAAGAGGAAAATTGTATTATAAGTCTTCAAAAGTGCAAAAGAAAAGAAGTTCTTTTTAAGGTTCATTTGCACATTAATTTGGAGTTGATTTATGAAGTTACAATCAACTACCTATCTTATATCTTGAAAAAAGAAGACTAGATCCTACAACTGTGTTTGTAGTGAAATTCAAAAGAATTTATTCCAGATTATATTTGAAAGGTTGCAGTGGAATTGTTAAGAGCATTTTTGAGAAATTAGTGGAGCAATAAGGTGAATTTATTGTTACCATTTATAGTGCATCTATTAAGCACCATTCTAGTTAATTTTTTAACTAGTTGCTCTAAATTAGTTTGTGTTGTTAAGAAGCACAAAAATAAAAAAATATACAACACTTTAGTGGCCAAAAGAAGCCACCATTACAAGAAGAAAGGTGGAGTAGAAAACCACCATTGAAATCCTTGAAGGAAGCCTCAAATCGAGACCTTGGAAGTCTCAAGATTCAAGGAGAATATAAGGATTTATTTTTCAGCATAGAGTGCAGGAATCCTCATTTCATTAGCTTGGATTGACTATCATCCAAAAGAAGCAAGAAGGATTATAAAAATTCTTCATTTTGGTGCAAGAATTACATATTACAAAAGGCACCTCTTTTGTTCCTTGGAAGAACAAAGGTATTACCATTTACAAGGGGTAGAAGGATGTTCTTATCCAATAGACTTATGACCAAGGGAAGGAGCTATCAAAAATCTCACACAAGTAGTAGATTTATGACCAAAGGAAGAGCCACCAAAGAGCTCACACATCCTTGTTCAATAGACTTATGACCAAGGGAAGGAGCTATCAAAAAGCTCACACAAACAATAAATTTGTAGCCAAAGGAAGAGCCATCGAAGAGCTCACACGTCCAAGAGTTGAGGTGTTTAAAAACACCATTTTTCCTCCATCAAATTCAGCCCTATAAGCAATGCATCACCTGCAATAGTGGAGCCATTGAAAGAAGGTATTATCACTCATGCTTACGTAGAAAGAAGGGTAACATTCAGTGATAGGTTATCTACATAAAATATAAAGCAAAAGGATACTCATTGGCTATTATAACCAATACTGAAGAAAGGTAGAAATCGACATTAAAGACCTACAAACAAGTGCAGAGATAAGAGCTATACCTAAGGCATCCATTGAAGTGAGCATCCACCAAAAGAAGAGCTCAAAAGTGTGCCATAAGACCGTGAAGCTATCCAGTTGTAGTCATCCATCATCCTCACCAAGCCAACATGCAAAAGAAAGCTTGCATACCAAGAAACATAGCAAGCTCACGTAGGGTGCAAAGATAAAGGAGAAATTAGGGTTGCAAGCTCATATTTGGAGCATTAGAAAGAAGGCTTGCATGCACAAGCCACTTGGCACAAACTCTCTACGTCTCCCAACGTTCAAGCGCTCACCTAAAGGGAGTTACATTCATTTGGAGGGAGTTAATATTCTTTGGAGGTTACCACCAACCTCATCATTGTCGAAGGAACGTTAAAGAAGTCTATCTTGTAATGCTTCATGTGACACTTGTCACGAAGCCCATCCTTCTTAAGATGTCAATCTTGGAGAATGAAAGACACAATAGTGTGTGAAGTAGAATGCAACCAAGAAAAGCAAGGGAGTAGTCAAATGGAGTTAAAGCATCGAGGTGAAATGGCTATACACCATTCAACGATGTAAGGAAAATATTTAAGATGCTGTCATAAAACCAACGAACAACACTTGCATTTGGAGAAGCCCTGCAAGGCATATCCTAAGATATCTTTCATCTCCTAGTTGCAGAAGTGAAGGATCGCCAATCAAGGAATGAGTTTGCACCGATCAAAGAGGGCTCTGACTGCCCATGAGTGCTACGCAACACGTAGCTACGAATCTATCGACGCACAACATTAAAGAGCGATTGAGGTAAAGGTTGATCTTTATGCTTGTTTTAACATAAGTTTTTTGGAGTTATAAGGGAACATTTTATCTATTGCAATATTCAACATTAGATATTCATTAAGCAAGCATACTTCATATTTGTTAATATTTGCAAAAGTTATCAAGGAGGAATAAGGGTTATTATTATTGTTATTTAAATTACTTGCAAATATTATTTTCTAATTTTTCCAAATTTGGGAGTTATAAGGAATACAACATCAAACTTAGGAATTGGAAATTAGAAAACATTAAAATCAACCAAAAGGGGTATTTAAAGAGGTTTATTAAAGTTTTCAAAAGTTGGGATTTTTATAGTGTTGTCTCAAAAACACTTAAAGGAAGAAAAATAAATACCAACTTCAAAACCTCTTCAAAGAATTGAAAATAGTGCTTAGTTCAATAGGAGTAATAAGGAGATAGAGAAGTTGTTTTTTGTATTTACAAAATTTTACAAAATCAACTTAAAATTGAACTACAATTTACAAAAGCACTATATTGATCATATATCCTATCCAAAACATCCTAGGGAGTCATAAGGCATTCTACAAAACTTGGTAATATTAGCATCCATAAAAAATTATCAAGTTCTAAATTCATTGGATAGATGTAAGCTTGCTACAAAACCTAAAAACTTATTAGGTTTGTGAACTCTCATCATTAGGGAGATATAAGGAAGTCTACATAACCTAAGGGTTAACAAAGGTTTTATCAAATCAAGCTTTTATATATTCTAAGGGTTACATATACCTTAATATTGGGAGCTATAAGGTATACTACCAAAATTCTCACTCTTTTACCTCTTCAAATGGAAAAAGGAACATCATGCAATAAGTGCAAAAATTGCTCTAACAAGAATCACTCCACAAAGCATGATAACACTTGGTACATTGACTCAGGAGCAAGTCATCATATGACAGGAAATCTACAATGGTTTGATTACCTTGAAATTATCAAAGGTTACAGACTAAGAATTGCAGATAGCCAAACCTATCCTATTCATGGATATGGATGTGTAACACCAAGCAAATCATTTCCAAATATTTTGCTACAAAAAGTATTGTATATTCCTGGATTAACATTCAATCTCATTTCAGTAAGCAAGTTGGTGGAAAACAACTATATGGTCAATTTTAGATATATGAATGGCATCAATACATGTCTTATCTTGAATCAAGGTGAGATAGAAGCAACATGATCAATCCATGGGAACACATATATCCTAGACTCAATGGAAATCTCACAAGACATTGTTATATTTCAAAATGATGCTAACACATTTCCAAAAGAACAAGTTGAAGAAAATGAAGAACCAATACATCATAGAGGCAAGTGCAAAAGAATCAAAATAAAAAATATGAGGGGACAAGTGCACCATGCTCTACTCAGCCATCAACAATCAGAGGAAGAAGCAGAACCTAATGAAGATACTCATGGAGAGAACAATACAAGAGAATAGATAGAAGAAATTGAAGAACTAGATGAAAATTATGAGGAGAAAGCTCTATCAACAAATGTAACACTTTTGCTTGAACAAGTTACAAAGAATCCAGAGAAAGTGATGCAGGAGCATCCGAAAGCGGTAGAACAATCTTGCATCTTCAATTTTCTTTTTATGTTCAGTACCTTTTAACTTGTTGATTTTACGAAGTGGGGAAGGTTTTGTGAAGCAGTTTTGGTTTGGAATGGTTTTAAAAGGCAAGGAGGGGAAGGGTCGCGAAATCGTGACCCAAAAGTCTACAGTTTGGCTTGGTGGGTTTTCGTCGCGATATCGCGACGGTCTCACTTTGCAAAAGTAAAGGGCTTCAGTCGTCGCGATATCGCGACGTCGCGATATCGCGACGTTCTATTAAACTTTGCGGAGGAGGAAGGTTCTGTCGCGATATCGCGGCTAATGTGAAGTCGCCACGTGGCACAGTGGGTCTAAGGCACGAAAGTGGTTAGAAAGTGCAAGGCACCATGGAACCAAGTTGTGGAGGTGGTTAGGTCGCGATATCACGACGTCGCGATATCGCGACAATTTGGATCGAAAGAAGGCAAGCAGTGGTTGGGTCGCGATATCGTGACATGTCGCGAAATCGTGACATGTCGCGATATCGCGGCCAAAGGAAGGCAGCCCGAGACAAACACGTAGACGGCCATACAAGGTCGGATTTGACACATGGCTGCCACGTGTAATGAGACAACTCAGCCAGTGAAGAAAAGGGGACCAGAATGGGACACGAAAGCTATCGCGTAAATTTAAGTGGAGTTGACGGCCACGTATGGTAAGGTTAAAATCAATCAATACAGCAGTTCGAAGGTGGAGATTTGAACAAAACATCGATGCAGAAGAGCAGTCTAACCCAGGGCAGCGGTTGCAGAGTAAGGAAGACCATTAATGTCGGGCTCTTGGTAGATCGGGCAGATGGCCCATTTATGATCTAAATTTTGAAAACCCCGAAAAGGGGGGAAAGTTCGAATTTGAATCTTGTTAGGCAGGCATTAATTGCCTAGAGGATCGGGGCCTCGATAAAACCCAAAATTTTGTAATAGGGAGGGATGGTGAAGTTCGGGATTGGCGAAGAAGTGGTATACTGGAGAGAATACTGTAAACCGTATTAAGCTATTTTTAATGAAATTACCATGAAATTACTGTGATTGTGTTTGTGTGAATCCCGGCTTGCCATCAAGTGGTATCAGAGCGGGAGCTCCTGAGCGTGTAACAGATCGCCGGAGAGAGGCAGTTGCACCAGGATCCGTGGAAGAATTCAAAAAAAAAAAAAATAATAATAATACAGAGAAAATATCATGCCTCCACGAAGGAACCGTGGCGGAGCAGGAAATGTGGTGCCGGCCGAAGACTTCCGGGCCTTGCAAAGACAAGTTCAAGCCTTGCAAGCAGAGTTACGCAGAAGGCGCGAACCCGGAGGGGAAGAGGAAAGTGAAGATGAAGTTGAAGAGGAAGAACAGTCTGAGGAAGAAGCAGAAGCTGTGGATCCAGCTCAGGCCCGGTTGTATAAGGCCATCTCTCAGATTGGAAAACAGCCAAAAATGGAGGTATCTACCTACTCGGGAAATCTGAATCCAAAAGAAGTGATTGACTGGATAAATGATTTAGAGGAATATTTTGAGTATGAGGAGGTTGAAGACCCTAACCGGGTCAGATTTGCTAAGACCAAGTTAAAGGGTCATGCCAACATTTGGTGGAGGGGAATGCGGTTGGAGAGAAATAGAAGAGGGAAAGAGAGAATAACAAGATGGGATAGAATGGTGGAGAAGCTTAAAAGACAGTTCATCCCGACAGATTACGAGTTGGATCTGCTAAGAAAAATGCAGAGCTTGAGACAGACAAACAAAACTGTCCAAGAGTACATTGAAGAATTTTACAAAATTTCTATTAGAACAGGGCATTTAGAGGCAAATAAAGAGAAAGTAGCCCATTACATTAATGGGTTGAGGCTTGGTATCCAGGAAGAACTGAGCCTGGTTCGAGTAAACACCATTGAGGATGCTTATCAATTTGCCTTGAAGGTAGAAGAAAAGCTAAACAGGCGGTTTGAAGGCAAGCAAAGAGGAAGAGGCCGAGGTGGAAGGACTGGTGGGAGGACCAGTGGAGAAAAGTACAAGGATCCAAAGAAGACCGGTGAAGCCGATAGTAACCGGGACCAAAAAGAAGAAGATGTTTATCAGCCCCGAGATCAGAACAACTACCCAAGAGGACGGGGTGGATCTGGACGAGGGTTTGGAAGGGGAGTATTTCGTGGAACATGTTTCCACTGTGGTGAAGAAGGACACAGGGCATTTGAATGTCCACAACACCGAGAAAGAACAAACAAGAGGCCTGAGGGCCCAGCCAGAGCTGCTGTGGCAGAGGAGGATGCTGAATCTGAGCATTTCGAAGAAGCGGAGAGAGGAGAAACAATGGTTGTAAGAAGAGTCCTGTTGAACGAGGAGAAGGACACAGACCAGAGGAAAAGTTTATTCCGCACTAGATGTAAATGTGCGGGCAAGGTTTGCAATATCATTATTGATAATGGTAGCATGGATAACCTGGTTTCTGAGGAAATGGTTACAAAGTTACAGTTAGAAAGGAAGAAACACCCACACCCATATCGGGTCGCATGGTTACAAAAGGACCACGGAGCTTTGGTCAATGAGCAGTGTTCTGTTAAATTTAACATTGGGAATTATTGTGATGAGGTCCTGTGTGACATCTTACCCATGGATGTTTGCCACATGTTGCTGGGGAGACCCTGGCAGTTTGACCGGAGTGCAGTACATGATGGCCGTGCCAACACCTACTCATTGACAAAGAATGGTGTACGCCATAAACTAAAGCCCTTGAAGGATACAGATGAAAAGGTATGTAATATTTCTAGAGTCTATTTAGTTGAGGGGAGAGAGTTTCTGAACGGGTTAAAGCATGAACATTTATGTTATGCAATAATCCCTAGAGTTAGGGGGAAGGAATGCCAGGATACCCCAACAGAAGTTCTAAATCTGCTGGAGGAATTTCCAGACATTGTGTCTGACAATGTGCCTGAGGGCTTACCCCCTGTGAGAAAAATTAGCCATCATATAGATTTAGTACCAGGATCAAGCCTGCCAAATAAAGCTGCACACAGGATGACACCTGTAGAGACTGAGGAGTTAAATAGACAGGTCCAAGAATTATTAGAAAAGGGATTAATTCGGGAAAGTTTGAGTCCATGCGTAGTACCTACAGTGCTGGCGCCAAAGAAGGATGGGGAATGGAGGATGTGTACAGATTCACGGGCCATCAACAAAATTACTATTAAGTACAGATTCCCGTTACCAAGAATGGATGATATCATGGAATGTTTAAGTGGAGCCGAGTACTTCACAAAGATTGACCTGAAAAGTGGTTATCATCGATCCGTATCCGAGAGGGGGATGAATGGAAGACAGCCTTCAAGACAAGAGAAGGCCTGTTTGAGTGGTTGGTCATGCCCTTTGGACTGTCCAATGCACCAAGTACCTTCATGCGGCTGATGAATGAAGTACTGAAAGAATTTCTAGGGAAAGTCTGTTATTGTTTATTTAGATGATATATTGATATTTAGCCGGACCCTGGAGGAACACCTGATGCATATCAAGAGAGTCTTTGAAAAGCTGCAAGAAGAACAGTTATTAATAAATTTGAAAAAGTGTAATTTTGTCAAGAAGGAATTGGTATACTTGGGGTTTGTAATCTCAGCAGAAGGCCTGAAGATGGACCCCGAAAAGGTGAGAGCCATCATTGAATGGCCTACCCCAAGGAGCACAATAGAAGTGAGGTCATTCCATGGTCTGGCCAGTTTTTATAGGAAGTTCATAAAGAACTTCAGCAGTATTTGTGCACCTCTCACAGAGACAATGAGGGGAGATAAAAAGGAGTTCAAATGGACATCAGGGGCTGAAAGGAGCTTTGATACATTGAAGAGAAAAGTTACAGAACAGCCTGTTTTGGCACTTCCAGACTTCAACAAGGTATTTCAGGTGGACTGTGATGCCAGTGGCAGTGCAATAGGGGCGGTACTGAGTCAAGGAGGCAAGCCAGTTGCTTATTTCAGTGAAAAGTTAAATGATGCTCGGAAAAAGTATTCTGTCTATGATCAAGAATTTTATGCTATAGTTCAGGCCCTGAAAAAGTGGAGACATTATTTATTACCAAAGGAGTTTGTACTGTTTACTGACCATCAGGCTTTGCAATACATTAACAGTCAGACAAAACTAAACCAAAGGCACATGAAATGGGTGGAGTTCCTCCAAAGTTATACCTTTGTACTGAAGCACAGAAGTGGGAAGTCAAACAGAGTTGCGGATGCCTTAAGCAGAAGGCAGACTCTGCTGACCATATTGACAGTAGAAGTAGTGGGGTTTGAAGAACTGAAGGGTCTATACCCTACAGATCCGGATTTTGTAGAAGCCTCGGAAGGCTTGCTCAATACCTCTTACTATGGATAGAACAAAATGGTTGGATTTCTTAATCCAAGACGGGATGTTGTTCAAGGGTAGTAAGTTGTGCATTCCCATAAGTTCCATGCGGGAGAATTTAATCAAAGAAAAGCACAGCGGAGGATTGGTTGGGCATTTTGGTCGGGATAAGACCATTGCCTTGGTTGAGGAAAATTACTACTGGCCACAACTTCAGCAAGATGTGCGGAAGTTTGTGCAAGGTTGCAGAATATGCCAGATGGCAAAGGGTGTAAAACAAAATACCGGGCTGTACCAGCCATTACCTATGCCCGAGAGACCATGGGAGGACATAAGCATGGATTTTGTTCTTGGATTGCCGAGAACACAGAGAGGAAATGATTCAATATTTGTGGTGGTGGACCGGTTCTCCAAAATGGCACATTTTATTCCCTCCAAAAGACAAGTGATGCAGTTCACATTGCTGGGTTGTTCTTCAAGGAAGTGGTACGACTTCACGGTCTACCAAAGAGCATAGTTTCAGACAGAGATACAAAGTTTGTTGGGTATTTCTGGAGAACTCTGTGGAAGAAATTGAAGACAGACTTGAAATTCAGTTCAGCATACCATCCACAGACAGATGGGCAGACGGAGGTGGTCAATAGAAGCCTGGGCAATTTACTGCGGTGTTTGATAGTGGATCAACCCAAGGGATGGGATTTGGTCTTACCACAGGCAGAGTTTGCATATAACAGTTCAGTTAATAAAAGCACAAATAAATCTCCGTTCCAGATAGTATATGGAAACAGCCCGAGGAATGTGTCTGAACTAAGAAAGTTGGACAGAAGAGAAAAATGTAGTGCCGAGGCAGAGGAATTTGCAGAGCATATGAAAAGTCTGCATGAGGAAGTAAGAAGACAAATTACAAAAATGAACAGTCAATATAAGACAAAGGCAGACCAGAAGCGGCGGTACAAGGACTTCAAAGTTGGAGATGAGGTTATGGTGCATCTCAGGAAAGAGAGATTTCCTGCCAAGACTTATAATAAATTGAAGATGAAAAAGTTTGGGCCATGTAAGATACTGGGAAAGCGAGAATCAGGAAATGCATATGAAGTAGAATTGCCGAGTTGGCTTGATATTTCACCTATTTTTAATATTTCAGATTTAGTGGAATATCATGAGGGAGAAGGTACAGAAGTGCAAAGTTCAAAATTATGGCAGTTTCCAGCATCTACTCCAAGCACAAATGAAGCCGAAGCAGTATTGGATACCCGTGAAGGCAGAAGGACCAGGAATAGATAGTACACTGAGTATTTGATCAAGTGGAGGGGCAGACCAATTGAAGATGCAACTTGGTTGTCTAAAACGGAGGTTGACCGCCTGGGTCTTCCTCTAACAACCCAAACGTGAGGATCACTTTTCTTTAATTACCCCGGGTGTCTGATGCAGGAGCATCCGAAAGCGGTAGAGCAATCTTGCATCTTCAATTTTCTTTTTATGTTCAGTACCTTTTAACTTGTTGATTTTACGAAGTGGGGAAGGTTTTGTGAAGCAGTTTTGGTTTGGAATGGTTTTAAAAGGCAAGGAGGGGAAGGGTCACGAAATCGCGACCCAAAAGTCTGCAGTTTGGCTTGGTGGGTTTTCGTCGCGATATCGCGACGTCGCGATATCGCGACGGTCTCACTTTGCAAAAGTAAAGGGCTTCAGTCGTCGCGATATCGCGACGTCGCGATATCACGACGTTCTATTAAACTTTGCGGAGGAGGAAGGTTCTGTCGCGATATCGCGATAGGTCGCGATATCACGGCTAATGTGAAGTCGCCACGTGGCACAGTGGGTCTAAGGCGTGGAAGTGGTTAGAAAGTGCAAGGCATCGTGGAACCAAGTTGTGGAGGTGGTTAGGTCGCGATATCGCGACATCGCGATATCGCGACAATTTGGATCGAAAGAAGGCGAAGCAGTGGTTGGGTCGCGAAATCGTGACATGTCGCGATATCGCGGCCAAAGGAAGGCAGCCCGAGACAAACACGTAGACGGCCATACAAGGCCGGATTTGACACATGGCTGCCACGTGTAATGAGACAACTCAGCCAGTGAAGAAAAGGGGACCAAAATGGGACACGAAAGCTACCGCTTAAATTTAAGTGGAGTTGACGGCCACGTATGGTAAGGTTAAAATCAATCAATACAACAGTTCGAAGGTGGAGATTTGAACAAAACGTCGATGCAGAAGAGCAGTCTAACCCAGGGCAGCGGTTGCAGAGTAAGGAAGACCATTAATGTCGGGCTCTTGGTAGATCGGGCAGATGGCCCATTTATGATCTAAATTTTGAAAACCCCGGAAAGGGGGGGAAAGTTTGAATTTGAATCTTGTTAGGCAGGCATTAATTGCCTAGAGGATCGGGGCCTCGATAAAACCCAAAATTTTGTAATAGGGAGGGATGGTGAAGTTCGGGATTGGCGAAGAAGTGGTATACTGGAGAGAATACTGTAAACCGTATTAAGCTATTTTTAATGAAATTACCATGAAATTACTGTGATTGTGTTTGTGTGAATCCCGGATTGCCATCAAAAAGGATACAAAGTTCAAGATGAAGAAGAAGATCCATATTGAATACTAAAAGTCTCCAGTACCCAAATAATGTAATACAGGGGGGTGTTAGAGTTAGAGTCTATTACATCATTTGGATCATGAAAATGTACCATTCTAGTTACATACTTAGGACATTAGATTACTTTAGGGGAAATTTATCTAGTTACTTTATGCAATGTAATAAATACACAAGTGTCAATGTGCAAGTTGTAAATGTGTAAGGTATCCCTTGCACAACTAGGTAGAGTGTTGGCCAAGGAATAGATCTTCCATTATAAAATGGCCTCATTGTAAGAGTTTGATAAGTCAATAGGTAGTAGTAGTAGTATTGGGTGACTCCATTAATGATGGAGTACATTATAGTTATGTAGCATCTTGCATGGAGTGTCCATTTCCTCCATAGCAATATTGTATTCATTTATGTCATTTCTATTTATAGCATATTTCTACAATCTCATAAATTTACTTTCTTTTATATTTCTGCATCTTGTGATTGCCATCTCCCATTGTAATCTACCTCAAAAGCTAACATATATTATTGGGAAACCATTTTTATATCCTACTCCATTGATAACCATTTTTTTGGAAGTTGTGATGCCATTGGTTGATTGGTATTTAGTTGCATGTTGTCATGTTGACTTTGTAGTTGTTTAAAACATCTCTATTGTTTGCTCTTGGAAAAGTTTTTAAATATGGATTTTTCTTCGAGTATTTCATGTTAGAAATTATTGTTTGGTTAGTTTGTTGATATCTTTCTTGAGTCTTTTTAATAGTTCTATTGGCTTATATTTTAGTATTTTAAACATATTATTAGTAAAATTTCCTAAAGTCTTGGTGATTTTTGCAATGGAAATGGTCATGGGGGCCTTTGACTTATGGGATTCATAGTATCTTCCATATCTCATTTTAAGAATAGGGAAATTTTTGATCCTAGGTCTAAATTTTAATGGATTTAAATTAGAGAATATCTATGTTTCTCCTATGATTTTACTTTGACAAGATTAACCTTAATCTAGTCCTATCTAGCTATAAATGGGTCAATCAATGCAATAGTCAAGTTTTATAAACTAAATGTTTTTTAATTTTAATGATAAAACGAATAGATAATTTTATTTTAGTATAAGGGTTTAAGAAGATAATACAAAAAATGAGACCTAAAGAGACTATATACATTTTTGTTTTGATGAAATACAAGATTATATCTGATCCCTATACTAACTTATTCATTTTTTACAATTTAATGGATAAAAATAGAATGTACATATTACAAATACAAATAGATAATTTTATTTAATTTAAAATGAAAAAACATCAATTAAGATTTTTGACCTAATTTTTTCCATAGTGGCAAAAATGTTGGACATGCTACTACTGTCTAGTGGTAGTTTTAGTTGAGGCTCTTGATTTTCAAAGACCTCAAAATAGGAAAAAAAGGGGATCTACCTAGACTAGGAAAAAGTGAATGATTCCCTTAACTAGCATCAATGATACCAAATCTAAAAATATAAATATATAAAGGCTATGTGCTCAATGGAAAAAGAGACTAGATCTATTAACACTTTTTCCAACTAGTGGCTCTTTCACTTTCTTTGGTAGACTATGGCTATGAAGTCATAATTTCTTTAGTAAAGGGACAAAATGTTATAGCACCACTAAACCTAATATTAAATAGTGCTTTAACTTGCTAATATAGTAGAATATGCTTTAAACAAGAAACTTATAATTTTTCATATGACTAAATAAGGATCCTTGACCAAGTGGTGCAGGGGTCCTTGTGTAAATAGTATAAAAGCCTAATTGATAATCAAACGATGTAAACTAAGAATGCAATAAAATAAAATGGTAAGTAGATACACTGTTGAAATATGTATCATTGGTTAGTATGCAATAATAAAATGATTTCAAAGCCATAAAAATAAATATATGATAAATCCAAGAGGAAAAAGAGCAAAACCAAATGATCTTGTATTCTCAAGATGCCTTGGTTGATATCCCCTTGTTATGAGGAAGAATATGAGCTTGCTATTTATTGGAAATATTTAAAGTAGGGTTATGCATAAGGGATTGGCCCCAAAATGTATTTATAAAAATTTGGTGACTTAATTTTGAAATCCACATGAATAGTGTCCAAAAACATGTAGAATGTTCACTATTATTAGGAGCAATATTGTAAATTTAATCTTAAAATGGTCAAATTATTATAAAAATGGGGCGAATCGACCCAAAAAAAATTACACCTAAAATTATTTGGCTAATGGGCCCTGGTCAAGGGTCCCAAATATTATCCAATTCCAAATTTTGAAAATCCTAATTTTAGCCAATTTGGAAATAAATAGCCACTATGCATAACCTTGGTTTAAAGTTTTACACAAAAGATCCATATTCAATTTGACAAATATTTTATATTGCACATGATGATATCAATTACCCCCAAGTTCTAGCTTTATAGTAAACTATTTGTCCTTGGAGGGTGGTTGGATGAAGTGGATGGGATTGTTTAAAGGTAAGTTTTCAAAAATGATTCAATATGTAATTAATGGATGCAAGATAGAGAAATAAATTTTAATGATTTTGATTGCTACTGAGGTTGTATATTAGACTAGTGTGATTAGATCTATTTTTTTTGGGTGGATTGGAAGGTAATAATAATCTACCTTTTCCATTTTGGGGTGTGATAGTCAGCATTAGATATGCTAATAATACCAGTGATAATGTCAAGATGACTGTTCTTGGGAAGTTTGGGCAAGAAATGAAAAATTTTAAAGCTTTGAAAAAGCACTACTAGGGAGTAGAAGAACTATAAGTTCTATCATTTAGGTCCTTATACTTATGTTTTTGGAGCAATAAATTCTCCTAAATTGATATTTAAGAAAATTGACTTGACTTGGCTTCTTGATTGATTGATGAGGATGTTGGTATGTTTGGATACTTTGACAATGCACTAAACATTGGATGTCTACATGTGCCCTAGCATGGCCCCTTGAGTTTTAGAAGAAAATCAAGTATGACTTATGAAACTTGAGTTGACCAAGATTCATATTGGTGTAGTGAATATTAAGGATAAATAGTAGAAATTGACCTAGAAGAGCTATGAATAAAATGGTTAGGGGTTAAAAATCAAATTACTTTTACCATTAACAATGATGATTAAGAGCTTTGGACATATGATTTGATGATTAAATTTGATGTATAAATAGGGAAGTCCACTTCATATAGTTGATAATGTGAGACCACCATTCTCAGGATGAGGGTATGTTTAGTTAGGAACCTTGAAAACTTACATTTTTAATTTTTTTTTTTTGAAAAATACACACAAAGGAATGGGTAGTGCTTTTTCACATTGGTGACACTTTTGTGCTAGTGTTAGTGCTAGTTTGTGGTGCTTTTACACACTAGTAGTACTTTTTTCTATCTAATAGTTGTTTCACTAATTTTATGGAACTTTTACCACCTGGTGGTACTTTGATCATGTAATGGTACTTTGCCAAAGGGTAGTGATTTTTCTTACATAGAGTTTTTATTGATTTTACTAGTTTTGAGGGGACTAGCAAGTTATGGGTTTGGATGATTGTAGGAGAGATTATGGATATTTAACTACAAAGAGAGGTGTCCCCATACACTAGAGACAATGTAGGATTTATTAGACTTTATAGATCATGCTTTAAAAGTAGTAATAAAGCTATACCACATAGGCCTTATGCCTAACATGGAGTTAGATAGGGTATTAATGATTACCTTAGCATAGTGATATATTTAAAGATGAATAATTTCCTATTGTCCTAAAAAAAGGTGACTTTCATACTAAAGGATGTGTGTTAGATATTATGGGTGCCAATAAATGGAGAACCTACTTACATAAGTTAGTACTAGAGGAGTATCTTGGTGAGATTGATTGGATATGTAAATTTTATAGTCATGAGGTCTAACATTTATGTTAATGTTACCTTAATTGGGGGCCATTTGGATTGGGATACAACTCTATTGTATGCATTAGGATTCGATGTTTTTATTAGATATAGAAGCCTAAGACTATTGCACATGGGCTAGGGAAAGGTGGTCACTGACATAATAGAGGAGTAAAATATTTTTGTCTAGGGCCTTATCATCTTGGTCCAATTATACCACTAATTATATCAGGTAATATATGGGGGGTTATAGGCTTATCTTGTTGTACACTACTCTTGATATGGGCTTAGGATCATATAGAAGTGTACTTAAAATGCTTTATATCATTGTCCCACCTTAAAATATTTTCTATCATTTTCCCACCTTAAAATGCTTTAGATGATACCAAAAACACCTCTATGAGATACTTGTCCCACCTTACAATTATTTTAGTTACTAGAGTTACCATGATATGTGGTGGATTTAAAGTAATTGTAAGGTGGGACAATGATTTCATAGAGGTATTTCTGGTATCATCTAAAGTATTTTAAGGTGCGACAAGGATCTCATAAAGGTGTTTTTGGTATCATGATGACCCATAAATGACCTAAGTAGGGAATAGATATCCTAACACTCATTGAAATGATATTTGAGGTAGGAAGAATATGCCTACTAGCTAGCTTGGGTTATGTAAGTTAGATGGTTATTTAGACTATGAGAGAGTGCAAGATCTTTCATTTTGGTAGTGGTCTAAATGTTTGGCTTGCAGTAAGGGATTATGGTGGGGCTAAAATAGTATAGGAAGTATATATGGGAGTGGGAATTTAGTCCATAGACAAACCTAGGCTCATACTTAGAGTTATATATGGATGATCTGAAGATCCTAGATCCAAGGAGTGATGACCCTAGGATCAATACTAGCTATTGAGGATGGTACCAAATTATATTCTCATTAAGGATCATAGTAGCTATAATAAATATAAGCAATCATTTGCTACCAAGCAGGTAGAATCGTGAGCACAATGAGTGGTACCATCACTACTAAGATGATACTAGGAGTACCATTAGAGGAGGAAAAGGGAAATAGTAGTATTAGTAATTGTAGGAACAATGATCATACAAATAATCCTAATAGGGGAGGTAGGCCCTAAAATTTCACCTTAGTATAATATGGAGGTATAGAGGGACACATTGGAATAATAGGTGGCCAATATTTCAACATAGTGGTAGTGGCCCAAGTAGAGAGGTATTTAGCTCAAGTAAAGGTGGAATATCAGATGATGGAGAGATATAGGTTGGTTCATAATACCTTGGTGATGCAGTAGATGATATTGAGTATGACTACAAAGAGGGGTATGGCTATGATAAATACTACAATAATAGGTGGAACTCATGGTAGTTAGTTGGTCCAAAGTATGCTAGACCAAATGACTATTGTAGAATAGTGATATGTGGTAGAGATGACCTGATTTTAGGTAAATTTGATGGTGGAGGTCAAGTGATTGACCCACTATGGGTATGGATACTACCTACCATGTAGAAGTATTAATAAAACGTTACCTTATCTTGTCAACTAGGTCACATACATGGATGATGTAAATAAACTCATAGTCTATGACTTGATAGTTGTCAGTATGTGAGAATGTTACCACTACTTGGGAGAGGAGGAGAACTATATATAAGGTTTGAGAGATAGCTACCCCTATAAGGGCCAATTTTGTGTATTTTTTGGCTTATGATAAATAGATGATCATTGTATTATATATTTTTATGTACATACATTTGCTGATATATAAGTATATATACACATTGACGTTTAAAGATGCATGATGATGTATGTGGTTTTATGTTTTGTTTAATTTTATATGGATGATAAATTATTTATGATGTGCTATGGATTGTATTATAATTATATAATTTATTTTGTGGTTTTTCATTTATTAATAATGCATGGTTAATAGACTTAGATGAGTAGATTTAGAAAAGTAACTTGCGGTTTATGATGATATAATGTAGATATGTGTGCGATTGAGATTGTAAAATGATGTGCCCAAGGGGAATTTGGATAATTCAATGAAGAATTGCTATAGTAAAAAATTATATATTTATATATAGAGATATACAGATAAATATTTTCCTAGGGGCACTTTAGCTATATTAAAAATTTACCCATCGGGATTTTAGATATATCACTAGACATTGCTATAATATAAGATATGTATAGATAAATATTTACTTGGGGGACTATATGTATTATACAAAATAAATTATTTTCCTAGGGAGACTTTATACAATATCATTATGCATTACCTAATATAGGATATGTACAACTATGTACATATAAATATCTATCCAAGGGAACTTTCGATAATGCCATCATGCTTTGATATAATATATAATAAACATATTATTTTTATTACCAAGAAATATGACAATGGATCATTTATGATTTATTTGTAAGCTACAAGATAAATTTACCTTGAAACAAATTTTTATGAGGACTTTATATATGCACCAAGTGATAAAGGTCTTGGCCATAGAAAAATATCATAGAAGACTTTTATTGATAGATTTTACCTTTAAAAAATTATATAAAGAACTTTTGCTTTCTTTGTAGAAAAAATTCATAGAAGATTTTTGATTAATAGATTTATATTTAAACAAATGTTTAAATGAATTTGGATTTGATTGACATGAAGATATATTTTACCCCTAGGTGGAGGAATAATCCATTGGTAATATGTTGCCCCTATGCTTGGTGATACATAGGAGATAAGATATGATGGGATTGATCTTGTTATTATAACCTACAAACCTCATATTATTCATCATGATTTTTTTTTTTGGTGAGATATAAGAAAAAGAGATGATATATAAAAAGATAGAGTTTATGATCTAATTAAAAAATTATAAGATGAAGATAATCATATTATATATATCATGAGTAATTCACAAGGTGGGACTGGGGAGGATCTACTGACATCAATCACTTAAAAAAATAAAAATAATATAACCTAGATAGATCATCATTTGTATTTCATCATGGATCCTTAACACTATATGCTATATATAATCCAAGTAGATATAGACACATGCATACAAATAGATATGAAGTCAAGTAGATGCAATTAGGTAGTGACAAGTAGCTAAAATAAAATAGGCAATTGATACAAACTTAAATTTAATATCATTTAAGATGCATTATGTTCATTAGTTTCTATTTTTTTATCAAGTTTATTGAGGTCATAATTTCATAAAACATGCTTGGATGTTATGATGGATGAACCTAGCTAATTGGGCTCAAACTTCCCATTGAGCTTGGTTTTGGCATTGGTGAATTTTTTATTATCTTTGAGTACAAGATCATCAACTTCAAAGTATAAATATTATATCCTTTTACTATAGATACATTTAATCCTTTGGTGGTATACCCTTAGGTGATCTAAAGTATAGATTTTATTTTCATCAAGTAGTTCCAAATGACTGATATGGGTGAGAGGATATTCATATTTGATGAGGTTTCTATGAGAGGTAAGTGTGGAGATAAAATGATAAATTGCATTAACCATAATCATAAGGTTACATTGATTAAATAAACATTCAAATAACCATTTGAGAGAAAAATGGGGGAAAGGAGAAATTGGGGGAAAAGAAGGTTAACGTGAATTCTCTTGCCGCCCAAATGCTGTCGTCCACTGCCGTCCAGGTAAGGTAAAAGGTAAGTTACCTTTACCCAAGGTAAAATAAATTTTTAACCTTTTACTAATGGTAATTTTCCAACATTCTCCCCCTTAAAGTTGAGAGGACTGACTATATAGTCTCTCAGCTTTATAAATTGAGCTTTAGCCATGCCTTTGGTGAAGATGTCTGCTAGATTATCCAAAGTGCAACAATATTGAAGCTCAACTATCTGTTGTTCCACCATATCTCTTATGAAGTGATACTTCATATCAAAATATTTTGACCTTTTGTGGTGGATCGGATTATATGCCAACTGTATGTCACTGATATTATCACAATTCAGTTTGGTTGGACCAATTTGTTTTTCGCTAATCTCTTCAAGGATTTTCCTCAACCGGAGGATTTGAGTACTAGCATGAGTAATGGCTATATACTCAGCTTCTGTAGATGATAATGCTACAACAGATTGCTTCTTGGAACTCCAAGTTATTAGTCCTAAACCTAGACTAAAACAGTTCCTTGATGTAGATTTTTTGTCATCTATATTACTGCCCCAATCACTGTCACTATAACAAATTAACTTCACAGAGTTAGAATTGTGGTAATGGATTCCAAAATCCAATGTACCTTTTACATATCGTAAAATTTGTTTGGTTGCTTGAAGATGCAACTCGGATGGGCATGCCATAAACCGTGATACAAGAGAAACAACATACTGTAAATCTGGCCTAGTGTTGGTGAGAAACATTAAACTCCCAACCATGCTTCTAAAATTTTTCAAGTCAACTTTTGGTGCTCCATCTTCTTTGCTTAGATGGATTCCATGTCCGGTTGGTGTTGCAACTGATTTGCACTGCTGCATAGCAAATTTCTTGATCATGTCATGAGCATATTTTTGTTGACATATGAAGATCCCATTCTTTGATTGATGTACTTCCATTCCTAGGAAGTATCTCATTAATTCGAGATCCTTCATCTCAAACTGATTCATCATGGAGTTTTTGAACTCCATATTCATTTTATTATTACTACCCATAAATATTAGATCATCCACATATGAAAAAACTATGAGGATATCTACACCATTCTTCAGGTAGTATAGCGTTGGTTCACTCTTGCTTTTTGTGAAACCATATTTGTTGAAATAGCTATCAATTCGTGAGTACCATGCTTGTGGTGCTTGCTTGAGGCCATAAAGTGCTTTTTTCAATTTATAAACAAGATTCTCTTTTCCTGGTTCTTGGAAACCTTGAGGTTGTTGAACATACACCTCTTCTGTCAGGTATCCATTTAAAAATGCACTTTTCACATCCATGTGTTGAATTTTCCATCCTTTATGGGCTGCCAAGGAAAGAACAGTTTCGATTGTTTCTTTTCGAGCAACTGGAGCAAAGGTTTCCTCATAATCTATTCCATATTTCTGAGTAAAACCCTTAGCTACTAATCTTGCCTTGTGTCTTTCAATGCTTCCATCAGCATTGAATTTGGTCTTATAGACTCATTTACATCCAACACATTTTTTTCCCTTGGGAAGCTTCACAAGCTCCCAAGTATCATTCTTTTTAATTGAGGATATTTCCTCTTCCATGGCATCTTGCCATATACTTTCAGTACAATATTTTTCATAGCTAGAGGGTTCTAGCTGTGCAGCAGCCAACAAAGCATAATTGACTACATCACCCCTTGGTTCATGAGACTCATCATCCCCAAACATTTGAAGATTTTCAAGTCTTGACAAAATGTCGTCCATCTCACTAGCTTGACTCCTAGTGTATCTTTGTTGGAAATTCCTATCCAACATTTGAGAAGATGGATGACTCTGTAGTATGTGCTTTCCTCTATTTGTCTCTTTCCTTTGAGAAACAGGATCTATCTCCATCAGACTTGGAGCGCTTACAGATCTATGAAATCATTTTGGATAATTTGGGGGTGCCAACAAAGAAGTCCTTCTTGGACTTGGTGTACCACTTGATGTACTTGATGAAGTTTCCTGATGTGGAATTTATGGAGGAGGACTTTTTCCATTGCTTTTCTTAGGTTGTACCAATGTGGGAGGTACTAATGTGGAACTGTCTGAATTAGAGTCAAAATCAACAAATTTTTTATGACCCCATTCTCCCCCTTCATCAAAAATTACATCCCTGGAGATAATGATTTTATGTGTCGTGGGATTGTACAATCGATACCCTTTGGTTGAATCACAATACCCTACAAAAACACATGCTTGAATCTTTGGATCAAGCTTCTTTCTCTTTTCCTCAGGAATGTGTGCATAAGCTAAAGAACCAAATACTCTAAAATGTTTGACATTGGGTTTCTTACCGTACCATCCTTCATAAGGAGTGATACCATCTAAACTAGAAGTCGGACTTCTATTTAGAATATATGCACTTGTTCTCACTGCATCTGCCCAATAGCTGTTTGTGAGATGCTTTGCCCGAAGCATTGTGTGTGCCATTTCAACAAGGGTGCGGTTCTTTCTCTCAGCCACACCGTTCTGTTGTGGGGTATAGGCAGTGGTGAACTGCCTCTTTATCCCATTTTGCTTACAATAATGTAAAAATTCATTTGAGGAGTACTCTCCTCATTTATCGAGCTAAGACATTTGACATAGTAGTCACTTTGCTTTTCTACATTATTTTTGAAGTCTATGAAGCAATCAAATGCTTCATCTTTGTGTTTCAAAAAATAGAGCCAACACATTCTAGAATAATCATCTATGAATGTTAGAAAATAAGAATTGTTTCCAAGGCTTTTTGTTTGCATTGGACCATAGATGTCCGAATGTACTAGCTGAAGAGGATAGCTCACTCTCCACACTCGGCCTCTTGGAAACTTCGTTCTGGAGTGCTTTCCCAAAGCACATGCTTCGCATACCTTATTATGTTCTGGAATTTTTGGTAGTCCTGTCACCATAGCTTGTGATGTTAAAATTTTCAAGCTAGCGGAATTGAGGTGACCATATCTCAAGTGCCACAATTCACTTGGATTTGTAATAGCAATGTTGGCAAGTTGAGCTCCCCCTGGCTCACCAAATTTTAGAGGGAACAACCTATTCTTTGTCATAGGTACTTCTGTGATGACCCGGTTACAATTATTTTTATCAAATATTGTACATTTTCTTTCATCAAAAACTAATTTGTAATGCTTTTCCATCATTTGGCCAACACTCAACAAATTGTGTTGTAGCTGTGGAGTATAGTATATGTCATTCACATTTTTAAGGCCTTCTTTTGTTAGAACTTCCATAGCTCCTATGCCTTCAACTTGCAAGGATTTATTATCCCCTAACTTAACATGAGATTTGTAATTTGAATCTAATGTAGCAAAGAGATTTTCTTTGCCACTCATGTGGTTGGAGCAACCAGTATCTAAAATCCATGTATCATTTAGATTTTGATCTGGCTGTCCATAAGAGAGAAAAAGGTTTGGTGGACCTTCTTCTTCTTCGTAGAATGAGCCATATTTACTACTTTGATCTTTTGAAGTCTTTGACCAGCAGTCACGAGTGAAGTGGCCTTGTTTCCCACAATTGAAACAAGTTGTTTTAGTCTTGTTACTTCCTCGTCCTTGATTTCCACGGCTTGCATTGCCGCTTTGGTTATGATTGGCTCCTCTGTTTTGATTTCCACCTCTATGTTGATTTCCTCCTCTGTGTTGATTTCCTCCTCTGTAGGATTTGCTTTGTCCTTTGCCTCTTTGTTGTTGTCCTCTGCCTCGGCCTTGTCCTCGTCTTGCAGTTTCATTCAAAGTGAAATCTTTGTCATCACCTCCATAGCTTGTTGAAGGTGGTCCTTGAAGTCGCTCTTCATGTGATGTTAATGATCCAATCAAAGGTCTTTGGATTCTTCAATTATGATTGCAATGTGATTCCACTTAGGAAGAAGTGTTCGCAACACTTTCTTCACAATTGTTTCATTTTTTGTGTCATCACCTAAAGTTTGCATCATATCAACTACTACTTTGACTCGTACACAGTAGTCTCCGACTCTTTCATTTTCCTTCATTCTGAGATTTTCAAAATCTCTTTTCAAGGTCTGAAGCCTGACTTGCTTTAATTTATCACTTCCTTGGAATCCTTATTTCAAGGCATTCCATGCATCTGTAGCAGTTAAGTAAGATGCAATTCTAGGAAATATACTTGGATCTAATGTTGATGAAGATGGTATAAGGCAAAAGAATTATTTTTCTGTGCATATTTGTAGATCTTCTTATCATTTGCACTTAAAGTAGTCCAATCTGTTGGAGCAATGTAACCATCTTCAATAATATCCCATAGTCCTTTTTTGATGAGTAATGTCCTCATCGTGATGGACCAGTACTCATAATTATCCCCACTGAATTCGGGAAATGGTAGATTATTATGTGATCCCATTATTATCTACTAAAACAAGAAACCTCTCTTATATAGTCTTATTTCAAAAAAGACTTTACAAACTATCAAGCCTTGCTTGATTTACAATCATAAACAACTCACTCTTGTTGTTCAACAATTACAAAATTGTCAGCGACTTGTTCATCATCGTCACTAATCAATATTATTTCAGGAGAAGGAGTTTGTAGGATTTCAACTGAATTACTATAGTGAGTATATTATGATCCTTGTGGAGCAATTGCCACTATGTCGGATTGTTCAAATCTACTGCCAAAGGAGTTATCTTCTGAATCTGCTTCGTATCCTAGATCAAGATTTCTTTGGTGTGCAATAACAACATTTTGCAACTGTGAAAAAACTGTATTAAGTACTAGTGTTTTCACGTGCCTATCAAAGTTTTCAGCGTTTGTTCTCAGTAACAACTTGCAGAGGGCATGATAACATCCTTCCGATCTTATCATTTAAGAAAATTTCCCAGAAATTTTCTTTTACAAAGATTTCCTCTTAGGAAATAATAAAAAAAAATTAACTTTCAAAGTTTTTTTTAAAAAACTTTTACAATTATTTCCTCTTAGGAAATTTCTATTATCAACTTTGAAAAAAAAAAATTAACTTGTACAGATATTTCCTCTTAGGAAATTACAATTTTTTTTTTTTAAATTTAAACTATTTCCTTATAGTTTTTTTTTTTTTTAATTTATAACTATTGACCCCGCCGAGGATCGATCCTGCGACCTCGCGGGCGTCAAGACAGTAGGTAGCCACTGTGCTACCGGGTAGATCCGGGAGCTAAGCGAGCTCCCTGCCCTATGGCCTTCACTAAATCATGCGAGGCTAAAAAAAATTGACCCCGCCGAGGATTGAACGTTCGACCTCGCGGGAGTCAAGGCTAAGGGTAGCCGCTATGCTACCGGGCTGATCCGGGAGCTATGCAGGTTCCCTGGCCTATAGCCTTCACGTCGAGCGTGAAGATAGTATTGGCTTCACACTTCGGTGCGAAGCTTTTAATTTCTTAGGACTTTAGTCCCACATCGCCCATGAGGCGATTTTGTTGCTCTTTAAAAAGAGCAAAGCACGTATAGTGCTTTGATTGCCTACGAGCAATCGCTTACAATGCAGAACACTTTTTACCTTAGATCGCCACGTCGCCATGCCTCGGGTCACGTGCTAGGTCACATGTCGACATGCCTCGGGTCGTGCACCAGGTCACACGTTGCCACGCCACGCCATGCCTCGGGTTGCATGCCAGGTCACACGTCGCTGCGCCACACCATGCCATGTCAACTAGCCTCAGGCCGCATGTAGGTCACTTGTCGCCATGCCACATCACCAGTGCCTCGGGCTATGTGTAGGATGCCAACCACGTCAATAGTGCCTCAGGAATCGCACCGATATGTTGCTCCTACGGGCTACCTCGTCCAACTCCACCAACACCTCGAGAATCATGTTGATCTGCTCCTACGGGCCGCCTCGGGATCCATGTCACCTCGGCTCCTGCGGGCTGCCTCGGGATCTATGCCACCGCATCGAACTATGGGCCCCACCGCCTCGGGATTCGGGCCGGTCTCGGCTATTCGCTCTGATACCAAATGTGAGAGGTAAGTGTGGAGATAAAACGATAAATTGCATTAACCATAATCATAAGGTTACATTGATTAAATAAACATTCAAATAACCATTTGAGAGAAAAAGGGGGGAAAGGAGAAATTGGGGGAAAAGAAGGTTAACGTGAATTCTCTTGCCGCCCAAATGCTGTCGTCCACTGCCGTCTAGGTAAGGTAAAAGGTAAGTTACCTTTACCCAAGGTAAAATAAAATTTTAACCTTTTACTAATGGTAATTTTCCAACAGGTGTCTTGCAACAAAATGTGTAAGGAAGACACCTTGATTCTTAAAGGGAATATATTTTGGTTCCATAGAACAAAGCATATGATGTCATTCCAATAGGAGTTATGACACTAGTTCAATAGGCTCATAAGACTAGATAAAACTAGAGATGCCAATCTTTGCTAGTTTTGCTAATGATATTTTTAAGGATTTTCAATAGTTTTGTTAGAGGCATTAGCTTGGTTGCCTTGGGGATAGTAAGGAGTGGACCATTTGTGCTAAATATTGTACTTAGCAAAAAATTTATAAAAATATAATTTCCGAAAGGGTGTATTATTCATTATTATAATATATTGGATTCCATAACAAGCAAGGATATGGTTAAGGATAAACTTGAAGACTTGGGATCTAGTGTTTTAGGCCAAAGACATAGCTTCAACCCACTTAGTGAAGTATTTGATAACCATGATGATAAATTTGTATCCACTAAATAAAATAGGATTTATCTTCTTGATGATTTCTAATCCTTAAATGGAGAAAGGCTATGGTGAGGTCAATGGTTGAAGAGTTTGAAGAAGAGCATGGATATGAGTTCATTCTTCTAACATTTATCACACTTCTTGACATAGTTGCACAAATCATTTTCCATGTAGTAATAATAGTAACACATCTACAAGAGTTTCTTAGCAATGGATACAATGTTGAAGTATCCACTACATAATCCATCATGGGCCTCTTTGATGATGGTTAGGGATTCAACTAAGTCTAAGCATATAAGAAAAATTCCATCAAGAGTAGGATAGTATAAAATATAACCAATGATGACATACCTATAGGTTTATTGCCTAAGGTTCTTTTGATAATTACAATTCATACCATTAGGTAAGGCTTCATCCTTAATGTAAGCAAACATGTTCTTATATGAAGGATTAGAGGGTGGAATTACATCTATGAAAAACACATCTAAAGGAATTTGACTAGATTCTAGGATTAAAGGTTCCTTATTTTAAAATTTAAAGATTGTATATTTTTTGCTATATATATAAGGGATCAATGATAAATCTAAGGATATAACATAGGTATGGTGATTACTAGATCTAGGGATATAAGCAATGGTGATCTTGTAGAAAAAATCCATTATATTATTGATTATGTTTTTATATGGCTTGAGCTTGTCATATTTCATTTTATAGACACTATTGACTTGGTTGACTACTAGTTGGGAGTCTTTAAAGATAGATAGCATTCTAAATTGTAGAGTTAATGTCATGTGTGGCCCTAAGATCAAAGCTTCATACTTAGTAAAATTCATTTAGAAAAACTTACGCTTAAAAGATAATATGATCAACTATTATTGAGAGTGACTAAGATGACTCTTACTTCTACTCCTTTGATACATCAAGTGCCATTGAAGCACATTATCTAAGAGTCAATTTGATTAATTTCTAGGTTGAAGATTAATTCATTAGAAAAGTCTACTACTAAGGGATGACTGACCTCTAGGGGTGTAGTTGGTAATTGATCAACAATAAACAATATTATATAGGTTTTTTGTTGAACTCAAAATCAAAATCACTAAATGCAATAACCCACTTAATGATTCATTTTGAAAGGCAAGGTTTGTACATGAGGTAGCACAAGGGATAGACTCTTCCAATGGAAAATGTCTTATGCTTGAGCTTATAATGTCTAATATTTTTATAGGAAAATACTACAATTAGGAAAATATTTTCTAAGGGTATATATTGGACTTTGTCATTGATAAAAGTCCTAGTAGTATATATGATAACCCTTTCTCTATGTTGGTCATCACATTATACACACATATTTATGGCTGCTATGTATAATTACAAGGGTCTAAGGGTATTAGGTATGATTAGGACATGTCGGGATGAAAGGTATGATTTGAAAACACAAAAGGTAGCTTGAAATTAAATGCCCCATTTTAATATTATATCCTTATTTAAAATCTTGATGAATGGTTAACACTTATCAGCTAGTTGGAAGATGAACCTACAAATGACCTAGAATTTTTCTTGTAGGATTCTAGGTTGGGTTAGGGTTTGAGGGGGTGGCATATCAATAATGGTTAATATTTTGTTAGGATTAATTTTAATTCCATGTTGGGAGACAATGAATCCAATAATTTTATTGAAATAACACCAAAGATTCTTTTTCAAGGATTTAGGCATATCTTGTACTTCCTTATCTGTTTGAAAAAGTATTTTAAGTCTTGGACATGATCTTCCCAATTTAAAGATCAACCAATAAAATCATTAATATATTCTTCCATAATTTCATGCATCATATCATGAAATATGTATGTCATGGCTCTTTTATAGGCAACCCCTATATTCTTTAGCCCAAAGGATATGATATGATAGTAGAAGGTTCCCGATAGGGTAGTTAAAGTTCTTTTGGATTGGTCCTCAAGGATGATATTGATTTATTCATGGCCCAATAACCCATAAATCAAAGATATTATTCTAGATCCTATGGTGTAATCAACAATTATACCAATTTCGAGCTTAGGGAAGTCATCTTTGGTATGCTTTATTGATGTCTCAAAATTTGATGCACACTGTAACATTACTTGTTTTCATGAAAATAGGAACAATGTTAGAGATCTAATCATAATAGCCAGTGGCTTTGATGAAATATACATCAAGAAAATTATGGAGCTCTTATTTGATTACAAGTATGACTTTTAGATTTTCTTATAACTTCTACTTTAAAAGTTTTTCACCAAGAGTGATGACTAGATGGTGGAAATTTAGAGAAGGATCATAACTAGACATATCAACATAGGACCAAGTAGATATTTCATTGAAATAAATCAAGGGCTTGGTGTATTCCTCATGCTCAATTAATATTAAGAATTTTTGTAGCTTAAGAATACTGAGATCATCTAGAGTACCTATATTGACATCTATGGTTTCCTTAAGCATAATCCAAGATTAATCCTCCAATTAAGAGGAGCTAGGAGCACTCCCAATATTTCTAAATATATAGGATCCAAAGCTAGTTGACTATTATTGGTTTATAGGATACAACCACATGGATGATTTTGTAAAAATATCCACCAATATAAAAATTATTTTATTCTAGATAGTCTGAGGGATTATCTTAGGAGAATCATTCATGATGTCCTCTTGCACATAGTTGTCTTCATCAAAAATAAGCTCATGATAGGTTAGGGTTATCAAATTTATGTTGATATATCAAGTAAATTTGGAGAGGCCATAATCTATGAGGAGTGATGATCCATCATCATTGTCTTTTTCCTAGTCCAATCCATTTAAAGAAGTTGTGTGATTATGGGATGCTCTATCAAGATGATCAACTTCTCCTTCACTATTAGAAGAAGAAGATAAAGGATTGTTATGAATGTAAATATAATCTATGCTAAAATATAATATATAGGCTTTAGTTTATAAGGTACCTTAATATCATATTTATATAGACCTATTCCTTTACCTTGATATTCTATATTAGAAATCATCTATTTAGAGATAGCATGAATTTGATAGGAAGTATGAAGCATAATATAAATCAACTAGATAAGGGTTATTACTATGGAATTTTTTCTCATTGGATATACCAAAAAAAATGGAGAAACTTTCTATTTGTAGTATTTTATGCTTCTTGTTAGAGGAAAAGTCTAAGGTTTGAGGAGAGAGAGGGAGAATGGCTAGATCTAGGACAAGTTGACTATTATCTAGTCTAATATTATTAATGATGACTTGATTATTACCTTACCCTTAAGTTTATTCATATTTTTAGATGAGTTATTTAAATTTAAAATCTCTTAATGTGACACTCAGAGAAGACTTATAAGGAAATGATGGTTTGAGAGAAGGGAAAAGGTAACCTTTATAAATATTGACTTAGATTATCTAATAGTAGATTAAATATTTAGGGTCAATTAGAATATAAATTTTTTTTCCCTTACATTTATATTTAAGGCACTAATGAATATTTGAAGGGATGGCCTATGTCTCATGAATCCATGGCCTCCATAGAAGAATGTTGTGTCAAGTTGTATATCATTATATATAAGAGAGCGTTAAGCATGTGGGGCATAAATATAATGGTTAAGAATACAATACCTCTAGTCTTACATTCCATATTTTTATAAGTCATAGTAAAAATATCAAATTTCTTCAAATCTTGTTTGGTTAGCCAAAATAAATAGTAAATTTTAGGCTATAGACATTTATACCAAATCATTGTTGACTAAGATTCCTTTCATGAACTTGTTATTGATATTGCTTATGATGTATAATAGAAAATCATTACCAAAGAGAATTTAGGGATATAATCCTTGTGGAATGATATAGTGGCATGATTGAACACAATGTACCTTACTATAGAGCTAAGGGTATTTAGGTTAAAGTATTGAACAATAATATGTTTGATTAGAATTGAGTAGGAAATCTTGATGGGTCGAAGAAAGTCTAATAAATTCAAGGTGGGAAATATTGGTCAAGGTGTCTTCAAGTTTCTAAAGTAAATCAAAAGGACCCTTAGATGTGGTTCTTGATTGGATAATTAGAGGTCTTCAGGATGGAGAAGTTTATTTTGTTTGAAGGATCAAAGGAGGTACTTTAGGTTGACTAGTCTTTGTGTTGTTGTCTAGTTACAACACAAATATAAGAGATATAATTAGAAGAATGGAGGATCCCTACCATACCTTGATTTGGAGGTGGCACGTTATTGTAGTGAGTGTTGTATTTTATATATTTTTTATGATTGTGATTAGCTAGTGTATTATAAAATATTTTAACATATTTATTGGAAAAAGGTTAAGAATGAGAGACATTCATAGAAACTTGGTCATTGTATAGTAGGTCTTGGACTACATTCTTTAGGCCCATGCATATATTAGTCATATGACCATTGACATAGTAGAACACATATAATTTATTGGAATGTAACCACAATGCCTTTTCCATTCTAAGTTTGATTTAGGGGAGTTTTATCATAAAATATTCGAGTTGTTATTATTCAATGGTTGAGAGAGATTCATCTAGTCAAAAGTACCTCCTTTTGGTTTTCTATTATTGATGCTTCCCTAAGAAAAACATTTTACTATTTGTGATGTGACTAATATTTTTGGTATGACATGAGTCTATAATTCCATCACACACAATATCCTTGTTATTTTACTACTCTTTAAATATAGGAGGCTTATCTTCCTCTTTATGGGACTTAGTCTTTAGTTGCCCTCTTCTGATGAGGATTTTTTCTACTCTCTTGTCCATGCCAATTACAACTTTGAAGGAAAATACATTAATTATATCTAGGTAGAAGGCCAATTATTTATTTAGGTTTCCTATGAATATATCTAGTTGGTCCCTAGGTGGAGGGAGATACTATAGTCTCCCTCCTAAATATCACCACCTTACTAATAAATTGGTGAAATTCTCATGTTTAGAATATTTGAGTTGGTATAGGTCACTTATGGTGATTTTTTTTCTCGATGTAGTTAGATAATTGCTTAAAAAACATCTCTACAAGTTCCCTAAAAATATTTAGAAAATGTTTTGATATCTATTAGTACCATTCTAAGGTAGGGCTACTATGTATATTAGGAAATATTTTTAGGAATAAGGTTTCATCATAAGAGATTTTACTAAAAGTAGTCCAAAATAGCTTGAGGTAGTTTACGAGACCCTCTTTTCCATTCTACAATTGAAACTTAAGGGTTTCAACATTAGAAGGAAAAGAGTGACTAGATATAGAAGTATCTAGGGGTTTGTTGCTTATGTAATCATATGAGTACTTATTATTTAATGATGACCCTTGGATAACAATAATTTATTGTTTCAACTATTCTAATTTAGTTGTTAAGTTTTAAATTGAGGAGAAATCAGATTTGATTAAAAAAAAGGGTATATATTGAGAGATAGAGGATCTATTGATGATTGATGTAAGAAGAGGGTTGGTATACTTGAGCATATGATGTTGAAGTTAACATCATATGGTTTGATTCTAGTGTACCTAAGATGAAAGGATTAGAATATGGAGGATGAGATATTGTGGGGTTAGAATTTTGAACAAACCCTATTCCTATGTTTATGGGATTAAAATTATGCCCATGGGATAAATTGAGATGTATATTGAAGATTGGGTCACTTAGTGGTACACTCTAATTATGAGTGTAACTTCTCTTTCTTGTTAAGATACATGACAATTAATATTACCTTGTTATAGTTCCTCATGTGTAGGTAGATATGAATGATAATCCAATAAAGGAATGAGGATTTCTATCCTAGTATCCATTGGTGTTATGATAGAAGGAGTTGTTTTAATACAGTGATATGTTGATGCATTAAGGTTCATATTCAAAGGATGGTGCCAATTGAATTGTTGGTAAAGGGTTTGAATTAGGATATTGGGGATAATATAGTGGATCATAACTTATAGAGATACCTAATGTTTAATGACCTTACCTAAGAAATAACTCCATGGTTTCCATATACTTCTATAATAAATAGACCATATGAGTTACAAATTGGAAGATCATGTTGGAAAGTTTGAGTTAGTTGTGTTGTCATTGATGTCAAGAGTCAGTGTCAGGAATCAGTGCAGGACTTGGCAAAAGAAGGGTTAAAATATTTATATTTTAAGCCCAAGAGATTTGGTCTAAGAGCTCCACATGATTGGTCAAAAGGATGGTTAAATACCCTGAAGAAAAGGCCTAAAGGAAATAATATTATAATATTTATTATTATAATATTAAAGGTGGTCAGAAAAGGTCTAAGGGCGAAAGAGAAAAACACCTAGGCCAAATGGAAATAATATTATAATATTAAAAGTTTAATTAATGCCTAAGGTAGTTTATAAATAATTTATAATATTTATATTATAAATTAATTTATAAAAATAATAATTTTATAACCCAAAGTTGGGTTGGGAGCCAAGTTTAATTTAAATTTCATATTCCTCCATCGACGTTGAAAAATAGAAGCATATGGTATAAATACCATAGCACTTACCTCACAAAGGTAAGTCTCCGAAATATTGTGCATGCGATTTGTGAAAAGAGAAGGTGAATAATTCGTGAGCGAACAAAGGAAAAGGTTTTAATTTTTAATTGCCCCTAAAATACATGGAAAACAAAGCGACCAAGGTGGGAAGATTCAACACCAACCAACTGGTTGGGCTAGCGGTGAATCTGAGGTGTGTAAGGCGTTGAGAACGTAGAGGTGCTGCGTTCGAGTCTCGATGGTGATGCAGGAACAAAGCCTTTTGGCTTTGGCATAGGGGAGGAAGAGACAAAGTGCTCTAGGCACTTTTGCCTCCCACGTGAGCGCTTAGCTCACGCGGTAGGGTAGTCGTGGCTAAGGCGCAGGTGGCGCTTCATCCAGGGATCGAGTCCCATCGAGGAGCGCATTGAGGTATTTAATTTTTGTGCCTAGGTTAATGTGTATAGTGGGAATGTTATGAGCACGTGGTGTATTTGATTTTGTTGAGTGCTTAGGGAGTTAAAAGGGGTAAGGTAAATTATTTTTACCTTAGACAAAAGTGAGAAATATTTTTATTGAAGGTTAAAAATAAATTGCATTATTTTATAAAGTTAATTATTTGAAAATGCAATTTTGAGTAGGGAGTTATAAGGCTTTAATTTTATTTTTATGAAAAGGAAGTTAGGAGTAATAAGGGTTATTGTGATTTGTTATATGTTGAATATTATTTTGAAGGTTGGAGATTATAAGGTGTATTTGAGAATTAATAATTTTTGTATGGTGAAATATTTGAAGGAAATAATTGAGGATAGATTTTTGATATCTAACCATTGAGATTGGCAAAGAGGTTGATTGTGTTGAGATAGGTTTTGAGGTCATTTCTCCATCAAGAAAAAGGTATGGGCATATCTTCCTTGTGAGTGAAATATTGTTGGGTTGAATGTTATGAATGCTAAGTTGGAGTGAAAAGGTTTGTTTGATAAGCATTGTTGAGTAAGCTTTCATGTGCATGATTGGTGAATGTTTGTGAGAACATTTGAGTGAGAGATTGAGAACTATCTTGAACTAGGGTTTGTGAAAGATCATGAGTATCATTGTTATGTGAGATTGTTTGATAAGCATTGTTGGAAATATTTGAGTAAATCTTCATGTGCATGATTAGGGTTTGTGAAAATATCATGAGTATCATTGTTATGTGAATGAGGAATCATCTTGAGTCAAGGATTGAGATTCATAGTGTGAGTTGTTGGAAGTGGAGTGAAACACTTGTTTAGGGTTTGTAAGCAAGTTGTGTTTCATTGAGTGATTGATTGAGTGAAGTTGGTTGAGCATAGTTGATTGAGAGTGTTGGAGTGATAGTTCAAGTTATATGAAACAAATTTTTCTTTATTCTTAATTTATTTGAAGAGAGTTTGGAAGTGATTGAGTGTTGTGTGAGAGTGAAACATATTGAGTCTCTAACCATTCTCTATATGTTTCTATGGTTAAACAAGAGAGTTTGAAAGTGATTAAGTATTGTTGTGAGTGTGAAACATATTGAGTCTCTAACCATTCTCTATATGTTTCTATGAGATTAAAACAAGATTCTATGTGAAACTTGTTTGTGTGATTGAAGAGGTTTTCTATGATAGATTGAGTTGATTTGAATAAGCTTTTGTGAAAGCTAGTGGACAGATTTGAGTAAGTTCTAGAGTGGACTTAAGGACAGATTTGAGTAAGCTTTTGTGGAAGCTTACAATGTAGATTTGAGGTAAGTCTTGGTGAAGACTTATTGAGAGATTGGACAAGTTCTAGTGAGGACTTATTAACAATGAAAAATTAAGCAAAGGACTTGTGTATAATTGAGGTAAGTCTTTGAGAAGACTTGAGAGTAGAGTTGATTGATTGATTTGTTCAAACCTTGAGTTAAGGTTTGGGGTAGATCTAGTAGAGTTGATTAGTGATTAGGTCAAGCTTTGTGTTAAGGCTTGAGGATAGATTTGAGGATAGAGTTTGGTGTAGATTTGAGGATAGGTTTATGCTAGACAAGAGACAAATATTGAGCAAATTTGTGCTAGACCAAAGACTTTATTTTAGTCATAATTGAGATAGATATTGAGCAGATTTGTGCTAGATCGAAGGACTATGTTTAGTGTAGATTTGAGATAGATATTGAGTATATTTGTGCTAGACCGAAGGATAATGTTTAGTGAAGATTTGAGTAGAGCTGAGAGTAATATTTGGAGGTGATAGAGTAGAGGATAATAGTCTCTAGTGGATAGAGATCCATTAGCTAGGGTAGAGAGGATAGAGGTCTTCAGTGGAGAGAGATCCACAAGCCAGAGTAGTGGAGGTAGTAGTCTTCTAGAGGATCACCAACCAGAGCAGAGGAGAAGGAGTTCTCCTATGGATAGAGATCCACAAACCAGCTAAGGAGATTGGTGTCTCCTGTGGGTTGGTGCCCACAAACTAGATTAGGGGATTGGTGTCTCCTTTGGATAGAGGTCCATAAATATTGTAATAGGGAAAGGATTCCCAAGAGATTTGTTGAGAAAATTTTAGTGAAATATTTTCTCCATGGAGTAGCCCACATTGGGTGAACCACGTTAAATTGGTGTCTCTATTATGTGTGGTGATTTATGCATTGCTTTGATTACTACTATTGACATTGCATTGATATATTGGATAATATTATTTGAGTAAAGAAAAGTAAAAAGTGGTCTTATACTGTTCACCCCCTCTCAGTATAAGCTTGTGTTCTTCAATTGGTATCAGAGTGGGTTCCTTCGAAAGATTTTAACAACTTGAAGGAAAATCTCTCAAGAACACAGATGGATTCTTAGAATGGATCTTCAGGGAATTCAACACCATTGTTCGATGGGAACAATTATGTACTTTGGAGTATGAGAATGAAGATTCACCTAATGGCACTTGGGAATGAAATATGGGAAGCAATTGAGAATGGATACATACCACCAGCTACTCCACCTATAGATAAATATGGTAAGCTCCTACATATGAATAATTCAAAGGCAATGAATGGAATTTTAAAGGGTTTGTGAGAAATAGAGTTTATAAAGGTTATGCATTGCACATCAACAAAGGAAATTTGGGATAAATTGAAAGGTATATATGAGGGAGACAAAAAGGTCAAAAGGGTAAAGTTGTAAAATTACAAGAGAACATTTGAAGACCTAAAGATGAAGGAAGAGGAAAACATTGTTGCATATCTACTTCATGTGGATGAGGTTGTTAACTCCATGCAAGGACTTGGGCTTAAAGTTGAAGAAATAGATGTTTGTGATAAGATTTTAAGGTCACTCCCAAAGAGGTATAGTGAAAATATTTCAGCTATAGAAGAGTCAAAAGATATTGAAATTTTGACAAGGGATGAATTACATGGAATTCTCACAACTTTTGAGATGAGAATAAAAGAGGAACCTATTCCCTAGAAAGAAGCAACCTTCAAAGTTACTAAGAAGACAAAGAGTAAGAAGTCAGATTCAAGCAATGAGTTATCTAGTGATGAAGAAGTAAATTATGGTAGAAGGAACAAGGACTCAAGAAAGTATAAAGGTACGAAATCAGTTAGATGTTTCAATTATGGAAAATATGGTCACTATGCATCTGATTGTCCAGAGGCTAGAAATAGCAATGATGAAGAAAAATAGGATCATAAGAATAGGGAAATAGGAAAACATAGGTACCAAAAGAAAAGTAGGGATGAACAAAACAAGCAAGGAAATAAATTCTTCCAAAGGCATAAGAAGAGTTTCTATGTAGACAAGGTAGGTAAGAGTTCAAGTGATAGTGATGAAAGTTCCTCAAATAATGATGAAGATGAAATTCTATTTCTAGCAGAAGAAAAAGAAGTGGTTAGAAATAGGTCACCAATAATTCTCAAGTGTTTTAGATGTGGTAACTTTGGTCATCTTGAAGATAGTTGTACAAAGAATGGATTCAGTTTTAGTGATGATGAATATGAAGATACACTTGAAGGTCCAGAAGAGGAAAGTCTTCTTATGGCAATAGAAGAAGAAGGAAGTGCTTCTATTGAAGATAAATAAGAAAGGAATGAAGATGATTCTAAAGGCAAAGGAATAGAGGAAGAATCAGAGGAAGGAGAAGTTGATCTTGAGGGTGAGCTTATTTCTGCCCTTGATGAATTAAGGAAGGTAAGAAAGTAGAACTCAAAACTCAAGCTTCAATTTCAAGAATGTGATGAAGAGAAAGGAAAGCTTATAGAAGATCTAACCAACTCAATAGCTAAGACAAGGAGATTTAAAGAGAGGTTAGAGGCTAAGGTTTTAGAATGTGAAAGGTTAGAGCATGAAGTAGCTTTACTAAGGAAGGAAGTAAAAGAGTCTAAAGATAAGCTACACAGGTTTGGGAGAAGCTCAAAGAACTTGGATAAGATTATCAAGGTACAAAGATCTTCATCAAACAAGACAGGTCTTGGTTTTGAATAGGTACAAAGAAAACAAGGAGAGGAGTCAATATCAAGCTCCAAAGAAGAAGAAGCTTCAGAAGAAGAGAGTGAAAGAGAAAGTGAGACTTCTGAGGAAGAGTTGAACAATAAAAAGTTCAACAAGGAAAGGAACAATGCACAAATGAGGAACATATGGAACAGGAAGCAACACAGGGTAGAAGAGACTAAGAGACCAATGGGGTCAAGACAAGGTAGTTTCAATGGATGATGCTTCTCATGTCATAGGTTTGGGCACAAGGCTACACAGTGAAGGACACATGAAAGACAAGAATATGGGAATTTTAGAAACAGACATCTCTTTCAAGGGTATTGCTACTCTTGTAATCAGTTTGGTCACAAGGCAATAAATTGTAGGGTTCATGATAAGAATGGATATGGCTTCACCAGGAGAAACCCCAAGATATTTGCACCTTTAAGGAATAACAACATTAAGTGTTATAAGTGCAATAATGATGGGCATACAACAAAGTGGTGTAGAGCAGAACTTCTAGAGACAAGCAGGAACAGGAATAGTCAGAGGAATCAAAAGGATCAATTGAGGAAGAAGGTGGACAAAGGTAAAGATCAGTGTATGCTGGGAGTAGAGATACTCCCACCCCAGAATTAACCACCTCAAGAGAGGAGGTGGGGGAGGGGCTAAGCTAAGAGTCTCATTCTTAGCCCCAAGCCCCAAAGGTGGCCCTTTGCCATTGATGTCAAAGGGGGAGAGATTTGAGTTAGGGGAGAGCATTCAGTCAAGGGGAGAAGTTTCTCAGGGGGAGCAGTTTTGAAAGAGGAAAAGGTTTGGTCACAAAAAAGGGGTTGCCATCAATGACAAAGGGGGAGATTGTTGGAAATTTTGAGTTAGTTGTGTTGTCATTGATGTCAAGAGTCAGTGTCAAGAATCAATGCAGGACTTGGCAAAAGAAGGGTTAAAATATTTATATTTTAAGCCCAAGAGATTTGGTCTAAGAGCTCCAGATGATTGGTCAAAAGGATGGTTAAATACCTTGAAGAAAAGGCCTAAAGGAAATAATATTATAATATTTATTATTATAATATTAAAGGTGGTCAGAAAAGGTCTAAGGGCGAAAGAGAAAAACACCTAGGCCAAATGGAAATAATATTATAATAATTTATTATAATATTAAAAGTTTAATTAATGCCTAAGGTAGTTTATAAATAATTTATAATATTTATATTATAAATTAATTTATAAAAATAATAATTTTATAACCCAAAGTTGGGTTGGGAGCCAAGTTTAATTTAAATTTTATATTCCTCCATCGACGTTGAAAAATAGAAGCATATGGTATAAATACCATAGCACTTACCTCACAAAGGTAAGTCTCCAAAATATTATGCATGCGATTTGTGAAAAGAGAAGGTAATTTGTGAGCGAACAAAGGAAAAGGTTTTAATTTTAATTACCCCCGAAATACATGGAAAACAAAGTGACCAAGGTGGGAAGATTCAACACCAACCAGCAGTTGGGCTAGCAGTGAATCCGAGGTGTGTAAGGCGTTGAGAACATAGAGGTGTTGCGTTCGAGTCTCGATGGTGATGTAGGAACAAAGCCTTTTGGCTTTGGCATAGGGGAGGAAGAGACAAAGTGCTCTAGGTGCTTTTGCCTCCCATGTGAGTGCTTAGCTCACGTGGTAGGGTAGCCACGGCTAAGGCACAAGTGATGCTTCATCCAGGGATCGAGTCCCACCAAGGAGCGCATTGAGGTATTTAATTTTTGTGCCTAGGTTAATGTGTATAGTGGGAATGTTATGAGCACATGGTGTATTTGATTTTGTTGAGTGCTTAGGGAGTTAAAATGGGTAAGGTAAATTATTTTTACCTTAGACAAAAAGTGAGAAATATTTTTATTGAAAGTTAAAAATAAATTGCATTGTTTTATAAAGTTAATTATTTGAAAATGCAATTTTGAGTAGGGAGTTATAAGGCTTTAATTTTATTTTTATGAAAAGGAAGTTAGGAGTAATAAGGGTTATTGTGATTTGTTATATGTTGAATATTATTTTGAAGGTTGGAGAATATATAAGGTGTAATTGAGAATTAATAATTTTTGTATGGTGAAATATTTGAAGGAAATAATTGAGGATAGATTTTTGATATCTAACCATTGAGATTGGCAAAGAGGTTGATTGTGTTGAGACAGGTTTTGAGGTCATTTCTCCATCAAGAAAAAGGTATGGGCATATCTTCCTTGTGAGTGAAATATTGTTGGGTTGAATGTTATGAATGCTAAGTTGGAGTGAAAAGGTTTGTTTGATAAGCATTGTTGAGTAAGATTTCATGTGCATGATTGGTGAATGTTTGTGAAAACATTTGAGTGAGAGATTGAGAACTATCTTGAACTAGGGTTTGTGAAAGATCATGAGTATCATTGTTATGTGAGATTGTTTGATAAGCATTGTTGGAAATATTTGAGTAAACCTTCATGTGCATGATTAGGGTTTGTGAAAAGATCATGAGTATCATTGTTATGTGAATGAGGAATCATCTTGAGTCAAGGATTGAGATTCATAGTGTGAGTTGTTGGAAGTGGAGTGAAACACTTGTTTAGGGTTTGTAAGCAAGTTGTGTTTCATTGAGTGATTGATTGAGTGGAGTTGGTTGAGCATAGTTGATTGAGAGTGTTGGAGTGATAGTTCAAGTTCTGTGAAACAAATTGTTCTTTATTCTTAATTGATTTGAAGAGAGTTTGGAAGTGATTGAGTGTTGTGTGAGAGTGAAACATATTGAGTCTCTAACCATTCTCCATATGTTTCTATGGTTAAACAAGAGAGTTTGAAAGTGATTAAGTATTGTTGTGAGTGTGAAACATATTGAGTCTCTAACCATTCTCTATATGTTTATGTGAGATTAAAACAAGATTCTATGTGAAACTTGTTTGTGTGATTGAAGAGGTTTTCTATGATAGATTGAGTTGATTTGAATAAGCTTTTGTGAAAGCTAGTGGACAGATTTGAGTAAGTTCTAGAGTGGACTTAAGGACAGAGTTGAGTAAGATTTTGTGGAAGCTTACAATGCAGATTTGAGGTAAGTCTTAGTGAAGACTTATTGAGCAGATTGGACAAGTTCTAGTGAGGACTTGTTGAGAATATTTGAGGTAAGTCTTGGTGAAGACTTGTGAAATTGGACAAGTTCTAGTGAGAACTTATTAATTGAGGTAAGTCTTGGTGAAGACTTAGAGAGATTGGAAAGTTCTAGAAAGGACTTATGGATAGATTTGAGGTAAGTATTTAAGAAGACTTGAGAGTAGAGTTGATTGATTGATTTTTTCAAACATTGAGTTAAGGTTTGGGACAGATCTAGCAGAGTTGATTAGTGATTAGGTCAAGCTTTGTGTTAAGGCTTGAGGACATATTTGAGGATAGATTTTGGTGTAGATTTGAGGATAGGTTTGTGCCAGACCAAAGATAGATATTGAGCAGATTTGTGCTAGATTAAAGGATTATGTTTAGTGCATATTTGAGATAGATATTGAGAAAATTTATGCTAGACTAAAGGACTATGTTTAGTGCAGATTTGAGATAGATATTGAGCAAATTTATGCTAGACCGAAGGACTATGTTTAGTGCAGATTTGAGATAGAGATTGAGTAGATTTGTGCTAGACCGAAGGACAGTGTTTAGTGTAGATTTGAGAAGAGTTGAAAGTAAGATTTGGAGGTGATAGAGTAGAGGATAGTAGTCTCCAGTGGATAGAGATCCATTAGCCAGGGTAGTGAGGACAGAGGTCTTATGTGGAGAGAGATCCACAAGCCAGAGTAGTGGAGGTAGTAGTCTTCTAGAGGATCACCAACCAGAGTAGAGGAGGAGTTCTCCTATGGATAGAGATCCATGAACCAACTAAGGAGATTGGTGTCTCCTATGGGTTGGTGCCCATAAACCAGATTAGGGGATTGGTGTCTCCTTTGGATAGAGGTCCATAAAAATTGTAATAGGGAAAGGATTCCCAAGAGATTTGTTGAGAAAATTTTAGTGAAATATTTTCTCCGTGGAGTAGCCCACATTGGGTGAACCATGTTAAATTGGTGTCTCTATTGTGTGTGGTGATTTGTGCATTGCTTTGATTACTATTATTGACATTGCATTGATATATTGGATAATATTGTTTGAGTAAAGAAAAGTAAAAAGTGGTCTTATATTGTTCACCCCCCTCTCAGTATAAGCTTGTGTTCTTCATATCACCCTTCCATCTTCCTCATGGTTAGGGCTTAAATAAACTTGAGGCATACAAATCTTACCTTCTTGGTCAAATATGGGGTTTTCAAAGGCATGTGGTTCATCATAGCCCTCGATAGGAGGATAATGGTTAGTGGTCAATTGGTGAGAAATATTATGGGTTAGGTAGCATTTATCAACCATATATTTGGGAGAAGAAATAGGATTATTTAAAATTTTAATTATTTAAAACATTTATTAAAGAAGAAAGATATTATATTTTATAAACCTTGTATCTCCTTCCATTGATATACCCAAGTTTATCCATATACCTTAGGGGTATCCCTATATATTGAGGGTCTTGACATACTTGACCCCTCTCTATATATCCCTCAATATGTGAGAGAACATTGATATATGAGATTGAAATATTATATGGAAGTGGTCTCCTAGATACATGACCAAGGTGATACATGAGAGGTAATAATATGCCCTTTTATAACTCTCACTAGCCCATCTTAATATATTTCTTACTAGGCATTGGTATGCACATGACCCTATGTGGGCAACTAGAAACCCCTGCTTTCTATATACTAAATATAGCCTAGTAGCTCATAAGATAGTTGATCAAAGGACCATAAATATCCCTAGGATGACTAGCACTTGATTACATTCTTGTTATCTATATTTAATATTTCTTAACTATTCAAATAGATTTAATAATCTTGATTAGGGTTTTCATAAATTTTAATTTTGATTAAGGTTTAGCTTGGTCAAAGAAGAATCTTGGGACCCATTGTGGTGTTTATGTCAAATTCACAAAAATGTGGCAAGGGGAAAGATCATGAGGGGACTATAACTTATGGGGTATATAGTGTATTGCCTCTCTCACTTTGAATATAGGGCTAGTTTGTGAGCCTAGGTCTAAGGTTTAATAGATTCAAGTTAGAGAACACCTATGTTTCTCCTAAGTATTTTATTTGACAATATTAACCTTATTCTAGTACTATATAGCTATAAATACATCAATCAATATAACACACAAATTTAATAAACTATATGCATTTGACTTTAATTGATAAATGAAAATATGTTTTTAAGAGAAAAGGTTTATTAAGATAATATAACTAATGAGACCTAAGTGACTAAATGCAATTTTATTTCAATGAAATGCAAGATTATAATTGGTCCCCTTATGATATCAATACTAACTTGTTATGTCTTTTCATTTTATCCTTTAATGAATACAAATAAAAAATATAGAATAGTATTTCAGATACAAACAAATAATTTTCTTTAATCTAAAATAACAAAATAATAATTAATATTTCTAACTAGATTTTTTCCATAGTGGAAAAAGCACTTGTAAAGCATAGAAGCATTGGAAATGCTATTTTTTTGGGTCATATTTTCACATTGGGATCTTTATTTTTAAAAGCCTACAAAATAGGCAATAAATAAAGGTGGTTACTAGTAAAGGGGGATTGCCTAGACTAGTGGAGAGTGAATGTTCCTTGACCAAAATCAGACCCCCACTTACACGATTAAAATAAATTAATATAAAGGAATTTAACGATCACAATATGCTTAGTGGTAAAAGTTCCACTAAGGAAGCAATATCATTTTTTAGTGATTTTTCTAGATCATGGTGCTTTCACTTTTTATAGAAGATTGTGACTATGAAGTCACATTTTATACTATAATATACATAGAATGCAATAGCACTTATAAACCTACAATTCAACAATGTTTTTCACCCACACATAGTAGAATGTATTATGGAAATAAAACATAATTTTTGAGATGACTAAATAAGGATTTGTGACTAGGAGGTGCAAGTTTCCTTATGGATATAATATAATAACCTGATATATGATAATAATTTATAAATTAATGATGCGATGAAATAAAATGATAAATAGACACACCATTTCAAATTGTAAAATGTTTTATGTGATGATCAAATTATTACAAAGCCACAAAAGAAAATATATGATAAATCCAAGAGAGGAGAGAGTAAAACTTAGCAAGCTTGTAGCCTCAATATTCCTTAGTTGATATCCACTTATTATGAGGAAGTAAATGAGCTTTCTATTGCTTTACATTTTTTAGAGTTTCATTATTACAAGGGATCTATATGCAATTTGATAAATATTAGCTATTGTACAAGATGACATAAATTGTCCCCCCAAGCATTGGATTTATAGGAAACCGTACCTCCTCAAAGGGTGGTTGGATGACGTTCATGGGTTTGTTTGAAGGTAAGATTTAGGAAATGGTTAAACATGCAATTAATGGGTTCAAGATAGAAAAAATAAATTTTGAGGGTTTAGTTTGCTATTGAGGGTGCACAAAAAGCTAGTATGATCAAATCCATTTTTGATGGGTGATTTGGAAGACACTAGTTTTCTACCATTTTTCTTTTGGTATCTAATAGTCAATGGTACTAGTTTTGCTAATAATACCAACACTAATGTCAAGATGAATATTGTTGGTTATTTTGGATGGAAAAGGATTAAATTTAGAATTTTTTGTAAAAGCACTATCATTGACACTATCACTTAGGTCTTGGCCCTCTTGCATTTAGAGCAATAAATACCCCTAAATTGAACTTTTAGAAAATTTATTTTATTTGGATGCTTGATTGGTTGATGAGGATGTTGATAAGTTTAGACATTTTTACAATGTACTCAAAATTGAATTTCTATAGTGATAAGTCTTCCATTGATAATCTAAGATGAAATTTAAGACATGTTGTGGTTGACTACAAAGTTTAGGCTATATCTTGAGTAATTATTCAATGTTTTGAGGGGAAGTAGGGAAGGGAAAAAGTGCTCTTTACACTTGAGTTTAAGGTTGATATTCCATATTGTCCCCTTCTATGTGGTTCTCTAGATATTGATTTTAGTTTCCATGTAAAATATAGTAAGTTTACTATTTTCCCATGGTAATGGTCATATCATTAGGATCCTTTTGATGAGACTCTTCCATATGGATACTATGCATATATTATTCAACTAGGAAATTATATATGTCAATTATATTTTAGAGAATTTAAATTAGAGCCTTTTGATTATAATTATCCAAGTGAGGATCCTCTATACAAGCTCATTGAAGTCTTATACGGAGGATTGAGAAAAATAATGGCTATTTGTAGTTGTTTCATCCAAGATCATCATATTGCATGATACAATTATTCTTAACTTGGTTTCTAGTTTGGATAGTGTAGATATCAATGATTGGGATTGATTAAAAGTTGATTATCAAAGACCTACTATTTGGTTATGGGAACATGGTTGCTGAAAACATATCTACCCGTGTTGGAGACTATAAAGGACTAGATAACAATTCCTAGATAATAAAGATGATTCAAAATCATAAGGAGTGTTTTAAATAAGGTTCATCAAGATGTTTCACCAATATTTAGACAAGCCAAACCTATGATAAAAATACAAAAATACATGGTCATAGTAAGGTACAAAAAAAACAAAGAATGGGGATGGTTTGATCAAATATGATGGAAGGATAATTCTAGGTGTAACGACCCAAAAACACACAAATAAAAAATACAAAAATAGAAAAGTTTTTTTTTCTTATGGAGAGAGGTACATGAACCCTTCATGGACCCCTAACCAAACTACTATTTACCTAAAGTTTCAATCTCCTAAGTTTTCCTAAAAGCTACATCTCACGAGGTACCCTAACACAAGTCTGTTTGTGTAGGCATATCATGTGTTACTAAAAATAAGTCCATCCATCCCATCATTCTTGATGAGATAGACTTATCACCCTCTATCCATCAAAGATATACACGCATCTCCATACCATACACAAATTATTATGTGTAGGTATGCTACAAGTATTGTGAGTTAATCTATCTATATCATCTCCATGATGAGCTATCTTAACTCAGATGTAGTCTCTCCACTAGTTAGTCCTTTATCTCCCTAAGGGGTCTCAATTACCTTATGTCTCCTATGCTCACCCTAAGGGTTATCAATTCCATTAGGTCACCTATGTTCACCCTAAGGGGTTCTCAATTCCCTTATGTCACCTCTGAGTTCACCCTAGAAATCTACACTTAGATTTCTATCATCAAACAACCAAACAATGATACAACTATATATTACCACATCAAGGAGTAATTACTAAGCATCCAAAAAATAAAGAAATACTAAAACTAAAATAGAATCAACTACATAATATAATATAATATAGAAATAAAGTAAAAGTACCTTCTTTAAACCAATAAATAGTTATTACATCAAAATTTGTATAGTAAATCCTTCTTACTTTAAGGAATATTATAGTAACTGCATTAGGGATATCTCCCCACAATTCTAGTCTATTTGAGCATAAGTAAAGCAACATAAAATATAATTACCTATACTATGCTTCCATTGAACTCCTTGCTTCTCCTTGCTTCCTAATGATTCTTTGAGAGTAGTAGGGGATCAAGGTACTCAGGATAGGCATGCCTTTAAATACATCTATTCATTTACTTTACCAAATTTTAACTATACAAAATTCAATTAAGTTTCCAACCGTTTAATGCATAATGGATATTATAAAATATCCTTTACTTTTATCTTCACCTCTCAAGTTCCCTTAGAGATTCATCCAACATGTACTACTTAGATCACGGTCTAACTTTAATCAAATCCATTCATGTATTAAAGCATTAAAGTCCCATACCTTTAACCTCTAAAACAATCCTTTATTTTCATTCCCTAAATCAAAGCCCCATAACTTCAATTCAAATAATAAATCCACATCCTTTTTAATTCACAAATTCCAATCAAATAAATTACTATTTAAATCATTAAAGTCACATCCCTTTAACCTTTAAACAATCATTCATTCATTCCCTAAATCAAAGCCCCATAACTTTAATTCAAAGAATAAATCTACATCCTTTTTAATTTAAAAACCCCTAAGATAATCATCATAAATCAAAGGTTTCCTTTTTAATTAAAAGCCCTAAGATAATTAACATTAGTCAAAGGTTCTCCTTTTAATTAAAAGCCCTAAGATAATTAACATTAGTCAAAGGTTCTCCTTTTAATTAAAAACCCTAAGATAATTAACATTAGTCAAAGGTTCTCCTTTTAATTAAAAGCCCTAAGATAATTAACATTAGTCAAAGGTTCTCCTTTTAATTAAAAACCCTAATATAATTAATCATAAAACAAGGGTTCTCTTTTTAATTAAAAACCCTAATATAATTAATCATAAATCATAGGTTCTCTATTTAATTAAAATCCTTCAATGTATTCCACATAAATCAAAGGTCTCTATTTAATTAAAATCCTTCAATGTATTCCACATAATCAAAGGTCTCTATTTAATTAATATCCTTCAATGTATTCCACATAATCAAAGGTCTCTATTTAATTAATATCCTTCAATGTATTCCACATAATCAAAGGTCTCTATTTAATTAAAATTTCACAGCGAACCTTTCCAATACATATTTAACCAAAGGCTAACACCCTTCATGGAAAATATTGAACAACCTCTGCAACGCGATTATGGAACAGCCAAGTCAGGAGTTCAACAAGGTATAATAGGGTAAAATTAGGTGCTTTCTAGATGCAACCTTTTCTCAAACCCACGGGTGGTTTTCTCTACTGGCGGTGCTCCCAAGCATGACATCCCCCTCTTCCTTTGGACATGGAGGTCTAAGGCACACAATGCTCTCGAATTCTCTCAGTGCTCTCTAGACACACCCAAAACTCTTGAACTCATAGTGCTCTCAAAGCATTAACTGGGATCTAGAAGGCACAGCATCCTTCAGGCACTCATAGTGCTTTCTAAAATACTAACAGAGTCTTAAAATACAACACCTTCAAAACATATGCAGGTGGTTTCTAAAAACACCAAAGGCTTCTCAAAATACAATACCTTCAAAACATATGCAGGTGGTTTCTAAAAACACCAAAGGCTTCTCAAAACACAACACCTTCAAAACATATGTAGGTGATTTCTAAAAACACCAAAGGCTTCTCAAAACATAGTGCCTTCAAAGCATACATAGGTGGTTTCTAAAAACACCAAAGGCTTCTCAAAACACAGCGCCTTCAAAGCATATGCAGGTGGTTTCTAAAAACACCAATAGGCTTCTCAAAACACAACACCTTCAAAACATACGTAGGTGGTTTCTAAAAACACCAAAGGCTTCTCAAAATACAACACCTTCAAAGCATATGTAGGTGGTTTCTAAAAACACCAAAGGCTTCTCAAAACACAGTTTCTTCAAAGCATACACATGTGTTTTCTAAAAACACCAACAAGCTTCTCAAAAAACAACACCTTCAAAACATACGCAGGTGGTTTCTAAAAACACCAAAGGCTTCTCAAAACACAATGCCTTCAAAACATACGCAGGTGGTTTCTAAAAACACCAAAGGCTTCTCAAAACATAGTGTCTTCAAAGCATATGCAGGTGGTTTCTAAAAATACCAAAGGTTTATAAAAAAATAATGCCTTCAAAACATATGCAGGTGGTTTCTAAAAACACCAAAGGCTTCTCAAAATACACTACAAGGAGTATAACCAAGATTTGAATCACAATTTTCACCATAACAACGCATGTAAACAAAATAGGTTAAAGTCTAAAACAATCCAACCTCAATACTATTGAAAAATAGGATTTGGTGGCATCCCGGCTGCCTCTTCCTTGATTTTGGTGTGTTTCTCTCCTTTTCCCCATCCCTGGTCTACATTTTCCTCCTCCTTCATCCTCATGTCCTCCCCTTTGTCATTTTTTTCTTCTTCCCCCCTTCTCTAGCACCATACGTGCTTTCTTCCTTCAGGTGGCCTGTCCGTCCTTCTCAAGCCTTGAGCCCCATCTTCCTTCAATTTTTTGTCCCTTCCTCTAGCGGCAAGGCTTACTTATTTTGATAGTTTCCAAATTTGGAAACTTAGTAGCCACCCTAAATTATTTTCATAGCTTACACACTATAGGGGAATGGGATATTTATATATTTTATATTATCCCATTTTTTAAAAAGAAGAATGGTATATTTTTAAACATATATCATTTATGTGATATTTATCACCATTAAAATATACTTCTTTTATTTAAACAATTTCATAATTGCTCTTTCTTTAAAATAAAAGACATCTATTTCTTAAATGGATTTTTTTTGTTTATTTCAATTAATTAAAGTCTTTTAATTACTATTCCATTGTCATTAAAATGAAAACCTTTAATTAATTCAAAATAATTCTCATTTATTAAATAAAATGAAGTTTACTAATGAGTTTAATTAAATAAATAATTATTTAATCAAAACTTCATTAATTCTTTTAAATGAATCTTCATTTAACATACAAATTTAATATGCTTTTCTTCATCACAATGATGCGCTATCTTTACTTTAACAAGACAATTAGCTTTATGCATCCACATATATTTTGCAATTGTTTTTCTATAGAAGTTCTAACATTATGCTATTCCAACCATGATGCAGCAAAGAGTAAACAAATTTATAAAGCAATAATAGGGAATCTTTCCATCGACCCAATCACCTATCTCAGCCAGATATTTTAAAATAGCTGCTAGGCTATCAACTAAGTCTCAAGGTGATCATTCATCGATGATTATCTCTTTCGAAAATGCATGCCTATATGAAGATATCTATCCATGTTACTTTCGAGTACCTTAATCATCATTTCCCCTGATCTGATACCCTCATTTTTGGTGGATGTTTCTGCCTTCTCCACCTATGAGTGTACCTGATATTGCACACTTGGAAATATGTTAGCGATAACATTCCCTTCTAAATAAAATAAACATCATATAGTTGGTTCAATTGTTCAAACTAAGTATTACCACACCATAGGTTAATACATTGTTTCTTTGTGCCATAAAGTCAGCTAGGGATGGTCATGACACTAGGGGAAGAATATAAAGAGTCAAATATGAATACATTATAAAGAAAATTAAAGTAATAGAAAAGTACAAGGTACTTGTGGTGATTTCTCACTACACTCAAAATTTATGACCTCAAACAAAAGATAAAGGTAAGATTGAAAAAGGCAAAAGGGTCCTGATCAAAGGTAATTATGATTTTGTAGAAATCCTAAGCATAAGAGAAATGCAAAATTTTTGAGTTGTTATGCATAAATTTTTAAAAATGTGGAAAGTGGAGGAAAGGAAGAGCAACTCCCAACATTCAGATATTTTGGTAAGATAGGAATAAATATAAGTATAAAATTATAGAAAAGGTGGATTATATGAAAAGGGAAATATCAAATAATGGAATACTAAAAAGGTTTAATTGAAAAAAGGAACCTTCCACAAAAGTATTTTAGATGAGAGATTCAGTATGATCATGGAGGTCTTAAAGTTTTTAACACAAGATAGCAAAAAAAAATTATAACAAATAGCTAATGTCTTGCATAAGAAATCTAGAAAGACTAGGGGTGTGCTAGAGTTTTATTCTTAGCACAAAAAGCCACCGACTTCTAAGAAAAATCAATTTTGGTTGTAGATAAGTAATGCTACACAAATTCCTAGAGAAATTAGGTGAGATAGATGGATGTGTCATTATTAAGGAAGTTAAGCATCACCTACAAATGTCATATTAGCTTAGACTTCAAGGAAAAGCATTAAAAATGAGTATGGTAGCTATAGTCTTGCATATGACAATAGTAATTACAGAGAGTGCCCTCATTCACATCTAGAGGAGTAGTTGAAGTTGTTAGTTTATATTGTAATATTTTGGAGGAAAATCCTCTTCCTTGTAATCTATAAATAGTAGGTATTTTAGCTTTGTAAAGCATCAATAAGTTGTATAAATTTTCCTTCATTTCCTTCTATATAGAAATATGCATATCTTTAGGTGGTCTTGTAGGCAATCAAATCCTTGCTTCTGGCATAATATTTGCAATTTTTTTACTTGCATGTATAGATATTCTAGAGTTCTACACAACTATTTGGTTCTCATGGTATGCCATGTCTTCTTTTTGTGTGTATGCTTGAATTTTCTTATGCTTATATATGTCGAGGAGAAGATGTGTTTATGTCAACGCATTATAGTCAGAGCTACTATGTAGATGGATATTATTTGATCTTAGGTTTTTTACTTTCCTCTATATTTTATTTTCTTTTTCTCTAATCCTCTCCCCAATCTATCAGATTAGGACTTTGTGCTCAAGGTCAAATCCCATGAATGAGTTAAAATTTGTAAAAATCTTGAAGGCCTTTGATAGATTTGAACCCCATGCTCTCAGGACTAGACCTATTATATCATTCTACATGAGGTATGATAATATTTATTCTTTGGTCCAAACCTTATCAAATGACCAAGAAAATCAAAGATGATAATAGTTCAATGGCATGCTTAGTGGAACCCCATTGATTCATTTTTGGTCCCATAATCAAAAACCAGTTAGGATTAGACTCTAGTGAGGTTCTCTACCCATTTTTACTTGTTGAAGCACTTTAAATCACCTAGTGATTTCATTTAGAATGAATATGTAGAAGAAACTACTATGAAGGACCCTATATTGAGGTTCTAGTGGATACCTCAATCTATCTACTTTTAGATCATAAGATGTATTCACTTGGAAACTCTAATTCAAAATTAGAATCCAAAGGCTTAAGAATGACTAATTTTACACTTGGAGTATTTGCTACCTAGAATGACATAAGCCCTCTATGACCTATAGAGCCTCCAACTATTTAGGGTAACCTTCCAAAGTCAACACTAGAGACACTACCTAATACACTGACAAAGGCCTAATAATCCCATTAGAGCACCTAAATGAAATCATATTATTATAGCCAGTGCATAATATAAAGTAAAAGATGGCTATAATACCAGTAGTGGCATCTTTAAGGGAAGAGGCTCATAAAAGATATGAATTTCTTCCCCCATATTTGATCATAGACCAGGACTAGCTTTTCGACATGATTATGAGTGGATTTGAAGAAAATATAAATCAAATGGCCATCCAACCTAGTTATGATATTATCTATATTAAAAACCCATCCCTTGATATTCCTTGATCTGATCCTACCTTGTAGCTCATTACTCATCTTGAAGAATGTGCACACATCCAAGATCAAATCCCCTAAGATCAAGTAAAAAATAATCATGTAAGGGTGTGCTCTATAACTTTTGATAAAATAAGGTGGAGCAAGAGCATAGAAGAGGTTTTCAATAAAGGAAGCAAATACTACCACATTTACTAGGCCAAAGCCTTTATATAACTTCCTTATTTACAAGGTTGAATCAGACAGAATGCTTAGGTCAAAATAAATGGAAAATGAGTTAGATATAGATATTTGGCCAATCGGTAGATAAGATCTATAGTCAATAAGTAATATTAATAAACTATTGTGTTTGGAAAAAATTTTACTCCAATAATATGTTGTCCCAAGATTTATAATGACACTAGACAAAGCAATGAATGATCCCATCGCATGTCATGATAATTTCCTGTCTAGATTTTTGGCTACAAAGGTAAGAGGAGAGCCATACCTAAATTGGACCCTAATAATTTTGAAGGAACACTATGAATTCAAGAGGGAAAAGTCCATCTAAACAATATTATTTGCATTACAACAAATATTTATAGATATCTAGGTCAATTATTGACTAGATTCCTATAACATAAGTAGAATGAGATAAGTTGGAAATCATGAAGAATGAGAGATACTATTCTCTCCTAGATGATCAAATGGAATGAGGAATTGCTAAGGTATGGGATCCTGGTTCTCCCTAAGTGGAGAAAGTTATCGACAAGGGTTGAGCATAAAGCAAAGTCATACCTTGACCCCCTTTGGGTCTTCCATTTCAAAAAAATAATAAAAATAAATAAATTGTATATATATATATTGTAGACACCAAATCCTATCCACTTGTCATCCATCCATATATTTTCGCTATTTTTTTATCCATTATTTACATATATTATATATATTTTTAATATCTATTTAAATATTAATATTTTATATTATATTTTTTTATATATTTAATAAATGTATATATATATGTGTAATTTAATCTCAACCATCCATCTTGATCTAATCCTAGCCATTCATCTGCCTTAATCCATGCCACCTACCCAGATTTAATCTCCACTCTCCATCACGTTTTAATCTTGACAACATAAATTGTGTAGTTGAAACCCTAATGTGCCTTAGGGAAGATTATAAATAGGAGTCATTTTGATGGGTCAACCTCTAAGTCTAAGCCTAATCAATTCATGACCTAAATTTTTCCCTAATTTTTTGAAGTCCTCAAGAATTTAAGCATTTTTTCCATCACCCCTCGCTCACCATAGCCTATGCATCCATCATCACTTGCTTTGTTGAACCAAATCTATCTTTTGGGTAGTGGTGAGACCTAGAAAGAAACATGTAATAAAATATCAATTATCAAGGATTCACTCTAGAGAACCTATAGGAGTTTCAGACGAGTTTTCACATGCTCATTTGTTTGCATTAAGTGCAGTACCATCAAGGTACAAATTTATCAAGAGTATTTGTCAAAATGAGAGTTACAAAAGGAGATGAGATCACTAGAGAGGAAACACATCATTATCAAATCAGCACCATTCTAGTTGTTAGTAAGCTTGTTATATAGATTTTATTCTAGTTCTCGAGCATCTTTGGGCATATTTTGTTATTGTTGAGCACCTCTGGGCACTTTTTACCATCCTTGAGCACCTCTGGGTGTTTCCTACTGTTGTCGAGTGCTCACAGGCATCTCAAACTCTAGTTATACTGACTAGAGAACTCATAGGTATTGTTAGGGAATCTATGCACCTATTTTCTACAATGACAACTATAAATAAAAAAGTGACAAGTTCACAAGGTAAATTTATTTATTGTGTTTATTTTGATATTCTTAGTGTAGACACCTAAATCGTGTTATGATTAGGGGAGATACTCACATAAACACATTCACAAGATCATATGACATAATATTGGACTTTCCAAGAATCAACAGTGGTTCTCACCACTCATTTAGGGTATTTTTAAGCCATCCAAGCCTGTCCGCTCAAGCTAACAATGGTCAGATCTTAGTCGTTGTAGGTGACAATGGCTAAACCTTTAAAGTAGTTTTATCGAAAAACAAGCCTAATCATGGATGAAAGTGGTAGTCTACATGCAATAAAGGTGAGAGGGAGTAAATTTGCATTCCATTTCATGAAATTTCACATAGGAGACTTGAGTTTGCATTTAGACTTTAGTTAATTGGCCTCCAAACATAGACAGAGGACAAAATCTTCTCATGCTAACAACCGGTTTGCATAAGAGACTCAAGTGGGTGTTAGATTTTAGTTAACTGGCCTTCAAACATAGACAAAGGACAAAAGATTCTCATGCTAACTTACACTATGCATGAGAAATTCATTCCTAGGGCTGGTACACAAACCTAGGGTTTCACACTATAAAATGTACAAGCCTAAAAGCACCAAGGGACGATTTTTGATCGATCATCGATCTTTTATCCATCAATATTGGTCATTGAGGAGAGCTTTTGAGACTCGGAGAGTTCCCTTGGAGATCACATGTATGGCAAAGCCCTGACGGATTGAAGAGCATAACACCTATTATTTCAACATCAGATACAGGCTTTGACCCATAGATTTGGGGCAAAGAGAGCAAGGTTTACCTTAGAGGTCGTTGTCTTGGACAGTGGCCCACAGGCTTAGCTTAGGTTTTAGACATAGCTTCTTTTATTCTATTTCTTCATGTTTTCATATCATTAGCATATATTTACATGATTTCATAGCATAGTTTCATCACATTTCCATTAAGTTATTTTATTACTAACAACCTCATCCAGGGAGGCAATCTCGAACATCTGAGTGTGTGTTGTTGTTTCACTGCTCACAGGGCCACAGGTTTATCAGAAGGAATTAGGAGCATAGACGAGAAAAGGGATCCCTCTAGGAAACAAACTTGGAGAAGGAGACATTTGTAAGCCCTCATACATTTTTGTGTGCGGAATCAGGAAGCCTTTAAAAGTGCACCACCCTTTTGCAAAGGGGGACATTCTGCCCACTTATAGTCATATTGTATCAAAATTGGTATCCCTAAGAGGGACCAACTTGTAACTATATTTCAATATTAATAAAAGGATCTACCTTTGTGATTTCTACATTATATGCTTTTTGTGGTCTTTTATTTTATTTTCAATACAATACTACAAGTAGAGTAGAGCGGTGCATGCATCCCAAGGTCGCTACAGATGCCGATCATGATGGGACCCCCATTGATTTTCATTTCTTGCCTAAATATTAACTTAGTTTTGTATGCAAGTCTAGACACTCTGACCTACAATGGCCAAACATCAGTCACTCTTGTCTATAGCATCCAAACAACAACTACTCTGAGCTACAGCGACCAAAAATCGACCACTCTGATCAACAATGGACGAAACTAGAGAGCAAAAGATGACAAAAAAAGTTCTCTGAGTTGGAGTAATGGTTGGTACAACTTATCTAATGTTTTACAATTTTATGTTTGCTTCTATGTGTCTAAAACAACAAACTTAAAGCACATTTATGTTTGGAAATTGAAATAATATGGGAAGAAAGAACTAGCGTATTGCACATCTTAGATATTCTTTTAAATTTCCACTAGGTGTTGCTAGGAACAACGACTTATGCCTGAAAATTTTGCCCTAGAATCCAATGTGCTAGACATTGTATGTTGTTTTATTGCTTTGAGGCCTTACAAGAAGGCCATATTTGCACAAAATAAAGTGTGTTCATACAAATCATTGTAGTTTATGCATCAATATGAAATATTGAAACGTATATTTGCACATAGGCAAGTAGGAAAAAGTCATTTCTGCTATATAATGCACTTACTTTACGCAAAGCTTAAAATAAACACCACACACGCACGTATCATTTAAACATTGGGGAGTTGGATTTCATCACCAACCCTCAATTCAGTCCGATGACGTTGGAATTCATCTCCTTCCACCGGTTTGCCCCCTAGATTCTCCTAGAAAAGGATTGAAGAACTCTTTCATAGAGGCACTAAGATACTTATGTTCAAACTATCTCCCACCATTGGAATAATCCTGTTAAGGGTGGAGAAGCTAGGCAAACCCCCCACTGGAAATTCAACGGTGTACCCTAGCTTATTTTGAGAAAAATCATGTTTGGAACGGGTGTTCTTGATTTCCACTATGAGTGAGTCTCCTCTTTATAAATCCAAAAAAAACAAGAAAGCAAAGAAAAAAACATCAAAATATGGCAAACAGTATAGGGCACACATAATATGTTAATCAAGATAAACATTTGTGTGATATTTTTTGGGTACCTCTGAAAGTGCAATATAAAAAAACTGTCATAAGAAAAATGGTTAAAACAAGAAGCAAACACACGGTCTAACACCGAAGGGGAATATGAGGCAACTCATACGCTTAGGCAAAGTCATATTAACACTAAAATACATACCCGTAAGACTGTGAGACATAGTTCCATGAGTCTGAGGGGTGATAACTCAACCATTGGGACTTCTCCTAAAGAAAATCCAAGTAGGGAACCACACCATGGAACAAAGTCACATAAATAAAAAGAAACTTCACAACCATCCTCATCAAGGAGACATGAGGAGACCTGAAGGTCCTCCTCTAAATACACATAAATATCTCAAATACGAGAGGAAGCTTCAAGGGATTCCTCCTCACATGGACACAAAGAAGGTTCTAAAACTCACTCTTCACATAGATATGATGAGGTTGCTACGTATTCATTCTCATGGAGAAAATATGACACCATAAATCCTTCATCATCAAGAAGGCAAACAAGAGTTGCAACACCCCAAGCTTCACCATAAACACATGAAATGGGTCTACCCACTAAAGGGAAAGAAACTAGAGCTATATCAAGTCATAGGGACCAAATAGAAGATATCCTACACACAAGAGGAAGGATTACAATAGACTATGACCTCATTGGTATAAATGGCACCCCACGGGATCATCCATGGAAGACAAAATAATTAGATGAGTTGGATAGATTTCATCAAAGGTCAACTCAAACAACTATAGCCACAAAAAACTCTACATCTAGAAGTTCACAAACTATGACTTCTAAGCATACCTCTCAGTCTAGGGGTACCTCTGGGAAACCCCATAGTAGAAACACATAATATAATCATAGAGACACTCAAAAACACACAGAACAAGTCACCCTAGCTAGCAAAGACACTGCAGAAACTCCTTCAAGGAATCTACGGGTAAAAACTACAAGAACAGAGTCAGGCCCATCAGAGTCTTCTATGAAAATACAAGATGACCATGTGAGACGGTTAGAAAATGCATTACATAAAGAGCGAGAGATAGTGTAAGCTCTAGAACAAGATAAACAAAGAGAAATACTATTGCGCAAACATGAGCAACGTCTAAGAGAAAAAGCTAAATGGCTAGCTATTAAAAATTTACAAGCCAATGGTGGTGACCACCAAAGAACTAGACACGCTGACTCACCTCGAGAGAGATGCGCTAGACAAGAGCACCCACAACAAAACCCCCCACAAAACCATGAATGAAATATAACTGGGGGGCAAAGGGTAAACATAACAAACCAGGATCACAATCCTGAGTCCCCTCATAGGAGGGAAGAAAATAGAACAGACCAAACAGATAGAGAACTACCTCTACCTCCACCAAGAGTGGGGCTATAAGAGGAAGAAATTTGTGCATCAAAGGCATTTCAGGAGCTTGTTAAAAATATGAAAGCCTTTGAGAAACAAGAGGCTACTAGGAGCCAACCAAAATTAAGTAAGGTACACAACCAACCATTGTGTCCATCAGTTCCTAGTCCTACCTATCCTAAGCACTTTGAGATGCATAGGCTAGAGAAGTTTAAAGGTGAAGAGGATGCATAAGAGCATGTAAGAAACTTTTTCAATGCATGTTTTCATCTTGAAGATAATGATGCTCTTATGCTAAGAACATCCATAATGAAATTTTCGGGTGCAACCACCCAATGGTTTAACCAATTGCCCAAGAATAGCATAGCCAACTTTGAACAACTAGTAAATGCTTTCTTAAAGTGTTTCTCCTTTGGTGCTAAGAAGAAAGTAAGCCTATCGGACCTGGACAATTTAAAACAGTATGATGATGAGCTAGTAATGGATTATGGGAATAGATGGAGAAAGGTCATGACAAAATTGTCATTCTCCGTTCCCACTGAAGAAATTATCCGGATGTTTGCCAAGAGTTGTTCCAAACACATCTCCCTCCTATTACAAATTCAGCCATATCCTTCATTTGAGTAAGCTTTGGCACAAGCCAAACTCATTGAGGATATCAAAGTAGATGAGGGAACCATTAAGATCCGATCCAATAAGGAGTGGAACAAAAATGGTAAAGATGATAGATATAAACAAAATAAGGGCAATCCTGCTCCAGTAAATCAAGTTGCATTAGCTACACCTAAGGATGGGGGTGCACAACAACCACAAAATTATCAAGCACATCCCCCACCAACCAATTATGATCAAAATAATAATTAAGGGCAAAATAATGAATGCAAACCCCCTCGCTATTTTACACCATTGATGAAATCAATGCAATAAATCTTCAATCAATTGATTGAGGTGGGAATATCAGATTCCTTGATATACCTCTTATATATCCCAACTATCCTAAGCCAAAAGGATATAGGGAAGATCAATTATGCCCATATCATAGGATACCAGGGCATAATATCAAAGTCTATGTTGGCTTCAAACATCAAGTATGAAATATGATTGAGGTGGGAGAACTAAAAGTGGACAACCCACTGGCCCTTGACAACAGAGATATGGGCATCTATAAAAACCCACTGCCAAACCATGAAGCCCCTAAAGGGTAAGAAGCACAAGTAAATCAAGTACAAATTAAAACACCTACCCATGGGTGTGTTGGGATGGTTGAAATTGTCAATATAGCGACCAAGACTAGATGGTATGATCAACCGCAACCTCGTGCAACTCCCATCAATGTCCCATCTACACCTAGGTAGAGGCAGGGGTAAGACAACCTTCTAGGTCCACCAACCCGATCTGTGGTAAATATATAGAGTAGAATTGAGGAAAATTTACAAATGACTCTATCTAAGCTATCAATTTATGAGCTCATAAAGTAGTCCCCAAAGCATAGGGAGATCTTGATGGAGGTTTTAAGGTCAATTGAGCTTCAATCGCAAGATCCAAATGCATTCACCCATTTTGTGGGGCAAGTACAAGAGTGCCAAGAACCTGTAATTTGATTCTATGATTATGATATTAAGATAGTATCTACTGCCTTACCATACCCTCCATTACACATTATGGTATCAGTTAATTATTTTCCATTTAAGTAGGTCTTGATCAATACAGGTTCATCCATCAACATCATCACAACAACAACAATAGAACACCTTAAGATCCCCAAGTCCAATATCGTTCCGAGAGCCTACACATTGAGAGATTTCAATTATGCTTTATGCAATACTGTGGGAACGATAGTCCTACCTATCAAGGTGGGGCATAAGACCATCCTCATGATGTGTCATGTATTGGAAGAGGTCATGTAATACAATATCCTCCTAGAGATATCTTGGACCAGGGACATGATATGTGTTCCTTCGATATTACACCAATGTGTCAAGTATGTGCATGATAACAAAGTCTACATGGTGATGGTCGATGAAGAGCCATTCAAGTATGTTCACCAAGTGGATTGCATAGGATAATTTATGATTCCATAAGCCCACCTATCGATAGGGCCTTCATCTCCGAATGTTCAAATGGATAGCAAAGAAAAAGGGGCACAAAAAGACCCATGCACATCAACACCTCATCTTGAGCACAAAGAAGCCAATGCTTCTAGTAAACCGTTAACATCCAAACCCAAGAATGATCAAAATATAAAGGTGCCTATGGTTGAGAAAAAAAAACTCAAGGAAATGCTAACCATAGCTATTGAAGAGATTCCAACTCCCATGGAGGAGGAAAATCACCAAGAACAAGTCAAAGACAATGACTATCATCTCGCTTCACCAATGTCATCCCTGGGGTTATCCACCTCACATGCAACCGTACACTTGGAAATCATAGGGATAGGAGAATATCTTGTTCATAATATAACTTTTATGCCTATCATAGAATCTATACAAGAAATGGGATAGCAAAAAGATCTAAGACCACCAGTGGGAATAGTGGTTTTTCTTGGAATCCCTCCCAACCAGACAAACTTCATTTGCGCTGGTCTAGATTGTGCCCACAAATATATGGATATAGATGAAGACAACGATGAGCTATTCACTATAAATGTTTGCTATCTCTCTTATCTTGAGTTTGCTCTAACCTATTTTAAAAATTGCCATTGGCATGGTTACGGTCTTGGTAGATATGAGAAGGGATGAATGCGGCCATTCGAGTCACAATACCAACTCCCATATGATAGATTTGAGTTAGGATATCACATCAGAGGTCAATATGACCTTCTAGCAGTAGTGCTAGATAGATTGACCTTAGGGTTAGGAGAAGACATCAATTTTATTCTTTATCATCCACCAATTATAAGATATCTGAGCAACATACAAGTGGCCATAGTGAACATACCACCTCCCAAGACTTATTCTCCAAGATCCACAATTGATGTCACCCCAATAGGTTACAATTCATGGGATGAAAATCAAGAAGAAAATGCATATATGGCAAGTAATAATGAAGCACAAGAGGTCTTGGCCCATCATGAGCCTTGCTATTTACAAATTTTCACCTAGTATGGAAACCATGAAAGCAGATACATATCAAATGAAAGTGACTATGAATCAAAGGACTCAATAGAGAGAGCCTACTTAGGGGCAAGGAAATGTCCCCCTAACTTGGGGAAACACACTAATGCAAATGGATTCTTCATAAGTGATGAATAATATGAGGATGAAACAAATATGGCCTACTTAGGGCAAAGACATGAGTCCCTCATCTTAGGGCCGCACACTAATGCCAATGGTTTTTGGATAAGTGATGATGACTTTGAGGATGAAACTAAAATGGCATATCTAGGGCCTTGCCACTTGCAGTAAGTCAATAATTTAGTAGCATGAGAAGCAGCCCTCCGAGCCATAGATCCTGAATTATGATTCTTAGGGAGACCGGTTGACTTGAATGCCATCCATCGCATGGTCAATCCCCCTCCGCCTACATTCTGAGAGCTCCTTGAGCCAAATGACCCCATTTCACAATCTGTGCCTAGGGGGAACCCAAACACTCACATGCCTCATAGGGAAGATCCATTCATCCCCAAACCGCCAGAACCTCATCACGAGTATAATGGAGAAACCCCTAAGGAAAGATTTCACCCATGTGGTCCTAGAGATTTCACCTTATCCATAAATATTATCTCCATTGATTTGACCACTCCACTTCATAATCTGATAGATATTGCCAAATCATTGCATCTTTATGTAGAGGCTATTTATTGGTATCATGCTGATTCACCCATAGAGACTGAAGATCTTTTCCCTTAGCAAAGAGATGTTACAACCATTTAATTTTGCACCATGTTGTGCATATGACATGTTCCATACTGTTTTAGATCCTGAGACAATAGGACCTATAAATCTCACCGATGATATTCATTTGATACCCACACCTCACCAACTGGAGTATGGGTCACATATGTCTATAGAAGCAATTTTTGAGGTGGACATCATCGATTATTGTACTCAACCAAAGAAAGTCAAGTTCGGAGAAAGTCTATCTCTAGAGGAACAAGCCATCATAATCCCTCTCCTAAAAGAGAGGCCAAACATTTTTTCTTGGACATATAAAGATATGCCTGGGATAGATCCAAAGTTAGGCATTCACAACCTTTCATTGGATACCATGAAGAAACCAGTCAAGTAAAAGTTGAGGAAAATGCATCCCACCATCACTTTGATGGTAAAGAACGAATTGCAAAAACTATTGGATGTAGTTTTCATAGTTCCTATTGATTACCCTAAGTGGGTATCGAACATGGTGCCCATGGGGAAACTCGACGAAATATTTCGTATCTACACAGATTTCAAATACCTAAATAAAGCAACCCCAAAAAATTCATTCTCATTGCCAAACATAGATGCTCTTGTGGACACCACCACAGGTCATGATATGCTCTCCCTAATGGATGGATTTTTTGGATACAATCAAATCTGGATTAAACTCGAATATCAGCACAAGACTGATTTCATCACTCCATGGGGAACATTTTATTACAAAGTAATGCCATTCAACCTCAAAAATTTTGGTGCCACATATCAGTGGGCCATGACATACATATTCCATGACTATATGCATAAGATCTTGGAAGATTACATGGATGACTTACTCACCAAATATTTGTTGTAGCAAGAGAATGTCGAAGTCCTTAGAAAAGTCTTTAATCGCCTCACTGAGCACAATGTCAGATTGAATCCTAAGAAGTGCGTATTTAGCATAACTTTTGGCAAGATTTTGGGATTCATCATATCCAAGAGAGGCATCAAAGTCGATCTTGCAAAGGTAAAGGCTATACTAGAAATGGCCACCCTTACAAACATTAGGGAGTTGAGGAGCCTACAAGGCAAGATAGCATCCATCAAAAGATTCATCACACAATTATTAGACAAATGCTGACCTATGAATCGGTTGCTACGCAAGGAAGTCCCCTTTCATTGGGAAAAATAATGCCATCAAGCCTTTGTAGAGATCAAAACTTATATGGAAACACCACCAGTATTGGCTCCACCAAGGCCAGACATACCATTTTTACTATATATATTGGCTATTGATTTTGCATTGGGCACCATGTTAGCCCAAAGGAATGCACAAGATAAAGACCAAGCCATATATTACATTAGTTGCACCTTGGTGAGTTATGAGCTAGGATATGCGTATGTTGAGAAATTATGTTTGGCAGTGGTCTTTGCAAATCAAAATTTATAACACTACATGTTGAGCCATACGACCTACGTCATATCAAAACAAAATCCTTTGTAGTACATGATGAGAAAGACATATCACAATACACGTACCGCAAAGTGGATAATTCTATTGATAAAATTTGATTTAGATTTCTATAGCACCCTAAAATTGGTGCAGTAAAATTTAGTAAATAATTAAAATTACCTTAGTAATAATTCAAATTCAAATTTCAACCCCAAAACTTCCCAAACTGCCTTTTAACTCGTTTCCTCGTTTCTCATGCCATTTTTAGAGTTTATTGTGACCATTTGATGATATCATCATCGATCAGACGATATCAACTCAGATCAGATGATTTCATATGGAGCAGAACGTCCAGACGATTTCGTCCCAAAATTGATTTTTCATAATTAGCTTTTGTTTCAACAGCTTCTCTAACTCAGGTAGAGACGCATCTGCACCATTAGAGTCTCCCCTCGTTGGAGATCTCCCAAAATGGGATTATCTCCAACCTCCCAACCTCTTTCGTATGCCTATTTAATCTTAGGCCCTCCCCTTGACATTCCCTTGGCTGAATTTTTCTGCACTTCAAGTTTCATATGCATTAGGATATCCTAGACTATTGTTTGCCTTTGTCCCTTCTTGAGTTTTCTTGCAGGAACTTTGTTATTCTTCAGCCAGAGCAAGCTCAGATCGTCACAGATGATCTTGTCCAATTCGAGATGATTTCATACCAATCTGAGATGATTTTGACTGCAAACAACATTGGGGGCAATCAGTGCCCAGAGTTTGCATTTTCTCCACTTTTTTATGCTACATTATTCTGCATTTAGTTAATTCTATGGTTATTCCTTATTACTCTACATTTTGGAGTTCACCCATATAGTTTTAATGCATGATAAAATCATAATTTGTCATTAAATCATTGAAATACACTCATATTTTGTTTATAATTATCCATCTAATATTATTGTTGTCATTCTGCATCATTGCCCTCTATTTGTATTGCTGCATTTTTTGTATTTTGTATCTGCTTCTCTGATTGCAGGTCTCTGACAAATTTGTTTGACGAATTCATCAGATCTTAGACGATCCTATTAGATCAGAGACGATCCTGTCAAATTCCAGATGATCCTGACTGCTTCAAAAATTAGAACCTCCATCAGACATCCAGATCAGGTATCTCTCTTTAATCTAGCTTATTCTCTCTATTTTCTATTCAAATCTATTTTCTGTATTCATTTAATTTGCATTTTCATATAGAATAATTTAGATTCATCTGGCCAAACCTAGGACTTGGATGTTTAAAGCTAAAATTGAACACATTAAACTCATTCCCAACCTAGGCGTGGAAACTGCCACTAAACGTTTCCTAGTGAACCCCACCATCCGTCGAAAAATCACCTTAATACCCCTCCCCCAAGAGGCGGGACCTTCAAAGGGCCTCTCAGTCCGAGGTATTGTCCCATCCTTTTCCCATCCTCCTTCCGGGCGTGGATCCTTTAGCCTAAAGGTAAGGATGCAAAAAATTTGGAGCAATACAATTTCATAAGCCAAAGTCCATAAAGGGACAAGTCATAGCAGATGAATTAGCAGAGGTGCCTCTTCAGGATAACAAGCCTCTCACTATAGAATTACTTGATGATGCGGTATTTGCATTATTAGATATTCCAAAACTCAAAGAACCCAGGAAAGAAAGAGATATGTCATTGTTCTTTGACGGTTCAAAGTGTGAACAAGGGGGCAGAGCAGAGATTGCATTTATCACACCACAGGGTGATCCATTAACCTTATCATTCAAACTAGACTTCCCATGCACAAACAACAACATGAAATATGAGGCATTGATCTTGGGACTCCAAACAACCATAGCGATGGGCATTAAAATATTGAATATCTTTGGTGACTCCTTATTCATAGTAAACCAAGTCAAAGGCCTATTCCAATGCAGGTGCTCACTCCTGAAAACCTACAAGGAACTTGTTGACACTTACCTAGACCAGCTAAAATGGTATGACATCAAGGCAATCCATCGTACGTCAAATAGATTTGTGGATACCATGGCCTCTTTGGTATCCTTAATCCCTCAGAATCTATCTACAAATTTTACCACCATCCATGTGAAGGTTATTTTGCACTCAGAAATACATCGTGAAGCTTTTGACAATCAAGAATCAGTCAACATGATCAACGTTGAGTCAAGCCAATATTGGTCCTTTGCAGCTAGAAATTTCTTACGAACGACACCCTAGGGGTCCTTGCTTTCCCAGGGTCCTGCGGAGTGTGGTACTACCATACACCACATGGTCGTTTCTCAATCTATTTTCACTAGTGAAACACAAAAGTAACATGCCATATTTTATATGGAATTTGTGGCTTATCAGGATTGGCTTTCCCAACTGTGGGACTTCCTAAAACTTGGAATAATACCTCAAGGTTTGTCGCATAATGAAAGGCAAACATTCAAAAAGAAACCAACAAGATACATATTGCTAGGAGAAATCCTCTATAGACGAGGATATGATGGAGTATTACTCCATTTTCTTGAGCCCCAAGAAGCATCCTGGAAAATTTCATAAGCTCACGATGGTACATGCGGAGGGCATTTTAGTGGCATGGCCATTGTTAAGCGTATCTTTAGAATGGGCCATTATTGGCCCACCATGGAAAGAGACTATTGTGAGTATGTCAAAAAGTTCACTAAGTTCTAGCATCATACAAATCTGATGCACTTGCCATTGCAAGCCTTACAACCCTTCCAAGAAGCATGGCCATTCTCACAATGGGGACTAAACTTGATAGGGAAGATCTCACCCCCGTCCTCAGGCTGACACACATTCATCATAACGATCACTGAGTACTTCACTAAATGGTTTGAAGTGATCCCCTTAACATCGGTAACTAGACTAAGGATTGCGGAGTTTATACTCCATAATATCATAAGTGGTTTTGGGGTCCCTTAGAAGATAATATCGGATAATGGGCCATATTTCAAGAAAAATAATGTGCATGCCTTAATGAACAAATACCATATTCAGCATAATTTTTCAATGCCTTATTACCCACAAGCAAATGGGCAAGTAGAATCCTCAAACAAAATAGTAGTCTCCATCTTGAGGAAGACAGTGTAGGACAATCACAAGGATTGGCACATACAACTACCTCTTGCACTATGGGCATGCAGGACTAGTATACGGATGCCCACTAGGGCAACACCGTTTTCACTAGTATATGGCACTAAGGCCATCATACCACTAGAGTTGGAAATTCCAACTCTACAAATAGCATTGAAAGACTTCATAGATGATGATGCCACGCGACAATATCGCCTTGATCAGTTAATGCTTCTTGATGAATGCATAGTTAATGCTTTAGAGCATCTTTGCATTTGACAAGATCGCCTTGCACGAGCTTACAATAATAAATTCCACTTAAGGGAATTCAAGGTTGGAGATTTAGTGCTCAAAGAAAACCAATAGAATTCGAATTTGTCACCGCACCTAGGAGACAAGTTCATGGTAAATTATATAGGCCCATACATTATTTCACAAAGAATGGGACATGGAGCATATCACCTTATATCATTAGATGGTATTGAAGAGCCTGAACCTCTCAATATCATTCACCTAAAGGCATTTCACACATAAAATTCAAAAACATTCAAATATGTCATAAAATTCAAAAACATTCAAATATGTCATAAAATTCAAAAACATTCAAATATGTCATAAAATTCAAAAACATTCAAATATGTCATAAAATTCAAAAAACATTCAAATATGCATAAAAATAAAATCACCAAAAATGCTCCAAAGGGTACCAAATCTGCTTGGTCAAATTCAAATCAAAATGCTCCAAGGGTACCCAATCCACTTGGTCAAATTCAAATCAAAATGCTCCAAGGGTACCCAATCCGCTTGGTCAAATTCAAATCAAAATGTTCCAAGGGTACCCAATCCACTTGGTAAAAATCAAACAAAAGCTCCAAAGGCATCTTAAATCCCTTTTGTCAAATTAAGCAAAAATACAAAAACAACAAAAAAACAAAAAAAATACAAAACAATTGCATCTCATAGCTTGCATCCGCATAATTGGATTACATTTTCATATCCATTGCATTCACATATGTCATGAGAGTTTTACAAGTGTTGCCACAGTTTGTCTCACAAAACCATTCAAATCCATACATTCATCAACACAAGTGTGTAATTGTGTTTTTCAACACAACAATAAAAAAGTTGCTATACAAAAACATACTAAGGTTTTTTTTTTATGTTATTCAACCACACCTAGTGATCTTATCAAATTTTGTGAAAACCATCTTGGATAGTAGAATATAATGTCTAATGGTGACAAAGCCTAGCATACCTCAAAATCCCATCACTAATTTAAACATTAAATTATAGTTGGTACATGGGAAGATGAAAGCTACAAAGTGGTCTTGGTTACCAAAAGCAACAAGGAAAATCCTTGCTTATCCCCCTATGCAACCAGTTTAAAGGTGCTAAGAATTGGAAAATGGACAAGTGCAAACCTACCCAAAAATGAGTGATTATCATCACTGCATATATCCCTTGCTTGTATAAAACAAGCAAAAATATCGAAAGAAAGCAAAATGCAAAACTCAAAAGCAAAAGTTCAAAATTTTCCAAAGCCAAATTCAAATCTCAAAAATCAAAAGTTCAAATGCCCAAAGTCAAATATCAAAAAAATCAATAGTGATTATCATCACTACATGAATCCCTTGCTCAAAAAGAAAAAAAAAAATAAAAAATAAACAGTGATTTTCATCACTAAGTATGAGCAAGTATCCCAAAGAAATGAAGAAAAAAAAGGAATAAAACTTGAATCCCTAGAATTTTCAGCACTGCACAAAACTGGAAGGAGAAATCCTTATGCATGATGATATGTCTATCACAAAATCTCATGGCATTTGTGTAGACCAATGTTTGAATGTGGATGAGCTAGCTTAGGTAACTCAAAAACCGCCTAGTAGTATAGTCCAACTAAGTCCAACATAAGGATGAGATAAACACTTGAGAATCCCCAATATTAGAAATGGGCTGAAATAATACCGCCTGACATAAGAGGAAATGAATGAGTTATATCTGAAAATTATTCACTTGCACACACAGGGAGAATGGATATCTAGGCCCATGATGAAAGCTAAATTTTCAAAAAATCCTAGAAGGATTAGTAACAGTAATTGATAGGAAAACTAGAGAGTTGGGTATCCGAAAAAACCAAAAATAATGCAAGAATAGCAACAAATATATCACTATTCACACCATCAATTTATTTATAAGATCCTATAAATTAGGGGGTGTCAACATAGTAGGACAAATACCACATATATATTAGAAATAGTATATAGACGGCCACTGACTACTTTATATATTTTAATTTATAGAAACTTATCAAGAAAATACATCTCACACCATTACATTTATGAATGCTTAGTCAATTCTTATGATAAGAGTGATTATGTAAAATCATGATTAAATTTTTACTTTTTGTGGTATCACCCATTAATATTGTCAAATGTCATATGCATCCATTATGTTTTAAGTAATTAAAATATACAAGTTCATTTACATTAAAATACATACTACATTCACCATATCATAGCATGAGTTAGATGCATACAAATAAAGAAAAATTAAACATGCATTTAACAAAAACATCGCATCCACAAAAACAAGTCATTAATCATCCATAAACCACATCATAAAACATGTAGGCAATTTTCATTTGCATACAACCATGAATTCACCATTTATCAAAATTCAAAATACATCACATCATATCATCAAATCATATAAGCATCTACACATCAATCTAAGCATTTTCAATATCATCTATCATCTAACATATTCATCAAGTCAACACAATACCATCATCACATCATATCATAAAAAAAATAACAACAAAAATATGAGCAATAAACAATACACATAATGAGTCATAATGCAAAGATATCATTAAAGTATGTGTGTCAAGTTCATGGATGTATAAAAATACCCATGGGCTAAAGTAATATAGGTTATTCGACCTCAAAAATGAATCAAGGACCAAATAATGCATCAATCAAATACTGGGCCTGAGCCCCTTACATCACCTCCTCTAGTGTCACCTCCCCCTGTGGCGATGTCGCAAGTCGAATGATGTGAACCTGTAGGTCTCTCTGTTTGAGTCTCGGGTCCTATGACTAGGATGGGTGAAAGAATACCTCGAGGTGGAGCGCCCATTGACCTACGAACCACCCACATCGGGTGGCTCCTTAGGGACAATCCCATGCCTCCTGAGATGCATCTAAAGAATGGTGATGTGATCCACATGTCCTCGTATCTGCTCTTCATACTCATCAAAAAAAGACTTAAGTTATCCCACATCTTCTCCTGAACCTGCCACTGGAACCTCTTGTGGTGTAGAAGGAGGAACAAAAAATTTCATCCTAGTGTTGTCACCCCCAATATCTGTGCTATGAGTTGCTTAATGGTAGCATCTCACTATTGTACTTGGATCTTAGTTACCTAAAGCTTAGCCTTGACCTCATGTAGCTGTGCTCTCATAGGAGAGTCTCTCTCCTCAGGCTCTAACTCCTCCTCCTCCTCAATAAAATTAGGATCCTCCACTACCACCTACTTTGTTGACTGGCCCCATACCTTGGTCCTAGCTCAGACTCTATGTCCTATCGGATCTACACCATCACCCCCACCATCATCATCGCACCCTAGGCTGTCGACACCATGCCATATCCGATCATCCCACCATTGAGTGTATGCCTCTATAACTCCCCCAACCACTCTAGGGTCAACAGCTAGGAAATCCTCCTCATTTTAAAGCTTAGTAATCTTCCATGGAGGTATGTCCCTCTATGTTGTGAGGCGCCTATACAAGAACGGTACCAGTGGCACATCCTGCTGCAACCTGTATTGAAGAAGAATATAAGAGTAGAATAAATACTCCTAGATGGTAACCTTACGACCAATGATCCATCGCTCACACCATGTCCTGGCAATAAAGCTAACTAGATCATCCCAAGCAGGACATTCATGGTAAGGGTGCCATACGACATCTCCAGCCAAAATTCTAGTAAAAGCATTAGTATAATGGGATAGCTCCCCTGCAAAAGTGTGGATCTTGCAATCCTCGTGCTCTCGAGCCCATCTAACAACATAGCATTATGTCCAAGCGTCTATCACTGTAATCTCAGTTGGGAACCCCTTAGGGTGATCTACCTTAATATGCTCCCATCCCCAAACTTGTAAGAGCAAGTTGTAGGGAATGCTGGCATGTCCTCACTGGTGGATGTGGTACAACTCATCATAGCACTGATCCAATAGCGACCTACTCCATGCATATATTATAGGCTCCTTTCTATCCAATAGATCTTGCACCATTGCCAAAATGTTTCGTGGGAACCTCAAACTTGAGCAATTTGGGATAAGAACATTGCTGATAACCATCAGTAATATGACATACCTTATCCTAAAAACATGCTCCCATGTCAGTGGCTAATCAAAACTCCTTCAGACTTGGTGACCTAGAGGGACTCCATAGAGTGTCCTCTAAACACCCAAGCATAAATAGTCACCTGATCATTAGTGGCCAAAGAGATAATGACCACCCCATCAAATGGATTCCAAAAGATCCTATATACATCCTCTGGTGTAATGGTCATATCACTGGTCAGGAGGTAGAAGGTATTAGTCCACGGGTCCCAACGATGGGCCAGGGTCATAAGGTAAGCTTGATCTGCGATGATGTAAGGTAGCCTAATGACATACTATAACCCGTGGGCTTTGAACCATGCCCAGTCTGTGTCATAAAAGCTAGAAAGTAGCTCAAGCAGAAGCTTTAGGTCTTGAGCTCAAGTAGAGAGGATCTAATAACAAATGAAAATAAAACATAAACTATAGTGTGTCTAAGGCATAAATCAAACAAAGCATAACAACATCAACACTCCTAAGTCTGAAAAATGAAGGATAAATGCATATAGTTGGGCAGCACAAAGCTCAGGAGTGGTTCAAAACTTTCAAAAAGAACAAAAAATCAAAATATGTCTTAATAAAATCATAAAAAGGGACAAAAATATGGCTAAGGGTTTAGCCAATGTCACCTATAGTGGCCAGAACTTGGCTGCTGGAGACAGCAGCATCCAAGACCCAATGATTAAATTTTTGACTATTTGGGTTCAAACCTAGCTGCTCTAAGTGATAGTGGCTCATAAACAACCACTCTGAGTGACAGCGGCCGAGGGTTGACACGGTAAACCCGTGAACCCCTGGCCATAAAAGAACAAAAAAATCCAAATATTGCAAAATAACATAAAAAGCACAAAAGGGAGGGAAAAACAAAAAAATAAAGGCAAATTCCCATGCAGGCATCAAATCAAAGATAAGTTAAAAAATGGTTAACATGGCAGTAGTAGGTGAACAACAAAATTTTTTAGGAACCCTAGGCTAAAGCCACTGATAGAAAAGCAAATCAACAAAGGGGCACAATTGAAGGGGTAGAAACCCTCACTCAGAACCCATTTCAAAGCAAAATTTATAGACACCCTGCACTAGAAACTAAAAAACTTGGGAACCCTAGGCTAGAAACTACCAAGGCAAAGCAACGAGAACAAAAAGGGGACTAACCCACCATAGCAAAAGATAAGCTAAGCCTAAATACAGATTTTATTCATTACCAATAGGTTTAGTGAGGTTCATTGTATCCATTACTTAGTGAGGTTCAGTTTTACTCAGACAAGATAAAAGAGGGTTAGGGTTTAGAAAAGAGAAATACCCGAGAAGCTCCGGCTCCTCTAGCAGTTGATGTCTCACCCTGTGCAGCCATGTCCTCAATGCCAACAAACTCCAAAGTTGCAATCATTGCTGTCACACCAGAGCTCCCAAAGCGAATCTTCAAAATAGTGAAAGTGAAAGGTCAAACCCTAGAAAACATAATTTTTATATTCCTTAATTATGCCTTGGCCGCTACTGAAATCAGCGGCCCGAATATCATGGCCACTCAAGGTGACAGTGGCCATAGGTAGGAACTCAGAGGCTGTTGGACCTGATAGTGTCCATATCTATAGATCAAAATAAAGGACTTTCTCCTTGAGGGATCCCACAAAAACAACAAAATATACAGACTTTGATGGTTTAAATGTTCAAAATAACAAAAAAAAATCACATAAAAGCATAATCTCAAGCAGGCCTCATATCCAGTCACTTACTCTATCCACTCGGTGATTGCAATGATGTACACTCCATGCATTTCAATGAGATGAGTAGGTTACCATAAGGCCACTTGGGGCAAAAGCATTTCATTTTGGGATTATGATGTACCGCCCTTCAACCCCAAAGAAGACCAAGATGGTCGGACTGCTCCACGGGTATGAAAGGATCATCCTAATTCCCCTTATGATACCAAAAACATAAAGCAAAAGTGATGCAATATGGGCATAAATAGAATCACTCATTATAAATTCCCCAAGAAGGCTATTGATAGTTGGACCGCTCCTCGGGATAAGGATTTATGGTTATCACAAACAATTAGGATCACCCTTAGATGGGATTTTACCCATTAAAAAGAAAAAATGCTAAAAAGGAACCAAATTGGTCAAAATGGTCAAGCGACTTGTCGCTTCATTCATTGCCCATTCCTCACCAATCCGTTGTGTGAGGAGGTAGTTCAAATATTTAAAATAATCACAATAAAATTCAACAAAATATCACTTGACCATAGAAAAATTGTACTCGTCCTACGAATCATTGCATACAACAATCACCTAATTTTTTTTGTTTTCTAGGAACATAAGCATACATGACATCTTCAATTGTAGCTCTCCTACCAGTCGAAATTGTTGTAGCGGCTGAAGCTACCCAATTGAGTTTGAGGAATGAGTGCAATTTAACATGCCCAAGCCATTGAGCTAAGTACTATGAATGTTGAGGCAATGATTCAAGGGATGCACACTATCTTTCATGATTGGGCCATCCGACATTGATCAGACCATTGATCACCATACACCCTACAAGAAGATTAGTCTATGTTTTTCCTCAGCATTGTGTTTTCCACACAACGTGTCACAAAAAGGGGCATCTATAGACACCTAAATCATGTCATGCTTAGGGGATCTACTCACATAGACACATTCACAAGATTATATGACATAATATTGGACTTTCCAAGCATCAATAGTGGTTCTCACCACTCATTTGGGGCATTTTTAAGCCATCAAAGCCTGGCTACTCAAGCTAATAGCAGTCAGATCTTAGCCACTACAAGCAACAATAGCTAAAACCTGAAAGTAGTTTTGCCAACAAACATGACAAATCACGGGCAGAAGTGGTAGTCTGCATGCAATAAAGGTGAGCGGGAGTAAATTTTCATTCTCTTTCATGATAGTTCACATAGGAGACTTGAGTTTGCATTTAGAATTTAGTTAAATGGCCTCCAAACATAGACAAAGGACAAAAGCTTCTCATGCTAACAATCAGTTTGCATAGAAGACTCAAGTGGGTAGTTAGATTTCAGTTAATTAGCCTTCAAACATAGACAAAGGACAAAATATTCTCATGCTAACTTACACTACGCATGAGAAATTCATTCCTAGGGCTTGGACACAAACCTAGGGTTTCACACTATAAAAGGTGCAAGCCTAAGAGCACCAAGGGATGATTTTTGATTGATCATCGATATTTTATCAATCAATCTTGGTCATTGAGGAGAGCTTTCAAGACTCAGAGAGTTCCCTTGGATATCACGTGTAGGGAAAATCCCTGACGAATTAAAGAGCATAACACCTATTATTTCAACATCAAATACAGGCTTTGACCCATAGCTTTGGGATAAAGAGAGCAAGGTTTACCTTAGCGGCCACTTTCTTGGACAGTGGCCCGTAGGCTTAGCTTAGGTTTTAGACATAGCTTCTTTTATTTTGTTTCTTCATGTTTTCATATCATTAGCATAGATTTACATGATTTCATAGCATAGTTTCATCACATTTCTATTAAGTTCTTTTATTACTAACAACCTCATCCAAGGAGGCAATCTCGGACATCTGGGTGTGTGTTGTTGTGTCATTGCTCATAGGGCCACATGTTCACCAAAAAAAATTAGGAGAATACACGAGCAAAGGGATACCTCTAGGAAATAGACCTAGAGAAGGAGGCATCTGTAAGACCTCATACATTTCTATGTGTGGAACTAGGAAGCCTTTAAAAGCGTACCACCCTTTTGCAAAGGGGGACATTCTGCCCACTTGTAGTCATATTGTATCAAAATGGGTATCCCTAAGAGGGACCAACATGTAACTGGATTTCAATATTAATAAAAGGATCTACCTTTGTGATTTTTATGTTATATGCTTTCTGTGGTCTTTTATTTCATTTTTGGTACAATACTGCAAGTAGAGTAGAGTGGTGTGTGCGTCCCGGGGTCGCTACACTTAGATTTACTTATAGCTACATTTTTGCAACTAGGGTTAGTAGTTTTCTTATTGAAGGCCTCATATAGTGGAGCCCTCATAGATATTATTGAACTTCTATTATTTTTTTCTATTTAATGGTTTAGGGATCAAGTTCATTGGAAGTTGTTGAAGCATTGGAGTAGTTTGGTCAATGGATATCTAAAGCCCTCTAACCTTTATTGGGATCGATCGAGCATGAAGACACCATCATGATTTATTGTCTAGGGTTTTTGAGAACCCTAGCATATTGAGATTATTGTATTGAATAATAAAGCTTTGTAAAAACCTCAATCTAGGGTATATTTAGTTGTAATATTAGAAATCCACTTGACAATAAAAATTAAATTTATTTATGTGCAATCACATGTGTTTATTTTGCTTTAATTGTTCATTTATTTAATTTTAGTTATTTGGTGTTGTTCGATTTCCTATCTACAAATGGTGATCATGGTAGGACCCCCTAAGGGTTTCTTTGATTTATCTTATGATCTAACTTGTTGTTTTCTATTTTATCTTGTAGGTTTTTGAAAGCATGGATCACACGATTTTTGTATAATTTGGATTTCTAGAACAACGCAAAAGTTGTAGAAGGTGCATAGAAGCCCTGTGGTGTTCATGGGATATTTAAGAAACACCCAGGTGCATTTCATAGGCATCAAAGGCACCCAGGTGCATTTCACAAAGAAGAAAAATACATAGGTTTGTCTTTAAGATTACCTTGAAACCCTAATATCTGTTTTACACATTTTTACATTTTATGTTTTTTTGTTTTCTTTCAGATATTGAATTAAAAAGAACATAATAATATATATCTATTAGAAACAATCATTCTAGTGTGCATTTAGGCATCAAAGTAGTTATTGCATATAGTTACAATTACACATAACATATTTCTATTTAAAAATAATTCATGCTTTTTGGTGTGCTGCATTTTTTATCTACATATGAAATATTAAAATCATAAAGTAGTGTGCATCCTAGGGTTAGCAATTTCCATTTTCATTAATCTAAGTAGGAAAAACATTTAAAATTCCAAAAGTACCCCTGCATTTGGTGATTCAAGGTGGAGGAGTAGATGAACCCTCCTCTATTTAGAGAGCAGTCTTAAGCGGTGAAATCTACTTCCTTTGGTGAAATTAGTATTTTGATGTTGGATTTTGATTTATATTTATGAAAGCAATTATTTTATGATATTGTATGAGTATAATAGAAAACTAAAATCTTTTTAAAAGGAACTACACACACTACACGTTATACTTTTAATAGTAATGGTAGGATTTCATCACCAACCATTGCTTGAGATTTGGTGATGGTGGGTTTCATCTCCATCCACCAATATATATCCCTAGACACCATAGGTTACCCCTGAGAAAACTTGTTGGATTTCATCACTAGTAAGAACATCGTTGCCCATTCCTAGACATAGTATTCACCCATTTTAATTTTATATTAGTGCATTCAAACACACAAAATAAAAATAAAAAAAATTAAAAGTATATGATTAATGAATGAGGTAAGACACAATTGTTAAACATAGCATTGATTGTCTTCACTTGATTTCTATGAATTTCCATCCCTACATTTCCTTTACAACACATTTTACATTGGGTTTAGTAGCTTATGGTCTTAAAAAGAAATAAAAAAAAAAGGTTTAAACCAAAACAATACATCTATGTATTGTTCATCTTCATTTCCTACCACTTATTTGGTAAATCCCATCAGTGTGGTTTAGACAGATTGCATAGATTTATCTGTAGGCCCATCACACACTGTGTAGGCTAATTATGTCTCGCATAAATACACTGAAGAACATAAGCTTATATTGAGAGGGGGGTTGAATAGTATAAGACCACTTTTTACTTTTATTTCCCAAATAGTATTAATCAATATAATCAATGGAAATATCAATAGCAATAACAAAAGTAATGCACAAATAATCACACACAATAGAGACACCAATTTTAACGTGGTTCACCCAATGTGGGCTACCTCCATAGAGAAAATATTTCTTCTAAATATTTCTCAAATAATATCATGGGAATCCTTCCCAATTACAATATTTATGGACCTATGTCCAAAGGATATGTTGATACCCTAATCTCAAGTTCATGGATATCTTCCACAGGAGAACACTTTCCTCTTCAACTTTGGCTAGTGATATTATAGAAAAATTTGACTCTTTGCTGTATTGACTAGTGGATATCTCTCCACTTGAAGACTCCTCACTCAGATATGTCTTCAATTTTCCTGGATGTTGGATCTCTATCCACTAAGACTTTGTCCTCTATACTCTATCACCTCCAAAGCTCTGTCTCAATACTATATTAAACATAGTCCAGTCGGTCTAGCACAACTCTACTCAATATATTGCACTAAACATAGTACATTTAGTCTAGTACAATTATGCTCAATAGGTCCACATAGAACCTAATCAAATCTGCTCAATAGGTCCACATAGAACCTACTCAAATATTCTCAACAGGTCCACACATAACCTACTCAAATCTGCTCAACAGGTCCACACAGAACCTACTCAAATATGCTCAACAGGTCCACATAGAACCTACTTAAATCTGCTCAACAAGCTCACTTAGAACTTGTCCAAATCTACTCAATAAGTCCTCTCTAGGACTTGCTCAAATCTGCATAGCAAGCTTCCACAAAAGCTTACTCAAAATCAGTCCACAAGCCTTCTCAAAGACTTGTCTCAAATCTGCTTAACAAGCTCACACATAACTTGTCCAATATCATAGAATCATAAAGAGAATTATTAGAGACTCAATATATTCTATACTTAATGCTCAATAAATATCTCAACTCAATATCATAGAAGCATAAAGAGAATTGTTAGAGACTCAATATGTTCTATACTCAAATTCCAATCTCATAGAAGCATAAAGAGAATTGTTAGAGACTCTATATGTTCTATACTTAAATTCCAATCTCAACTCAAATCAATATCATAGAAGCATAAAGAGAATTGTTAGAGACTTTATATGTTATATTCTCAAATCTTAATCTCAACTCAAATAAATCTCATAGAAGCATAAAGAGAATTGTTAGAGACTCTATATGTTCTATTCTCAAATCTCAATCTCAACTCAAATCAAGAATATAGAATAGTTTGTTTTATGGAACTTGAAAAACCACATGCATCCACTTGACTAGGCTCAATCAACTCAACTCAACCAATCACCTCAATGAACAACCCTTTCTCACAAACCCTAGTCCAAGCATGTATCAATCAACTCAAAATGTTTCCAACAATACTCAACAACAAATCTCACATAACAATGATACTCATGTTATCTTCTAACTCAAGTTCAAGTTCTTTGCACAACCAATGGGCTCCAACAACAATGCTTATAAAACAAGGTTTAATCACAACTCTCAATCCAGAAAACCTTGAAGCATTAAAGCAACCACTTTCAAAAAGGAAACCATAATCAATCCTTTTCAATCCAAAGATATTTTCAGAAATCAACCACCATAATCAATCAATAGGAGAATGTGCCCATACCTTTAATGAATATTAAGAAGCCTCTTTGGAAATCTTCCACAATCACAATATTCTTTTGCAAATATTCACAAGGGTTAGAAGATCACAAAATAATAAAAATTACTCCACTTCACAATAATATTTACCAAGTCTTTTAATTTATAAAACCTTCTTAAGAATTAATGCACAACTTCCTTATCACTCCTAAAACCACTTGTACCATTAAATAAAATAAATCAAATCATTGCATAACCTTGTCACTCCACAAACCACTTATACCATAAAATAAATCAAATATTTTATATCCTTTCTTTCAACACTTTTGCACTAAAAAATAATCACAAAGCTTTCTTAGGAAATATCCCACATTAATCAAATATTAAACCTTATTAAAATATTAAATATTGCTCAACCTTATATCTCCCACAAAAACATAATCAAACCATAGCAAGCAAATATTTTAATTAAAATGTTGACCCTCGCAAATATCGGAGTCGGATTGCATATCTCAAAGGAGCCCTCAAATGGCCTTAGTGTTTCGAATATCTGCCCACTATGCTACCAAGCGGTAGCTAAGACGCATAAGCCAACACTACCCACATGAGTGCCTTGGGCACTCTCTTACTTAAACCGTGTGTACTTTCCTCACAAGGCACCAAAACTTTGACCGTCCATGACTTGATTGCCCATGTCACACTCCACAAAATTCGCTACACATATTTGGATGCAAAAATACTTTTTGTTTTCAAAAATCATGCCATACAACTTAGGTTTTTTAAATGGAAAACCTTTGGCTTATTTATATAAGCCATCCTTCAATGTGAATATGTCATCCCTTTTAACATTGCCCTCATGACATCAATAGTGCCAATAAGAAAGGAGGGAAAAACCTTTTATTTAATTTTAAAATTAAAATTAAAATTTTAAATAAATTAAAATTTAAACTAAACCTTTAAAATTAAATTTCTCCATCACTAGGGTACCTTTTTCGATGAAACAAAAAGCCAACTTGGGTTTTAAGGAAAACCCCTTTTAAATTTTCCATCCATTGGTTTTAAATAAAACCTTTCCTTGCCTTCCTTGGTTTTCATAAAAATATTTTGCTAAGCTTCTCTTGAAGCTCCTTTTGGAACCAAATGCCATGCATCCCTTCTAGAACCTTTGATCAAAGCCTTGGCTTCTCATGAAGTTCTTTGTGGAGAAAAATCATACTGCTTACTTACATAGGTCCTTTTGACATCAATGACAACTTTTATCTTAGGGACTCAAAATTTCCAACATACACCTCCATATATCTTCTAAAAAATGAATAATCTTCACCCATAATTGATCACAAAATCACCCACATAGACATGGCCCAAGTATAAGCCTTCTACAAATCAACTAATTATGTCTTCCAACCCATCCATAATGTCTTGGATCAAGATCCTTCTTTACAGCAGGAACTTGTTCCTTTCCAACCATCCATATTCACCCAAGTGTACACTAACCCTCTTTTTGAGGTATCAGTTGCACCTTCATCCCATGTCTCCATTCCCCAACCATCATATGCTCCTAGCACTTTGTATGTATCCACCTATACCAACCCCTTGTATGAAGCACACGTCAATACAGCCTCACAAGTGCCCATTTCATCCAATAAAATTGCAATTACCATTTCCACTTGTCCTCCATCCACATCATCTATCCCATATTCATCCATGCCTTCCAATGATAATATGGAAATTAATGAAGCATGGGAACATTTGAACAAATTTCTCAAGAAGCAACAAATAGCTCAACAACAAGTTCAAGTGAACCCTAGACCTCAACCAGTTTCTACTCAACCCATATTCATCACACAAAATCAATCATGGGCACCACAATATTCGATGGTTTCCATCCCTATACCTCCATATACCCATACAAATTCCATTCCCATAGGCCAACCCAGTCATAGTCCTCATGCATTATCCCCTTTTCAATAGTCGCCATAATTTCTCAATCAATCTCATAATTATCAATTCTAATCCACTCTACCTATTCAACATCATATTTTCACTCCACATATTTCCACTCCTTCACAGAATCATCAAGTGATTCAAGTATTTCACATTCTTGGAGAAGACCCTAGAATCAAGGCTATGCAATAATAGATTGACAATTTGATACAATATACTCTTGGTTATAATAACTAGAAGTTAACCTTACATCAATTAATCAATCAAGCAATTCACCCTTTAGTATCATCACTGCCATATTTGATATACTTCACGGTACCAAGTTTTGATAAGTTCAAAGGGACTGAAGACCCTAAAGAGAACATGAGCACATTCATGCACTCATGCTTTAGAATTCAAAATTATAATGCTGTCATGATCTGCATATTTCCTCAAATATTAGGGGGATACACCATAGAGTGGTATAACCAATTTTCCAATCATAGTATTTATACTTTTGAACAGTTGGTTGACCAATTCTTTGAACGATTTAACCTTAATGTAAGAAATAAAGTCTCATTGTACGATATTTATGGTTTAAGACAGTATGATGATGAGTCTATCTATGATTCTGGTAACCGTTGGAGGGCCATCATAACCAAAATGCCATTCACCCTACCAATAGAAGAACTTATTAATATATTCAATAAGAGTTACTGAAATGGGTAGAAATCAACATTTGATACATTAACACAAAATAATATGATGCACTAAACAAAAAGGCTATATTTCATTAATATTGAGATATATGTGTTACAATAGGGACATAATACACTTTATCCATTTCTTATTTTACTAATGATAAAACAAGTTCGATTTCATCTTCAATCATCCCTCAATGTAGGTGGGCTTCTTTATATGTGGGCCACCACCGGGTTGTTGTTTGTTTGATGATGTTCTTCCTCTTTAGATCTGCTAAATAACCTGTGTAGAACCTGCAAAAGGGGGTTAGTGTGATGGGGGGCTTGCCTTAGTCAGGACCCATGTTTAAAAATACAAAACGATTGTGAAAGCATATTTAAAACTAAAACAGAGTATGCAAAAGTTGATAATATGGTAAAACATATCTTACCTCCCAAATTTTAGGTGATTTGGGGCCTGTAAACCCAATTCGCCACACGAGGGACAAACTGAGACCAGATTCATGGGGAAAGGGGCGATCTGAGCTATGAGGTTCCTTTTGCAAAATCCATTTAGTGGATCGATTCCTAGGCATATGGGGTGCCTTTGTATGCTGTATAAATCTGACTGTATTATCTAAGAACTAAATTTTGAATATTCACTATCAATTTCTATAGAATTTTTGGGCTTTGTTGAACTTGGAAGAGAGATGTAATTATGGTTTTAGGACCCACTATTTATAGTAAATGGTAAGGTTTATGGGGGAAGTTAGATAGACTAAATCTAGGTTGAATTCTGACTAGGGTTAGGTTAGGAAATGCAATGTGGCAACATCACATTTCTTATGAGAAATATCTCATCCTCACACGTGTGAGGATGGATTAGAGTTAATCCTGATTACGAGGTCTTAAGTCAGTTTAGGACATGATTAAAGAAATATCCTAACAAACCTTAATTACACACATGTGGGAGGATGTAATTAGTGTTAATAAATAATTAAGAGTTCTTTTAATCAATTTTGCCCTAAAAAGGTGACTTAAGTGAAGTCAACATTAAATTAGATTTTTGGAATTGACTTGTTAATTATTTTGGTCAATTAATACCCCATGGGGGTCTCAATTGAGTGTAAATTGGTTGTCATATGGTATTCCAATGCACTAGATGTGATTTGGAAGGCTTATTAGGGTTTTGGACCTGAAATCCAATGAAGTAGTATATGGAAGTCTACATACTGCTATGGCAAATTATGACAATCTACGCATGACTACACTTGACTACGCATGACTACACTTGACTACACATGACTATGATAGCCTATAATAGCCTAGGGATGTTTGGAATAACCTATGGATACGTAGAAGTAGCAATGTGTGACTTTTGGTTGTCTACATTTTGCCCCTTTTGTACTATACTATGTGGAACACAATTTAATACAAAAATGTGAAGGGTTTGTGCAGAAAGAAAAGGGATAGAAGGGGAATGGAATCCAATCAAAGTTATGTAGCCACTCGAAGCATGACCATACACATTTACTGGATGTCCTATTATGACTCCTTCACAATGATCCCAAAATTGGGGACCCACCTTAAATTTTGTGATTTTGGGGAATTTTTGTTTATCCAATTTTGCTCGCATCAAGGTCTTTGAAAATTTGCTTTCACTTTGGAATTGCTGACATATTTGCATTTTGAAGGTTTGAATGTAGTTGCAATGCTTCAAACTGAATATTTTGATTATTTGCATATTAATTGCATTATTTCAAATCAAATAATTTGATTAAAATCATTTTCAAAGGTTTAAATGATTAATTTTCATTTAAATAATTAAATTTTATTTTAGGGTTAGCCCTAAAATTAATGCAAAATTGAAATGGACATATCTTGAGGTAGGCAACTCCGTTTGATCTCATTCAAAACTTGGTAAAAAGATATGGATTTTCTCTTTCTAATGATACCAAACTTGCAAGATTTCAAATGTCAATTTCACCAAAAAAATAGCAGGTTAATTTAGCAATATGAGAACTTTGAAATAATTTTGGAAAAAAAAGGAAAGTTACGGGAAAGTAAAGTTTGGTTTTGTTTTAATATTATGATTATTATTTCATTATGCAGGTAATACAAGGGCAAGGGTTGAAGAAGATAGTTATAAAATCCGTTCCCGGTGATGAAACAAAATAACTAAACTTTTCAAATTATAAATAAATCATTGAGATTCATGGAAAAGGTCGGACATTTTATACAGAGAAGGAGAGGAACGATTGGGAGGAGCAAAGCTACATCTTCGTTGGAGGAAAACAGAGAAAGCCATTTGCAGAACAGTGGAAATTATTGTAAGATTTTATAAATTGTTTTAAGCATTTTGGATCCAGATTTGTGCACAGACTGTATTTGGAATTAATAAAGTGTTTATTACAATTTCTTAATAGTTTGTATACCTTAGAAGATTGCATCAATTCATTTGATTTCACTGTGTGAATACTGGTGAACATTGGATTGGTTTTAGAATTCTGTAGATGGAAATTTGTTCTGTTGAATTTGTCCGAGACATTAGTTTAATTTCTAAAGCTTAAATATTTTATTATTTTATTTTCATTCTGAAAACTATATATTATAACCTAGTATAATTTTTATAAAGTGAAATTATATGGCTAGGTTATAATTAAATTTAATTTATTATTCGAATATTACATTAATTAATATTCGAATTAATAAATTTAGGAATGGATAAATGAATATTCTAATTCTCACCTTAATCTCATAAGGTTGAGGAATTAGAATTAATATCTTTAGAATTCAATTTGGATTTGATTTTAATATAGTTCCATTTATTTTAGAAATCCAAATTTCAAATCAGAGATCACATTTACTCTTTTAAATATTTAATTTCATAAATATTTTAAAAGGTAAATATTACAAGCAAATCTAATTTATAAAATTTATTTTATCATAAAATCCAAAGTTTATAGATTAGTTTCATATCAAGCCCTGTGTTTTAATCATTAATAAAGGTTTTAATACCTTTTGAAATTGGGCAAGACATTATAGCAATTTGTTTACCTCTTTGATATTTTGGACATAATTTCATAAGGAGATACGAACAAATAGTTGCTTTATCAAATAGACCTTGGAAGTTGAATCATAATAACTTGTGCTATTTAAAGGTCTATTTAATTTCCTTAACTTTGATCTTGTTAAAGTTAGGTGAAGTTTGTTTTAAAATGCTAAATTTATTTAAAAGACATTTTATTGAGATATTGTATCCAGATAACGAAGTAAATGTTGCATACATAAATTTAACATCATAAAGTAAACTTTATTTCATTATTGGATAAATAAATGGGTATGAAAGGCATGTTTTACATGATGAACTTGAAATCATTTACCTAATTCCCAGGCCCCTTGTTAACAGTAACCTGCAAACCATAGAGAGTTTTTCAAGCACTTATTTACATGCATACACGATATATAAAACATTAAGTGAGAACCTTGGAGAAACTTTATTTTCTTTGCAAGAGAGAATTGTAAATTCTGAGTTGTCGAGTGGTTTCGTAACCTGACAAAATCACACCTCAACAAATTGGCGCTAGAAGGAGGGCCTGAAAGGTAAATATTTTATTTTCATTTGAAGTCTTTCAAATCTTAGTTTAAAAAAAAATGAAATTTTTTTATTTATGTTGCATTAATGTTAATCTGTCATAAATTCGAAAATTTGGTTATGATTCAATTTTTGCAAATTTTTCATACATAGCCTTGCATATTAAAACTGGTTCAATGGTAGAAAATGATTTACCCTATTTTAAGCATGATGGGATGATTACAGCTGAAGAACATATTCAGGCATATAAAAACATTATGTTTCATTTTCAAATTATGCAGGAAGATGTTCTCTATAGAATGTTTCCATACACATTGGATGAATTTGCTAAAGATTGGTTTATCAATTTACCTGCAGGTTCTACCGCTTCTTGGAATCAACTAGAAACAACGTTTCTTGAACATTTTGGAACATTGGTTGACACGGATTTGTTATCAAATCAATTTTCCTCTATCTATAAAAAACCTAATGAATCCATGAGTCAATTTAATGATAGGTTTCATAAGTTGTATACTGAAATAGAGATACACTTTATCATTTCAGAAGAAGAAGTTGTTCAAATATACTTGGAAGCTTTAGATCCTTTTACTGTTAAGTTGTTAGAAAAGCTTCCTAAATATTTATCCTTATCTAACATCTATGGTGGGGCAATAGTTGTAGAACAATGGTTGATTTCAAGAGGAATTGATGTGGGTAGATTATCATTACTTAACCCTAAGATTTCAAATCAATTACCACCTATGAGTCATGATACACATTTTTCGACACCATCAAATGAAATTGAATGTCCTAGTTTTTCAACCACTTTTGATATTGTTCAAGAGGAAGTTCAAGTTTCAAATCCAATATCCATCAATGAGGATTGTAGTAATCAAGTTTATCAAAATGTAGAAATGCATGAGTCTTCAGATATTGGAGGAATCTTAGATCTAACTAGCTTTGAAACATATGATAGAATAGAATCTTCCTTAGAGTTGAATGAAACAATTAAAGCTATAGAATTGCAAGATTCTAGAGGTAATTTCATTAAGATTGATCATAAAATTTTATTACTTGAGGAAGATGAATGTTTCATTGAAGATAATTTTTTTGAAAGTGATGAACGTGAACTAGAAAAGCTTTCGATTGTTGAATTTGCAGAGTGTGAAGAAGTGGTTGAACATCACTCCCTAATTTTAGAAGATGATTATTGTTGGTGGAATAAATGGGAATATTTTGCTTCTCTTTCTAATGAAGTAATTGCTTCACCTAAATTGTAGGACAAGTTGCAAAGGTTAATTCTACAACTTAAAAGAAATAGTGATCAAGCACAGGGATAGATGCATCAAGATGCATATCTGGATAATTATATAAATCATTCTCATGAGACAAAGATCGAAGATGCTAAAAGTGATATTATTTTAGACAGTGGAGAAGTCCTAGAGTGGGCTAGTTTTGAAACACATTATAAATCAAGACCTTTCATAAATTTGGATGAGATCATTGAAAATAATGATCAAAATTTTTAGTATTCTCAAAATAATGATCAAGAAGAAATGAAAGAAGGGATGCAATCTCATCAAATGTTTCAAGAAGATGATTATTATAATGGTTGGGGAAGATATGAGAAATTATTTGTTTCTAATTATCCTACTGATGAATTTTCCATTTCACTTGATATGCAGGATGTTGAAACTTCTATCTTGCATGAAGATTTGGCAATTTCTATCCAATTGGAAGATGACATGTCAATTTCAGAAGTAGAGAAGGTTCCAATATTTGATCATTTTGAACATGAGTTTGTAGAACATTCTTCTGCAATAGAAAGGGAAGAAATGGTAAATGTTTCTTATGATTCATCTATTTTAGATGAAGAAGAGGTAAATTCTTTTCTTTCATTCTCGAATACTGAAGATTTGAGTGAAAATTTTCATGATTGTATTGAATATTCAAATGAAGAAACTTCATGTATGGCTAACAAAGAACTAGAATTTCCTATTCATCCTAAAGAAACTATTGCTTTGTTTGATCAACAAGATTTATGGTTTGAAAAATATGGACATATTCTTGATTGGATGCCTAATTTTGATGCTTCTGAAAAACAGGTCATTGATGAAAGAATACGAAATGATGGTGGTGATGATAGAGATCATGAAGAAAAAGAAAAGACTATAATGGCTTATCAAGTAATGGTAAATGAAAGTGTACAAAAGGTAGAATCTTATCCTTTGTATTCAAACATTCAAGAATCGGGTAAAAGTTTGTATAATCATTTATTGGATTTAGATGTTGTTTATAATAAAATGCCATTGGAGGTTGATCAAGAATTAAAGTGGATTTATTTTCCCACTACAAATAAGATTGCATTGCTAAATGAAAAAGAAGATATGCTTAAATCATTGAACCAAGTTCAACAACAGTTAACAATTCAATCTAGGATACAAAACTATAATGATTCTTATTTTGTAAATATCCTAGATTCTTGTAAATTGTTATTTGAATATGATTGGCCTAAAAACATAGATGATGATTTTGCGTTAAAATTTTCAGAAGTTGCTTCTTATTTGAAAGGAATCTTATATGCTTGTGAAAATGAGAATTTAGGTCAAAGCGATGAATCAAGGTCTGAAATTCCCATCTTGTTGAATAAGCATAAGATCATGGAAGATCATGTATTTACTTGTAAGGTTAATGAATCAAATCTTAAACATGGAATGGCTTATAAGTTTGAATTAAATCAGTGGGGTGTGAAAGACAAAATGAGGATTACATCATTTCACTTCATTTTGTTTTGGTTGGATTTATGTAAAGTTTGGAATGCAAATCATATATGTCTTTTACAATGTGCCAATCGTATTTGGGATCCAGGAAGGTGATAGCATAAATTTGTTATCATTTTGTACATAGTGTATTTTTTTGTAAATAGCTTTTTGGTTTTGTGTGTTTTTGTTTTATTTTGTACATAATTTGTTGTTTCGTGAAATTTTGTTGTGTATGTTTGTCTACATATTACTCAATTTTGTGAAAAGTTTTGGAAGTTGTCAAGGACAGTAATAAGTTGGCTTTGCCAGATTTTGGGAGCTTCATGTCATTCAAGTTGGTACAGTTTCAAAGGGGTTTTCAAATATTAAGGTAGTTGTTATTGAGACACTTGTCATTTGATGGCTCTGTTTGGTTTTTGATCCTGGACCGCATAAGATGAAGTTACTTGTTTTGAAAACCTGTGAAATCTGGAGAAAAGGGAAAATGAGATATTGGTTTATGTCCTCATGAATGTGAACTAAGATAAGGCAAATATGAAACATTGGAATTGTATTGCAAAAGCTCCACGAGTATCACAAAACACATTAAAGAATATTGTTTGAAATTTGGATGCGTGAAGTTGTTGGTTTTGCAAATTAGGGTGAAATATCTTATATACTCTTTCAAATCTTACCTCATCTCTAACCCGGGTGGCAGGTGGATTTGTTGCAAAGTACCATTCTACAGGATAAATGTGAGACATAAAAAAAAAAGATAAAAAAAAGAGGGATAAAAAAAGAGAGATATAAAAAAAGAGAGTTGGAAATAGAGTCAAATCTATTACTAAAAATAGATAATCTTCACCGGAGCTATAGACGCTCGGTTGGTAGTGAAGCAATGTCTAGAGAAAAATGTCATGAAAAGAGCGATAAAGATAAATCTATTATCCAGAACTAAATAATCTTCACCGGAGCTATAGACGCTCGGTTGGTAGTGAAGCAATGTTTAGAATAAAGGAAACGCAACGTCCACCTAATATCTGGGTATTTTAGATAATCTCTACTAGAGCTATAGATGCTCGGCTGGTAGTAGAGCAAGATCTGAAGAGAATCGGGTGTAGGTTTTATCTTCAAAGAGGAATTATTCATAGCCTAAAATGTGGAACTGACGATGGAATGTTGAATGATTTTAGGTGATAAGTAATGAATCACTTCGCACACACTGAGCTGATGTTGAATGATTCTGGTGGTTCATGTCAAATTAGTCTATTCTCATTCTCTGGATACTTACTGATGCTTGTGATTCTAATATTTGGGTTTTGTGTGTTTTCAGAGTTTGGTTTTTGAGTCCGAAATGTCCAGGGACATTTACCAGTAGAGTCACCATTTGTTGTGACTCCTTCACAACGACCCCAAAATTGGGGACCCACCTTAAATTTTGTGATTTCGAGGAATTTTTGTTTATCCAATTTTGCTCGCATCAAGGTCTTTGAAAATTTGCTTTCACTTTGGAATTGCTGACATATTTGCATTTTGAAGGTTTGAATGTAGTTGCAATGCTTCAAACTGAATATTTTGATTATTTGCATATTAATTGCATTATTTCAAATCAAATAATTTGATTAAAATCATTTTCAAAGGTTTAAATGATTAATTTTCATAAAATTTCATTTAAATAATTAAATTTTATTTTAGGGTTAGCCCTAAAATTAATGCAAAATTGAAATGGACATATCTTGAGGTAGGCAACTCCGTTTGATCTCATTCAAAACTTGGTAAAAAGATATGGATTTTCTCTTTCTAATGATACCAAACTTGCAAGATTTCAAATGTCAATTTCACCAAAAAAATAGCAGGTTAATTTAGCAATATGAGAACTTTGAAATAATTTTGGAAAAAAAGGGAAAGTTACGGGAAAGTAAAGTTTGGTTTTGTTTTAATATTATGATTATTATTTCATTATGCAGGTAATACAAGGGCAAGGGTTGAAGAAGATAGTTATAAAATTCGTTCCCGATGATGAAACGGAATAACTAAACTTTTCAAATTATAAATAAATCATTGAGATTCATGGAAAAGGTCGGACATTTTATACAGAGAAGGAGAGGAACGATTGGGAGGAGCAAAGCTACATCTTCGTTGGAGGAAAACAGAGAAAGCCATTTGCAGAACAATGGAAATTATTGTAAGATTTTATAAATTGTTTTAAGCATTTTGGATCCAGATTTGTGCACAAATTGTATTTGGAATTAATAAAGTGTTTATTGCAATTTCTTAATAGTTTGTATACCTTAGAAGATTGCATCAATTCATTTGATTTCACTGTGTGAATACTTGGTGAACATTGGATTGGTTTTAGAATTTTGTAGATGGAAATTTGTTCTGTTGAATTTGTCCGAGACATTAGTTTAATTTCTAAAGCTTAAATATTTTATTATTTTATTTTCATTCTGAAAACTATATATTATAACCTAGTATAATTTTTATAAAGTGAAATTATATGGCTAGGTTATAATTAAATTTATTATTCGAATATTACATTAATTAATATTCGAATTAATAAATTTAGGAATGGATAAATGAATATTCTAATTCTCACCTTAATCTCATAAGGTTGAGGAATTAGAATTAATATCTTTAGAATTCAATTTGGATTTGATTTTAATATAGTTCCATTTATTTTAGAAATCCAAATTTCAAATCAGAGATCACATTTACTCTTTTAAATATTTAATTTCATAAATATTTTAAAAGGTAAATATTACAAGCAAATCTAATTTATAAACTTTATTTTATCATAAAATCCAAAGTTTATAGATTAGTTTCATATCAAGCCCTGTGTTTTAATCATTAATAAAGGTTTTAATACCTTTTGAAATTGGGCAAGACATTATAGCAATTTGTTTACCTCTTTGATATTTTGGACATAATTTCATAAGGAGATACGAACAAATAGTTGCTTTATCAAATAGACCTTGGAAGTTGAATCATAATAACTTGTGCTATTTAAAGGTCTATTTAATTTCCTTAACTTTGATCTTGTTAAAGTTAGGTGAAGTTTGTTTTAAAATGCTAAATTTATTTAAAAGATATTTTATTGAGATATTGTATCCAGATAACGAAGTAAATGTTGCATACGTAAATTTAACATCATAAAGTAAACTTTATTTCATTATTGGATAAATAAATGGGTATGAAAGGCATGTTTTACATGATGAACTTGAAATCATTTACCTAATTCCCAGGCCCCTTGTTAATAGTAACCTGCAAACCATAGAGAGTTTTTCAAGCACTTATTTACATGCATACACGATATATAAAACATTAAGTGAGAACCTTGGAGAAACTTTATTTTCTTTGCAAGAGAGAATTGTAAATTCTGAGTTGTCGAGTGGTTTTGTAACCTGACAAAATCACACCTCAACATGTCCAGGGGAAAGAAGAGAAGAAGGAAAGAAGGAGAAGAGGAAAAAGAAATAAAAACAATGTCGGTAAATGGAAATGAATGATTATGGATGCAATGATGTGATTTTGTTGAGTCCGTATGACATTTACGATGCCATACTAGTTGCTTGAGAATGACAACTTTTGACTTCTTTGCTTTTGATGATCAGCATGGTCCAAAAGTATGAATAGGACAAAAGCCTATCTAAATTTTTGTTGTTGATTGATTGATGAGAACATGGCGACAAGTGTCAAACCATTTGAGTTAGTTAACATTTGAATTATTCAAACGTGTCATTCATTGTGCTCCATGAATGCCAGTGAAGTCCTTTTCAAATGTTGCTGCTAGGATTAGTTGCCCATGTCATTCATTGTGCTCCATGAATGCCAAGGTGACCTTTCCATTGTTACGCATAACTCTCTTGATATAACCCATGTCTGTTTGGAATTGAGATTATAATCATATGATAATCTTCAAAAAAAAATTCGTAGACAAATGTGCTAATCACACTTTTGGATTTTTGATTTTGTGGTTGCATGCAAAGCTGACTTTGGATATGAATACCCCCTCAAACGAGGAATCAACAATGAGGTGAATGGAGTGTGATGAGTTGATGATGCAACGATTGATAAGATACCAATGCATGATGAATATGATTGCATATCAAGTTAAAAGATAAATTTGGAAAGTTCCTAGGGTTTTAGAGGACATGTGCCTACTTTCCTAGGGTTTTGGGGGCATTTTGGGTGCTTTTGGCTGAGTTCGCCACCCGGGGGTGATTTTGACCTAAATCACCACCCGGGGGGTGAATTGGGTCTGAGTTCACCCCTCGAGGGGCGAATCGGTGATTGAGGTTTATTTAAGCCCTAATTTGCTTGGAATGGGCTCATTTTGATGGCGCAAGGCATTGGAAAGCGACTTGTGGGAGCATTCGATGACACGAGGAGAATGCGGTTGATGACTTCGAGGGCGACGATGATGAGGGGACGTAGGGCGGCTGGCAGTAGGCACGGGGACCCACCGGTAAGTGTTCTTTTGCTTTGTTTTGATTTTGTTTTATTTTCCCAAAAAATGTGAATGAGGGGGGGAGGTTTTCATCCCGATTTAAAAAATTTCATAATTTTTAATTAAAATTTGAACACATAGTGTTAAACGAGCCAAATGGGTACCCAAAAACGTGATCGGTTTCTGAATTGGACTTGTTTTGTCACCAATTTGACTGGGTAATGGGTAGAGTAGGTGTGAGGTTTGACCGTTAGTTTTTGAAGTAACGGTGTACTGATATTGACATATTATTGCATTTTGTCCGCTAAAGTGGGAAATGGGTATCCCATTATGCGACTATTTTATTTTTTTGTTTTCGTTTGGTATGATTTCAGAATGTGTTGTTTTGAGGTGTAATTTATTAAACTTGGACTATTAGATTTGCCATGTTAGAGGTAGTATTTTTGGAAACCAATGAAACTTTCACCGTAGAAGGGCAAAATGGGTGTCCAAAAATGTTGTTTGTTTTTGTGGATGACTTCATTTGGGCTACCTTTGATTTGCGTGCCAAAGTGTAGGTAATGTTAAACTAAAAATGAGTTGTAGGGAGCCCGATTTAGACTGTATTCAACATCTGTTTGAACTTTCACCGCTAAGTGGGCAAATGGGTATTCAAAAATGTGACTGTTATTTTTGTATTGCGTGGTTTGGTGTGTGTTCGGTTTTGGAGTATGTTTGGTAAAGTGGACTTTTAGATCTGTGTAGATTGGTATATTGTTTTTGAATTTTGTCGACACATTTACTGCTAAGTGGGCAAATGGGTATCCAAAAACGTATTTTGTTTTTGTATGTTGCATTGATTGATCGTGTTTTGAATTTCATGCCATAGTGGATGTGTGGTTGATTTCGTTTTTGGCTGTTGGAAGCCAACTATGTATTGTTTGTCGCATGTGTTCGAAATTTTATCATGAAATGACAAAATGGGTATCCAAATATGTGACTGTTATGTTGATATGTTTCGTCATGTGAATTGTGCACTATTTTTGTCTCGAAGTGCGTGTCAAATTAAATAATTTTAATTTGTAAATTGTGATTGATGCAGTTTGATTTAATTGCATTGTTATGTGGATTGCTAATGTGTGTTTTGTTGTGGATGAACAGGTGAAGATGCTTGAGCCTCGTCATCGAGTGAGAAAAATGAAGGAAGGTTTCGAGGAGCTGATGAAGACGGAGGAGGAGTTAGCTTGGTTGGATGACATACATTTTTGAGGTGTGTGGGAATGTAAGAGTATCCACACCAATAGAGCATACGTGTCTGCATTGTGTGAGCGGTGGGACGTGGATAGGAACACATTTCACTTTCCCACTGGGGAAATGACCATTACATTAGAGGATGTGTATCGGATTTACAGACTACCGATTGAGGGTGTTCCTGTGAGAGCAGCCATAGATGAGAGTAAGGACGTTATGTTGGAGAGATTCTTTGGGGCAGATTGGAGAGACATTGATGTCTCTAAGATTGATTATGAGTGGCTGTGGTTGGAGGATAAGATATCCGATCGACAGTGCATGGCGATGATGATGATCTCTACGTATGCTCTACCTGATAGTTTTGGGGTGTTGTTCACCTGGAATATGTTAGATGTGGTGAGTGACCTGGTGGAGCGTAAGGTTGTGTTTGCATGGGCACCTGCACTGTTGGCCCAAGTTTATCGAGAGTTGCATGATGTTGTTCGGGGTAGGAGGACAGGACTGAGTGTGATTCCCTTGCTACAGGTATGGGCATGGGAGCACATAGCTATCGAGAGGCCATCATTATTGCCTCACCCTATGCATGTGGAGGGCAAGGAGTATTTACCCTATGCTTTGAGGTGGAGTACAAAGGTAGAGCAGGGTATCAAGAGGCCACATGAGGGTGACCCACTATTGTGGAGGGGTAAGTTTGGAGACCTGACTCCTGGTGATATCAGATGGAGGCCTTGGTTGGGTGGGGTGAGTTGGGATGAGGATGATGAGCAGCTATGAGCCATTCGACAGGGTAGATGGTTGGTGGGGAGGTACACTCGATAGACTGAGTACTTTTAGTTTGATAGAGTTAGGTGACAGTTTGGTTTATAGCAGGGTGTTCTAGGGGCTCCTATGATTTACTTCAGGTGATGGGGGGATAAAGGGGAGCATCCTATAGTGTTGCCTTGGGTTGGTGAGAGGGACCCTCCTATGGATATCCTAGATGTAGGGGATGTCGGGATGACTTTGGAGTTTGATGCATGGTGGGCACTACAGAGTTGGGAGCCTGGGAGGGGTGTGGTTGATCGATGGGTGGCACCTACTACTAGGGCACCTCCACCAGAGGGGAGAGCTGGTAGGGGAACTCGAGCTAGGGTAGAGGATGTGGTTGGTGATATAGAGGAGGTTCCTCTATGATGGTCATGATGCCGCTTGGGTGGTGTATCAAACACCCAAGGAGTGAGGGTGGAGGAGGTGCATGTGGATGTGGATGTGGGTATGGGTAGCCAATGTTGAGGGAGGTAGGGTGGTCGATATGGATGGTATCGATGACACCATTGATATTGGTGCTTTTTCTAGGTATGGCACAATAGATTCCTATTGATCTCCTAGAGAGGCGGGATGCTAAGGAGGAGGTACAAGAGCTATAGGATAGGGTTTAGTAGTTGGAGGCTGAGATCCATAGGTAGGAGGAGGCTACTTAGATTAGATATTCTAGGGTAGTGGTCGAGATGGATCAGATGAGGGCCATGATGGTGAGGCAGGCTCAGACTATTATGGGGTTGTCTAGTCAGTTGGCTATGGAGACTGCTAGGAAGATACTATGTGAGACTACTCTATCTATGCATGGGATTCCTCTTCTTGATTATGATTAGGTGGTGTCACAGTCAGATACTTGGTCATGGGTGTGGGCATCCTCACATCATAGCCAACGTAGTGCTGCTACAGTGGGCCAGGTGGGTGCTAGAGCTGAGGTGCAGGATCAACCTACTATGGATCCGATTTTGGAGTTCAGGGTAGAGTCGAGTAGGGTTATGGAGAGGCGAGTGAGCCATGAGGGCCATGGGGAGACTCCTAGTGGGAGTTAGGATTTCTATGGATGATGTAGCCTATGAGTATTTTTAGATGCTAGATGATGATGGGCATGGTCCCATATTGTAGCCTTCGAGTATTTTGTATTGATGATATATATATATATATATTTTGATTTCAACTATTATATATACATGTGTTATTTTGATGGTTTGAAATGTGTCCTTGTTTATGTTTGCATGGATTAGCATAACATAGTTTGTAGGTATGTATGATAAATAGATATACATGTGTGACATGGTTTAGATCTATTATCATTCTATCGTATGAATGAATTGTAGAATAGTATGCATGATTGTGTTTCGAATGTAGTGTGATGCAATATCACTATGATTTTGTGGGGAGTGTAGGGGGGGAATGTGTTGTTGTGTTATGGAGGGAGAGAAAAATATTTTGGGGTTTTTTTTTTGGAATGCATGTAATATGAATGCATTGCTATAATGTGTACTAGATGTATATGACATAGATGCATGGATGCATGTATGGACGTACTAAAATGCACCAAGGAAGCACTTGTATCCTAGCATTGACCTGTATGGATGTGATCCATTCCATGATTTTAGGATGTTGGATAATGTAAAGCATGTGTAATGGCTTTGACCAACATAGTTGTGACAATCAAATCTCAGACCCTCAGCTATACAAGTGTTTGTGGCAACTTATAACATAATCGGGCTGGTTCAAAATCTATCTTGGACCTATGTGTGTGCATGTGTAAGGTTCATTTATCCATTTTGAGGGAGGTAGGATTAACCCATTGTAGATGCTACCGGACTAGCTAGCTCATCCATCCGCAATAGTGATCTATACAAAAGCAAGATGCTAATGTTACAGATATGTTGCCACTTGTAAGACTATTCCACTGGTAGGCAGACTCTTGGAGCCTATTGCTAGTGATGGAAATCATCCCATGGTGTTATGTTGAACCTAAGGACCAAAGGTGATAAGCATAACATGAGTGATATCAAGAGGTGTTTCCTTTTGTTTTCTACCCCTCTTCTAGTGTTGACCTATTGGATTGTGGTGCTCTTTTTCTTTTTCTTTTCTTTTTTTCTTTTTTTTTTGTGGTGCTATTTTTGTATGGGTGATGACGTTTGTTTTCTACCCAATCATTTATTTTTTCTTATGCTTGATCCCTTTGTTTATCCCCAGGTCGTATGTTGACCATGCAAGTGATAGGGTGAGTAGGGGATACCGTTCGCTAGATGGTGATATCTACTCAAGATGTCCTCTTTCCTAGACTCAAAATTTAATGTGTAACCTATTGTGAGTGGTTCATGAGAGAAGTTGAACCAACCTAAAGGACCATAAGAAGAATGTACAAGACTCGTTAGGTAAGGGTGACACTTGATTGACTGAACTAAGGGGTAGTCAAAGTCGAACACGACACCTATGTATACCCTAATCCTAAAAAGGGGAATGGACATCCAGGTGGTGATGCTAACAAGTGCATTCATTATTCCTATTGAAGGCGCATTTTGGGGAAGAATGTACAAACATGAACTAAAAGTTTAAATGAAAAACATATGGATATATGCAATGGATGTAAATGTAAATGATGCAAGTGAGCGGAATGCAATATCTACAAGAGGAAAGTTACGATGTTTAGAAGGAGAAGTTTAGAAGAGCCTATTTACAGATGAGTAAAGTGCATAGTAATGACAAAAAGTGTGATGCTATGATCATGGTTGCCCCAGCGTGTGGGGTGTGTGTGTAGTAGTCGTATAAGTTGTGAGTTGTACAGATGTATGTAATAATCACCAAAATATGGAAGATGTGAAGGTGGAATATACAAATGGAAAAAGTAAGAGGAACTAGACTTTGGTAACCAGCAAGATAAGGGGATTACCAAAAGCCAAGAGAGAGAGAAGAGAAGAAGTGAGTCAGCTATTGTAAGAAGTAGAAGAAGCAGGAAAGAAGGAGGAAAGCATTTAGAACTACTATCGAGCGAAGTGGCGTGGGTCCGGTCGGGAGTGGGATGGTGAAGTGATGATGTGGCTGGGATTGTGGTTGGGGCTATAGTTAGATATGTTATGAATGTATTGGGTTGGTGTTGTTAGGGTGCTGTGGGAGGGTAAGGTTGTGGGGGTAATGTGACATGGAGGACTTAGAAGTCGGCTAAATGGGAGAGAATGCTCTGGTGATGGGGTACGCTCACCATGCAACATGTTGTGCACCAGGGTTTCGAATGATCTGCACTCTTCAATATCATGACCTGGTTGGCGATGGTAGATGCAATATTGATTCTCATGATAGTTACGTAGTTTAGGATGTGAGGGATCTATGGGTCGAATCTTGGGTAAGTCAATGAGGCCCTGATGCATGAGATGGTAAAATATTTTTAAAAATGGTGTGTATGGAACCGGTGTGGGGTAAATATAGGGCTCCGCTAGAGGTGATGAAGGTCGGTCTACCTATGGGCACATGGGTTGAGGGTCCAATGTAGGTTGGGCATGGGATCGAAGGGTGGATCTGCATGAAGGTGAAGGTGTACGGGTCATGGGAGACTAGCGCGGGTGTACGTGGCAATGATAGTGGCTCATCTATAGCTCTAGAGCCTCGACATGGGAGAAGAGATGTTGTATCTCATGATGTTATGGTGATAGTGTTGGTGAAGGTGGTGATCGGGGCCTTGATGTGTGCGGTGTGGCCTGATAGGCACGGGATAGTGGATGAGGTCTCGATGATGAGGGGGAATAATGAAAAGGTCTCGAGGATTGGAGAGCTTGTCAAAAAGACAAGCCTCGTAAGGGGGAAGGTGGCATCTTGAGGACTGGTGGCATAGGCGATGGCTCTAAGTGGTGATGTGAATGGGAAGGGGGCATGTTTGCATGTGGCTTGAGTAGCTTGGGTAGCGTGAGCTTGCAAAGCCTGGGAGTAGGTGGACTCACCATTGGGAAGCGAGGGTGGGTAGGCATGATGGATGAGTTGAATGATGGGTGTATCCTCTATTAGGAGGATGATAATATCCTAGGGGGTGATGGGGATGATTTGTTGGTGAATAGCGATATCTAAGATCATCAGATGGATGGGAGGGTGACCCCTATTCTTGGGGTTGGGTGGATTCCTCTTTTTCATCAAAAGAGGATAGGGTGACCTGGCTATCTCTAGAGCGTGGTGAATAGGATGGACCTCACTGGTGAGGGGAATGGTGTCGAGGTGAGGTATGATGGCCTAAATGGGATGAATGTGGAGAGCACCTAGTGTGAAGGGCAACTAGTGGTCGGGCTAGATCAATCGGTGTGATGGGTATATGTTGTGGCTATGGATGGTCTTGCATGGTGGTGAGTGAGGATATTGTGGTACTCTCCTGTTGATGATGTGGGTCCTACAAAAGGAAATACAAATACCCATAGCATAAAAATGACATAAAGGTGAAAGTACATGTATATTGAAATAATAAAGCAAAGTAATAGATCTACATGGTGATGTGCTTAGTGATTTACTACTAGTAATGTGTGGCACTCATGATGGTGAATGTGTTTGTGCATCATGCATTGAATGCATGAAGGTGCAAGATGTTGATGGGTTCAAGATCATTAAGGCCTTCAAGGTTGGCCAGATGATATGCTCTTGAGCCGTATTTGTGTGTGACAATGAATGGGCCCAACTAGTTTGGGGTGAATTTATCACATTGCTAGCGAGGTTGACTTGTGATTTGTTGGTTCTCTTTGAGAACCAGGTCATCGATTTTGAACTCGCATTGATGTACCTTACTATTATAGGCATGATGAAGGTGATCTTGATAAACTCATGTGTGCTCGATTGCATGGATGTGGCGTTCATCGAGAAGTGTTAATTGATCTAGATGAGCTTGGCGAGTGGTGTCATCATCAATGAAATCCTTCATAGATATCCTTAAGGAGGGTATCTCAAGCTCAAGGGGCATGATAGCTTCTACCCCGTATACAAGTGAAAAAGGTGTTGCCCCAGTAGGAGTACGGATGCTCGTACGATACACCCACAAGGCTAGGGGCATTTGATTATGCCAATCCCGGTGAGACTCTACTACAGTTTTATGGAGAATGGAACAGATGGTTTTGTTCATGGCTTCTACCTGGCCATTACCCTGAGGGTAATATGGGGTAGAAAAGCTATGGTGTATGTGAAATCTATCACACAGGGCTTGGACAATCTTGTTTTTAAAGGATTTCCCATTATCAAAAATGATTTGGGAGGGAATTCCAAAGTGGCATATGATATGCTCTATAATGAATGCTGTAATTTTGGCTCTTATGGTTTGGACCAGTGGGATGGCTTCGACCCACTTGGTAAAATACTCTATGGTAGTGATGATAAACTTGTGATTGCTTGAGGAAGCTAGTGTAATCTATCCAATTAGATCTAGGTCCCATTGGGAGAAAGGCCACATGGACTGGATAGGTTGAAGTGCTTGGGATGGGAGATGTGTTAGGTTGGCATGTTGTTGGCATTTGATGCAATGTTTCACATACTCATAGTAGTCATGCTCCATTTTGGGCCAATAATAACCCATACAAAGTATGCATTTGGTGATTTCCATGCCACTAAAATGGCCACCACAAGTACCATCATGGGTTTCTTGTACAACCCATTGTGATTCTTGTGGTTCTAGGCAATGCAGGAGCATGTCATCATAGCTGCGATGGTAAAGGATGTCCCCCAACAATGTGTAGTGGATCACTCTTTGTTTGAAGGTTCGACATTGAGCATGGGGTAGATCACATGGTAGGAAACCTAGCTTGATGTATTCTTTGATTTGTGAGAACCATGGATCATGGGGTTCGGTGTGTACCACATACACACCACCATCATCTGTAGGAGGTGTGGGTGATATGGTAGATCTAGTTAGTGTATGGATGGACATAGATGTTGTGTCAGATGTTGGATTTTGTGGAATGAGGGATCCTAAGGAGGCCATCGTGTCTACAAAATGATTTTGATGATCATGGAGCGGCTTCAAGGTCATACCACTCAAATTGAGATAAGAGTTGTGTGATTTTCTTATATTGTTGGAGGACTGGGCAATTGCATAGCCAGAGTTCCTACACTTGATTGACTATGAGGAGTGAATCACCTATGATGTGGAGGCATTTGATGTGCATAGAGTGTGCTTGTTTTAGTCCTAGGATTAGGGCTTCATATTCTACATTGTTATTGGTACAAGGGAAATCGAGTTTGAATGAAAAGGGGAGTGGTTCTCCTTCTAGTGTAAAGAAGACAATGCCTGCACCCCCAACGTGGAGACACCTAGAACCATCGAAGAACATGGTGAGGTCAGCTACAAATTTAGGTTCGACATATTCTTCAACTTCGATTATATGAAAGATGGAATCATCTGGAAGCTGGATGAGGAGGGGTTGATTGTTAGTTAAAGGGGCTTCGACCAGTTGGTCTGCGATGACCTACCCTTTGATGGATTTTTGGGATATGAATTCTAGGTCGAATTCAGTTAAGAGCATGATCCATTTAGTTGTGTGTGAGTTGTGGTAGCTCTTATTCATCATGTACCGAAGGGGGTTATCTTGGGCAATGACAAAGGTTGTGTGGTTTAACATGTAGTGCCTTAACTTTTGAGTAGCGAATACTACTGCTAAGCATAGTTTTTCCATGTATCCGTATCTCATTTCATAACTAACTAGTGTGTGGCTGATGTAGTAGATAGCTTGCTCTTTGTTGAGCGCATTCTTTTGAGCTAGGAGTGTACCTAGCGCAAGTTCTATGGCTGAAATGTATAGAGTCAATGGTAATTGTGGATGTGGTGGTGACATAACTGGTGGTGATGTAAGGTATGTTTTGATAGCATCAAATGCTTCTTGATAGTTATTATCCCATTTGAAGCTTACTCCTTTTTGTAAGAGGTGATTGAATGGCTGGCATTTGTTAGACAATTGTGCTATGAATCTACGGATAGAAGTGATCTTGCCCTGGAGGCTGCACAATTGCTTTAATTTAGTGGGAGGAGGCATCTCGATGATGGCTTTCACCTTATTAGGATCGACCTCAATGCCTCATTGGGAGACAATGAATCCTAATATTTTGCTTGAGGTAACACCAAACACGCACTTCTTTGGGTTCAAGCGCACGTTATGTTCTAGTAATCGATCAAAAATCTGATGGAGATCTTCGAGATGGTCTGCACATTTCTTGGACTTAGTGATAAGATCATCTACATAATCCTCAATATTTTTGTGCATTAAATCATGAAATATGTAGGTCATGGCTCGTTGATAGGTTGCCCCAGCATTTTTGAGGCCAAAGGGCATGAATTTGTAGCAAAAGGTCCCCCAGGGTGTTGTAAAGGAGGTTTTGTGTTGATCAGCTAGGTTGATCCTGATTTGATTATATCCTGAGAATCCATCCATGAGGGAGATCATATCATGGCCTATGATGGAATCAACAAGGGAGTCAATGTTAGGTAAAGGAAAATTGTCTTTGGGATAAGCTTTGTTTAAATCACAAAAATTTGTACAGACACGAACTTCATCGGATGGCTTAGGTACAGGGACCATGCTGGATACCCACTCTGGATAATCAATGGGAGATATTGGAGCTTAGAATTCACTATCAATGTGATAGTTGGATGCATGCATCACAACTTTTGTCTCACCGATTTGGCTTTGGGATCGAGTATAAGATTATGAACTACTACGATAGGGTCGAGTCCCGACATGTCTTTGTAAGACCATGCAAAAACTTTTATGTACTTGCAAAGGAAGTTTGTGAAGGTGATGCATTCCTTGGGTGAGAGGCTAGCGGCTAGTTTGAGGATGTGGGGGTTTTTAGGATCATCTCCAATGTCGACATCGATAGTGTCTTCAATGAGCATGCGAGATCCATCACGTAACTATTTAGGGATAGGAATGAGGTTGAAGTCATCGATGGCTTCGCTGAACTCGTATTCATCATCTATGTAAATGCCCATGTGATGGACCTGAGGGGTTTGGGATGATGTGGATGAGGAAGGGGTATTTGCCACCCGTAAGACATGAGGTGAAAGAAGGAAGTCTCCAGGCACTGGTATGTGTGAGATATGTGCGAGATCTATAAAGTTTGGGTTTGGGGTATCATCTCGAATCTATTGGTGGTTGTAATGGAGGGGAGAACGTAAGTCTACCTCAACCATGTTGACCGATGCTGTAGGTGAAGTAGGTGGGGAAGAGTCTAGTGAGGAAGGTTGGGTGGTTTGTGCATGCCCTAAGAGACTCAAGGGAGGTCACAGAATGACTAGAGGTGAGCGAGGATGAGAAGCTACTCTCTATAGTTGCCTATGTATAGGCGGGAACATGGGTAAGCATGTCTATGATGGCTCAGGAGGGACTATGTCAAGCTCCATTGGTGTAGCTAGGGATAAAGTAGCGAAGTGTTCTGCCAATCTATTCACATCACAGAATGAGGAGGTATCGGATGTAGGAGATTCTTGAAAGAAATCGCAGGGGACTATGATGGTTGATGTGGGTGAAGGCATGTCTTCTAGTATATCCATATCGATGTATTCTTCCAAGGTGTGTGTTGGACATGGAGGAGGATGCAAGGATAAATCTTGGATTTCATCTTCTAATGTGTAAGCGGTGGTTGGGCGATAACCTAGGCTAGTTTTATTGGTGGGTGATCGGACACGAGGGTTAATGGGTGTACGTAGCCCTTGCTCATAGTGACCTAGCCCAAACCCATGCCAATGAAAATGCATTGTAGGTAGCACAAGGTGAATTGAGGGTTGGCTAGGTGCGTAATTGCATCACCAGAGCTAGATAGTGGTACTGGAGAAGTTGGTGGGGGGATCGAAGAGTCAACTCCTGCATACACAAAATTGGTATGGTTTTTGGGACTTCCTAACTATATGACGGTTCCAATGGTAAGGACCGAAGCTGAAGGGTGACCGAAATCATGGGTGGACTAGATTGGGGGTCACATACGTGAGCGTCACATACATTATAGTCTCCTAGGCCAGAATTTGTCATGAATATGGATATGCATGGTGTGGTGCGCTCTAGAGATTGAGGTGGAGTGTCAGAATCAGTTGAGGAAGGAGAAAGTTGAGATTCCCTAATGGTAGCAACTAAAGGGTGTGGAGGTTGTTCATCTGAGCTGGGTGTCGGTTGTTCCTATTCATGATGTTTGGTTGTTGTGGCTTGAACAGGATGTTTGGTCTACGTAGGGGATGGTATCGATGTAGGTGCTGGGATACATGGAGATGTGAATGTCTTAGGCTTCGGTCGAAAGGGAAGAGGAGGTGTTTGTGGTGTAGGAAGGATAGGGGCTTTCATATGCAAGGGTGGGGAAGGTATTGTAGTAGGTTGCATAATGGGAGGTGCTAATGGTTGTGGCACCATAGGTGGAAATTGGAATGGTAAAGGTTGTGATGATTATGGAGGCCATAAGGATGATGGTGAGAAAGGCATGGTAGAAATTTTGGATCCCCTAAAATATGGTGCTAATGGTGTAGACATCGAGGCTTGTGCTCTTGATGAACACTAGGATGTTGAGGTGGAAGTTGGGGAGGATATCGATGCTCCTACTGATTGGTGAGAAGATACAAGGAATAGTTGGGAGGATGAAAATGATGGTGTAGGAGGAAGGTCTATGACATTACAAAACTTAAAGGGGTCTCCATCGGCTGGGACATAGTGGACAAGTCCATTGTGGATGTACTTGAGGCAATGGTGTAATGTGGATGGGACACATTGCATGTCTCTAATCCAAGGGTGACCGAGGAGAATATTGTATTGTATTTCTCCTTGGATGATATGAAAGAGGATGGGGATTGTATGGATGCCTACATGAATAGGTAAGACTATGGATCCTACGGTAGGCCTCATGGAGCCATCGAATGCATGCAAGTCTAGGGAAGGCATGGCAAAATGGGTTGGAGGGAGGTGTAGGTGATGTAGAGCTACTATTGATATGATGCTAATGGATGAGCCCATGTCAATGAGTACCCGCTTGTAGGTGATATCATTGATCATGGCTTGTATGTGGAGAGGGGGATCTGCTCCTTCTCCAATGAGTTCTATTATCTCGTGGTCATGGAAACTAATTGAGGGCTGGAGGCATCATGGGATGTTTCCTACAAAATTGACAAAGGTATTAGTGTCATGTGTCTCTAAGTCAATGGAACGTAGGATGTCATTCAACGCCTCATGATGGGGTTGAGACTATTATAGGAGATCAAATATGGATAGCCATGTAGGGGCATTACGTAGCTGATGGGTTAGGCTACCACGGATGGTGATCATATTTTGGGGTGGTGGTGGTATGGTGGTAGGCATTTGAGGTACTTGTGGTGATGTGAACTATATTGGTGGGGAGACGATAGGTGTTGTCTGGAGATATGGGTATCATTGGTTCCTCGTAGTAAGGTTGATCATACCTACTACACCACGTGATGGAGGATCACATTGGACATTGTTCACTTGGTGAGGTGGAGTCGAGGGATTGTTTAGAGGTCTAGGAGGATTGGGTCCTCTATGATCCAATAAAGGGTTTTGGAAAATCCCTAGGTTTTGATTTTATAGGGCTAGAGGGTTTGCTACCTAAATAGTGCCCCTATCGATTAGGTCTTGAACTTGCCCATAGAAGGAGTGACACAAATCGATATTATGGCCATATTGTCTATGGAAAGGACAAAAGAGTTACTCATTATATCCATGAGGCTTGGGTAAATTTGGATCCAATGGGTGGATCTCAGGTAGGACGAGATGGTTGCCCTCATACAATCTATGAAATAGGGTTGGTAATGGTTTGGATAAGGGTGTGAAGTTGCATGGTGGAACTTATGGATGCATGCCTCGGTATTGTTGTGGTTGAAGTGGGGTAGGAGCATTAGTTTGGGATGCTTGTGGCTATGGTGTATAAGGTGGAGGAGTCGGGGCTGGCACTAAGGTAGTGGCTATGACTTGGTTGGTTTGTGGTGGTCGAGGGTAAGGTTGATTTGGTGTGGGTCTATTGAAGTGGAAGTTGGAGTTATAGTTGGATTTGGCTCTCAAATTAATCTTCCCAGATTGAACCTTAATGTCTTCGATCACTTTTGCTTGTGAGATGGCATCTTCAAAAGTGTGGCTTTGGTGAAGTTGGAGGGATGTGGAAATGTGTTTGTGGCAACTCTTGGAAAAGAGTGTCACAAGCTTCGAAGTGGGGAGGCTATGGGTGAGGTCATGGATAATCGCTCTCCATATGGAAATGAACTTAGTAATGGGTTCATCATCCACCTGTCGTAAGGCATAGACATCAAAAAATGTGGTCTTTTTCTTGATGTTGATGGAAAAGTGTTCTAGGAAGGAGTTGGCCAGTTGCTCAAAGGTGTACAGGCTATGGCATGGGAGCATGTTGTACCAATCCAATGCTGGCCCGATGAGGGAGAGGGAGAAGGTACGTAACATGAGGGGGTTACTACTATGAAGTTGGTAGCAGGATGAGCGGTAATTGCTCACATGCTCTCTAGGGTCTTCTTTACCTCTATACTTGTCGAATTTTGGTATTTCGAAGTGATAGGGGTAGGGAGGAATGGGAACTGATGGGTGAACTGGCTCATTGCATAGTTCATCATAACAGGGCTTTTGTGGCCCATAGCTAGAGGTGCATAGGTTTAACATTTTGACTTCATCTCGTAAGAGTTGAAGTTCGGGTGCCATAGGAGTAGAGGGTTGGGCTATGGTAGGCTGACCCTGTGGATGTGGTGGATATTGATATTGTTGTTCTTCATAATACTATGGAGAATATTGTTGTGCCTGATCATGATAAGGTGGGTACTGGGTGACATGTGTTGTCATATCTATGGGCACACTAGGTTGTGGGGTAGGTGTCTATTGTGGGTAATAATATTGTGACTGGGAAACATGTGGTTGTGGCATGGGTACTTGTTGGGTTGGAGCCTACTGTAATGGTTGGGCCATAGGTGGTGATGACCAAGCTGGAGGAGGCATGAAGAAGCTGGGTGTAGCTGGTAATGGTGTAGGTGTCAGAACTACCGATACTAGGGGTGGTCGAGATGAGGTATCAAAGGATGGGATCTATCTCTGCCCTAGAGGGTAGGAGGTAGGGAAACTAAATTGTGTGGAATAGTTTGGTTGAGTGGGTGGGTAAGTTGTCAGTCTCGATCCATAGGTAGGATGGATATTGGTAGTGGGAGCCTAAAAAGGAGGAGGTGGTGGTATCCTAAAGGTCATCATAGGAAAAGGTGGCTCTAAAGGTTGGGTATCATACACTCCGGATACCTAGGAGATTGGTGGAAAAGCTACTGAAAAGGTGGGATAAGCTACCAAAGTAGGAGCTTGGGTTGAGGGGAAAGTATATGTGTACACTCCCACTTGGGTTTGTGCATCTTGCATCTAAAGGGGCTACTGGGAGGTGCCTTCAGATATGGTGAAGAATGGCTCTTGGGAAGATGATGGTTGGTACTCTTGTGAAGAGTATGGGTGTGAGGTTTGAGGAAATGCTTGTGGTTCCTACTGGGGAGGGATCTATTGTGTAGTTTGGAAGGATGGCTTCTGGCTTCCTACAGTGGAGGAGGATGGGTCAGACACCATTCCTATGGTAGGGGTGAATGATGCGACCTCAGGATGGGTACAGTTTAGGAGGGATGAGTCATTCTCAAAAAGGGATTGAGATAGATTTTGGAAGAAGGGATGTGCGAAGGTGGGTGAAGTAGGCATGACCTCCTCATCTATGGTAAAGAATGGAGGAGGTTGTCCTGGTGCTATGTAGATTACATGGTCATAGAATGTGGTCGATGGATTACGTGCAGATGGGGATGAAAGGAGTGGGTAATCCTCCATGAGTGAAGTAGCGAGGGCTTCACTCAAGGTTGACGTCTCATCATGAGGCATCATGTGTGTGAGTTGTACATCGGATTCTATGCATGAATCAGATGTGTCTATGGTCTTCCCCTTCATGATCGAAGGAGTAAGAGTGGAATGACTAGAGGAAGGGGGAGGCCATTCCTCCATAGAGTGTGCTTGCTCACGTGCTCTACTACGGGTGACCACAGGCATAGTAGCATGTGTAAAAGGGGTTTTAGGAATAAACCCTATGTGATACAGACTCAACTGTGTCTAATGTAAGTGTAAAGTAAGTGACATGCTGTGTGTAGCAAGACAATATATAGTGTAATGTGTTGAGACCGGTCCATGATCATGCAAACAATGATAGACCAGAATCAATTCTAAATGCTAAAAAGTAAAAGTGTTTTGTTCATTTTTGTGTGTTGTGATGTTGATACTCCCTATGTAGAATCATGGGTAATGGAGTGAATACTCTAGCAAATCGGGAATGTCATCGATATCAAACCTCCTGCAACACCCAAAGATGCACAAAATAGAATGGTATCGCAACGTGCAAATGGTGACCTGTATGGAAGGTGCAGTAAAATGATATCCTAAAAGGGGGGAACCCACTATGCTGAAGCGAGTTCACAAATTCCTCTCACGAAGAGAGGTGGTACTATCTAAGACCTACTATCGACATACCCATGCTTTCGCTTCACCCTCGGGTGGGCTTAGTCAAGAACGACAGTTACCAATTCCACAAATTATACTAGCCTTGTGGATGAAGGTGCTAATCCTATCCCACTCCGTAGGTAACCACTGGTGATGAAATCTAGGGCCCAATCGCAAAAGTGGGGGATTTTTCGATGATGAAATCCAGAAAACCACTCCTATGGGGCTGCTAGGTGTCTAGGGAGGTGAGCTGATGGAGAGTGAAACTCGATCCACACCAGTCTCGAGTGATGGATTGGGGATGAAGTCCAATCTCACCACTTGTTTAGATACCATGTGAGTGTGTGTGGGTTTGTGTTTTGCTAACGGTGTATGCAATGTAAGAAACTAACTAGTTGCCTTTTCAAAAGAAAACTAATCCTAATGCCTTTTCGAAAGCAAATGATTAGATAACTTGTATTCTTTGCAAAGAAATAGTCTAGCCTAAATGCCTTTGTGAAGCAAATTAATCTACTTTGCAAAGCATGGAAACATGCAATCCAAGTGTGTGGAGTAAAAAGGGGATTAGGAAACCCTGATTTAAGCTATAGATTACAACATGCTTTAGAAATTAAATGACATGGAATAGGGGATTAGGAAACCCTAATTTAAACTTTAGCAATGTGCACTTCTTTTAGCGATAGATGCTATAAATGAAGGGGGAAATAAGGTAGGCTTGTACTACATGCAAATAACTAAAGGAAATGTAAATTTATTTGAAAATAAATTTTAAGAACTTGCTGGAAAGTTGCAGGTCTTGAAACTTCAGAGAAACTTAACAATCCTACGAACTTGAAATGAAAGCAAATGTACACCTAGGAATTGTTATTCAACTAGTGCATGCTTTGTACTTTCAAAATGTTATAGAACAGAGGTGTAAAATGAGGCATACCTGCATTATGATGCTATGGGGGGTTTGCTTGGCCCTTGAAGGGATCACCCCTATGGATTTGGGGGTTTTTGAAGCTCCTATGCTCAAATCACCACCCGGGGGGTGAAGTCGGTTTTGAAGGCTCAGATCTGGTATCTGATAGCTCAGAGGGCCTCTGGAGGTTGCAGGGAGGCCTAAGAAACCAATATTGTGAGGTTTTGGGGCTCTTAAGTGTAGATCGCCACCCAGGGGGTGAATTGGTGACTGGTTCATGGGGTAGGGGGTGAATCTAGTTTAGAGGCTCCAAATTTGAAATCTAATGGCCTAGGGTGGTTCCTAGGGCTTTGGAGATCTCTGTGAAAAGTAGATTCAGTACCTAAAAACATAGAAAATAGAGAACAAAGTTAGATTCACTTGAAATAGTCAACCTAGCATTGTCCATTGTGGGGGTCCCACCGGGCGTGCCAGAATGAAATGGGTAGAAATCGACATTTGATCCATTAACACAAAACAATATGATGCATTAAATGAAAAGGTTGTATTTCATTAATATTGAGAGATATGTGTTACAATAGGGACATGATGCCCTTTATCCATTTCTTCTTTTACTAATGATACAACAAGTTCGATGTCATCTTCAATCGTCCCTCAATGTAGGTGGGCTTCTTTGTATGTGGGCCACCATCGGGTTGTTGTTTGTTTGATGGTGTTCTTCCTCTTCAGATCTGCTAAATAACCTATGAAGAACCTACAAAAGGGGGTTAGTGTGATGGGGGGCTTGCCTTAGTCAGGCCCCATGTTTAGAAAGACAAAACGACTATGAAAGCATATTCAAAACTGAAATAAAGTATGCAAAAGCTGATAAAATGGTAAAATAGAGCTTACCTACCAAATCTGAGGTGATTTGGGCTTTGTAGGACCAATTCGCCACCCGAGGGGTGAACTAATACCGAATTCATGGGGCGAGGGGTGATCTGAGCTGTGAGGTTCCTTTTGCAAAATCCCTTCGATGGATCGATTCCTAGGCAGTTGGGGTGCCTCTGTATGCTATCTAAATCTGATTGTATTCTTCGAGAACTGACTGTTGAACATTCACTATCAATTTCTGTAGAGTTTATGTGCTTTTTTGAACTTGGAAGAGAGAGGTAATTAGGGGTTTAGGACCCACTATTTATAGGAAATGGCAAGGTGTAGGGGGGGAGTTAGATAGACTAAACCTAGGTTGAATTCTGACTAGGGTTAGGTTAGGAAATGCAATGTGGCAACATCACATTCCTTATGAGAAATATCCCATCCTCACACATGTGTGAGGATGGATTAGAGTTAATCCTGATTAGGAGGTCTTAAGTCAGTTTAGGACATGATTAAAGAAATATCCTAACAAACCCTAATTACACACATGTGGGAGGATGTAATTAGTGTTAATCAAGAATTAAGAGTTCTTTTAATCAAATTTTCCCTAAAAAGGTGACTTAAGTGAAGTCAACATTAAATTAGATTTTTGGAATTGACTTGTTAATTATTTTGGTCAATTAATACCCCGTGGGGGCCTCAATTGAGTGCAAATAGGTTGTTGAAGGATATCCCAATGCTCAAGATGTGATTTTGAAGGCTTATTAGGGTTTTGGACCTAAAATATGATAAAGTGTCACATATGGAAGTCTACATACTGCTATGGTGAACTATGGAAATCTATGCATGACTACGCATGACTATGCATGACTACGCATGACTACGCATGACTACGATAGCCTACAATAGCCTAGGGATGTCTGGAATCACCTATGGATACGTAGAAACAGCAATGTGTGACTTTTGGGTGTCTATAATTACCTCAAAACCATTTCTTGGATGCTTCAATTGCAAACATGTCACTCATTTGAGGAAGTTCTTGCCCAATATAGTGTCATCAAAGAGATAAAAATCCAAGAGGGCATACTTAAGCCAAGAAGGAATGGCAAAAAAAGGGCCAATACAAAAGCAATTATTCTGGCCAAACCAAATCAACACATGCCAATCCAACCAATCAAGCCAATCACATCAATCAAGTGGTCATGAGCCAGTCAATAATGGATCAATAACAACCAAATCAACAACCACTACAATAAATTGCCTATCATGTGGTACCCTTAGTAACCCAATATATGCAAAACACAGTTCTAACTATGGAGAATCACCAACATAGACAATATGTTCAACAAAATTGTCAATACACCCCTCTATCTGAATCGTATGCTTCCATATTCCAAAGGTTTTATGATACCAATAGACTTGATTTGTCTGAGGTCAAACCAGATGATCCCACCATATGTGGTAAAAAATACAAGGAAAATTTATTTATTTTTATCATAGAAAAAATGGGCATGACATAAATAATTACCATGTGTTTAATTATATAGTACAAGACCTCATTGACTTGGGGGCCATCAAGCTTGACAACCCCCTAGCTCAAAAAAACAAAAATATTGGTATCTTACAAACACCACTTCCTCATCATGAGGAGGTGGAATCCATAAAAATAGGTTCTAACATCAAGACCCCTCCCAATAAAGTTAACCATATTTAATAGCACTAAGGTTTTTTAGGTACCATTCATGTGGTGACCCGAGGTAAAAAACAACAAAAAATCAACAATATGCATGGTAGTAACCCGTTCAACAACCCATGAAATCACAAGCAAGGGAGTCTCAACCTGTTCCATCACAACCCATCCAAATTTTTCCAAATACTTCTCCACCAATCCATATTCCCAACCATTCTAATCCATCAAGTCATCCAATCAACCACTTCCAAAGGCCAATCATTTCTCTGAGTAGCTGATTAACGATGAGTTTTAAAATAGCTTCATCAAAACTATCTATTTATGATTTAATTCAAAAATATCCATAACATCGTGAGGCATTAATAGATATTTTAAAACCCATAAAATTTCAATCTCAATATTCCAATACCTTTAATAAATTTATAGGGAGTATTAAAACATGTATGGATCCTTCCATCACATTTTATGACTTTGAGATTAAACCAATATCATCAGAATTGGTGGACCCTTAATTGCATATAATCACTAAATTTGATAGGAAGCCATTTAAAAGAGTATTAATTGATACCGACTCCTTCATTAAAATCATCACCACATCTTCCCTCCATCATCTCAATATTCCTCCATCTCACATAACCAAATCCACACTCATATTGAAATTAACAATGCTCTCTTCTCTACAATTGGCACTGTTGTTTTACCCATCAAAGTAGGGGTAAAATGTTGCATACCTTATTCTACATATTAGAAGTATCCATGGCATACAATGTAATACTTGGAAGACCTTGGATGAGGGAAATGAGATGTGTTCCTTCCATATTACACCAATGTCTAAAATACATACACAAAGGGCAAGTACATTGTATACCAGTAGATGTTGAGCCATTTAAGTATTGAAACTTCATCTTGAATCCTTGTGAATCCATGCTTCCTTCTATCCAAATTTTTCTCACGTCATCCACCACATCATTAATCACTCCATCCAATCCTTCATCAAAATATCCCATTCCTAAGGAGCTTACCATCACCAATTTGAACCAAGAATCCACTTCTACACTTTTATTATCATCATCATTAACTACATGTACATGTGTTCAAACCCAATATATGCCATCCATATCATAATCCTCTTCATTGATTGTAAAAATTCCTTCACAACCAAATCCATATCCATCAGCCAATGTTTCACAAGTCGAATTATCGAACTGCAAGATGTCCACATATTACCCATCATCTAAGCCATTAGCCAACCATGAGTCTCCCATGTCCACTTCATACTTATCATCATAAGTTGAGGTCCACCTCATCAACCTTGGTATTTGTGAATATGTGGTCCAAGACATCGCAATAACATCCCTTAATATCTCAATTACCAAGGATTTCAGTTGCCCACGTGACCCACCTTTATCTATAGGAGCAATACACAATATGGGTTTGATGCCTAATAGCATAAATTTTATGTATGGGGGGATAGAATATTTTTCTAATCCTACTCTCCTAGAAGAATCCAAACAACCACCACTTGCCAATATCCAACAAATGACAGGTTTTCCATCCGTTATTTTCACATATAATTGGCAAAGACATGGATTAGGCCGATATGAATAGGGAGTGCCTCAGCTTATTGATGTCCAATATCAAGAAGTGCACAACCATTTAGGTCTATGTTATCACCCAATTCCCACCATATATTCTTTTGAACAAGCCTTCCAAAGTATTAATCTAAATTTGGAAGAAGAAGCCCCCATCCTGATGACTCTAATGAGAAAATGTACAAAGAATTTGACCTCATATCGATAGCTTTTGATGAATATGATAAGCAATACAAGCCCATCATTACCCATACCGAACAAGATGATTTTTATCTTAGAATGTTCCCCATCCATGAGCCCATATTTCACTTGCTCCTTCCACAAGAGTGAGTTGAACCTACGGGTGAACCACCACCTCCATCTCATTAATCCATCTCATCAACCAAAATTGTAACATATGTATATAATGCAAAAAAAAAGAGAAAAGCATAAAATAAACACAAATATTTTCTTTTTCTGAATTTCATATATATAGAATTTAGTTAAGTGCATTTATTTGTGTTTCTTGCTGCTGTCAAGGTCTACCAAAGTCCTAGCATCGGTTCTTAGGTTCTATCCATCCCATACATTTCACCTCCTCCATCTTCCCTTAAGTCAACATGAATATTGCTAACTTATAGTCAGAATATTTTGATGACATTATATATGAAATTCATCTAATAACAACTCCCCATCAACTTGGGGAAGGTTCTCATATGTCTATTGAAGATACCATTGATGTGAACCTTAGTTCAAACGATAACAATACCCAAATTATCAAGCTTGGCAAAAGCTTATCCAAAAATGAAAAAGAGACATTGATTGCTCTCCTAAGGATAAATAAGGGAATTTTTGCATGGTCCTATAAATACATGCGTGGTATTAACCCTAAGTTGGTTTTCCATAATCTCACCTTACATCTTGATGCTAAGCTGGTCAAATAGAAACTTAGAAGGATGTATCCTACCATTGCCATCTTGGTCAAAGAAGAGCTTCAAAAGCTATTAGATGTGGGTTTCATTGTACCCATTGATTATTTTGAGTGGCTCTTAAACATGGTATCTATTTTTAAGCCTAATAGAGCAATACATATTTGCATTGAATTTTGAGATCTTAACAAAGCGTGTCCTAAGGATGAATTTCCTCTTTCAAACATATATAAAATAATAATAAATAAATATTGGTTATTAGATGAAGGTAAATCTAAAATATCTAATGCAAAGTCTTAATGATTAAATGATCACAATAATCAAGGTAACCCTAACTTTTTAGATAAAGCACAAATAGAAAAAATAGGAGTTGGAAGCATGGAAATAGGCAGAAACCAATAGAGAAAATATTTTAAAATTTGGTCAATCATATATTCTAGCATGTGAAATAAAAATTTATCAATCAAGAAAATATATAGGGCATCCCTTACAAATTAGGGTTTATTGATGATAAAGAAAGAGGGAGCAAGCATTATTAAAACATTTGTTTACCCAAAATGTTGCTCTATATTTGTGCCTAAAAGTATTGCAAGCATCCAAAATACCAAAATACAAGTAGAGCTCTTGAATATAGAGGTCTATAGCAACCATGGAATATAAAAGAAAAATTAAGGGGGTAGTTGCACCATAAAAACATATTTTTAAATAGATATAGCATACCCAAGCTATAAGAATAGAACACATAAGATGCATAGAAGATGTAGCTAAAAGGGTCATATATCCAAATTTATTGAGGGATGCAAAAATTATTGGGAATAAATGCTACCAAAAATACCTCAAGGCTGAAGGAGAATCATTTAGGGAAAAATACTAGACTAGTTGTCTAGCTCAATACCTCCTCTAATAGGTCCATCCTTGCTACAAACTGGTGGAAGCATGTGCAATACACCATGAATCCCATATTAATATGGTTATTGCATATCATTATGATGCATTCCAATTAATTATATTTGGGAAAGCTATGTAAAAAATATTAAAATTTCCAAAAGGTTTCAAGATGAATATGGAAATTACAACCTGATATTACTCAAAGCTTAAATATAATATAAAATTCTTGAACGAAGAACTCAATAGAGTTAAAGAAACTATACCAAAGTTTTTATTAGAAGAAGAGATATTCACTAAAGAGGCCAAAGATACTCTGATTATGGAAACATTCAACTTGAGGGTCAACAATGATGTAGAAGTAGCATAAGAAGAACTAGTTATTATTTACATGCTAATAAATAATTCAAAAAGCAAGCCACTAGGATAATAATTTGTGGTACAATTTTGGACTAGTTGTCTAGCTCAATACCTACTCCCATAGGTCCATCCTTGCTACAAACTGATGGAAACATGTGTAAGATATTGTGACTTCAATCTCATCATGGTTATTGCATCTCATGATGATGCCTTCCAAGTAATTGTATTTGGGGAAGCTATGCAACAAATGTTGAAATTTCCAAAGAGTTTCAAGATGAATATGGAAATTGCAAGATGATACTCAAAGCTTAAATATAAGATAAAATACTTGAACCAAGAACTTAGTAGAGCTAAAGAAACTATACCAAATTTTCTCTTAGAATAAGATATATTCACTAAAGAGGTCAAAGATGCTTTGAGTATGAAAAAATTCAACTTTAGGGCCAAAAATGATGTAGAAGTTGCATAAGAAGAACTAGTTATTATTCACATGCTAAGAAATAATGCAAAAATCAAGCCATTAGCCCTTGATTTCAATGACTTCATAGCTCAACAAATTTGTGAAGGACTAGTCAATTTTAAGGGAAAACAAGATTTTAGGTATTGATCATTCCTAATTAATTTGGTGTTACATCAAAATAGCTATAAATTAAAGAAAATGATCAATTAGGAACAAACAAGAGATGCTAGTAGAAGAAGATATAGCTATAACATTAATTACTATTTTGGAACAAACAACCAATCCAAAAGGAATAGAAAGAAAAAGAGAAAAGTCTTCTTCATGTTAGCTTTTGATGCTATATATTAAAGAAAATGCAACCACAAGTACTAGAATAAGAATGCAATGTTATAACTATGGTAATGGCAATCTAATATGCATGTAAATAGCATGAGAGAATTTTGAAATAACTCATAAAGTAGCCATCAATAAAATCTCATGAAAATGGAACAAGAAAATTGATTCTACTAATTCAAGCTATAAGCAATACCTTTTTCCACACATTACGATGCTTAGTGATATAGTGCTAAGACAACACACAGCAAAAATCAACGCGAACTCGAAAACACACAGACGAATTCCAGCAATTTTGCATTAAACAGAGGTCTTTATTCGAATACACAGTGATTCCGTTCAAAAATGGCCAAGAGTCCCTTTACAATGTATGCGCGGCCTTTTTATACAGGCCCGACTCTCTTCGGACCATCATTACCTCGAATGCGGGACTCCCCATAACCGCCCGCACGAATGCTCTGTCCCGCCTGCAAGATGCTGCCAGGTGCATCGAAACATCATGGCCTATAGTGGCGGCATGCCCTACAGCCGCCTGTCAATCCACCGCCAAGTCATCATTCATAAGAATGCGCCATGGCCGTTGTAGCACCCTAAAATTGGCGTAGTAAAATTATAAAATTTACATTCACCTTAGTAAATAAATTTAAATTCAAATTTAACCTCCCAAACCACCCGTTAACCGCCAAGAAATCTGTTTCCCCCTTTTCCATGCCATTTTTAGAGGTTGTTTTGACCGTTTGATGATATCATCGCCTATCAGACAATATCGTCCCAGATTTGACGATTTCGTCTAGACTAGGACGTCCAGACGATCTTGTCGCAAAACTAAATTTGCATAGTTGGAATCTGTTCCAACGGGTCTCCAATCTGGGCAGAAGCATGTCTGCACCATTGGGACCCTCCCCGTTGGAGATATCCCAAATTGGGATGATCTCCAACCTCCTACCTACTCCCTCTAAGCCTATTTAACCTCTAGGATTTTCCCTCCCCAACCCCTGGCTGAAATTTTCTGCAAAGTGATTCCCTCTGCGTCAAAACATCCTAATCTTGCTTTTGCACTAGTCCCATAGCAATTTTGTTGTAGGTACATCACTGATTTTCAGCCGGAGCCAGCATCCATCATCGCCGAAGAACCTGATCAGATCGGAGGAGATCCCATCAAATGTGAGACGATTTCGTACTGATGCGAGACGATCTCGACTACAGTCCACATCGAGGCAATCAGTGCCTGGAGTTTGCTTTTCTCAACCTTTTCTTTGTCATTTTATGCTGCAAATTAGATCATTTACTCAGTGTTTATATTATTTTGCATTTGGAGTTCACCCATTTATCTTAGATAGCACATTAAGTTCATGATTTGTTGTTAAAATACAAAAATTGGCTAGGATTACTGTTTTAAACTATTGCTCAGTATTCATTTTATTATTTGGTGTAATTTGCCTCTGTTAGCATAGTAGAATTTCTTGTATTTTGCATCTGTTTTTTGTTTTGCAGGTCTCTGACGAATTCGTCTGACGAATTCGTCAGATCTCAGAAGATTCTGTCAATCTCAGACGATTCTGTCAGTCTCAGACGATCCTGTCAGATTGCAGGTGATTCTGTAGAATTCCAGATGATCCAGACTGCTTCAAACGTCAGAATCTTCTTCAGACATTCGGATCAGGTATTCCCCATTTTCCTCCTATAAATTCTCTGTTTTCTACTTTTTTAATCTGTTTGCTGTATTCATGAAAGTTGCATTTTCATGTAGTTTAATTTAGATTCATTCGACCAAACCTAGGATATGAATGCTTAAGATTAAAATAAACTCATCTAAACACATTCCAAAACCTAGGTGTGGAAACTGCCACCAAATGTTTCCTGGTGAACCCACCATCCGTCGAAAAATCACCAAAATACACCTCCCTTGAGAGGCGGGACCTTCGCAAAGTCCTCTCAGTCCGAGGTACCGCACCATATTTTTCCCATCCTCCTTCCGGGTGTGGATCCTATAGCCTGAAGGTAGGGATGCAAAAAATTTGGAGCGATACAATTTGGTGAACCCGACGTGAATGCATTTTAAACCTTTTGAAAACAAAAACAAAAATATATATATATGTATACAAGAAAAACAAAAACAAAATCATCATTTCAAGTTTGTATGTTTTATATTCAATCCTAAATAGTAGATGCTAAATATTACTTTTAGAAGTACTAAAGAAACCATGAGTTTTTACTCAAATCAATATGAGTCCATCAGTAATGTTGGAAGAATTCAGTTAAATACATTTGTTGACTATGACCAACCTCATCCCTATTCAACATCACCTCCTTCACACTCTTCTTATTTTTCATCCATAACCCAACAAAACAATCCCTTTGCCAATCCTCTTCATAATGATATTATCTATTCTCCCATATATCCATATTATGTCTATCGTCCCACATACAATCCTCCTCCACCTTTTCAATATTCTTCTTTCAATACAACACATCCATTTCAACAAGAAAATACTTATTCTTCCAACTCTACCATGCACTCACATCACACTTCGCAATCTTCCTGTCATCATTCTACCCATAATGAAGAAAGTAGAGGTGAGAAACCATTAGGTCCTTTTATGACGAAATTCCTAAAGCATTTATCAAAAACTTCTCAAAAACCTTCATCACGTAAATTTACTAAGCTCAATCAACCAATGGATATAATTCTCAAGTATTTACTTGATACAAATAGGATTGAACTGCCTTCCATAAGACAACCTAATACCACAATAGATTGGTTTAAACCTGAGCTACATTGTGAATATCATAGAGTAGATGGACATATGACACAAAATTGTAAAGATTTAAGATGTGCAATTCAAGATTTGATTGATAAGGGTCTTTTTAATATAAAGGAATTACAATCTACAACTGACTATAAATCTTCAGTAAACAATCAAACCCCTACACAACAAATACCAATAATCAATCAAGACATGGGGACCTCCCAAGAACCCCTATTCAATTATCAACAACAAGAAACCAATCAAATATTGCATGTTAATGTGTCCCATCATGATGATATTATTAATATTGTAACAGAAACTACAAATGAGCAACCTCAAGTTCAATCAACTCAATCTGGTATTCAAGAGATGGATTCCTCATTTGACCAACCTTCAAAACTATCTTTGACTATAGAGAATGATCCAAAATGGAATTTAAGCATAGAAAGCTTATCTTTAGAATCAAAATCTCAATCTGAAATACACTTTGATATCCAGCAACAAGTGATTAATTTGTTGGAACTGAATCATTAGTATGCTCTTCGTATTCATGGAAAATATATAGGAATTACATAAACTCCGTTGAGGTAGTTTGAATCTAGTTGGGTGGTTCTTAAAATGAATAACCAAAAAAATGGTGACCTTGATGACTGATGAAACATCTCTTTTTGTCGTGTTCAACTTGAAAAACAACATCCATATTTCTATCTAACATCTGTGGAACAGATAAGAGATTATTGGAAAGACCAAGAACATAGAGAACTTTCTCTATGGCACAGTCACCATCAGGGAGTGTGACTGTAACATCCCCTTCACCTTGTACTTGATAGACCTGATTGTCTGCAATAGTGACAGGTTTGCCTTCTCTTGCATGAAAGGTGTGAAACCAGGACTTGTTCCCAGTCATATGTTTGCTTGCTCCAGAATCAATATACCATACAACATCGAATTTCGAAGAGGCAGTATGGGTCATGAGCACTTTGTGTGCTCTTTTGGAGTCATTATCTGAGGATGAAGGAGAATCATCTGAATGGGAATCTGCATAAGCAACATGACCCTTTTGTTGTTTGCGATGTTGAGGATATTTTTGTTTCCCCTTGCCTTTATTATTTTGTGAGGGATCATTCAGTTGTTTGTTTTTTAACCAACACCTGTTGGTATCATGATTGTTCATATCACAGATCTTGCAATATTTATCTCGCTGGAGATTGGGCTTGCCTTTGCCTTTGGAAGAAGAGCCTCCCTTCTACGACTGTCCTTGCTTGTGACCCTTTTGATGGGTGGAAAGAGTAGTCGCAGGTTCCTCATATTTCTATACTTGATTGGCTTCTTCAGTTTGAAGCAAATTAACCAATTCAACAAAAGTTAATGTTCTGCCAGAAACATTGAGGGAAGTGATAAAAATTTTGTAAGATGGTGGAAGTGCCCTCAAAATAACAGATGTCAAAAGATCATCATCGATGGTTTTTCCCATAGTATTGAGTTTAGCTTTCAATTCTGCCACTTTGCAGAGAAACAATTCAACAGTTTCCCCTGAATTCATATTGAGATTGTGAAGCTGAGTTTGTAGGTGAAGGATAGTGGAATTATTCTTTCCTTCATACACAGTAATCAGTGCTGCCCAAGCATCTTTACTGGTCGTGGCATCACAAATATGAGGTTGAACCTCATCTGTTATGGCAAGTAATAAAAACATAAGACCTTTCCTGTCCTGATCATCAAATGTATCTTGATCTGTCCCTGCTGTGGTGGGACAAGAGGTAGTGCCACTGACGACATCCCATAATTTTTTGACTTGAAGAATGGCTTTCATTTTATGCTTCCATGGCACAAAATTGGTGCCTTTAAGCAATTGGGCATCTGAAAGATACTTGTGCACTGTAGCCATTTTGTTTAGGGTTCCTTATAGCGCAAAATGGTCCCCTTTTCGATATACCATTGCCAGGCCAGTTATACCGGAACTGAATCAAAACAATACCTGCCCTTACGTGAGGGAGACTATAGGTATTATGAAGATCAAAATGGTACGTGGAACATAGGCAGTACTGAAAAGGATTGCTTTGTTGATGGCACCTACCTTAGAAAGACAAGAATCCACATGCGTGGGGCGTAACTTCCCCTAAACACTTTGGAATCCAAGACTTTCATCAGGATTTACGCCTAAACACAATAGCAATGGGGGGTAGAAATTTGACTCAAAGAGATGTTAATGACACCTGCCTGAGAATCTTCGGAAGAAGAATAATCAGTTGGAGGTAATTAAGTCAAAAAATAAAACTAGGAGAAAATTAGTGTTGGGGAGAGAACATATGAAGATCCCTGTGCAAAGAGATAACTGCTTGTGGAGAACCTGTGCAACATGTGCTGAGAGAAGTAGTGGATGCTTTGATGTAGAATATTTTTTTTAAGTGCAGAAAAAAAATGCAAAAAATCAAACAAGCATGCTCACAAAATGCTTCGCACATAGGTGTCGGGTTCAACCGAAAATGCACCTAACTTGGACAAAAGAAGGTGTCGAGTAAAATCAAAAATGCACCTTTGAATTGCTATCGAAATCTTCTCCTGAGGGTTTGAAAAAAAATTGAATTCCCCCCTCTATCTTGGAAGAAGTGAAGGCAAAAATAGAATATAATGCCCTTGAGTCTTAAAAGCAATGACAACAAAATGAATCAAACTTCTTGGGGCGTCAACAAGGTTCAGGGCGAAAAAAAAAACACTTTGTTTTTTTTTTTTAGACAATTAGCCCCAGTTATCCATATTCCGGCCTACAATTCCATTTTGCAACTCCCCCTCTAAAACTGGCCCCACCCACAAAGTCTCCACGGGTCGTGGTCAATCTCCCCACTACTTCTAGTTAGAATGTTAGCGGCAACGTACAGCTGTCACCACAGCGAGATTTCGTCCTGCGTTCCGAACGTTCTTTTCTTCCTCGCGCTTGCTCGTTTATAACGAAATTTTTCGTGGGATCGTTACCCACCCGAACGCCCACCAGGGTTCGATTTCGAAGACGAGTAGAAGAAGAAATGTACAGAGAGAGCTACAAAATACAGAGCTAACTAATTGACACCTCACTAACAACTTCGTTGGTATTTCCCGGTATTGACGACAAAGCGAACCAACCCGAACCAAACATAAAGCATGAAAGTAGAGAAATGACTGGCAATCTAACAACCAAGTAGTGGAAGATCGTACATTTCACCGGAATCGGTTAGGTGGCCCCAAGCCTAGTATTGAACTTATGCATGATTCGGGTGAAACGTCGAATCAATCTCAACACTCATTTCAAACGTCATCTTCACACTGCATTTCACTTACAAATACCATTCCCAACAAAGCCACCATTCGTGTCTTCGGAGGATGATAAACTGGGCTCACCACGCTTCAGGACTGCATGAAACAGAAATAGGGCAGCGTTGCATCTTCGTAGATTCCATTCACGTCTTCAACAAAATGGTCCCGGACTTTGTTAGTCTTCTGCACGCCTCTTGAAACAGATGAAAACAGGACTGCTTTCTATGCCGATCGCAAATTCAGAGGAAATCAGAATTATTTCAGACCTCAGCAATGTAACCGACGTCGCTCGAGTGCAGCCAACCGTCTTGTCGCCTCCGAATTTTTTTATGTTGTGCGAATGAGATTTCTTCACACTGTGTTAGAGTCTGCACATGCGGAAGATGAAATCTTGTAGTGCTATGTGATGGAGTGGTAAAGCCAACCACATCCACAGCTTGCTTGCCGTCTCTTCCAACACCGTCTGCACTGTGGCGAATACCAAGACGTCCACAGCTTGCTTGCCGTCTGGTTAAATTCACATTGCCCAGAAAAAATATTTAATGCTCTGATGCCATGTTGAAACTGAATCATTAGTATGCTCTTCGTATTCATGGAAAATATATAGGAATTACATAAACTCCGTTGAGGCAGTTTGAATCTAGTTGGGTGGTTCTTAAACTGAATAACCAAAAAAATACGTACCACTCCTATAATGCTGTCTATCTTTAATTAATGTAATATAAGATATACTAGTTATTCTAACATAATCCTCAAGTGAAGATATCCCTTTTAGAAGTAGTACAAATTGCTCATAAGGAAATTTTGTTCAAAATACCTAGCCAACAATTTGTTCCTCATCATATTTTCTCTAAGAACATAATTAATGGTGTAAACCCTCTTGAGGTTAACCATATTTCATTCTATGATGAGGATATTCCTTCCTCTACTCCACAAGAAGACCCCTATATTTACATTATCGGAGCTAGTAAAGAAACACCTGTTAAAGCTATCATGGTAGATAATGACTCCTCTCTTAATTTATGCACTTATCAATTATTCCAAAAGCTCAAAACAAAGGAAGAAGATCTTAATGAATCAAATGTTCTTATAAAATCTTTTAACAATGAAATTCAAGATCGTCAAGGTACTATAATTCTTCCCCTTAATATTGGATCCAAGATCCTGGATACTTTATTCTATGTAGGATATTGTCCTTCACCTTACAAACTACTTCTCCAAAGTCCTTGGATTCATACGATGAGGGTTGTCCCTTCCACTCTTCACCAATGTTTGAAGTTTGAACTTGCAAATAAAATTGTTACCATACATAATGACCCAACACTATTTGAAGAATATTTAACGGTTGAAACATCAAGTTCTATACATTCTTTATTTTCACAATTATCTTTTACCCATCACTTTTCTTCATCCATATGCGATCATCTTTGTTTGCCAAATAACATTCATGCATATCTTTCACATATACTCTCTCCATCTTATCAAAACTTGGAATATAATAATAAGAATGAAGAACTTTCTTATATTTATGACATTTTATTTTGTAATATGATCAATTTTACACATATAAAAGTCAAATATTTTGCTACATTATTTTACATTATAACAAAGCTTTTGTTATCACTATCTTTTACTCATCACCTTTTGTTCTTACCTTCAACACAACCAGATTATCCTTCAAAACCTCCTTTGATTTTGAAGCAACCTTAGACATGCTATACTCAAATAACCTTGTATAGTGTATATAGATCATCTTGTATATACCATCAATTTCAATTCATAAATTAAAATCAAAATACAAAAAAAAAATCAAAATCCTCAAAATCAAAAAAATACAAATGCAACTAAGGACCTTAAAGGTAAATTCGAGCCCAATTGGCTTGGACCATACATTATTACTGCTAAATTTCAATCAGGAGCATATAAATTATCTACCTTATATGGTAAAGAACTTAAAGAACCCATGAATATTTTGCATCTTAAACGTTACTATGCATAAACTTGGTCATTTCATCCATGTATATATTTGTTCAAAATTACTATCTTGTATTTCTTTCAAAAACACCAAAAACATTCATAAATCTCCAAAAATCTTCAAAAACTATCTATTGCATTTGTTTAAGGCAGTTGTTAAATTTTTTGCTCAAAAATATAAAAACAACAATATGCTTGACTCTTTCGAAACCAAAACAATATACAGAAGAAAGAGAGAGTCAACATTCTCAAAAAATTTCTCACAAATCATTTATATATATTTTCTTACAATTATTGAAGTTATATGTTTCAACTTATTTTGGATAAATTAGCATTTATTTTGAATCCCTCACTTGCACACTCACAACAATAAATATCTTGATTTTATTTGGCATGATTACTAATCTCTCTTATATCAAAGTTCACAAAATTCAATTAAATAAAGTTTGAGCATAGAGAATTGATCTTGTTATTTACTTAAACCACACACATCTTTCCACAATAAAATGATTATATTTGTAATTTCCATGTTTTGCTACATAGTAGGACTGATTTCTTGAGTGAAAAGTTTCCCCTGCTATCCTATCATGCACATGGTCTAGAATCTTTGAGAATTGGAAAAAGGACAAGCTCACCCCTACCCAGAATAAAAATCCCTTGCTCTACAGCTAATCCGAGCAAGTATCCCTAGCAAAGAAAAAGAGAAGAAAAATTCAAGAAAAAAGAGAAAAGAAAAATGTTATTTCAGCAATGTTCCAAGCATTATCAAGCAAAAGAAATACAACAAGAAAAATAAGCAAAGTTCAAAAGAAAGCAAGAAAGCAATAAAATCCCTTTCCCTACCCTTTGAAAAGAAAAGAAGGGTTGATGAGCATGAATCCCTAGAATTCTCAATTATTCGAAAACTGTGAGGTAAGCCCCATAATAGGTGGTTTATGCCCAACCTGCTTGGCCTTGGGTAACTCCTAGCATGGCGATATGTCTGTCACATTAGCGACCTTCTTTTGTACAGACCTATGTCTGCTTATGGATTAGCTAGCTCTTGATAATCCGATCTACATAGTAGTCTAATATGGTTATATGCATCTACATCATGGTTAATGAACACTTATTTGGTTTCTTCAAATCACTTGTATCATAGTATCTTGCTCACAACTGGTAAATGAACAATGCAATTACACACACATTTGTATTTGAGAGATTTTGTCTATCATTATGATAAATCAAGATCGGAAATGAATGCACATATGCACATGGGATTCCTTATAAATCTAACTTTTGTCTTCAAAATACTTTGAAATATTATTTTTGCAACTTGTTTGGAATAATCAAGTACAATTATTTTTCACAAAGACAACTATAGAATTAGAAAAATAAAAAATTTCTTCCAAATTACACAAATCAAATCATATATATCTTCTTGACTTTCGCGATGATGGTATAGTTTCAAAACCAAAATTGGAATTTTATGCCTAGCGCAAGTCTTCATTTTCATCTTTTCTGTTCATCAAAAAATCAACCATGCAATAAAACTATTTTTTTGGATTTTCGCGATGATGGTATAAGTCTATACCTACATATTCTATGCCTAGCGCAAACCATTGTAACAATTTTTATTCCCCATTTCTTCAAAATCATGAAAACCATATGACTTCATTTTACACAAATTTTGCTTTTCAAAAGCAAACATGTTATCACTATTTCATGTCATTATGTCAACCTTTAAATTTGCAATGATGGTATAATTCCTAAGGAATTATTCACAAATTTTATCACACTTAGGGATTTATGCCTAGCAAAAATCATTTTAAACAATATTTCATGCATAATATTTTTCATGAAAATCTGAAAACAAAACCATCATCATCATCATCATCATTTGCACTATTGCACCAAAGTCTTAAGACAGTCTCTTAAGCACTCTTTTCATTTTTAACAATATTTCTATCAATGGGATTAGCTTGACGACCGAGTGAGCAGCGACTCCATGAAATGGTCTATAATAGCGACAATGTCCTTTGAAATTATTGTTAGAAGTATTTTTATTTTTACCACATTGCATCACAAACAACCACTTTGTTACATCAGATTATTTCATTTATAATGTTATAGCATGACATTCAAATTATAATATTTCCAATGACATAATTTCATGAATCCTCAATCCAATCATCAAATCAATCAATCAAACATAAAAGCATCATAAAAATACAAACCACAAGTCATATGATCAAAAATATCATATATATATATCAACAGTATATATACATCATATCCACCATTTTTGCTTTAGAGCTCTAAAAATAGTAAAAATGAATTAGGGTTTTACCCTATTTTTCTTAATTTTATTCAACAATATTTTTTTTGCTTTTTCGCGTTTTTACCTCAAACGTTCGATTTGGGTAAAAACATAGAGGGGGCACCATAGTAAGCTGTCGTACGATTCGACCAAGAATCGTTGCCTAAAAATGGGAATAATTTTTTGCTTTCTCGTAGATTGATAAGAACTCATCTTTAACGCATTTTCTTCGAAAAATTCGCTAAAGAGGGGGCAAAATGTAGCACCCTAAAATTGGCACAATAAAATTATAAAATTTACATTCACCTTAGTAAATAAATTTAAATTCAAATTTAACCTCCCAAACCGCCCGTTAACCGTCGGGAAATCTGTTTCCCCATTTTTTGTGCCATTTTTAGAGGTTGTTTTGACCGTTTGACGATATCGTCGCCTATCAGACGATATCGTCCCAGATTTGACGATTTCGTCTGGACTAGGACATCCAGACGATCTTGTCACAAAACTGAATTTGCATAGTTGGAATATGTTCCAACGGGTCTCCAATTTGGGCAGAAGCATGTCTGCATCGTTGGGACCCTCCCCCGTTGGAGATCTCCCAAATTGGGATGATCTCAAACCTCCTACCTACTCCCTCTAAGCCTATTTAATCTCTAGGATTTTCCCTCCCCAACCCCTGGCTAAATTTTTTTGCAAAGTGATTCCCTCTGCGTCAAAACATCCTAATCTTGCTTTTGCACTAGTCCCATAGCAATTTTGTTGCAGGTACATCATTGATTTTCAGTCGGAGCCAACATCCATCGTCGCCGACGAACCTGTTCAGATTGGAGGCGATCCCGTCAAATGTGAGACGATTTCGTACTGATGCGAGACGATCTCGACTGCAGTCCACATCGAGGCAATCAGTGCCTAGAGTTTGTTTTTCTCAACCTTTTCTTTGTCATTTTATGCTGCAAATTAGATCATTTACTCAGTGTTTATATTATTTTGCATTTGGAGTTCACCCATTTAGCTTAGATTGCACATTAAGTTCATGATTTGTTAAAATACAGAAATTGGCTAGGATTGCTGTTTTAAACTATTGCTCAGTATTCATTTTATTATTTGGTGTAATTTGCCTCTGTTAGCACAGTAGAATTTCTTGTATTTTGCATCTGTTTTCTGTTTTACAGGTCTCTAACGAATTCATCTGACGAATTCGTCAGATCTCAGACGATTCTGTCAATCTCAGAAAATTTTGTCAGTCTCAGATGATCCTGTCAGATTGCAGGCGATTCTGTAGAATTCTAGATGATCCAGATTGCTTCAAACGTTAGAATATTCTTCAGACATCCGGATCAGGTATTCCCCATTTTTCTCCTGTAAATTCTCTATTTTTTGCTTTTTTAATCTGTTTGTTGTATTCATGAAAGTTGCATTTTCATGTAGTTTAATTTAGATTCATTCGGCCAAACCTAGGATATGAATGCTTAAGATTAAAATGAACTCATCTAAACACATTCCAAAACCTAGGCATGGAAACTGCTGCCAAATGTTTCCTGGTGAACCCACCATCCGTCGAAAAATCACCAAAATACACCTCCCTTGAGAGGCGGGACCTTCGCAAAGTCCTCTCAGTCCGAGGTACCGCACCATCCTTTTCCCATCCTCCTTCCGGGCGTGGATCCTATAGCCTGAAGGTAGGGATGTGAAAAATTTGGAGCGATACAACCGTTTGCAGTTGATGCCACGTGTCCTACTGCCAGAATCCTTGTAACCGCTCCATACTCTCGGGCCACCTATAACTTCATGCCACGTGTCCCTCTGCACTGGTCTCTGCAATCGCCATCTGGTAAACATCGTGAGCGCTTTGGTCATGATATCATGACATTCTTGCTCCAATACTTTCTCTCTCCTCTTTGGTCATGATATCACGATGTTTTCGACATTAGGCTTCTCTCTCCTCCTTGGGACCACAATTTCGTGACACGTCGTGAAATCGTGACGTCCAGGCCTTTCTTACTCGCTTTCCTCCTTTGGGCCATGAAATCGTGACATGTCATGATTTCGTGACATCTTTGCATTCCATACTCGCTGCTTTGTTTCGGGCCATGAAACCGCGACATGTCATGATTTCATAACCATTTCACGCCCTTGAGTCTTTGGCTCGGAAGTGTCATGATTTCGTGACCACTGTGCGTTTTAGAACCCTTCCTCTGAAAGTGTCATGATTTCATGATGTCTTTGAGCTCTGCCTTCGAAGGTGTTGCGATGTATTTATGCTCTCAAGTCTTGCCTCCCAGAAGTGTCATGATTTCGCGACGTCTTTTAAACTTTGTCTTCGAAGGTGTCACGATTTTGCGACGTCCTTTAAGCTGGCCTTCGAAGGTGTCACGATTTCGCGACCATTCTTGTGCCTTAGAACTTTTTGCCAAAGATGTCCCTATGCTTTCAAATCTTGCTTCCTGAAAGTGTCACGATTTCACGACCCTTTGGCACTCAAGTGACTTTGCCTTGGAGCTGTCACGATTTCGCGACCAATTGGCGCTCGAACTGCTTTTCTCCAAAACTGTCATGATTTCACGACCGTTTTGCGCCTTGACCTCTCCGCCCCGAAAATGTCACGATTTCGTGACCATTTCGCGTCACGGCTGCGTTGCCTCAAAAATGTCATGATTTCGTGACAGTTTCGCACTTTGGCCCCTTTGCTTCAAAGACGTCACGATTTTGTGATAGTTTTGCACCTTGGCCCTTTTCATCAAAAAGCGTCGCGATATCGCGACAGTTTGGCCCGTTTGTGCCCTTCTTCAAAAAGCGTCACGATATCATGATAGTTTTAGTACTTAAGAAAAAAATACATTTTGGGTGATGCAAGATTGCAGCTTCACCACTGGATGCTCCTCCATCAGACACCCGAGGTGAGTTTGAGAAGTGACCTCACTTTTGATCTGTCCGAGGTAGACCCAGGCGATCAACCTCAGCCTTTGATAACCAAGTCGCATCTTCAATGGGTCTACCCTTCCATTTGACCAAGTACTCCGAGTAACTCCTGTTCCTAGTACTTCGGCCCTCACGCATATCCAGAACTTCTTCTATCTCGTCCGCAACTGGGATGGCTGCTGGAATGCTCCACAGATTTGGGCTGGGTATCTCACTGCTTTCTCCTTCATGATACTCGGCCAAATCTGAGATGTTAAACACGGGGGAGATGTTGAGTTCGCTTGGTAACTCCACCTCGTATGCATTTCCCGAATCTCGTTTGCCAATGATTTTACATGGTCCAAATTTCTTCATTTTTAGTTTGTTATAGGTCTTGGCAGGAAACCGCTCCTTCCTCAGATGGACCATGACAAAATCTCCTACTTGGAACTCTTTAGCTCTGCGCTTTTGATCCGCCCTTGTCTTGTACTGAGCATTCATCTTGGAAATGTGCTTTTTCACTTCCTCATGTACTCCCTTCAGATGTTCAGAAAAATTTTCTGCCTCAGCACTGCATTTCTCCCTCGTATCTATCCTTCTCAACTTTGAGGCGTTTCTTGGGTTGCTCCCATAGATGATCTGGAATGGTGACTTATTGGTACTCCGATTGACTGAGCTGTTATATGCGAATTCTGCTTGTGGCAGAACTAGATCCCATCCCTTGGGCTTGTCCCCTACCAAGCATCGTAGTAGGTTGCCCAAACTCCTATTAACCACCTCTGTTTGGCCATCTGTTTGGGGGTGGTATGCAGAACTGAACTTTAACTCCGTCTTCAGTTTCTTCCACAGGGTCTTCCAAAAATAACCTACAAACTTGGTATCCCTGTCCGACACAATGCTTCTTTGCAGCCCATGAAGGCGTACCACTTCCTTAAAGAACAAACCAGCTACATGGACCGCATCGCTAGTCTTTTGGCATGGGATAAAATGTGCCATTTTCGAAAATCTATCCACTACCACAAATATGGAGTCATGCCCCCTCTGCGTCCTAGGCAAACCAAGCACAAAATCCATAATAATATCTTCCCACGGTCTTTCAGGCATAGGTAGCGGTTGATACAAACTAGTAGGCTACCTCGCACCTTTTGCCATATAGCATATCCTACAAGTCTGCACAAACTTTGCCACATCCTACTACAATTGCGGCCAGTAGTAGTTTTCACTAACCAGTGAGATGGTCTTGTCACGACCAAAGTGTCTAGCTAAACCCCCACTGTGCTTTTCTTTAATGAGGTTCTCTCTCATTGAGCTCCTCGGAATGCACAATTGGTTCCCCCTAAACAACATTCCATCTTGAATTAGGTAATCCAACCATTTAGTCCTATCCAACGCAACAGGCGCAGTGCAGGCTTTCCAAGCTTCTACGAAATCGGGTCTGCAAGGTATAAGTTCTTGAGTTCAGCAAACCCTACAACCTCCACTTTCATTTCTATCATCAGACATTGCCTTCTACTCAGTGCATCTGCCACCCTATAGCTTTGCAGGAACTCTACCCATTTTAGGTGCCTCTGATTCAATTTTCCTTGGCTGTTAATATACTACAGAGCTTGATGGTCGGTATAGAGAACAAACTCTTTCGACAGCAAATAATGCCTCCATTTATTGAGTGCTTGGACTATGGCATAGAAATCTTGATCATATACCAAATACTTTCTCCTGGCATCATTGAGCTTCTCGCTGAAATAAGCTACAGGCCTACCCTCTTGGCTCAATACGACTCCTATCGCATTGCCACTCGCATCGCAGTCCACTTGAAACACCTTATTGAAATCTGGAAGTGCTAAGACAAGTTGCTCAGTGACCTTCTTCTTCAGCATATCAAAGCTTTTGTCTGCTCCAATTTTCCACTGGAATTCCTTCTTGTTCCCCTTCATCGTCTCTGTAAGAGATGCACAAATACTGCTGAAGTTTCTAATGAATTTCCTGTAGAAACTTGCCAGACCATGAAATGATCTAACCTCGGTCACACTTCTTGGGACAGGCCATTCTAAGATAGCCCTCACCTTTTTGGGGTCCATTTTTAGACCATTTGCTGATATAACAAATCCTATGTATACCAGCTCCCTCTTCACGAAGTTGCACTTCTTCAGATTGATCAATAACTGCTCCTCCCATAATTTCTCAAAAACCTTCCTGATGTGCATCAAGTGCTCTTCCAATTTTTTGCTAAAAATCAGTATATCATCCAAGTAAACAATAACAAATTTGCCCAGGAATTCCTTCAAAACTTCATTCATTAACCTCATAAAGGTACTAGGTGCATTGGTTAATCCAAATGGCATAACCAACCACTCATACAACCCCTCTCTGGTTTTAAAGGCTGTCTTCCACTCATCCCCTTCTCTAATGCGAATCTGATGGTACCCACTTTTCAAGTCAATTTTTGTGAAGTACTCAGCTCCACTCAAGCAATCCATGATATCATCCATCCTTGGCAGTGGGAACCTGTATTTAATGGTGATCTTGTTGATTGCCCGAGAGTCGATGCACATCCTCCATTCTCCATCCTTCTTGGGTGCTAGTACTGCTGGTACATCACATGGACTAAGACTCTTCCTAATCAAGCCTTTCTTCAACAGATCCTGAACTTTCCGATTCAACTCTTCAGTTTCCACAGGGGTCATTCGATGTGCAGCCTTGTTTAGCAAGCTCGATCCAGGCACCAAATCTATGTGGTGACTGATCTTCCTAACAGGCGGTGAACCTTTAAGAACATTATCAGAAATGATATCTGGAAACTCCTTCAACAACCCCATGACTTCCACTAGGATTTCCTTGCATTCTTCTTCCCTAGCCCTAGGGATTATTGCATAGCACATATGATCTTGCTTCAGACCATCTAAAAATCTTCTGCCATCCACTAGACAGACTCGTGCACTGCTGCATACTTTCTCATTCGCCTCCTTCAGGGGTTTTAACTTGTGGAGAACTCCATTATTTGACAAAGAGTATGTGTTGGCTCGACCATCATGGACAGCACTTCGGTCAAACTTCCATGGTCTCCCAAGCAGTAGGTGACATGCATCCATAGGCAAGATGTCACATAAAACCTCATCTCGGTAAGTTCCAATATTGAACTTCACCAGGCATTGTTCACTTACTAACACCCGATGGTCCTTTTGCAACGATGCAATTCGATAAGGGTGCGGGTGGTTTCTCCTCTCCAACTGCATCTTGGCAACCATTTCCTCAGAAATAAAATTGTCAGTGCTTCCATTATCAATGATGATGTTACAGACCTTGCCTGCGCACTTGCATCTTGTTCGAAACAAGTTGTTCCTCTGGTCTGTCTTTTCTTCTTCATTTAACAAGACTCTTCTGATGACCATTGCTTTTCCTCTTTTTGCCTCCTCTGAGTGCTCAGACTCTACACCTTCGTCTGCTACAGTAGCTCGGGCCTGACCCTCAGGTCTTCAATTTGTCCTCTCTTGATGCTGCGAGCAGTTGTATGCCTTGTGTCCTTCCTCTCCACAGTTGAAGCAGGTTCCTCTAAATACACCTCTTCCAAACCCTCGCACAGACCTACCTCTTCCTCTTGGGTAGTTTTTGCTCTGATTGCGTGGGCGTTGGTCATCCTCCTCTTTCACTTCTTTCTATTTCTGGCTACTGTTAGCTTCATCAGTTTTCCAAAAATCTTTGTACCTTCCACCACTGCCTCTTCCACCAGCTCTTCCACCCCTGTCCTTCCCTCTCTGCTTGCCATCAAACCTTCTATTTAGTTTCTCCTCCACTTTTAAGGCAAACTAATATGCATCCTCTACTGTGCTCATTCTAACCAGCCCCAAATCTTCTTGAATGTTGGTTCGCAATCCATTGATGTAATGTGCGACCTTCTCCTTATTCGCCTCCGAATGGCCGGTTCTGATCGAGATTTGGTAGAACTCTTTAGTATATTCCTTGACAGTCCTACTAGCCTGTCGAAGACTCTGCATTTTTTTTAACAAATCCAACTCATAATCTACAGGGATGAACTACCTCTTTAGTTTCTCTACCATCCTATCCCACCTGGTGATCCTTTCCTTTCCCCTCCTGTTCCTTTCCAACTGCACTCCTTTCCACCCGGATGCTAGCATGTCCTTTCAGCTTGGTTTTCGCAAACCTGATCCGATTTGGATCTGATATCTCTTCGTATTCAAAATACTCCTCCATGTCATTGATCCAGTCTATCAACTCCTCAGGGTTGATGTTCCCAGAGTACGTGGAGATGTCAAATTTTGGCTTCTTCCTGATCTGGGAGATGGCTTTATACAACCTAGCCTTTGTCGGGTCCAAAGCCTCTTCTTCATCGGATGTAATCTCTTCTTCCCACACTTCATCTTCGCTGGGTTATTCCCTTCTCGGCTTGACTCCTCTTCTAATTTCCTCTTGCAAGGCCTCAACTTGCCTCTACAGGGCTCTCAAATCAACCTCCTCCCTTCTTTCTCGCCTGTGCCTTATACCACCATGATCTCTACACGGAGGCATCCTGCTTCTTCTTTGCAACCCACAACCACAGTCCTGGTGCAAACTGCCTCATTGTCGGCGTTCGGTCTGCACACTCAGAACAAACCTGCTCTGATACCACTTGATATAGTGCTAAGACAACACACAGCAAAAATCAACGTGAACTCGAAAACACACAGACGAATTCCAACAATTTTGCATTAAACAGAGGTCTTAATTCGAATACACAGCGATTCCGTTCAAAAATGGCCAAGGGTCCCCCCTTTACAATGTATGCGTGGCATTTTCTATACAGGCCCGAATCTCTCAGACCATCATTACCTCGAATGCGAGACTCCCCATAATCGCCCACACAAATGCTTTGTCCTGCCTGCAAGATGCTGCCAGGTGCATCGAAACATCATGGCATGTAGTGGCGGCATGCCCTACAGCCGCCTGTAAATCCATCGCCAAGTCATCATTCATAAGAATGTGCCATGGCCATTTGTAGTTGATGCCACGTGTCCTACTGCCAGAATCCCTGTAACCACTCCATACTCTCGGGACACCTGTAACTTCATGCCACATTTCCCTCTGCATTGGTCTCTACAATCGCCGTCTGGTCAACTTCGTGAGCGCTCTAGTCGCGATATCACGACGTTCTTGCTCAAATAATTTCTCTCTCCTCTTTGGTCATGATATCGTGATGTTTTTGGCGTTAGGCTTCTCTCTCCTCCTTGGGACCGCAATTTTGTGACACGTCATGAAATCGTGACGTCCAGGCCTTTCTTACTCGCTTTCCTCCTTTGGGTCGCGAAACTGCGACATGTCACGATTTCATGACATCTTTGCATTCTGTACTCGTTGCTTCGTTCTAGGCCACAAAACCATGACATGTCACGATTTCACGACCATTTCACGCCCTTGAGTCTTTGGCTTGGAAGTGTTGCGATTTCGTGACCACTTTGCGTTTTAGAACCCTTCCTCCGGAAGTGTCACAATTTCGTGATGTCTTTGAGCTCTACCTTCGAAGGTGTTGCGATGTCTTTATGCTTTCAAGTCTTGCCTCCCAGAAGTGTCAAGATTTCGTGATGTCTTTTAAACTTTGTCTTCGAAGGTGTCACGATTTCACGACGTCCTTTAAGTTGGCCTTCGAAGGTGTCACGATTTCGCGACCATTCTTGTGCCTTAGAACTTTTTGCCAAAGATGTCCCTGTGCTTTCAAATCTTGCTTCCCAAAAGTGTTGCGATTTCGTGACCCTTTGGCACTCAAGTGACTTTGCCTCGGAGCTATCACGATTTCACGACCAATTGGCGCTCGAATTGCTTTTCTCTGGAACTGTCATGATTTTGCGACCGTTTTGTGCCTTGACCTCTCTGCCCCGGAAATGTCGTGATTTCATGACCATTTCACGTCACAGCTGCATTGCCTCAAAAATTTCACGATTTCATGACAGTTTCACACTTTTGCCCCTTTGCTTCAAAGATGTCGCGATTTCGCGACAGTTTTGCACCTTGGCCCTTTTCATCAAAAAGCGTCGCGATATCGCGACAGTTTGGCCCGCTGGTGCCCTTCTTCAAAAAGCGTCACGATATCGCGACAGTTTTAGTACTTAAGAAAAAAATACATTTTGGGTGATGCAAGATTGCAGCTTCGCCACCGGATGCTCCTGCATCACTTAGTCACATATATAGTAGTATGTGACTTTTCACTTACCTACTCTAAGAGCACATGTATACTATGCATGGACACTTGTGCACATGCACACCTAACTATACAACCATTATTCTAATCTACAATGTACCCATGCTATTACATTGATATTGTTAGCTTTTGAGGATGTATATTAAAGGAAATGCAACCACAAGTTGTAAAATAATCAAGCTATGATAACTATATGATAATGGCATTATAATATGCACAAAACATAGATGATAAACTTTTGTAATAATTTATTAATATACCATTAACAAAATCTCACAAAAATAGTACAACACAATATAATGGAGGACTTGAACACTTCAAAATTTTAATGAAGAACTACATTGTACCTACTCACTACTCTTTATATTTATATTATTCCTCTCACTCTCACTCTCATACTCTCAAAGGCCTATATATAGGAAGATATATTCCTTGGCCTTTACTCTACCCATGACTCTTTATATACCTATCCTATGACTCATGTACATGTGGACTACATGCACATTTACATCATTGCGCATTCTAACACTCGTGCATTTATTACATTTCATGAAGTAACTACTTAAACCTTAATATAAGAAAAACTCCTAATCTAGAAATGTACCCAAGGTGGTACATTGGCATGTACCAAATAATGTAATATACTCTAAAACCCTCCTATATTACATAATGGTATTGAATACTTTAACATTCGATATGCATCTTCAACCTTCAAATGTTCTTTAATTTGATCCAGTACTTTATATTATCTTTAATTTACCTTGCACTGTATACCTCCTTGATCTAGTTCTTCTTCTTCTTCTTCTTTATTCTTGTCTTTACATCTAGTTTCTACACTTTCATAAGTGATCATACTATCACTTGATTCCTACAAAATTATTTCCTCTTTGCCTTTGTCCTTCTTATTACTATTCTTATTGTGTACAAAGGCTTTTGAGAAAACACATAAGGCATCATGATAAGATATTTAGTTAGTAGAACTTGAAGTATCAATATTGCATGAGGACTGAAATATCTTCTCTAAAGAGGATTTGTCCATTGTTGTTTTCTCTTTAAGTGATTCAATAAATTATTTTTGTTCGAAACAAAGGATTTATGTCAAAAGGGTTGATGTCAATAAGAGCATGGTAAGGCAGAAATATTTTTCTATGGTTGGACAATTATGCAAAGCAAGGTATATCTCATAGCAAAGAAAATTGATAAAAATAAAAGGTTTATAATATTTATTTTTAAATATTATACAAAGGGACAAAGGTTTAGAAGAGAAAGCAAAGCAAAGGTTTAAAGGAGAAGGCTAAGTTTAATTATTTAAAAATAGGGCCCAAGGTTTAAGTTTCAATATTAAAATAAGCCCAAAATATTAAAGGTTAAAGAAGAGGCAAAAGGGTTTAATTAAAAATAGTTGGGACAAAGGTTTGAAGGCCTAAGTTTAAAAAGTAATATTATAATATTTTTTAAAATATTATAATAATGTTTTGGCACCAATGTATAGAAATATTGTTTTAAATTTCAAAACCCTTTATGACATTCATGCATCGACATCATGAGAAAAATGTGGAAGGCATATATAAATTAAACTTCAATCATTTGCTATCTCCAACATTTTTTTGAAGGTAAGCATAAAATATATCTCTTCATGTTGTGTATTGCGAATTTTAAGGAAGATAATGAAAATATGATTGGAAAAGCAAACTATGAAATAAAAGTGATTTGCTATGTCATTTGTTCCAACTGAGTGGCTAGCTCAGTTGGTCATCGAGCTAGCATGAAGGCGCTGGGGGCAGAGAAGTTGCAGGGTCAAATTTGGGCAAGGTCCTTTTGTGCATTGCAGTATTGAAAATATTTTGATTGGTTTACAAAGGACTTTAGAGTGTGTGCTATTATTGTTGTTACCACCCACTGGGGTAGCCCAAATGGCTGCCTAGCTATTGCTAGGGTATTGCATTGGCAGAGGTTGTAGGGTTCGACTCCTGTGCGTTCGCTAGCTTGTGTTATGAGGTATGCACCAATTTTTTTAATTAAATGCTATGTGAAGGTTGAGATATGCACCAAAGTTTTTGTGAAGGTTATATTCACTGGTTTTATCTGATTGACTATAAAGGCAAAAATTTTGTATTATTTGAGTAGTGGAGACATAAGGTGTATAAGGAATATTTTATTTTGTAATGTGTGCTTGCTAAAAATATTGAGTAGTGGAGACATAAGGTGTATAAGGAATATTTTAATTTGTAATGTGTGCATGATTGAAATATTTAGAGGGTGTTTTGAGCATTAATTGAAAGTCAAATTCTTGCATGTTTTAGAGAGGAGAGAAAAGGTGTATTTGTGTTTATTGTTGTGTGTAATTTTTGGTTGTTCTAGAAAGGAGAAATAAGGTGTATCTATGTTCATCATTATTTGTATTTTTGGCACATCTTAGAAAAGGGAAATTTGATGTTTTAGTCTTTATTACAAGCTCTATCTTTGTAAGACTAAAAGAGAGTTATAGAGTATTATTCTCAAGCATTCTTGTGCACATATTTTGAGAAAGGGTATTAGTGTGGATGTTTTGAAAAGAAGATTTGCTAACCTATTTTGAAGTGGTAAAAGAAAATAAATTATTTTGAGATAGGTTTTAGAGGGCACTTCTTCATCAAGGCAATTTTTTGAGGTATGGTGATTTGACTCTTTTCTGAATGGTGATGGTTGTTTGAAGAAAATATTTTTAAGTCATAAGGTGGAGATAAAAGGATTGATTCTATGTACATTATTGGAAATATAAGTGCTAAGGTTTGAGAACAAATCTATGCATCATTGATGAATAAAATTGGAAACACATGTGATAGGGTTTGAGAACAAAGTTATGCATCATTGATGAATGATATTGGAAACATATGTGCTAGGGTTTGAGAATAAATTTATGCATTATTGTTGAATGACATTGAAACATATGTGCTAGGGTTTGAGAATAAAGTTATGCATTATTGTTGAATTAATTTGAAAATATAATAGAAATGGTTTGGAAGTAATTTTGTGCATCATTTTTCATGATTGATTTTGTGAGTAGATGAGAAGGACTTGTGCATTGTGATTTATTTTGAAGTGAAGTTGCAAATCATAAAATACTAGGTTAGTTATCAAGTGCTAGACTAGAGCTACCTTTAGTATGCAATAAATGTGAGACATGTGAAAGCAATAGACTTAATGAATGTGAAGAACATATTGAGAATTTGTTAGTGCATATCATTCTCTATATGTTCAAGAGGTTAAACGAATTATGGGTAGAATATGTCTAAACTACTTTAGTCAAAGAAAGCACCTTTGGGAAGGATATGTGAAATTTTTTATATGCAATAATTGGGAATATTTGAGCAAAATCTATTAGTAGGATTGAGGCAGTTCTGAGAATTTTTTTTTGAGGTAGATTTGAGTTGGTTTGAGTAGTGATAGTAAGCTAATTTTAGCAATTCTTGTAAGAAGGATTGGAGTAGATTTAAGTAGTTTTTTATGAGCTATATTGAGCATGTTTTATGAGCATATTTGAGCATGTGTTATGAGAATATTTGAGTATGTGTTATGAGCATATTTGAGTGTGTTATGAGCAGATTTGAGTATGTGTTATAAGTAGATTTGAGTATGTGTTATAAGCAGATTTGAGAATGTGTTATGAGTAGACTTGAGAAGAATTTGAGCAGGTTTTATGATCAGTTGAGAGTAAAATTGATTAGGATCTGTGAGCAAGTTTGATATAGAATTAGAGTAGGTTTTGGTAAAAATATTTGAGCAAGCCTTGTGAGAAGGCTTGGAGTAGAATTGAGTAGTTTGGTGAGCATATGTGAGCAAGCCTTGTGTGTAGGCTTGAAGCATATTTGAGCAAAGGAGATTTGTGTCTCATGTGCATAGAGGTCCATGAATCAAATAAAATGGGATTGGTGTCTCCTATAGAGTGGTGTCCACAAAACCATATTTGAGGGGATTGGTGTCTCCTGTGGAATGGTTTCCATGAAATTTAGATGGGATTGGTGTCTTCTTTGGGCTGATGCCCATAAAAATTGTAATAGGGAATTGGTTTCCAAGAGATTTGTTGAGAAAATTTATAAGAAATATTTTCTTCATGGACGTAGCCCATATTGGGTGAACCAAATTAAATCTGTGTCTCTCATGTGTGTGATGATTTGTACATTGTTTCATTTACTGCTTTGATATTATTGTTGTTATCATTTGGAAATAAAAGTAAAATTTTTGATCTTATATTGTTTATTGCCCACTTAGTATAAGCTTGTGTTCTTTATGAGGACTGAAATATCTTCTCTAACAAGGATTCATCCATTTTTGTTTTCTCTATAAGTGATTCAATCAATCCTTTTTGTTCTAAATTCTCATCTTTGTAACAATTGAATATAATTAATGCCATATATAATATGTTACCAATGTATACAGGAATTTTAATATCACTCTTTCCATTATCAATTGCTTCAGTGAGTCGAGTGTGTAGATAATATTCCAAGGTTTCAAAATTTTATTCTAAAGCTTCACTATGAATTAATTATGAAGCAAGGTCTACGTTTATTTCAGACTTTATAAGTAAATTATTGATTTCAATTTTTATAACACTTGCTTTTTCATTTCTAATCGTGTTTTTCATATCATTGTTCACTGTATTATTTGAGGTTGACATATTTTTTCTCTTTAGTTTTAATAGACTTGTAAACCTTGCATCTCTTTATCTAAATTCTAGGCTGAATAAAATCTTGTAGTGTATGATTAATAAATAGAATTATTTTAGCTCTTTAGCATTTTGAAAATATTTTTGAAATATTCTATGTAGTAGTCTACCTTATGTCTCCCTAGTTTTAATTATATGCTTGACCTTGCTAAGAACGTTTAAATTTTACAAGTTTCATAAAATTCCTTCTATCTTGTAAGTGTTTGAATGTAAAATGAGTCTTGAAAGTATGCTTACATTTCCTAATTTGATTTGACTTTCTTTTGTATCCCTAATGTTCAACTTCACTTTCTTGCCTTATTTCTCCCTAATAATTAGTAAGTAGAAAGCTAAAGATAAATGGTGATGCACCTTCAAGTTTTAATAAGGTTCTTTTCCTTTAAAATATTTTAGTTGGATTAATGCCTCATAAATTAGTGCAAGAGACTAATATAAAATGCAATTTCTAACTTTCAAACAATTAATGGTTTTTCTTATTTTATCCTTCAATTTTAAATAGTTCAATTTTCTAAATTCCAAGAAACTAAAGTTTGATGTGGTATTCCTTTTAAATTTGGAAATTTACAAAGAAATAATATTTGCAAACTAGTATTCCAATTTTACAATGTTGAAAACCTTATATATCCTAATTAATTATTTGCAAATATTTTAATGTTTGAATCTCATGCAATTTGTAATATATTTTAAGATATACTCCTTTTGCTTTAGTTGCCTTCTAAATCTCTAAGGTTCGTATTTGTTTAGTTCTTAAATACAATATTAAATAAACTTCAACCTTATATTAAACTCCTTATAACTCCTTATACATAATGAAAGAAAATATTAAATTATGTGATTCTTTACCTTCCTTGCAATGTAAAATGTGTGTGCTAAATTGGCTTCTGGTTTGACTCTTCAATCCAAGATTTGGTATTGTAATGCTAGTATTCTATATATGAAAGAGAATATTTATTGCTAATGGGCACCTTATGAGTCTTTCTCCTCCTTAAATGAACTTTGACCTCACTATCAATGCTTAATATGTGTGCTTGCAATCTATGTGCTCCTCTCCAACTTGGTATCTTTAATATCCTTTGTCCCTTCTTGGAACACTAGCCACATGACACATACATTGCTAAGGTGTGTAGGTGGTAAATGGAAGGTTACATTATTTATGAGCGTTAGTTGGTGAACCTTCAATGCTATTCATTTGAATGATGCACAATAATTATGTGCCTTCAAACTTTGAATGATGGCTTCAATGCTTCAATATGAGCATTAATTCTATCTTGGATGCTTCCTTCCTGTGTAGGTGTTATAAAGAGTATTTTAGATACCTTCTTTTTTTGTGCCAAGTTTAAAAATATGCCTTAGCTTGAGGTGGCAATTGGTGCTCCTTTCCTATGCATGTAACTCCATCTTAAATGTATTCTATATCTCAAAACTTCTTACCAAAAATTACAAGTTGTTTGGCTTGGCACTCAATGTTCTTTCTCTAGCAAATGGTGGTGTTATTCTTCCATGAAGTTGTATCTAGTAATGATGGTTCTAATGTGCTAAAAATATGCCCTCTTAGCTAGTGGTTCTATGGCAATTATTGTGGTTGTAGAGTGCTTCAAGCTATCCTCTTAGCTGGTGGTTCATCCAATCTATTATTTGGGTAATGCACTCTTTGTTTGCTTCTTGATCTTTTATGTAACTTGTGTATGCTATACTCTTGTAACTTGCACTTCATTATCCTTTGTGCTATTCTTATTACTTTACACTAGAGTTACAATGGGTGTAATGCTACCTTACACAATTTTTTTTGATGTTGTAGGTTACTTCTCTTATACTGCTTGTAGGTTCTCTTTTCATGAGTCCAATGGTGTTGGATTTGGTATCTATAGACACCTTGGAACTTGGCTATTGAGCCCATAATTGGCTCTCTTGCTTTACTTATTTAACTTAATGATATAGCCACTTTGTAGATGCAATAATATTGCTATTGTAGTGTCTGAAAATACTTTGGTTTTTATCTTCTTTTTGCTATGTAAGACAAGATAAATATGGTGCAATAACGTAATGCAAATAGCTTTGCAATAGTTATAAACATACCTTAACTTGCACCTATACTTTGAGATATTTAAATATCTATTTTTCAAGCTTTCTCTCTTCCTTTATGAGTTGGATTCTTGTTCTACTTCTTTATGGAAAATAGATGTTTGATGTTGCCTTCATTACTAGACAACTTTCTCCTATAATTCCTTTCCTTGGTTAACTTTACATTAATGAATCCAAGCCTTTAATCATGCAAATAATATGCCATTTTTATGGTTTAAATTTGCACTAATTTTCACCTTAGCTTAAATAATTAATGCACCTTTAATAACTAGTATGATGCAATAGTAATTTCTCCTTATTGCTCCTTTTAATGAACTCTTAATCTATGCAACCTTCACTTAAGAATAATATCTTCTTTGCTTTCACTAGAATATAGGATGTTGATATTTTTCTTTCTTTTGAAATATATCTAACTCCTTTTTGTGTGCAGGTTATAACCCTTGTAGAAACTATCTTTTGCACTTCCTTGAAGACTTAATATGTAACCTTCAACTTGCAACTTTTAAAATTTAATATTGTGCTTAATGAAGCTTAATAATAAAACAAGTAACTAATGTTCAACTAATAAACCTTTTGAACCAAAGTTGCTTACCTTAATGACCTCTATAGATGATGGAAATCATGGTGATTAGATTCACCTAAATGTTGCCCTGTATTAGATGAAATCACAACTCTTCCTTGATGTTAAAAATAGATATTTATCCCACCAATTTGCATCGTTGAAACCCTTTAACTTTCTGCCCAAAAGTGTAGTTTTATGGATTTAACTATCCTTCATGATGCTCCCTTGATTTCTATAAATTAGTAGCTAGTAATGCTGCCCAAATTGATGCCCTTTCATAGTCAATTTATCCTTCAAAATAATGTCCTTGAATATCTCAAATTTGGTAGGAAACTCCTCAAAATAACAATTGAGACTTATCTCCTAAAGAATTTCTTTTTTTTTGCTTTAAAATCAGAAAACTCCTTTCTCTGAAATAACCTTCAAGCCTTCAGTGTCAATTCTCAAATATCTTAGATATGGTGGCTTTTCTATCTCCTTTATCCTTCAATTTCCTTATTGAATTCAAACTTTGAACTTGGTCTATATAGTGTCCTACTTCTTAAGATTATGATTGTCTTGAGGTCTTTACTACCCTCCTCCAAAATTTGGCAAACTCCTTGCAAAATTCTTCTCCTTTGGGCTTGTTGTCAGATGGTGATAATTATCCCAAAACCCCCTTTATTAGGAACTTCTAGAAACTCCTTTAATGGCCTTATTCCAATTATGTAATGATATTCTCCTAGACATATCCTTCCTTGAGACCTCTCATTCAATATTCAACTATGAAGTCTTGCAATGAGATCACCCTATTGGATATCTAAATTTTGTTGGTTTTGAAATCTGGAATAGAACTTTTTCTAGTTCTTCTCTATCTCAATCTTCCAAAACTAAAAGTTTTTCAATGGGACCTCTAGTGGGTCTCTTCAGCTTCATGAGATATTTTCTCCTCTTCCTTCAATCTTGAATCTTCAATGGAGATCACCAACCTCCAATATTCTCATGGAATTTTATTTGGATTCTCTTCTTCTTTAATATACAATAAGGCTCATTTATTGTTTTTCTTTCTTCTACAATATTACAATGAGATATTATCCTTAGGCCTCTAAATATTTGATCTTCCATTTGTTTCTTCAGGTACTGGATTGATTCCAAAGAAAATATTCTTCCTAGATATTTTTAGGAATCTTCCTAACTTTCTTTGAATATCATTTTCCTGCAACAAAGTATTAGGACTGTAATGGATGAAACTCTAAATAGATATAATCAATATTCACTAGTTAATTTATCAATCTAGTGGAATCAATATTGAGTCCTAGTCTTCACAAGTTTTTGTAATCCGAAGAAAAGACTCTAGCCAAATGCAATTTTTAGAAATTCTAAAAATGATATTTTTGATCTCCTCTCAATATTTCTTGTGGATCTCTCTATTTTATTTTGATTTACCATGGCTCTGATACCACTGTTAGCTTTTGAGAATGCATATTAAAGGAAATACAACCACAAGATGTAAAATAAGCAAGCTATAATAACTATATGATAATGGCACTATAATATGCATGAAAACTAGAGATAAATATTTGCAATAACTCAGTAATATACCATTAATAAAATCTCATGAAAATATTACAATGTAATATAATGAATGACTTGAACACTCTAGAAATTTTAATGAAGAACTACATTGTACCTACTCACTACTCTCTATCTTGACATTATTCCTCTTACTCTCAAAGGCCTATATATAGAAGATATATTATTGGGCCTTTAATCTACCCATGACTCTTCATCTACCTATCCTATGACTCATGTACATGTGGACTACATGCACATTTACATCATTGCATATTCTAACACTTATGAATTTATTACATTGCATGAAGTAACTACTTAAACCTTAATCTAAGATAAACTCCTAATCTAGAAATGTATCCAAGGTGGTACATTGGCATGTACCAAATAATGTAATATACTCTAACATATATACCAAATGATATAATATTCTATAACACCCCCTGTATTACATTATTTAGGATGAAATTATCTTAATATACATAGATGATCTCTAAATATTTGAAATTTGTTACTGCTTAGAGCTTTTGTAAATATATCTACTAGCTATTCTTCTGTAAATATATACTTCAAATTGGTATGATGATTCTTAAAATGATCTCTAATAAAATAACATTGTGCTTCAATATACTTAGTTCATTCAAGCACAATTGGATTTTGATCAGTTTGAGAATACCTTGATTATGAAAATGTATTAGAGTTGGAGTTCACTTAACTCCCATATCAAATAAAATATATTGTAACCATAATGCTTTGTAGGTTGTATCTCTTACCACATGATATTATACTTTAGTATATGATTGTGCTACTGTATGTTATTTCTTACTATACCAAGATATTGGTATTAACCCAAGATAGAAAATGAATTCTAAAGTAAATTTTCTATCATCAATAGAACTAGCATAATCAAAATCTGAATAACCTTGTAGACAAAAATCTTTGATACTCTTCATATAAGTTAGTCCATAACCTATAGTTTTATTAACATATTGTAGTATTATTTTTGTAGCTTTCCAATGACTCTCTTTTGAATATTACATGAATCTTGAAATAAGGTCGAGTATTTGTCAAATAAAGAATACTTCAAATTAATTATCGATACCTTGTAGTTGAGACTAAAGGTGTTTCATAATTTTTGGATAATTGAATTCCTTGTTCCATAGGTGTATCTTTAGGTTTATAATAATTCATTCTATATTTTCCAATAGAGGTTTTGTGTATTTGGATTGAGTAATGAAAATATTATCTTCTTGTTGATAAATTTCTAGACCAAGATAGTAATTCATTAGTCCTAGATCTATCATTTCAAAAGCTTTCTCAAGATCTCTTTTTATTTCACTTATTTGTTTTTTAGAGCTTCCAGTAATCACTATATCATCAACATACACTAATAATTAGTATATCATTTCCAATTTTCTTTATATTTAGACGAGGATTGAAAGTACTTCATTTGAAACTATGTTGTAGCAAATTATTATTAGTTTTTATGTTCCATGCTATAGAGGCTTGTTTTAGACTATACACAGATTTGTTTAATTTGTAAACCTTATGTTCTTGACCTTTAACAACAAATCATTTTGGTTGTGACATGTAGACTTCTTCTTCTAATTCACAATTAATAAAAGTACTTTTTCACATAAATTTGATGAAGTGTCCAACCCTGATGAGCTACTAAAGCACACACTATTCTGATAGTAGTCATTCTAGCTATTGGTGCAAATATCTCTTCATAGTCAATTCCCTCTATCTCGGTATATCCTTTGAATACTAACCAAGCTTTGTACTTGTCAATTGTCTTGTCTACTTTATATTTAATCTTGTAAATCCATTTGCATCCCACAAATTTATTTTCTAAAGGTAATTCTACCAGATTCCATGTTTTATTTTTTTTAGTGATGAATATTCAGATTGCATAGTTGCTTTTTAATGTGAGTGATTTAGATCTTGAAGTGTTGATGTTGTCTCTACTATGATGCTTAGTAATACTCTATTTGTTCTAGTTTGACTATGAGTTTGAGGTCTTGTGGTAGTAATATCTAACATTTATTCCAATTTTTATTCCCTGAGTGTGTCCCTAAGCCATATTGGTTCTTTTATTTGAGGAATTATAGATGATTATGTATATTTATTTTCTTCATCATGGGATTTTAACTCTATCTCTACATTTTCATCTAAGAATTTTAGAATAACTTCTACCTCATTACTTTATTTTTTAGTATCAACATTAAGTTTTTCATCAAAAGCTACATCTTTGCTTATATATACATTATTTGTACTTGGATTCATTATTCTATACCCTACAGATTTATCATCATAGACAACAAATATTTTGGTCATACTTTTGTTATCTACTTTTTTCCTTTTTTGTTTTGGAATATGCATATAATATTTGCATTCAAAAATTCTTAATTTTCTAATATTTTGTTTCTTTCCTGGCCATGCTTCTTTTGGTTGAATATTCTTGAGTATTCTTGTAGGTAATATATTATGTAAGTATACTATTTTTATTATTACTTTTACCCAATAATAAGAATCAATATGAGCTTCTTTTATCATTGTCAAGGGTAAATTTCACACCCCTTTCCTTCTAGGTAAATGGATTTGTGCCTAAAATGGGTATGGGACATTTGTTCACCTACACCTTGATGTGAGGGATACCTGGTGGCATACCTCCTTTTGGTGAGGTTAAATGGATTAAGTTTCACCAAAAATTATTTAAAGACTACTTCTAAGTATAGCCAAGGATGATTGTTTTAACGTGTTATTTACCTTGAAAACACCTAAGTTTTATCCAAAAGCAACTAGAACCTAGATTATATACACTTTTAACTTTACTTGAAGATAAAAAAATAAATTCTAAGCTACATGGACCTTTTTAAATATTGTTCCTAATATTTTGGCGTTTTGAATATTTTCACAAGAATTTAAGAAAATATAACAAATATGATACTAAAAAATAATAGTATGAAATTGAAATAAATTTGGCAGAAAACCTACCTGGTTCAAATGCCTACTCAAAGTGATTTTGTAGCTTCTAAATTGATTTCATGGATCTGAGTGTGAATTTTTTGAAAACTTGCAAACAATTCCATAGAACACTACAAATTTTTATCAGTGTTTGGGGGCCTACTTAGGCCATTGTATAACTGATCTTGGAGGTATAGTAGTTAATCCCCTTGGTTCCCTTAGTAAACCATTCATAAACAATGTAAATCATTTACCCTTTGGAAATAAATGCAAGAGCAAATATGAAATGGTATAAACAATGCAGAAAGCAGAGTTCTAATAGAAGCACAACAATATAATGCAAGTTGCAAAGTTAGGTAATGCTTTTGGAGATAAATATTTACCCCAAAGTCCCTAGGTTAGTGAATTTATAGCTTGTAAGGTGAATTTGCACCTTGTAAGTGAATTCGTGACCTATATTGCAAATTTGCCAAAATTGCTAAAGTATGACTTGCAAACATAGAAAGAAACACAAAATGATCTACTCTCAATGAAGATGTCATAAATTAGATCACTTGATTCGTATTAGTAGTGGTGGCAACAAGATATAGCAACAACAATTCATGAACTCACTCCTTTCATTCATTCATTAGTATCATTTGGGAGATAGAGTACCTATTTTATAACTTGGATAGATGTGGCCAAACTAAAAAATTATGAGAATCAGGATGGTTGTTCAAGGCATTAAATGATTTGGGAAAATTCCAAATCTGAGTGAATTCACGACCTAAAATTAGAGGCCACAAATTCATTGAATGTGGGAAAATAGGCCAATTTAGAAATAATACAAACAACCATTCGAGTTGTTAGGTGGCTTCCTATTTTAGTGAATTCATGGCCTAAAATTAGAGGCTACAAATTCATTAAAATTGAGCTAAAAAATAAAAAGGAGGTTGGCAAGTGGTTTTACTGATGCAACAAAAAAAGGTTGGTTGGTAGGCACATGGGTTATGTGCATTAGGGATGAGGACACGTTATAACTTGGGTCAGAAATTCTTGTCTACATTTTACCCCATATTTAGCACTTTTATGATCAATAAATGCATCAAAGAAAGATGTAGACACTTGATAAAAGGTGGCAATGGTTTATGTAGGCAAAAAAAGGGGTAGATGGTTTAGGATGGATGGTTCGTGTAAAGTTGTCATTAATTATTATTTTTGTTATCACAAAAATCAATGCACTAAAATGATAAATTTTTTCGATCAGGGTGCCCCCTCGAGTTTCATGAGGAATACAATATTTCTAATGGAACTAAAAATGACTGATGAAAAAGAAGAAAAGAATGTGATGGAATGAAAGGAAAAGGAAAAAGGGTGGGTGGGTTAAAATGGAGGTTGTGGGTAAAAACTAATTCATTTTTGCCATTTAGTTTTTCTAGTTTGGATCTCTAAATAAGACAATGCTTCCTACCCACAAAGAAAAAATTGTGTGTGGTGGCAATGACGAAGTAGCTAGGTAGATACGGGTAAGTGGTAAATTACGTTGTACTTTCAAATTTTGATTTTTTATTGATTTTTTTTCAAAATTTTCTAGATTTTTAGGGTAGATTTTTACCACATGGCCATCATCATGAATTCAAGACTCACAAATTTTCTAATTGTTTAAGGTTTTATGAATAGGCAAAAACCTAACGAATTCACTGTGAATTTAGAAATTTGCAAAAAATTCACAAAATTTTAGAGAATTGGCTAAAAACTTAGCATATTTTCTTGTGAATTTGCAAAAACCTAGTGACTTCACTTATTTATGCTTGATATTTTGTGATTTGCTATGATTTTAATGATTTTATTATGATAAGTGACTAATGATGTTGCATGTTGATGTTTTTGATTGCAGTATAGAAATTTTGAGAGTTGGGAGTGGCATTGTAGGGATTTTAAGGAGAAAGTGATAGAGCTCACTAGTGCAAAGAGGGATGTTATAGGGTAGGTGGAGCTTCTCCATATAGCAAATATGCCTAGGGTGGACATGGATTATTTACTATTGATCATATTAGTAGAGAGGTGGTATTCAAAATCATCAAAAAAAATTATTCATATAGGGGATATGATAGTTAATTTAGAGGACATGTGGTATATTTTATAGATTCTAATTAAAGGGTAGGTAGTGTACCAACCTATGGTACAATCAAGGGCTTTGGAGCAGTTGATCACAAATCAACATTATGAGATATGTTAGAGTGATATTAGTGTAGATGGGATGGTAGGGAGACCAATCATTTATACATTGATAATTTTTTTGAATGGGGTGGTTGCTGGATTATTAGCCTATTATATGAGCAATCAACATATACCATGAGTCTTATCTAGAGTTGTGGTAGATATGAGGGATACCAAGATACACTTTGCATGGGGGTCTTTTGTGTTATGCCATTTGTATAGGAAATTACATAATATCATGTACAAATGATATCATTGCATCATCCTCACCATCTTGTTCTAGATATGGTGTTGGAAGCATATATAAGTGCGGAGGCCTAACAGGTTACCTTAATAATAGGTAGATGCAAGGCATCCAGTTGTGTATCAATGGGCTTCCTTAATGGGAGAGCATGAAGGAACTAATTAGATGGATGTAGCTAGGCAAGTTGTGGATGATTTACATCCATGATGGGTGGTATGGAGGCCATGGTGGATGCACCTAGGTTAGGATGAGGATGGTGTGGAGTTAGATCATATGCAGAGAATTTAGTGGCTATGGTCAAAGAAGGGAGAGGTGGAGTTGTACTATTTTAATTGGGTATAGTGATACTTTGGGTTGGTTTAGGGCATACTAGAGCTAGGTGATCTTTGATTTTGATGTGTGATGAGGGATTCACCAGGTGTAGGTGGTGACCCTGATGTTATCTAATTTTTGGAGCCCAATGAGGATGACCATATTTTGGTGGATCTTGGGTTGGATGATGTAGGGGTGGAGGAGGGATACCAAAGATGGTATCAGGATATTAGACCCCTTAGTATCACTCCTAAGTTGGCTTGGCCTACATGAATAGTGGTGGAATGGATAATGCAACTAGTAGTATAGGAGGTTGCTTGTTAGAGGGGAGAGGATAGACCTAGGTAAGGTGGGGCATAGAGACCTAGACATAGTGTAGCACCTAGAACCTATTTGAGGGAAGCACCACTAGAGCCATGCATTCAGTCAGAGATGACTAGTGAGGTAGGGTTAACTGGTGGTGGATAGGAGGATATGGAGGTGGTTTTCTAGAGCATATAATTAGTGGCTCAAAGTGTATGGTTAGTGATGCAAGAGGACCAATTAGCAACTTAAAGATAACATATTTAGACTCAAGAGGAGTGTATTTAGGCATTGGATAATGAGCTATCATAGCTACATGGTTATGTGCATTAGTAAGAGAGGCTAGATCCTTCTACAACCAGTGGAGGCTATCACTTCCTATAGGAGGAGCTTTGAGCAGTGTAGGCTAAAGTGGTGATGGCCTCACAACAAGATATATTCTTATAGACTCTATATTACCAAGTGGTTCCTATAGGGTAGAGGGTGCCTATACTAGATTCATTAAGAATTCAAAGTCATTCACGATTGAGATCATAGATAGTGACTCAATCTATGAAGATGTTCCCTATAGGGCCATCACCAAATATGGGATAGGGCTAGAGATATATAGGATAGGGGATGATATGTCAAGTTTTTATTAGGGTTATGTGTAAGGGGTCGATCCCAAATATATTTATAAAAATTTGGTGAATCGATTTCAAAATCTAGGTGAATAGTTTCGAAACACATGTAGAAGGTTCACTATTATTAGGGGTAATGTTGAAAATTTAAACTTAAAATGGTCAAATTATTATAAAAGTGGGGCGAATTGACCCAGAAATAAATTTTGCACCCAAAAATTTCTAGCTAATGGACTCTGGTCAAGGATCCCAAATATTAGCCAATTCTAAAATTTGAAAATCCTAATTTTAGCCAATTTTGCAAAAATAGTCACTATGAATAACCCTGGTTTTGATCTTTGTGGCATGCTCACTCAATGATCAAGTATGCCAAGATTTTTTTATTTTTGCATACCAATTTGACGTTATGTATGTGTCTCTTGAGATATATACCATACTATGTTTTTGCATTTTTGCTTGTATTATGTTGATGTATTGTATGTGGATGTTTTATTGTTTTTATGCTTTATGTTGATGCATGTGTTGAATGGTCTAAATGATGATGTATGATAATGCATATAATCATGTTGGTTTTAATGCACACCTATCATGCTAGTAAAAATATGGTTTATGAGAAGATGAAGTGTGAAGACAAGCAATGATGGATAAGAAGAAGTGAAATATAGTATGTAAAAGATATGATCAAGATGCATTGAGTGACATGTCCTTACAATAATGGTTTTCAAGCAATAACCCTCGAGGATGTGTTCTTGTGTATGACTGAAATGGAGGTTGCCCCTCATGTGTTTTCATGAAGCAAATCCTATGTGATTTAAATTGTCATGCTAAAGTCAAAGGTATAAAACCCACTAAAAAAAATGATTGAATTTGATGGTCAAAATGATGATTCAAATAAAATGAATGAGAAATGGTGCATACCCTTTTATGTGTAGAAAACTAGTTAAAAAACCAAAGGGTATGAAAGTGACACAAATGGCTAGTCATGAAAGATGCAATTTCCCTATATAGGATGGGGGCTTTACTAGGCATATGAATCCTAGCCTAAATAGAGTGCATATGGGCAAAACCTAACTAGGTATCATCCCATTCCATTATCACAAAGTCCCCATGCAACTAAATGATCAATCAATCATGTATGAGCAAGCAAGATAATATTACAAAAAATCATGCAATATGACCAAGAAATCATAAAATATATTATACAAAGGCATATGGATGTGAAATACAAAGCTAATTATTTATTTGGCATCAATTACCTATGACAATGGTCATACATGTCCAATGAAGGTATTATGATATTAGCCAATCAAGACTCATCAAAAATCTTGGTTATCCTTGAAATGAGATCAATTCCATCAATAAACTATGTGTGGATGGTGAGTTCATTTCCTATATTGAGCTTGACTATGATGCAAATAAATCAAGAACCAATGTGTGTGCTTGTGAAGTTCATTTATCACTTTTCAGTAATGTGATGACATAAGCCAATTAGGAACCCTTATGTATGTAGATGATGAATTCATTTACAAATCTTGAGCAAGGTAAGATTGAAATAATCATGGGGAGAATCGAGAAGCTTGCTTGTCCTTATGTGTATTCAATGGTCTCTTCAACAAATATGTGTTGCCACACATGAGCATACTACATTTCCAGTCAAGCATCTATAGCCCTGATGGAGATTAGCTCCATAGTCCAATAATAGGATCTCCAAGCTTTGGGGAATTAGATTCTCAACCACTCAAATCAAGATCTAATGAGAACTAAACCTTCTTTACTACTTGATCCCCATTATTATTATGTATTTGTAAAATATTTATATACTTGGGGAATTAGATTCCCAACAACTCGAATTGAGTCGTGATGGGAAGTTTACCCTATTATTTTTTTGATAAGTAACAATAATATTAACAATGGGTTTTTTGAAGGGTCCCAAAACCTTAGGTACATAAGTAGTCATAGCTAAATTTTGATGTTAGAGTAGACCGGGGCTACGTCCTTGGGGACCAAGCCGGGGCCCAGGGGCCCCGGTGCCTACAAAAGGTCCATCCATCTATGCTTCTAGCAAGACAAAATTTGGCCTAAGGCCACCAAATAGGGAGAAACCTCAAAATTGCCCAGTAGTTAACCCAAAAAAATACTGGCCACCACCGCTCCAGGTAGCCCTATAGCCGGGCCTAACCTGAACAGGGGCCTCGACCTGGCAAGTTAGATCTCCTCCCTGTCAGGGCCATCGCCCAACCTGTGTCAGAGTTTAGATAGGGTATTGGCCATTGAGGAAGCTACTTTTGCAAAAGCGATTAGGGAGTTGATCATGATGTCTAGGAGGGCTCTGGTGGCTTTCGGGGCCTCCACCTTGGCCTTCTTGGAGCTGCCAGTAGCCCTGCTACTGCCAAGGGTCGGGCCCTTGTGGATCGAACTTGCACCAAGATTCAGGGCCCCACTTGGGACCTGAGCTAGGGTTATAAATTTTTGGGTGGGTCTACATCATTTTGGGGAATGGGAGGCTTTAGGGGATGGGGTCTCCTTGGATTTGGATGCTACAAGGGAAGCAACAAGGAATCTAGTCACTTCATGGGGGGAACAGAGGACAGGGGAGGGATGCAATGTAGTTGTGGCTAGTTTGCTAGGGCATGTCTATACAGAACAACCATGAGCCCTTGATGGGAGGGTCGGGAATGATTCTTGTGGGTCCGATCAATGGTGAGGCTCAAGGAATAAAGGAGAAATTAAGGGGTGCTTACCAACATGGCTCCACAAAGGTGATTATAGAAATTGAGGTGGAAGTTGTAGAGGTGCTGGTTTGGGTCATCGTAAGTTATATATTGCATCATTGGGATGATTGCCTCGTAAAAGGGGGCCAAGAGGTCAGCTTGAAAGATGTTGGCCTTATCCCATTGCTATTTCAGGAACTGGGAGAGCTCCTCCTCCCAGTTGTGCTTTTCCCACTAAAAAAATCTTCCTTTCTCCTTGTGGTGCAGGCTGGTCACTTCAGTTAGAAAATCCTTGGACACCTTGAAGTGAAGCCCTTTCACTTTGACCTCCCCATAATTATAGGAATCCAAAAATCCCTATGTGATTTCTTCGTCTGCCCCTACAAACTTACTGAAGAAGGAAGTGTATTTCTTGGCATTAGAAAAGAGCCTGGTAGAATCACTCAGGTTGAGAGTGGAGGGCTCAAGGAAAAATCCTTGGTAGCCATGGAAGAAAAACATGAAGGCTAGGGGCATGGGAACCAGAGTTGGCCTGAAATGAGAGGGGAGAGTCATGGGGATAGGGGAATGGGAAAACACATAAGAATGCAAGTGGGCTCTGAACACGGTTGGGTTAAAATCTTGCAAGGAGGCACCAAGGAGGGGAAGGGCTGCAGGCATCGGGAAGGGGCACTTAGGGTAGGGGATGACATGAGCTGGGAGGAGCTAAGGGGGTGCGGCTATTGGTAGCCACGTGGGGCAGGGAAGGGGATCCAACGACAGTGCTCCAATTGGCATAATCTAGATGGGGGAGCAGTTTGAGGAAAACTCATTGGAGGAAGGTGCATGCGGTCTGATTCAGCATGGACATCCATCGAAGCGATGCTTGAGGTGGGAAAGGCAGAGTGAGAGGCCATGCACTCCAACTTGGGCTTTCTAGGTTTTCTAGCGAGGTTGCGATTATCCAGATCAAGATAAACCAAAAATTTGACATGGCCTCTAAAGCGGGGAGCACTTGGCGAGATGTGATGGTGCTCGATCAGATTGGCCAGCCCTCGGGTGGGAGGGTCGCTGGGGCCAATCATCAAGGTAGATCAGGAATGAGTATCCCCTATCCACATGGGGAGGGCATGACGTTGCACCTTCAGGGCCTTGTCTCGGGGTGATCTAAGCACCTAAAATCTCATCAGGGCTTGAATTGTCTTGATACACTAATTGGACTAGAGCATCAAGGAAATTCATGGTCCAGGTAGTAAGATATTCTGCTATGGTGGCTTGATTAGCCATGAAATCGGCTGCACTATAGCCTTCTCTATATACATGATGAAAGGAGTGGTGAGTGAATCCTTTGAGGATGGTGAGAACTTTTTGAATGGTGTTGTGGATATGCCATGAGTTGTTTCCCAAGCTACATGTGGCGTTGATGATGACTAGGGAATTGCCCTCAATGATGAATTTTGGGGAGGTCTCCTTGAGGGCTATCAACCCACGGAGGAGAGCTACTACTTTAGAAAATTTGTTGGTCTAAATTCCAAGAAGTTCAGTGTACGCCAAGATCAAGGCCCCATGACTGTCTCGGATGACCCCGCCCGCTCCAAAAGGGCTGGGATTTCCTTTAGAAGCTCCATCAAAGTTAATTTTAACTCATCTGAGAGGGGGTATAGTCTACCTTGTTGTGAAATAATGGGAAAAGGTGATAGGGGGACTTGGGGGAGCTAGAATCTGAGGGAGGAGAGGAGGGTGGACTCGACCAGCATTCGAGGTGCCTTGCTCAAGGGGAGGGAGCGAGAGTTCTCAAGGATGAACCACTAGGGGTATCAGGCCAAGGAGGAGAAGGATCTATTGTTGCACTCAAGCCAGAGTTTCTAGAGTAGATGAGGGAGTCAGGATCCCCAAAGGAAGCGGAGGAAGGGGTGGGTGAAGGGATTGGGCTATTGGGACAGGAGGTCAGAGATGGAATTGGGGGCCACCCATTGGATAGAAAATTGGGATAGGATAAGGCCCAAGGCTTCAAAAGAGAAGGGGAATCTAAGGAAGAGGTTATTAGTGGACTCCAAGGTAGCACAACAAAGGAAGCATCTATTCAGGATCGAAAAGCCCCTCCCGATCAGGTTCTCGATAGTCAGGATATTATTTTGGATGGCTGCCTAAATATAGTGTCTAATTTTGGGGATCAACTTCTTGGCCCACAGCTGTTTGGCTAGGAATGGGGCATCATTAAGGACTCTTTGGAAGTTGTAGATAGATTTGATAGAAAAGACACCATTGGGAGTGTCGTGCCAGAGGATCTATCGTTTCCTCTAGAATACGGGATAACTATCACCTCAAGGAGATGTTGGAGCCTGGAGGATTGAAGCGAGTGCCTGGGGTTTAGGATGGGCTTCCATGTTACCCATCCATGGTTCTAGGTGAGATAGTCTAAAAATTTGGGCCCTCTGCCCACTAGGTCTGATTTGAGGATGAGGAGATCATTGTTAGCAATCAGGGCCTCATCTTGGATCCACCTGTCTTCCCAAAAGTTGATCTTGGTTTCGTCCTCGAGGATCCATATGGTCCCCTTTCGAATGATGTCTTTAGTGGAGATCAGGGATTTCCAGAAGGCTAATCCATCTCTGGGTTGGAAGTCACTAAGTAAGGGGTGGTGGTGGATGCATTTCCTGCACATGATACTGACCTATTCATCAGGGGCATTGGTGAACACCTTCCAAGCGTGCTTGGATAAGAGGTCCTTGTTCATGGGTGTCACCTACCTGAGCCCGATCCCTCCCTCACCTTTGGGGAAACAAACCAGGGGCTAGGAAACTAGGGGAATCCTCTTCTTATCTTCATTGCCTGACCATAAAAAGCATTTTTGGATTTGCTCGATGTGAGCTACAATGGAGGCCAGGATTCTGAAGACCGACATGAAGTAGACTAGAATGCTTTGAAGAACCACCGATAGGAGGGTGGCTCGACCTGCCTGTGAGAGGAGGTGGCATTTCCAAGGGGCCAGCTTCCTCTGGATCTAATCAATCATCCCACTCCAAAGGGTCTTGGAAGAAGCTCTTATAAATAGGGGGAGCCCAAGGTAAGAGGAGGGGAGGGAATCAGGGGTACATCCAAGAATATGCCCGATTCTGATTTGCCTAGCCGGGAGGGTATGGATAAAGAAAATTTTACTTTTTTGGAGGTTGATTTTTTGCTCGATCGCCTCCTCATACAGGGTCAATATGTGCTTGATGGTCTTGGCTTGAGGGATCAAAGCTAAAGTAGCAAGGATGGTGTCGTCCATGAACTACTAATGGGACACAGGGGGTAGGCCCGATGCAGGCCTGATGCCCGAGATAAGTCCATGAGAGACAACACTCGAAATGGTGCATCCCAGGGCCTCAGCCAAGATGATGAAGAGGATCGGGGATAGGGGGTCACCTTGGTGAAGGCCTATGGAACTGGGAAAGAACCCGATGGGGGATCCATTAATGAGGATAGAGAACCAAGGGGAGGACACACAATTTTTGATGAGACTGACCCAGGAGGGGTGGAACCCAAACTTGAGAAGGACCTTGGAAAGGAAATCCCAGTCAACTTTTTTGAAGGCCTTGTTCATATCTAGCTTGAGTAGAAAGGAGGCCTTTTTGTATGGGAGGGCCGAGTGGATGGCCTCGCGCATGATGATAACTTCATCTGTGATAATTTTACCTTTGATCGAGCTCCCCTGGCAGGGGGCAATGATCAGGGGTAAGAAATCCTTAAGGTGGGAGGCCATGGATTTGGTCAGGATTTTGTATAAGACATTGCACAAGCTGATGGGGAAAAATCAAAGAGGGATCTGGCTACCTAAGACTTGGGGATCAGAGCAATGAAGGTGGAGTTTATACCTCTGGGGATGGAGTTGGTGGACTAGAGGTCTCGGATGGCTGCACACACTTCTTGGCCAATGAGGTCCCAAAAGGATTGGAAAAACTAGGGGGGAATCCCATCCAGGCCCGGGGCCACCTCGGCCTTCATGGAAAACATAGTAGCATGGATTTCAAAGTTAGATAGGGGTTGTAGGAGCATCTCGTTCACTAGGACCGAGATGAAAGTTGGGATATGCTCCATCAGGGAGTATGTCACTTCTGGGGACGTCTAGGGATTGTCACCAAGGAGCTCCTGGAAGAAGTTGATAGCTTTAGTCCGAATGACTTCTTCATCCTTGATTATTCTACCATCGCTATCCACCAACTCAAAAATTTTGTTAGAGCCCCTATTTCTAAGGGTCAACATGTGAAAAAACTTGGTATTAGCATCACCATATTGGATCCATAGGGCTCTCGACTTCTGCCTCCAGAATGTTTCTTCCCTGGACAAGATGTTGTGGTACTCGCTAAGGGCTGAACGTTCCTCTTCCCTGATCCTCGGATCTTGGGAGCCTTCCTGGAACCTGAGCTCAAGGTCTTCGAGATTTTTCTTGATTGCTACTTTATTTTTGAAGATGTTGCCAAACACCTCTCTGTTCCATACCTTGAGCTGTTCTTTGAGACATCTCATTTTGTGGTAGACTTGCTTAGTAGGGCACCCAGGGACTAGGGGAGCCCACCAGCAACCAACCTGGGCCCTAAAGTTGGGGTGGTGCAGCCACATGGACTCAAACCGGAAGGGCCACTTAAGGAAAGAGCGATGGTCGGTTTCAAGGAGGAGGGGGCTATGGTTAGACCTAATTTTGGGGAGAGCCAGCAAGGTTGCATTAGCAAACAGGGGAATAACTTCCTTATAAAGGAAAACTCTATCCAGCCTGACCTAGATATGGCTTGCTCTTGCACTTCTATTTGATAAGATGAAATTGGCTTATTTTAGGTTGACGTCCATGAGCTCATTGAGGTTGGTGAAGGCTCCAAAGTCTTACATGATTTTGGAAAGAGCCACTAAGCCCCAAATTTTTTCAGAAATGAAAATGGGGCTATTAAAGTCCCCTGCTAGGATCCAGGGAAGGGAGGCAAAGGCTTCCCTCATTGAGTTGATTTCCTTCCATAAGGCAGCTTTCTCAATCAGGTTGTTGGGAGCGTAGATGTTAGACAAGATCCATGACCACCTAGACTTCACACAATGGACCAGAATGTTGATTATTATGGGGGAAGATGAAATGAGTCTCCCCTCAAAAGACCAAGGATCCCACATGCACAACAGTCCTCCGGCTATGCCAGCCGCAGGGGTAGACAGTGACTCACAATTGTGCCAAGTAGCTTGGGTGACCCTCTAAGTGGCCACTTCATCTATTTTGGTCTCCTGGAGGAGGAAGAAGGATGGGTGGTGATCCTTGTGGAGTTGGTCAATGATCCTTTTTTTGGGGGCACCATTGAGCCCCATAAAATTCCAAGTGATGAGCTTCATTTGACACCCTTGGGGGGTTGCTTACCCCCCTTCCCGAGATGAGCAAGGGGTTTGGATCGAAGGGCGTCTACTTTGTAAAATCTTATGGCAATATTAGATAAGGTTTCCTAAGAGCCATTGGCTATGTCATATTCAATGATCCTCGATCGTCGATCACCCATGGTGGGGTGACCTCTCTTGATTTTGCTGCCAAAGTCTATGGTGAACGTCCTGCTTCGGGTCATCTTGGGGCTGATTTCATCAGGATCGGACAGTGAGCTACCCTCAACCTCATCGTCGGACCTCTCAGAGTTGCACTCTGAGGGGGGGATGCCGATAAGGACCATTGAGAGGGGCGAGAGGGGGTTGAGAGGGGGATAGCAAGGAGGGGGGGTTGAATGAAAATTTGCTTCCAGGGGGAGGAAGGGAAGGCAGGAGCCAACGGGGGAGAGAGCTTAGGTGGCTTGTAGGGATAAGAGGGGACCCAAGTGAGGGCCTACAAGGAGGGGTAGGGGGAGGGATCTACATAGGAAGAGGGGGGGGAGCCTGGAATCGAGGCCTCAAGAGGGCAACCAGGGAGAGGATCGAGGGAAGGGCGAGCCTGGGAAGGGCTATCCGTCAGGCAAGGGCCCGCCTGGGATTCCTTTTGGATAGAAGGGGGAGCCTCCTTATTGTTCCAAGCCTAGGATATATGGCCATAATAGGGGGGCCCATGGGAAGGGGCCCTGCCTAGTCAGGAAGGGGGTTTAGCAGGGAGAGAGGCGTCAGCCTTCTTGGAGATGGGGCATTGGTAGGGAAGGTGCACCTGAGTGCAGTAGAGAGGGTAGAAAGTAGGTTTTTTTTTGTAAATCAGGGTTTGGAACCAGAAGAAGAACCCAGAGGATATGGACACAGAAGAGGGGAGTTTAGATTCTAGATTTTCATTAACGCAAAATATGGCATGGACCATGCAAGATCCTACTTTGGTAGTGGGATCGAAGGCCACTGGCTCACCGACCAATTGAGCAATGAACCTTAGTACATATTCATGCCATAAGTGAAAGGGAAGCTCGGGGAGCCAAACCCAGATTGGTGCGAAGTTGACACTTTGGGTGTTGGGATGGAAGTCAACTCCATATCGCCTGAGGAAGAGGCTTTTGCATCCCAGGAACCAGGGCCCACCAGATAGAATCTTTTTAGTGTCATCATTGTTGTTTAGTTTGATAATGAAAAAGCCCTTGGTAAGGGCCACCAACTGAATATGTCCAAAAAATTTCCACTTGGAAGCCACCCATCTACGGATGGTTTCCATGTCCAGTCACCCTCCCAAGAACTTCCCAACTAGGGAGGCAGAGGATCCAGAGACAAAGGATGAGTAGACCTCCTCTTGAATGGAAATGTGGGTGCCCTCAAGGGAGAGCCCTATGCCCAGGGCCCGAGGCTGGGCCCTGGCACCAACCAAGATCTACTGGTATGAGGGTTTGGGCCCTCCTGGGGTAGAACCCTGCACAAGATATGGAGGCTTTTTCCCTAGGCTTGTAATTGTGTCAAGGCTGGGAGGAGGCCCTAGGCCCAAGATGCCGTCCCTGCCTTGACTAATAGTCTGCTCAGCCTCTGAACCCTCCTCTAGTCCACCCAAGGGCCTTGCGGGCCTGAGCCCAGGCCCTGATGCACCTGATACCAATCCCAATCCTGTGCCCACCCTAGATCTTGTGCCTACGTCTGAACCTACTCCCGCTCCCATTCTCGCTCCCGCTCCTGTTCCCGCTCCAGCTCCCGCCATAAATCCTTCATTCTCCTCTTCCAATTTTACCCTATTATTACTACTCACTCTTTTGTTTCTTTTTTTTTAATAAATTTATAAAGAATATATTTATTACCATTTTTTAGAATACGTGCATAAAGGGATAAGAAATAAAACTATTCACTTTAAGGTTCCATCCAATTATGGCAGCATCTCTCCAAGACACAATATCTTATCAATAAATGTGACATATTTTTGGTTCAAGAATGGCAAAGTTAGTTCCCAAAACTGAAAATTTTGGTTCTTAATAAGCATTTTGCTTTGGTTCAAGAAATATTTTTGATCAATGTTGAGCATCAAGATTTGATTAAGATGTGAATCATGTGGTTGGTTCAATATGGACTCTTAATAAGTTAGGGAGATTAATATTTCCTATGAATATGATGATGTTTGTCTAAAATTGCAATGGATAGGTATGACCATGTGACTTACATAATTGAACTAATCAAAATTAGGAGATGCAACATGTAAACTATATTATATAAAATGTATGATTATGACTATGCAATGCAATATGGAAGTGATAGTGATGCAATATGGGTTATATACAAGATGAATTGTGCAAGATGTTCTATATACAATATGTAGAGTGATTTATGCATAATATTTTTAAGGTGCATTATATTCATTGGCTCCTTAAGATATTTGCCTTCCAATGTGGCCAAATGATATGCACCTAATACAAAATTAGCGGTTATGACAAAATATCTTAACTAATTAGGTTTTAATTTTCCTTTTAGGTTAGATCAAGAATTGGTGTTTCTTTGCTTTTATTTAAGAACAAGGTCACCAACCTTGAAAGAATGGTTGCAAACCTTTTTCAAATAGGATCTCTTGAGCTTTTCTTGATAAGATCAAAGGTGTTCTAAAGCATTGATGTGTTTTTCATATAATAGTTCCAATTGAATTAAGTGTCTTGAGTGATATTCATATCCTACCTTATCATATTGTAGTAAGATTTCTAAAGAAGGTACTTCAACCTCAAAGGGAAAAACTTCTTCTGTGCTTGTTTTTGCCATTGCACAACTTACCCCAAATTCGGGGATCCACCTTAAATTTTGATGTTTAAATGAATTTTTGGTTTTCTTGGAGTGATTTATTGAGAGGTCCCTACCAATGAGTTTTGCAATGAGGATTCCAACATTTAAATTTTGGTTTAATGTTACCTTTTTTTATTTTCAATGTTTGTTGGCTAGTCTCCATTTAATCACCTTCAGGCCTACTCAGATTTACAAAGGTAAGCCAATTTTGAGTATCCATGGGGTTGTTCTAAAATAATTACTATTAGGCCCACTCAAGTGGTACAAAATAAAATAAGATTGATAAAAATAAAAATAAAATTATAATTAATAAAAAAATAATAATAATAATAAAAATATTAAAAAAATAAAAATGAAATAAACCAAAATAAATTATTTATCCACATTTGATATGTTATTTTCATTAAACTTATGAAGGATTAATTTTGAATGTGGATTTATTTTGGATGTTTTATTTTATCCACATTTGGTTATTTTCATTAAAATTATGAAAGATTAATTTATGTTTGGCTTGGTTGTAGGTTACTAAAAAAAGGCATGGGTGTGATTTTCAAGGTGAACCTCAACCTATAACCTGGTTAATCAGTAGATAGAGTGCATGACTTTCAAGGTATATACAAGTGTGCAATTTTTGAGGTAAACCCCCAACCTAGACAACCAGCGGATGCAACATCTGAGAACGATCAACACGAAGGTGGAGGCATGGATTTTGAGGTGCCCACCAAATGACCTTAGTTGAGTCATATTCATTGATGCACGTTTGTATTTTTAAACCCTCCATCAGGACATCATGAGATGCATGTGGGATAAAAAAAGGATATGGTGAATATGTTGGCAATTTTGGGTACTTTGGGTACATTGCCTTTGCTCAAGTGTATAAGTTGTCATTGATGTCAAGAAGCTCTTGAAGGAATTTGATTTGATGTCAAATAACTTGTTTTGATGAAGGTTACGGCATGACAGTTTCAAAGGTCTTTTGTAAACCCCAAGTTGGCAGGTTTAAAGATTACAGGTGGATGCATTAGTTTAATGCATTTGGGTCCAGGAGGAAGTATTTATTTAAATAATTAAAAACCTTGTTAAGGTTCCTTTTAATTATTTTTAAATAAATATTTGTTTGCATTGGGTTCTCCTAACCCATGGCGCAAATGTCTTAACTTTGATGGCGCTATGTTCTAAGATTGTGGGTGCTAGCCAAGACCTCCGCCGATGTGTTAAACTCCTTTGCTGACGTGTTAAAATCCTCGCCGACGTCAATATTTTATGGGAAATATGCATATAAATCTCCCACAATGAAGATCAAATATTATCCCATCCACATTTTCGAAAAGTGTTGCTCGCTATGAATTCACGATCTGATGTTCAATTTCTTCCTCGCTGAGATTTCGTGATCCACTGTTCGGATATTCGCCATTCATTTTTTGTATCCGTCGTAAGGTTTTGTCATCGTCATTTGCGTCAGAAGATAGGGATGCCTGTTGTTTATTTTATCCCTGGCATAGAAGGTACAAGGGAAACAGAGTGAGGTTTAAACCTCACCGGATGCCTTTGGCGCACCGGTAGCGGCTAGGCTATTGGTGCACTACCCTAACGAGATGTTCCACATTTGAATAACGTGAAAGGGTTTTTCTTCATTGAAGTGGACGCAGCAGTTGGTGTTAGATTTCGTGCTCAATTTCTCCATAGTGCGATTTTTGGTGTTGGCCAAGGTATTTTCGAAATTAATTTTTGCTAGTGTATTTTGCGGATGGAGGAAGCTTATTAGAGAGAAAAACAGCTTAGGAGTTATAAGGAGTTTGAAGCTTGCTTTATTTTGATAAAATATTCTTTTGAAAGTGTTTTTTGCATTATCTTATTGCATTCTTATGAGAGATAAAGTTTATTGTTGATAAGACTATAAGGGAGAAATAAGGTGTATAAGGGATAAATATTTCTTGTAATGTTGAGAGTGCTTTTGGTTGATTATGGAAATGAAAGCATGATGTTTTAAGGTTAGAATTGCTTCTTGTGTGAATTTGTGAAACCTTAAGTGGGCAGCTTTGAGATTGACATTAGATTTCATTAAATTGGTTATAATCAAGCTATTATTTACTTGGTTAAAGTGTTGGGCTTACTTCTTTGTTGATGATTTGAAAAGTTGTTTTGTGCTATTGAGATTTGAGTTGGTGGATGCTTTTTGTTCAAATAATGTTGGAGAGAAAAGGAGTTCTACTTGTTTCCTTTTCTAATGTTGAATGTGAAATGCTTCAAGGTTATGTTTTGAGTTAAATGGTGTTGATTGAACCTTGGTTGATGAGCATCGTTGTTGAAGCCCTAATTGATGGTGAAAAGAACATGAGTATCATTTTTATGTGATTCTTTGCATAGTTGGAAATTGTTGGGGTTTCATGTTCTTGAAAGAAAGAATTCTATCCTATCCATTTTAGATATTGAGTTGAGTTTTCAGATTTGATATTGAGATTGAGCTGAGTTGATTTGAGTTGAGTTTTGATATTGGGAGTTGAGTATAGAACATATTGAGTCTCTAACAATTCTCTTTATGCTTATATGAGTTTGATAAATCACATTGGGTCTCTAACAATTCACTTTGTGATTTCCTACTAAGAAAGTTTTTCTTGGTGAGCTTGTTGAGTTTTGGACAGGTTTCGGTGGGGACTTGTGAGCAGTTTTGGACAGGTGCCGATGGGGACTTGTGAGCAATTTTTGGACAGGTTCTGATGGGGACTTGTGAGCAGTTTTGGATAGGTTCCGATGGGGACTTGTGAGTAGATTTGGATAGGTCCTAGTAGAGGACTTGTGAGCTGAGTTTGATAGTTCTATCAGAGAAATTGAGGACAGAGGTGCACTGGTTCTATGAGAAGAACCCGAGGATAGATTTGGCAAGTCTTTGAGAAGGCTTGTATATAGAGGATTGATTTGTTCAAGAGTTGGACAAATCTAACAGATAGAGGAAGACTTGTACTAGACCGATTGATTGTGTTTGGTATAGGTTACTGAGCTGCTGTGGACGTGATCATAGAAGGCAGAGGTCTCTTAGGCTAAGCATTGAGGATAGGAGGTCTTCAGTGGAAATGAGTTCCACATGTTGGCAAGATGTAAAAGCAGTTGATCTTCTGAGGGATTATTTACAGAGCAGAGGGGAAGGTATCTCCTTTGAGCAGAGGCTCATAAATTCTAATTGGGGGAAGGTATCTCCTTTGAGCAGAGGCTCATAAATTCTGATTGGGTGAAGGTATCTCCTTTGGGCCGAGGCTCATAAACATTGTAATTGGGAAGGATTCCCAAAGAACTTTGAGATAAATTTTAGAGAAAAGTTTTGTGGATGTAGCCCAACCATTCTGGGTGAACCACGTTAAAATTGGTGTCACTTTGTGGATGATATTGTGCATTACTTTGATATTGCTTTTGGTATATTGCTTTAATTTTTTGAAGTATAATGGAAAAAGTATAAAGAGGTCTTATACTATTCACCCCCCCTCTCAGTATAAGCTTGTGTTCTTCAATTGGTATCAGAGCAGGTTCCTTCGAAAAGTTTAATAGCTTGAAGGAAAAGCTAGTAAAGAACACAATGGATCATTCAAGTGGCAATGCATCACCTATTCTTGATGGGTCAAATTTTGGTCTTTGGAGTGCAAAGATGAAGGTTCATCTAATGGCACTTGGGAATGAGGTTTGGGAAGTGATTGAAGATGAGTACACTATTCCTGAACATGGTCCTAATACTAAAGAAGAAAGGTTCCTACATCACAGCAATTCAAAAGCAATGAATGCAATCTTGAAAGGCTTACAAAAGCAGATCTCACCAAAGTGATTCATTGCAAGACAGATAGTGAAATGTGGAATCAGTTGAAGGTGGTTCATACAGGTGATACAAATGTCAGAAAGGCCAAGTTGAGAAACTTCAAAGGTATGTTTGAACAACTCAAGATGAATGATGATGAAAATATTAGTGACTACATGCTTCGTATGGATGAGGTTGTTAACTCCATAAAAGACTTAGGTCTTGAGCTTGCTAAAAATGATGTTTCTGATAAGATTTTAAGATCTCTTCCTAATAGATTTAGTGAAAAGATTTCTACTATTGAGGAAGCTAAAGATTTGGATAATTTGAAAAAGGATGAGCTCCATAGTATACTTGCAGCATTTGAGTTGAGAACTCAAGTGAAGGTTGATGTCAAGAAAGAGGCAGCTTTCAAGGCTACAAAGAAATCCAAGGGTAAACAACTTCAAGATAGTGATGAGTCTTCTAGTGATGAAGAGGCATATTACAACAAGAAAGGCAAGTTCTCTAGAAAGCACAAAAGTATGAAAAATGTAAGATGTTTCAATTGTGGAAATTTTGGTCATTATGCTACTGACTGTACTATTCCCAAGAATGAAAGTGATGAAGATAAAAAGGATTCTAAGAGCAAGGATTCTGAAAAGCACAAGCATCACAGGAAGAACAAATATGAGCACAACAATCAAGGAAAGAGGTATTCTCACAAGCACAAGAAGATTTTCTACCTAGAAAAAGCAAGTAAGTGTTCTAGTAGTGATAGTGAAAGTTCTTCAAGTGATGATGAAAATGAGATGTTCATATCAGAAAAAGAGGAAGAACCGAAACATAGATTCATTATCATGAAATGTCTTAGATGTGGAAACTTTGGTCACCTTGAGGATGATTGCACAAATAATGATTTGGTTTCTAGTATGTATGAGGATGCTTTAGAAAACTATAAGGAAGATGCATGTATGGTTTTTGAAAAGGGTAGCACCTCTAGTGATAAGAAATCTGAAAAAGGCTTTGATGATTCAAAAAGCAAACAAATAGAGGAAGATATAGAGGAAGGTGAAGTAGATCTTAAAGGTGAACTTATTAGTGCTCTTAGTGCTTTGAAAAAGGAAATAAAGAAGAATGCTAGACTCAAGGATAAGTTAGATGAATGTTGTATGGAGAGAGATGATCTTATAGAAAGTCTTGACTTCTCTATAGCTAAGACACTAGAATTCAAGGATGAGTTAGAGTCTAAGGTTCTTGAGTATAGTGAGTTAGAATAGAAAATGGCTTCTTTGAAAGAGGAAACTAAAGAGTACAAGGATAAGCTTTACAGGTTCCAAGATAGCTCCAAAAAGGTTAAGTCACTCATCAAAGGTCAAAGAAAGACAACAGATAAAACAGGCCTTGGTTTTGTTAAGCCACACAAGGAACAAGTTGGAGAGTCTAGTAAGAGACTCCAAAAGGAAGAGAGTTTTGATGAGGAAAGTATTTCAGAAAAGGAGTCCTTGAATGATAGATGCACAGAAACAGAAAACAAAATTCAAAATGAGAAGAAGAAGTTTTTAGAACCTAAGAGGTCAAATAAAGGGAAGTTTCAAGGCAGATGTTTTGCTTGTCACAGGTTTGGTCACATGGCTTCACATTGCATGGCTCAAGTGAAGAAGGTAAATGACAATTTTAGAAGTGCTAGTTACTTTCAAGGGTATTGCTACTCTTGTCAACAGTTTGGGCACAAGGCAGTTTATTGCAAGGCAAATAATAGGAACAGGTTTGGTCAGAACAGGTTTGGTCAGGACAGGTTTGGCCAGAATAGGTTTGGTCAGAACAGGTTTGGTCAGAACAGGTTTGGCCATAACAGGTTTGGTCAGAACAGGTTTGGTCAGAACTGGTGGATTCAAAGATCAGGTTTACCTCGGAGAAACAACATCGTCAAGTGTTTCAAGTGCAACAATGAAGGTCACATAATCAGACAGTGTAGAGCTGAAATTCTAGAATACAAGAATAGGAACAGTGGCATGATCAGGTCCAAGGATCAAGGCATGGATAATAACAGGGATGAGAAAAAGAACAAGAATGGTGACAAGAACAGGAATATGGGCAAAGAGTTCAAGAGAAGGCCCGACAAGGAAGTTATAGACGCTGATGATGATCAGTGCCTAATGGGATTTTTACTCCCACCCCAGAATTAATCACCTCATTAGGAGGTGGGGGAGGGACTAAGCTAAGAGGCTCATTCTTAGTCCCGAGCCCCAAAGGTGACCCTTTGCCATTGATGACAAAGGGGGAGAGATATGAGTAAGGGGGAGAGATTCAAAGTGAAGAGGAGAGCTTCAAGTCAGGGGGAGCAAAACTTCAAAGGAAGATTCTCAGTTGTGGGTACAGTTGGTCAGTTGTTAGCACAGTTGGTTTCAGTTTTGGCTCTTGAGAAGTGTTTTCAGTAAAGGTTTGCCATCAATGACAAAGGGGGAGATTGTTGGAAATTTTGGGTACATTGCCTTTGCTCAAGTGTATAAGTTGTCATTGATGTCAAGAAGCTCTTGAAGGAATTTGATTTGATGTCAAATAACTTGTTTTGATGAAGGTTACGACATGACAGTTTCAAAGGTATTTTGTAAACCCCAAGTTAGAAGGTTTAAATATTACAGGTGGATGCATTAGTTTAATGCATTTGGGTCTAGGAGGAAGTATTTATTTAAATAATTAAAAATCTTGTTAAGGTTCCTTTTAATTATTTTTAAATAAATATTTTTTTGCATTGGGTTCTCCTAACCCATGGCGCAAATGTCTTAACTTTGATGGTGCTATGTTCTAAGATTGTGGGTGCTAGCCAAGACCTCCGTCGACATGTTAAACTCCTTCGTCGACGTGTTAAAATCCTCGTCGACATCAAGAGTTTATGGGAAATATGCATATAAATCTCCCACGATGAAGATCAAAGATTATCCCATCCGCATTTTCAAAAAGTGTTTCTTGTTGTGAATTCGTGATCTGATGTTCGATTTCTTCCTCGTTGAGATTTCGTGATTCGCTGTTCGGATATCCATCATTCATTTTTTGTATCCGTCATAAGGTTTCATCATCGTCATTCGTGTCAGAATATAGGGAGGCCTGTTGTTTATTTTAGCCCTAGCGTAGAAGGTACAATGGAAACAGAGTGAGGTTTAAACCTCATCAGACGCCTTTGGTGCACCGATAGCGGCTAGGCTGTTGGTGCGCTACCCTAACGGGAGGTTCCACGTTCGAATAACGTGAAAGGGTTTTTCTTTGTTGCAGTGGATGCAGTGGGTGGTGTTAGATTTCGTGCGCAATTTCTCCATAGCACAATTTTTGGTGTTGGCCAAGGTATTTTCGAAATTAATTTTTGCTAGTGTATTTTGCGGATGGAGGAAGCTTATTAGAGAGAAAAATAGCTTAGGAGTTATAAGGAGTTTGAAGCTTGCTTTATTTTTATAAAAGATTCTTTTGAAAGTGTTGTTTGCATTATCTTATTGCATTCTTATGAGAGATAAAGTTTATTGTTGATAAGAATATAAGGGAGAAATAAGGTGTATAAGGGATAAATATTTCTTGTAATGTTGAGAGTCCTTTTGGTTGATTATGGAAATGAAAGCATGATGTTTTAAGGTTAGAATTGCTTCTTGTGTGAAGTTGTGAAACCTTAAGTGGGCAGCTTTGAGATTGACATTAGCTTTCATTAAATTGGTTATAATCAAGCTATTCTTTACTTGGTTAAAGTGTTGGGCTTACTTCTTTGTTGATGATTTGAAAAGTTGTTTTGTGCTATTGATATTTGAGTTGGTGGATGATTTTTGTTCAAATAATGTTGGAGAGAAAATGAGTTCTACTTGTTTCCTTTTCTAATGTTGAATGTGAAATGCTTCAAGGTTGTGTTTTGAGTTAAATGGTGTTGATTGAACCTTGGTTAATGAGCATTGTTGTTGAAGCCCTAATTGATGGTGAAAAGAACATGAGTATCATTGTTATGTGATTCTTTGCATAGTTGGCAATTGTTGGGGTTTCATGTTCTTGAAAGAAAGCATTATATCCTATCCATTTTAGATATTGAGTTGAGTTTTCAGATTTGAGATTGAGATTGAGCTGAGTTGATTTGAGTTGAGTTTTGAGATTGGGAGTTGAGTATAGAACATATTGAGTCTCTAACAATTCTCTTTATGCTTCTATGAGCTTGATACATCACATTGGGTCTCTAAAAAATCACTTTGTGATTTCCTACTAAGAAAGTTTTTCTTGGTGAGCTTGCTGAGTTTTGGACAGGTTTTGGTGGGGACTTGTGAGCAGTTTTGGACAGGTTCCAGTGGGGACTTGTGAGCAGTTTTTGGACAGGTTTCGATGGGGATTTGTAAGCAATTTTTGACAGGTTTCAGTGGGGACTTGTGATCAGATTTGGACAGGTCCTAGTAGAGGACTTGTGAGCTAAGTTTGATAGTTCTATCAGAGAACTTGAGGACAGAGGTGCATTGGTTCTATGAGAATAACCTGAGGACAGATTTGGCAAGTCTTTGAGAAGGCTTGTATACAGAGGATTGATTTGTTCAATAGTTGGATATATTTGATAGATAGAGGAAGACTTGTACTAGACTGACTGATTGTGTTTGGTACAGGTTGCTGAGCTACTGTGGACGTGATCATAGAAGGCAAAGGTCTCTTAGGCTAAGCATTGAGGACAGGAGGTCTTCAGTGGAAAGGAGTTCCACGTGCTGGCAAGAGGTAGAGGCAGTTGATCTTCTGAGGGATTATTTCCAGAGTAGAGGGGAAGGTATCTCGTTTGAGTAGAGGCTCATAAATTCTGATTAGGGGAAGGTATCTCCTTTGAGCAGAGGCTCATAAATTCTGATTGGGAGAAGGTATCTCCTTTGGGCCGAGGCTCATAAACATTGTAATTGGGAAGGATTCCCAAAGAACTTTGAGATAAATTTTAGAGAAAAGTTTTGTGGACGTAGCCCAGCCATTCTGGGTGAACCACGTTAAAATTGGTGTCACTTTGTGGATGATATTGTGCATTGATTTGATATTACTTTGGTTATATTGCTTTATTGTTTTGAAGTATAATGGAAAAAGTATAAAGAGGTCTTATATTATTCACCCCCCCCTCTCAGTATAAGCTTGTGTTCTTTAGAATACTCGTATAAGGGAGATAGAATATGTTGGACATTTTGAGTCCATGAAGTTGTCATTGATGTCAAGGAATGAAGTTGTCATTGATGTCAAGGAATGAGCTACCATTGATGTCAAAAGGTCAAAAGGAGCAATGCAAGAGGTTGATGATAGATGAGCTCCATAATGTTTATTTTTAAATATTATGTGGAGCATGATTTTAAAAGGTTTTTCTTTAAAACCAATGGTGGGCAAGTTATAAGGTTTTTCTAAAAACCAAGGAGGCTTTTAGTTTGGTTTAAAAGGCCCAAAGTTTATTTAATTATTAAATTATAATATTTAAATTCTAAAAGAATTTAAATTATTATATTTAATAATTATAAGGCCAAAGTCTAAGTTTGGCGCCGATATTTTTGCATATGAAGACGACGTACTCCCTCCGCCAACGTAGGAGATTATTGGAAGGCATATGGTATTTAAACCATAGCCTTTCCAAAGGCCAAAGCATCCATCCTCATTCTCTAATGTTAATGCCTAAGACTCATGCGCATATTTTGTAGTGACAGTTCATGCAACGCGTGGTTTCTAAAAAGCGAGGGTGAAGGAGCCTTTTGGCTCGTGGGTGCTAAGGAGGTCAAAGCGCGGTAGGCGCTTGGTGGCTCCAAGAGGAGCACGTGGCTCACACGGCGTGGAAGTCGTGGCCAAGGTGCTCATTGGAGAGAAGTGCCAAGTTTGACTCCTATGCATGCTAAAGTGGTAACATTTTGGTTTATGATTTAATTTTTGCATGGGCTAAAGTTAAAGTTAGGAGAAATAAGGTGATAGTTTTATTTTGGAGGATTAGCCAAAATTCATAAGGGAAATATTATTAAGTTTTGAAAGGTTATTTTGTTGAGATAGATTTGAGGGTAAAAATATTTTTATCTTAGAAAAAGGGAAAATTATTTTATTGCATTGTTTTACAAGTGAGTTATTTAATAAATGCAATATTAAAGTAGGGAGTCATAAGTGGAGATTGGTTTATTCTTTGAAGATAATTTTTTGAAGTGAGTTATGTTAAATCTGAATGGTTGAGATGATCTTGTGATGAGTTAGGGTTTTGAAGAAGTGATTAATTAAATATTGTGGTGTTGGATATTATTTTAAGAATGGAGTAATAAGGTGTATTTGTGAGTTATTATATGCTTTGTATTGTTATCTAACCTTCTTGAGATTGGCAAAGTATTATTTGTGATTGAGACAGATTTTGAGGTTCCTTCTTCTTCAAGAAAAAAGGTATGGGCACATTCTTCCATGGTTGAGTTGATTGGTTGGTTTTCTAGAAAACAAGATTTGGAGTGAAAAGGACTTGGTTAGGTTTCCTTATTGAGTTGTTGAGCTATTGTGAAGTGAATGCTATGCACATTGGTTTATAAGCATTGTTGTTGAAGTGAATGGTTGAGTGAAGAACTTGAACTAGGGTTTGCAAAGAACATGAGTATCATTGTTATGTGAGATTGGTTGATAAGTATTGTTGGAAACATTTTGAGTGAGTGTTCATATGCTTGGACTAGGGTTTGTGAGCAAGGATTATTTCATTGAGTGATTGGTTGAGTAGAGTTGGTTGAGCCTAGTCAAGTGGATGTGTGAAGTGATAGTTCAAGTTCTATGAAACAAATTATTCTATATTCTGAATTGAGTTGAGAAAGAGGTTGAATGATGAGGTGACAATGATAAAATTAGTAAAAGAGGAGAAGTGATTGAGCATTGAGATGAATGTGAAGCATATTGAGTCTCTAACAATTCTCTATATGTTTCTAAAAGAGTGATTGAAAGTGATTGAGCATTGTGATGAATGTGAAGCATATTGAGTCTCTAACAATTCTCTTTATGTTTCTATGAGATTGGACAAGTTCTAGTGTGAACTTGTTGAATAGATTTGAGGTAAGTCTTAGAGAAGACTTGTGGACAGATTTGTGTGAGCTTTTGGAAGCTTACAATACAGATTTAAGGATAGATATTGAGGACATATTTGAGGATAGAATTTGGTACAGATTTGAGGACAGGTTTGTGCCAGATCAGAGATAGAGATTGAGGATAGATTTGTGCTAGACCGAAGGACTATTTTTAGTGTAGATTTAAGATAGAGCTTTGGAGGTGATAGAGTATAGAGGACGATAGTCTCTAGTGGATAGAGATCCATTAGCCAGGGCAGTGAGGATAGGTGTCTTCAATGGATAGAGATCCATTAGCCAGAGCAGTGGGGGCAACAGTTCTTCTAGAAGATCATCACCAAGAGTAGAGGAGAAAGGAGTTCTCCTATGGATAGAGATCCATGAACTTGATTAGGGGATTGGTGTCTCCTTTGGACAGAGGTCCATAAACATTGTAGGGAAAGGATTCCCAAGAGAATTTATTTGAGAAAAATTTATAAGAAATATTTTCTCCGTGGAGTAGCCCACATTGGGTGAACCACGTAAAATCATGTCTCTCATGTGTGTGATGCTTTGTGTGATGTTTACTACTTTAATATTGTTGATGTTATCATTTGGATTAAAAAGCAAAAAGTTTTATCTTATACTTGTTCACCACCCTCTCAGTATAAGCACATGTTCTTCAATTGGTATCAGAGCGGGTCTCTCTGTGAAAAGACTAACAACTTGGAGGAGGATCCATCAAGAACACACATGACTTCAAAAAATGAAGAAGAGACCATGTTTGATATAAAAGAGGAATTATTTGTTGCTCTCAAAAAATTGGAAAGAATTAGAGAAAAGAATTCAAGCTTGAAGGAACAAATTCAAGAGGATGAAGAAGCAAGGATGGAACTTCTACAAAATCTCACAGAACTCAAGATAAAGGTGGAAGAAGGAAAGAAAATTGAGTAGGATATGACAGATCTATTAAGAACAAGAGAAACAAAATGTGAAATATTGGAAGCAAAAATTGTTTATCTAAGAAATGAGGTTGAAAGGACCAAGGTACTACAAGATGTAGAGTATGAGAAACAAAAAAAGGAATCAAGTCTTCAAGAAGTAGAAACTTCAAACAAAGATAGGCAAGCAAAGGATATCATAAAGGAAGAAAGCAAAGAAGAACCTTGGATGAGAGTTAATCACAAGAGGAGAAGTGCTCCACCACAATCTCAAAGGCATCCAAACAGGTTACATAATTTCTTCCATGGTCATTGCTTTTCTTGTAATAAATATGGTCATAGAGCTGTACATTGTATTGGTCATGCAAGAAACAATGTCAATAGAAATTTCAATTCTTTTGCACCTCTTATGGATGATGATATTATATGTTACAAATGCAATAATTTTGGGCACAAGGCTAGATGGTGTAAAATGATACTTCCTAAGTCTAGTAAAGAAAAACAATTTCAACAACTAGGAAAGATGAAAGGGAAAATGTAAAGGCTAGATCAATGTTAGTTCAAACAACCCTTCATGCTCAAGATAAAGAAGAACAATGGTATCTTGATAGTGGTTGCTCTAGTCACATGACAGGAGACAAAGACAAATTCATTGTATTAAAAGAAACCAATAGAGGGTCAGTAAGTTTTGGTGATAATGGATCAACAAGGATTGGTGGAAGAGGAACTCTAAGTTTAGATAATGGGAAAACAAGAACAAAAAATGTGCTGTATGTTAAAGGGTTAAAACATAATCTGCTAAGTGTAAGTCAACTTTGTGATCAAGGGCATATGGTTACATTCCACCCAGATAGATGTGAGATAAGAAAATCAGAAACTAGAAAAGTCATTGCCAATGCAAGAAGAACCCCAAACAATCTATACATGCTTAGTGAGATCAAAGGGGAAAAGTGCTTTCTATCACAAGAAGATGAGATTTGGTTGTGGCATAGAATATTGGGTCACTTGAATTTTGACAACATAGTCAACATAAGCAATAAGCAGGTTGTCAGAGATTTACCCAAAATAAAAAGGCCACAAAACACAATATGTGCACCTTGTCAACATGGAAAGCAAACTAGAACAAGCTTTAAGTCAAAAGGATATATGTCATCTGAGCCATTGAGTCTAATACATACTGATCTATGTGGTCCTACCAGAACACAGAGTATTCAAGGTGAGAGTTACTTTATATTATTTATAGATGATTACTCCATAATGGTTTGGGTAGATTTCCTGAAAGAGAAGTCAGATGCTTTTGAAAAATTCAAAGCATTTAAGAAACTGGTTGAAAATGAAACCGACAAGAGAATTAAGTGTTTGAGATCTGACAGAGGAGGAGAATTTACCTCAAATGAATTTGTAGAGTTTTGTGAACAACATGGGATCAAGAGAGAATACTCAACAACAAGAACTCCTCAACAAAATGGAGTAGTTGAAAGGAAAAATAGGACTGTTGAGAATATGGCTAGAGCTATGTTAAATGAGTCTAAGCTCTCAGATGGATTTTGGAGAGAAGCAGTCAACACAATAGTATACATAATCACTAGGGCTCAAATGAGGGTAAACCATCACAAGACTCCATATGAGATTTGGAAAGGAAGATCGACTACTATAAAACACTTCAAGGTTTTTGGAAGCAAGTGCTACATAAGACGAGAAGATCAAAACTTAGGCAAGTTTGACCCAAGATGTGATGAGGGAATTTTCCTTGGTTATTCCTCTAAGAGTAAAGCCTATAGATGCTTCAACAAGAGAACTCACACAATTGTAGAAAGTATAAATGTAACAATTGATGAGAAGATAGATTCAAGAGAACCAATTCAACAAATTATGTATCAAGAAGATGGAAGTTGTCAAGAAGAGTTTCGAGAGGAATCAGATGAAGAAGAAGAAGAAACACAAAAACTTCTTCCTAAAACCCCATCCAGATATGTACAGAAGCATCATCCAAAATATCTAATCATTGGGAATCCAGATGAAAGGCAGACAAGGAGAAGGATAATAACACCATCTCAACAAGTAAACTTCTCTTTGTTATCTAAGATTGAGCCAAAGGACTTCAATCAGGAAAGTGGAGATGAGTTTTGGATCAAGGCAATGGATGAGGAATTAGATCAGATAGAGAAAAGCAAGACTTGGGAACTTGTTCCATGACCAAAGGACAAGAATGTGATCGGCACAAAATGGGTATTCAAAAACAAGCTAAATGAAGATGGACAGGTAGTAAGGAATAAAGCAAGGCTAGTGTGCAAAGGTTATGCACAGGTAGAGGGAATTGACTTTGATGAAATATTTGCTCCAGTTGCATGACTTGAAGCCATAAGAATGTTTTTAGCCTTCTCAAGTTTTAAAAACTTCAAGGTATACCAGATGGATGTTAAGTCAGCATTTCTAAATGGTGTTCTAGAAGAAGTCTACATTGAACAACTAGAGGGATTCATATTAACAGATAAACCAGATCATGTATGCAGATTGAAAAAGGCACTGTATGGTCTAAAGCAGGCTCCTAGAGCATGGTACTCAAGACTGGATAAGTATCTTCAGGAACAGGGATTCAGAAAAGGAATAGCAGACAACAACTTATATATCAAAAATGAAGGGAATAATCTACTAATTGTGGTTGTTTATGTTGATGACATCATTTTTGGGGGAAACAATGATAAGATGTGTAAAGAATTTTCTAAGAACATGCAGAATGAATTTGAGATGTCTATGCTTGGTGAGTTGTCTTTCTTTCTTGGACTTCAGATTTCACAATCAGAGAAAGGGGTATTTCTCTCACAAACCAAGTATATAAAAGAAATGTTAAAGAAATTCAGGTTAGAAGATTGCAAACCGGTAAGTACCCCCATGGTCATAGGATGCAAGTTAAGTAAGGATGATGAATCTCCAGAGGTAGATCAGAGATTATACAGATCTATGATTGACAACTTGTTGTATGTTACAACTACAAGACCAGACATAGTACAATCAATGGGATTAGTGGCAAGGTTTCAAGTAGCACCTAAAGAAACACATGTGGCAATAGTAAAGAGAATTCTTAGGTATCTAAAAGGGACTATGGATTTTGGGCTTTGGTATCCCAAAAGTGATAGTTTTACACTCACAACATATACAGATGCAGATTGGGCTGGCAACATTGATGACAGAAAAAGCACAAGTGGAGGAGCATTCTTTCTTGGAGACTGTTTAGTCTCTTGGCTAAGTAAGAAGCAGGTTTTAGTATCCTTATCTACAGTAGAAGCAGAATATATTGCAGCAGTAGCCAGTTGTACATAGGTATTATGGATGAAGTGAACTCTAGAAGACTTCAAGATAAAACATGATCATCCTATTCCCATACTATGTGATAATACAAGTGCTATAAGTATCTCAAAAAATCTAGTGATGCACTCCAGGACAAAGCACATTCCAATTAAGTATCATTTTCTGAGAGAACAGGTGACAGATAAACAGGTCAGGTTGGAATATGTTACTACAAAGGAACATATAGCAGATATTTTCACTAAGCCACTTTCAAAGGAGACCTTTGAGTATCTTCAAGGAAAACTGGGAGTAAGACTCCCACCCCAGAATTAACCACCTCAAGAGGAGGTGGGGGAGGGGCTAAGCTAAGAGACTCATTCTTAGCCCCGAGCCCCAAAGGTGACCCTTTGCCATTGATGTCAAAGGGGGAGAGATTTGAGTAAGGGGGAGATATTTGGTTTAAGGAGAGAGCATTGAGATAGGGGGAGCAATGTCCCAGGGGGAGTAGAACAAGAAAAAGGTCAAGTGTTTGGTAAAAAGAATTTGGGTTACCATCAATGACAAAGGGGGAGATTGTTGGATATTTTGAGTCCATGAAGTTGTCATTGATGTCAAGGAATGAAGTTGTCATTGATGTCAAGGAATGAGCTATTGATGTCAAAAGGTCAAAAGGAGCAATGCAAGAGGTTGATGATAGATGAGCTCCATAATGTTTATTTTTAAATATTATGTGGAGCATGATTTATAAAATAAAAGGTTTTTCTTTAAAACCAATGGTGGGCAAGTTATAAGGTTTTTCTAAAAACCAAGGAGGCTTTTAGTTTGGTTTAAAAGGCCCAAAGTTTATTTAATTATTAAATTATAATATTTAAATTCTAAAAGAATTTAAATTATTATATTTAATAATTATAAGGCCAAAGTCTAAGTTTGGCACCGACATTTTCGCATGTGAAGATGATGTACTCCCTCCATCGACGTAGGAGATTATTGGAAGGTGTATGGTATTTAAACCATAGCCTTTCCAAAGGCCAAAGCATCCATCCTCATTCACTAATGTTAATGCCTAAGACTCGTGCACATATTTCATAGTGATAGTTCATGCAATGCATGGTTTCCAAAAAGCGAGGGTGAAGGAGCCTTTTGGCTCGTGGGCGCTAAGGAGGTCAAAGTGCGGTAGGCGCTTGGTGGCTCCAAGAGGAGCACATGGCTCACACGGCATGGAAGCCACGACCAAGGTACTCATTGGAGAGAAGTGCCAAGTTCGACTCCTACGCATGCTAAAGTGGTAAACATTTTGATTTTTGATTTAATTTTTGCATGGGCTAAAGTTAAAGTTAGGAGAAATAAGGTGATAGTTTTATTTTGGAGGATTAGCCAAAATTCATAAGGGAAATATTATTAAGTTTTGAAAGGTTATTTTTCTGAGATAGATTTGAGGGTAAAAATATTTTTATCTTAGAAAAGGGGAAAATTATTTTATTGCATTGTTTTACAAGTGAGTTATTTAATAAATGCAATATTAAAGTAGGGAGTCATAAGTAGAGATTGGTTTATTATTTGAAGATAATTTTCTGAAGTGAGTTATGTTAAATATGAATGGTTGAGATGATCTTGTGATGAGTTAGGGTTTTGAAGAAGTGATTAATTAAATATTGTGGTGTTGGATATTATTTTAAGAATGGAGTAATAAGGTGTATTTGTGAGTTATTATATGCTTTGTATTGTTATCTAACCTTCTTGAGATTGGTAAAGTATTATCTATGATTGAGATAGATTTTGAGGTTCCTTCTTCTTCAAGCAAAAAGGTATGGGCACATTCTTCCATGGTTGAGTTGATTGGTTGTTTTTCTGAAAATAAGATTTGGAGTGAAAAGGACTTGGTTAGGTTTCCTTATTGAGTTGTTGAGCTATTGTGAAGTGTTATGCACCTTTTATAAGCATGATATTGGTTTATAAGCATTGTTGTTGAAGTGAGTGGTTGAGTGAAGAACTTGAACTAGGGTTTGAAAAGAACATGAGTATCATTGTTATGTGAGATTGGTTGATAAGTATTGTTGGAAATATTTTGAGTGAGTGTTCATATGCTTGGACTAGGGTTTGTGAGCAAGGATTATTTCATTGAGTGATTGGTTGAGTAGAGTTGGTTGAAGCCTAGTCAAGTGGATGTGTGAAGTGATAGTTCAAGTTCTATAAAATAAATTATTCTATATTCTGAATTGAGTTGAGAAAGAGGTTGGTTGATGAGTGAAGAAGCATATTGAGTCTCTAACAATTCTCTATATGTTTCTAAAAGAGTGATTGAAAGTGATTGAGCATTGTGATGAATGTGAAGCATATTGAGTCTCTAACAATTCTCTTTATGTTTCTATGAGATTGGACAAGTTCTAGTGTGAACTTGTTGAGCAGATTTGAGGTAAGTCTTAGAGAAGACTTGTGGACAGATTTGTGTGAGCTTTTGGAAGCTTACAATATAGATTTGAGGATAAATATTTAGGATAGAATTTGGTACAAATTTGAGGATAGGTTTGTGCCAGATCAGAGACAGAGATTGAGGATAAATTTGTGCTAGACCGAAGGACTGTGTTTAGTGCAGATTTGAGACAGAGCTTTGGAGGTGATAGAGTATAGAGGATGACAATCTCCAGTGGATAGAGATCCATTAGCCAGGGCAGTGAGGATAGGTGTCTTCAGTGGATAGAGATCCATTAGCCAGAGCAGTGGGGGCAATAGTTCTTCTAGAATATCACCAACCAGAGCAAGAGGAGAAAGGAGTTCTCCAGTGGATAGAGATCCATGAACTTGATTAGGGGATTGGTGTCTCCTTTGGATAGAGGTCCATAAACATTGTAGGGAAAGGATTCCCAAGAGAATTTATTTGAGAAAAATTTATAAGAAATATTTTCTCCGTGGAGTAGCCCACATTGGGTGAACCACGTAAAATCATGTCTCTCATGTGTGTGATGCTTTGTGTGATGTTTACTACTTTAATATTGCTTATGTTATCATTTGGATTAAAAATAAAAAGTTTTATCTTATATTGTTCACCCCCCTCTCAGTATAAGCACATGTTCTTCAAAATACTCCATGCAACCAAATTGAATGTCAAAATTATAGCAAGCGCTATGAAATTATCATCATAAAATAGCATTGTATTGACACCCCTTAGAGCTCCACTTGAGAGGATGTTTTGGTCATTGGATTTGTTTTGCAAAAGAGAATGTCCTGGTCATAATGATTCAAATCTGCATTGGATATGAAATACACAATTTTTACACACCTACCACCATGTGTTTTCCTATGGTATAGTGTTGGCCATCTTCATTGGAGGATTGTTATAATTTTAGCCAAAGGAGTTTGCTTCAGTCGTGCCATGTTTTCACTACCGTATGATATAGAGAGTACATCAATTCTAGTGGTGTGATAGATTTACTCTATATCAATTAGCTATGGATGGAAGAAGATCTATCAAAAGGGGAATATTAATCCCAAGATGGTCAAACCCATGTTAATTTGTTGATCGATTACTGTTTGATTGAAGTAATACAAAGGATATATCGTAGCTATGTCGTGTTTAGCATTGCTAAAATCATTTAACGTCACATAGTACCAAGCAAAATAGAGATCATAAGGGAATTTTAGATTATGATCACATAACATGAACAAGATGGATTAAGTAGTTGAATTTTTTATGTATACGATGGCCATTATGGTCTCTAATATATTCCTCCCTTTCATCATTTTGTTAGATTTTATAACAAATGTAGTATTATGCCAAGAAATTGTTCATGGCAATGTCGTCCCATGATTCATAACATAGTTTAAATTGGAGGTGACGACATCATTTGTTCACAGACTTATAGTGAGATCACCATTGATGAAGATGTATGTTAAGTAGCATCAAAATGAAGCCATCTAGCATGTTGAAAATACTGATTAAATCATAATTATTCGATGAATATTAGGTTGAATTTGTTAACCCACATGATTTTGAATGCTCATTATATTTGTAACTCATTATGAAACATGGTTAAGGAGAAACAATATTGACTGTTCATTGGAGAAACTAGTGTTGGTTGACCAATGCATCTATCATGGCAACATCATCATTGGTGGATAGTCTAATTTCACCAAGGTATCAATAATGAAGAGAGCCTTGTAAGTGCACATATTTTACTACAATAAAAATGGCTAAGGAAGCTGCTTCCATGATAGGTAGAATTGACGTCTAGGGTGTGCACATCAAATGTTTTGATTCCATCATAGATAGGAATGAATGATAGATATCAAGGGTATAGTTATAGTTTAATAAGATGAATAAGGCCAAATAATATTGGGGAAATATTGTATTTTATGCCAAGGTGTTGCATGATACACGTATGCTTGCATTTAATCTTATTGAAGGTGCCATCGACCGTTAGCATTAGATGGTGCCTATGAAAGCCTTCATATTCATGCACATGGAAGGACACTATGTCACATCCAATATCCTCTATATTTATAGAGGATTTCATATAAAGTAAATTTTAGGATTAACATACTAATTGGCACTATACCACAACACATCATAAAGGATAAATAAATAGGGCAATTAGAAAAGCATTACAAACAAAATTTTCAATGAATGGAGGGCATTGATTACATGGTGAGAAAGAATATAAATGAGGACATGATGGTTGAATTGAAGCATTAGGAATACAAATTAAAGGAATAATAAATGAAGGGCTTTATTCAAAATTTTTAAATATCCAATGGAATGCACAGGAAAAGGGTCGAAGAATTTTTAAGCGAAGGCATGTTGGAAAATATTTTTTTTAAGAAGCATCTCCTCCCAAGTTGTTGGATTGCACCAAATTTCACCATTGTAATTTGTTGAAGCAAGGTATTCTACAAGTGTATTCATTTAAAATCTTTCATGTTGGCAATATATTGGAAATTCTGATGAGTTTTATGCATGTGTATGGTAGACTCATTTATTTTTCTTAATATATTGTGTTTTCTTGTAGAATATTGCACCACATTAACTTTGGAAAGTGTGAATATGGGTGAAAATAATGTTGGTTTAATGTAGGATATTTGTTTATAAATATTCAATTTGAAGTTTTAAAAGTTTTGATGACTTGTCCTTTTATTTTATTTTCTCTAACCCTAGCCTTTTACATTTTTTTTGTAATTTCATAAAAAAAATTAAAAAATTAAAACCCCCAAAAAGAGAAATCGCAATTTCAAAATTAAATTTCAAATTCTCATTTTATGCAAGTTCACATTCTTAATAAAAATTTGAATTTTAAACATTGTGCAAATTTTCCAAATAAATCATTTAATTTCCTTTTATGCAAAATTTGAAGTGTCAATAAATTTTAATTTTTATTAAAATGAATAATTAATATGGCATAACCAATTTTTACAAGGAAAAGTTATATTCAATCACTTCATTTTTATTTTCAAGCAAATATTAACAAACAAATATAAAATTTGATTAACAAAAGAAGATAAAATTTGCTAAGAAAAGAAGATAAAGTCTAGTTAACAAAAGAAGATAAAATTTGCTTAAAAAAAGAAGATAAAATCTACTTAACAATCGAAGATAAAATTGATTAACAATTGAAGATAAAATCAGATTAAAAATTTGAGATAAAATTGATTAAATCACCTTTTAGAGATTGTTATTTCAAAGTAGATAGTTGAGCAATAATGTCATATTTTCACAAATTCCATGAACAACAAAATCATTGCAAATCAAATCAATACCAAAAATGCCCCTTGTTAATAGGTATATGCTACACTGAGGTATCCAATATATTGTTAATATTTCATATTTTACCAAGCATCACAAGAAATTTTAACATATTAAATAGAACCTTGGGGAAATCACAAGTGTTTCCTTGCAAGAGAGGATATTCGGGAAGAATCTTGACTGTGAGTATATTTTTGTAATTGGGTGAAAATATCACTCAATAGTGCCATAGACCAAGACAAAAGGAGAAGCACCCGTAGGGGTTCACACACTGGTCCTATAGGCCCATAGGGTGGGGTACAATTGAATGTGCCAATCTCGACCAGATTTGTTGACCAACATTTTCAAGATTTTCACTAAGGTTTTATTGGATGCTTTGGCTTGGCCATTGCTTTATGGGTAATATGGAGTAGACCATCTATGTTGGATCTTGTATTTTATGCAAAGCTTGCATATGTCCTTATTTTTAAAACAAGTACCATTATCTAAAACAATAATTGAAGGGATCCCAAATCTACATATGATTTGGTTGAAGATGAACTTGGAAACTTGGACCCCTATGCAGGAAGCTAAAGGCATGGCTTCAACCCACTTAGTAAAGTATTCAGTCACCATTATGATGAACTTATGGCCATCAAAAGAGATAGGATTAACCTTCCCTATAATATCAAGGCCCCACATAGAGAAGGGCCAAGGAGAAGAGATGGCCCAAAGTTCTTGGGAAGGAGCATGGACAAGGTTGGCATGGCGTTGACATTTGTCACATCGATGAACAAAATTGCATGCATCCTTTTCCATGGAAGGCCAATAGTAGCCCATTTGAAGGAGCTTCTTGGTAATAGCATTGCCACTAAAATGACCTCCACATGATCCTTCATGTACTTCACTAAGGGTGAGCTTGGACTCTTCAACATTAAGGCATCTTAAAAGAATTCCTTCAAAAGATCATCGATATAAGGTATTACCCAAGATAACAAAATGAGTGGCTCTCTTACGTAAAAGCCTATGCTGATTTTGGTCCAAGTTGTCAGGAGCTGAGCCATTTTGGAGGAAATTTTGAATGTCTGCATACCATGGCTCAGACGACGTATCTCCAATAGCGAAGACATCTAATGGTGTAATACTGGATTCTAATGAAGCAGGTTCTTGAAGTTGTTGGATGATTATGGTAGCATGATCATCTTCTAACTCCAAGGGGATTAATGAGGCAGTTGCTGCCATAGCATCCATAGAACGATTACTAGAACATGGAATGGACTCGATAGTGACTTTTTCAAACAAGGAGATGAGTTTGAGGATAAACTCCCTATAAAGATGAAGCTTCTCATCATGAGTTTGATAAACATTATTGATTTGATTAACCACAAGTTGGGAATCCCCAAAGATAGATAGGACCTTAATTTGCAATGCTAAAGCTACATGCAGACCAAGAATCAAAGCCTCATATTCCATAGTGTTATTGGTGCAAGAAAACTAGAGTTTGAATGATAGAGGAATCAATTGCTTTTGAGGTGACACTAGTATGATGCCAGCACCAACACCACTCATACAATGAGCTCCATCAAAGAATAAGGACCAAGAGTTGGAGCAATCGACTTCTAGGCTAAGACACTCATCAGGAAATTCCACTGTAAGGGGATGAGCAGATTGGAGAGGAGCAACAGTGAGTTGATTAGCTATGACTTGTCCTTTAATGGATTTTTAGCCAATAAAGGTCAAATCAAACTCACTAAGGGCAAGGACCCATTTTGTAGCTCATCCCGATAGGTAAGGTTTGCTCATCAGATAACGAAGTGGATCAAATTGGGCAATGATGAAGGTCTTATGATTTATCATGTAGTGATGTAGCTTTTGTGTAGAGAACACAATAGTAAGATAAATACTTTTCAAGGGGTGTAGTGAGTTTCATAACTCACCAAGGTCCTACTAATGTAATAGATGGCTCACTCTTTCTTATCATCATCATGTTGAGTGAGTAATGCCCCTAAGGCATGAACCGTGGCTGATATATAAAGGATAAAAGGTCGATCTGGCATGGGTGGAATGAGTACTCGATGGTGTGGTAAGATAGTGCTTGAGGGCCTCAAAGACCTTTTGGCACTCATCATCCCAATGGAAGGGTGTACCTTTCTTAAGGAGTTTAAGAAAGGGTTGACATTTATCAGCTAGTTGGGCAATGAAGTGATGGATAGCTTGAAGTTTTCCTTGTAGGCTATGAAGCTCGATAATATTGGAAGGTGGTGGCATATCTACAATGGTAGATATTTTAGTAGGGTCTAACTCTATACCCCATATAGACACAATGAATCCCAACAATTTTCTAGATGTGACACCAAAGACACATTTGTCAGGATTAAGACAGACTTTATATTCATGAAGTCTATCAAATATTCATCTTAAGTCAAATATATGATAATTAGGATCAATAGAACATCCTATGATGTCATCCATATAGTCTTGGAGAATGTCATGCATCATATCATGGAATATGTAGGTCATAGCACGTTGATATGTGGCACCTACATTCTTTAAACCAAAAGGTATTACTTTCCAACAAAAGGTGCCCCATGGTGTAATAAAAGTAGTCTTAGCTTGATCCTCCGGTGTGATGCAGATTTGATTATATCCTAAAAAGCCATCCATAAGGGATAACATCCCACTCCTAGCTATAAAATCAATAATTTGATCCATGTTGGGGAGGGGGAAGTCATATTTAGGACAAGCAGAGTTGATGTCCCTAAAATCTGTGCATATTCTGATTTTACCTTCCTTCCTAGCTATAGGAACAATGTTGGATATCCAATCAGAATAATCAATGGCTTGGATAAAATCAATATCTAAGAGCTTTTGGAGTTCTTCCTTGACTAGAAGGGTGACCTTAGGATGCATCTTCCTAAGATTTTGTTTAACCAATTTAGCATCAGGTCAAACCACTAAATGATGCATGACGATGGATGGGTCAAGACCAGGCATATCTACATAAGTCCAAGTGAAGACATCGGGATACTCTATCAAGAGATGAGTGAGCTTGGTATGCTTCTCTTCATCCAAGGTAGTTCCTATCTTAAGGATGCATGGATTGGCATCAATGTCAATGTTGAGCTTCAAAGTATCCTCGATTAAAATGTGAGAGTCTCTTTCAAAAGAAGAAGAGTAGGTGAGACACCCATTTGCTTGAGGTCTTCTAGAGATAAATCAACACATTCATCTTGTGAACTAGATGCTTCGACATGTACTATACACAGGATGGATCCATTAAAAAAGAAACAATTATGTATGATCTCATTGTGTGTTATGTCACAAAAGACATCCCCTTCCACACACTCATCAAGGGTCATGATTAACTCAGGATGTATCAAGGAAAGCATGTTGCAATAAATGTTAGAGGGAGAAGGGGGTCCCTCATCTTCTTTAGTCCACTCCAAGTTTTGATGACTTTCTAGAAATTTAGCATAAGTAATCAAATGGTCATCATCATCAAAAGGTAAGGGTTGGTTCTTCGTAGGGATGTAGCCGATGCCACATCATCCAGGCCAAGAATCAATTTCAAGTGGCTCATGTATACCATTTTGTAGGAGACCTAGACCTTACCTATATAGCCCATGCTACACAAGATTTTTTTAGGGAGTGGATATTTATCGGACAAGTAGCAATGGGAAAAAGTATTTTCTTCAATAATTAGATTTTTGCCAATGGTGACTCTATCTATGGCATATCCAACAAAGATAAAAGTACAACTACCAATATGTACAATGTCTCCTTTCTTGTAAGGTAATCCCATAGTGCATGGAGATGGTGGTAGTTGAGAAAGAATAAGAGAATATTGGATGGAAAAATTCTCATGGTTAGGTGATGGTGAGGTGATGGTCAATTTGGCAAGTGATTGGTCCATGAGAGAATAAGATGTGGAAGGTGATGGGTCAATTGTATGAGAAGAATGAAGTGTATTAGAAGAATGTGAATGATGGTTGGAAGTAGGTGGATGAGATGAAGAAGGTTGCTTAGGTGTAGATGAAGAGGGACAATGGATAGAAGGTGCCAATGATGACAAGGAAGGATAGAATGGAGAACCAGATGGCTCAACCATTGCACAATACTCAAATGGTCATGGGTCACCATGGATGGTGACAAGTTGATTCTTGAATTCAAATTTAATACATTGATGCAATATGGATGGGACTGCCTTCATAGCATGAATCCATGGATGCCCCAAAAGGATATTGTATGATGTAGTACAAGGTACAACATAAACACACGTGTCAAGAATTTGAGGGTTGACCTAAAGTGGGATAGATATCATGCCACAGGCTTCTTGGGATTCATTATTGAAGGCTTTGATGATCAAATTCAGATTTTCTTAGGTCCTCATATTTAAAACCAAACTTTTTAAAAAAGTCATATGTGCAAATGTTGAGAGAGGACCCATTGTCTATTAACACCCGTTTGATAAGAACATCTCCAATCATTGTTGTGATGTAAAGAGGGTTGTCACTCTATAAACTATGAGGAGGGATATCTTCATCATAAAAGTCTATATGATCAACCCTATGAGAAGCCACAATATTAATTATAGAAGTGGGATGAATATCTTGTGGTACCATCATTTGACTCAAAGAGTTCATCAATTCCTCCCTATGGATGGGGGAAGATTGAAGAAGCTCCAAGAGAGAAATATTGGTAGGTGTATGGGCGAGTTGATATTTTATATCGAAGGGTGGATTTTATTGAGGTTTGGTTGCATTATTGCTTTTTTGTGGTGCCCTCAAAACCAAAGGAGGCTTAGAAGGGCCACTTGGTTGTGGTGAAGGTGATTGAGATGGGGTTGTTGATTGTGGAGATTGTTGTGAGGGTTGAGCTTGAGCCTATTGTTAGGTCATGGCCCCAATCATACCAACTATATCATTGGGTGGTGGAAGAAGTTGGAGAAGGATGGGAGGAGAAGGTGAAATGGGTTGAATAGGATGGTTCCTATGAGGTGTTGATTGTTCTAATGGAAGCAAGTGGTGCATAGGAGGGTGGATTGGTAAGAGATTGACATATGGACCATTTGGAACAAAAATATCTATGATAGGCATCATGGGAGCAGAGTCCTCCTCCAAACTATTGGAGGTGACTAAAATGGTGTTGGATTGGGTGTTTGACTCACCTTCAGAATGATCGAAAGATAAAGATTGATGAGCTTTCTCTTGGTCTTTCTCGATGGTAACAATAGAATGTGAAGGCACAAGTGCATTTGATGGAGATTGTTGTTTTGGGACACTACTAATCATACCTATATAATATTCTGGAGGAGGTACATTTTGATAGTTTACCTGATGTACTAATTGTTTTCCATGATTAGGTAATGGATGCTGAAAAATCTCTAGGTCTTGATTTGCAGTTTGTGCTTGTTGCACAGGAGGTTGAGTAGTTGTTGGAGGGTCAAAATTCATGGAAGAACCCTCTATAACTAACCGACCATTGTCGATTAAATCTTGTACCAAATGTTTCAACCTCTTGCATGAATTTGTCAAATGTCCATCAACCCTATGGAAATCATAGTGTTGTCCTAGTTTGTACCAATCAGCCATGGTATCGGGTTGTCTAATTTTAGGCAACTCTATCATGCCTATCTCCAATAGTTGTTTGAGGACCATGGACAATGGTTGATTAAGTTTGGTAAAATTACATGGTGGGGGTTTTTGAGGAGCCTTTAATATCATTTTCTTCAAGATATTGGCAGTATTAACATTTGGAGAAGGTCTAGTGTCTGTGACTCCATCCCCCACTACATGTTTGTTCTTGTATTAATTTTTGGATGTCCTCTCTTCTTTCTTTTTTATTTGACCTCTTCTAAGAAGAGCCTACTCCACTCTTCTAGCTAGGTCAATAGCTTGATCGAAAGAGGTCACAGTAGCAGTCTCTAGTTCATAGGAGAGTTGTTCTTGTAAATTCCCAATGAATATTTCCAACATCTCCCTAGGAGGTAAGGTGAATTTAATTTCCCCACTACCTTTCTCCATCATGCTAGGAACTCTGAGAAGCTTTCTTCTTTTCCTTGTTTTAGATTATACAAATCTTTGATGGTTACATGCCTCTCAATGTAAGCCCCAAATTGATAGACAAATAGTTCATCCATTTCCTCAAAATTTCTCAAAGAATGGGTAGGCAATTGATAATACCATTCTAAGGCCATGCCCCCAAGACTTTTTGGGAATATCTTTAGCAGTAGCATGTCATCATAGGTGATATCATGACATGTCATCCTAAACATTCTCAGATGTTCTATGGGATCCTCGGTCCCCTTGTAGATGGGTAAGATAGGCATGGGAAAGTGCTTAGGGTAAGGCCTAGCAACAATAATAGGATCCAATGGCTGATTGCACATCTCTTTGTAGTTGTAAGTGGGGTGATAGGGGTCAATATGATCCAATCATGTAGCAAGTTGTTTCACTATCACCTCTAGATGTTGTGTTTGAGGATTGTTGATGGATGGTGCTACTACATTCCCAAAAGAGGGATAGTAGGTAGGTTGTGAGGCATGATATGGGTGCATGGTGGGAATGGTGACACTATTATGAAAAGGATTTGAAAAAGAAGCATTGGCTTGTTGAAATGGATATGTCATGTTGAAAGAAGAAGATGGAAGTGGTTGTGATGGCAATAGTGGTGGGAAAGAATAAGGAAGGGAGAATTGTGGAGGAATTGGTTGGGAGGAAAAGGATGAAAGAAGAGGAGGTTGTGATGAGGAAGATGTTAATGGTAGATGAAATTGTGGAGGGGGTTGATTACAATCAATCAATGTAGTTTGTGGAATTCCCCGACACTGACGGTTGTGGAAGTAGCATAAACAGGTTGGTGTTGGATAGGAGGGGTAGCATTGTACAATGGATTGATGTATGTGGTGTGGTGTGGTGAAGCTAGGTTGTATGAAGCTTGAACCAAGGGTGCATTAGGGAGAAGATGAGAAAAAATAGGGTGAAGGTGAGAAGCTTCACCCCTTGCAAGGCAGGCTTGTTCTTCTATGTCTCAGCCGAAAGTAGCATGATTATTCTTTAAAAACTCCCAAAAGTGTTTGAGGGACTTGAATGAAGCACATCCATCGACCCATTTTATAGGATTGAGTCCATTTTTATTTTCCTCATGTTATATGGGTTCAATGTTAGGATTTTCTTTATCAATTTCATTATTTGTAGGACCCATAATTTCCTTACCATTCCTAAGAGTCATGGTCATGTTTTGAAAAGAATGAAAGAAAATAATCACTTAAAGAATATGTCACACAAAATATTTTTCCTTATTTTACTGATTAGAATCACAAATGGGTAAGAAAAAGACTTTCACTCTTTAGGATTCCCTTGTTCTTGATTAATCTTGTTTATGTGACTAAATTATTTCAAAAAATTTATTAATGTGGTCTTGATTAGTGAAAAGGAAGAATAGATGATGAAAATAAGGATTGCTCTTCCAACCAAAATCCTCTCTCAAAGTTATCCCAAAGCCATCTAGTCTTAGTCATCTAGCTGTCCCAGGAGTAGGAGGTGTACACCACTTAATACCCAACTTTAACAAGTTGGAGGGTTCAACCTCAAACCCTCACCAAAACTTGACACCACCTGATGCCAAGGGTGGGATGGAACTAGAACGAGGTCATTAGTATGGTTCATCAATGGAAAAACCAAAAGAGGGAGAATGAAAGGAAGAGAAGTGTGTAATAAATATTTGAACCCTTAATGCATGATTTCACGTCGGGTTCACCAAAGAATGTAGAGGGAAAAATTTGCACCCCTTTCCCTCTAGGTAAAATGGATCCATGCCTAAAATGGGGATGGGATGTTTGCACACCTACACCTCGATGTGAGGGGTACCTAGTGGTGTACCTCCTTTGGTGAGGTTGAATGGATTTAGGTTCACCAAGAAGTATTTATAGACTACTTCTAAGTCTAGCCAAGGATGTTTGTTTAAATGTGTTCTTTACCTTGCAAACACCTAAGTTTGAGCCAAATGCAACTAGAACTTAAACTATATGCAATTTTAACTTTCCTTGAAGATACAAACAAACAATTTCTAAGCTACATGCATTTTTAGATTTTGTTCTCAATATTTTGGCATTTTGAATCTTTTCATAGGAATTAAAAATAGAAACATGACACTGAAAATCAGAAGTATGAAACTAAAACAAGCTTGGCAGAACACCTACCTAGTTTGGATGCTTGCTTAGAGTGATTTCATGGCCTGTAAGCGAATTCATGGCTTTTAAATTGATTTCATGAAACTCAGAGTGTGAATTTGCTGAAAACCTACAAATAATTCCACAAAACACTACAAATTTTGATCAATGTTTGGGGACCTACTTAGGCCATTGTATAACTGAGCTTGGAGGCATAGTAATCAAGTCCCCTTGGTTCTTTTAGCAAACCATTCATAAACAATGTAAATCGTTGACCTTTTGGGAATAAATGCAAGAGCAAAGATGAAATGACATAAATAGTGTAGAAAGCAGAATGCTAATAGAAGCAAAATGATCTAAATGCAATATGCAAAGTGAGATAGTACTTTTGGAGACAAATATTTTATTCCAAATACTTCTTCCTTAAAAAATTCTACGGTATTTAATAATACTACTAAGGTTGTAAGACTATTCCTTATTTCTCCTTTTAATTATAAAACCTTGAGTATAAAGCAATAATTAACTTACCCTCAATATAATGCCTTGTATCCTTTGCAAAGGTTATAGGTAAGATTAAATATTTATTACCTCTTTAAATTAGCACTCCAATGGCTTACTTAATTTTGTGCAACCTGCATTCTCATGATGATCTCCTTCCAATGTGATGCATTCAATGCTCTTTGTGCTCAAAATACAATGCTAAGATTATGAGTTTCTCTTTACTTCTATGTAATATTTAAGCCCTAATATTTGGCACTTTAATTTTTTCTTGTATAACTATTATTGATCAATGTTCTCTAAGCTCATTGTTGACCCTTCAACTATGCCTTGACTCCTTGAATATGCACCAATTTCTAGCATACCATTTTCTCTTCTTAACTATGTATTACTACATTACTATGAATGTTTTATTTTTTGTGTTCTTCTTGAAATATCCTTTAATGCAATTGAGATGCATTATAAGAGAATATTATTCATTTCCTTCTAACATGACACTTGGTATTTGATTTGGTTCTTGTGCGTTACGTAAATATTATCACCATATTTCTAGTGTGATAGTTAACATTAGATTTGGTGTTATTCTTGAGGATATGTTACATGATAATTGAGGTTATGCTTCTTCTATGGCATATAGATAATCCTTAATAGTTGATGCTTTGTATTATTGATGACACATGTCCTTTTATTCCTGTAGCACTTAATATAGATGTTACAATTTGCTCTTTCTTGATAACATTCACATTATCATTGCACTTACTTTTGCAATGACTATTTCACTTTCTATGTGCTTAGAATTTCCTCTTGATGGTTGGCATAATATGATTAATGTTCCAAATGGTATATTGCACCCTAATTACTTTACGTATGGTTGCTATATTATTTAATGCTTCTCTTTTTTTATTTATACTAGCTGCAACCCAACCATTATTTTGAATGATGCTACTCTTTGCACTATCCTCTTTTTAATGACCTTTGAAATACACTTTTGTGTAATCCTAATTAGTGCTCATTGGATTTTGAAACTCTATATCAACTCTATTCTTAGTTGTGGCACTATAGGTAACATTATTTGCTAGTATTTGCAGCTCCTATTCATTGCTTCTTGATGATAGTGGTGGTTTCTCTTTATTTTTTTGAATTTTAGCAAAAACCCCTTGCAAGGACACCTTGGTCTAAGAAACCATGACCAGGGAGTTCTACACCATTAAAATCACCCAAGAGTCATGCCTAACCCTGACTACACCAACATTATCAACTGGATTTTGGGTACCCAATGTACGTTTGGTAGGGTGGATATTCGAACCAAGGACCTCCCTTGGAGGATTGCCCTACCCTCTCCAAATCACCTAAAATATGTGGGTTGGCAATTCCTCTTTGTTGCCCTAGTGATTCTTGGTTGAATGGTGGTGGTACTCTGGATATCCATCCTTGATGAAAGTTGTAGTTCCTCTTCATTGCTCTAGTGATTCTTCCACTTATTTTTTGGTTACTCAATCTTGGCAATTGTTGATCTCATATTCTTGATGGCATTATTACCATGTTACTTAGATACTTGCTTGGTGTCTTTCTATATAAAGGGCACTACTCTTGATTTCTTACCTACTTCTATATATAGTTGAAGAGAACACTAACTTTTTCCTTCCAAATGCTTACCTCTCTATGCATTCAACCTTTACCTCCACTTCCATAAAATGGTGGTTCTCTACATTTCCTCTTTGTCAACTCTTCTACTATGTCTCTTTCTTGGTGCAAAATTGTAATTCTTGGTGATATTTTGTGTGGTGACTCCAAGCTTCTAAATCACACCAAAACCTTACATTTTTGATATCTTAGTATATCCAATATTTGCTATACAATTTTGGCTTGTTTTTCTTTCCAATAAATAATAGGAATTTGATATTCTATTTTCTTTTATATATCTAACTTCTCTTTATTTTTTTCCAGGTTTTAACTCCTTGTAAATGCTATATTCTACACCCCTAAAGACATAAAATTGAAACCATTTCTCTTGCAATTTTAAACCTCAATTTTCATGCTTTTAATGAATTAATAATTAACTAAATATGAATGTTCAAATAAATAACTTTTTACACAAATGTTACATACCTTTTGATTTCTTTTTGTAGCTTTATTTCATGGTGATTTGGTTCACCTATTTTCTACCTCAAATTTGTGAAATTTGTAGCTCTCCTTTCTTGAAATTGTTAATCTAGAAACTCTTATTGCTATCCAAATCATCTAATAAACTCCTTCAACTTACTACCTACTCTAGCTTTAAATTATTGAATCCTTCTCCTTTTGGGCTTGTTATTATATGGTAATAATTATCCCAAATACTTCTTTTCAAGAGTCTCTCCTACTTGCAATCTCCTACCTCAAGTTTTCTTCAAGTTGCCCTTGTGGCTCTGATACCATTGTTAGCTTTTGATACTATATATTAAAGGAAATTCAACCATAATTACTAGAATAAACATGCAATGTTATAACTATGATAATTTCAATCTAATATGCAAGTAAATAGCATGATATACTTTTGAAATAACTCATAAAGTAGCCATCAATGAAATCTCATGAAAATAAAACAAGAAAATTAAGTCTACTAATGCAAGCTATAAGCAATTCTTTTTTGACACATTACAATGCTTAGTCACACATATATAGTAGTATATGAATTTTCGCTTACCTACTCTAAGGGCATATGTATACTATGCATGAAGGACACTTATGCACATGCACACCTAACTATACAACCATTATTATAATCTAAAATGTACCCATGGTATTACATTAATATGTACCAAATGATGTAATATTCTCTAACACTTCACTACCTTATTCATCCTCTCCTAAGAAACATTTATATTTTTAAAATATATCAAACCCATCTACATAGGTACTAGTTATAGTACTTGTACAAATTTATAACCCCATGGATTCCCTTTCTATCTCTTTTTTATAGAAAGAAGAAACTTGACAACCCTAGAATTTTTACAACCTCTTTTCTATCAAAGACCTTATTTATTAAATCTCATACTACTTTCCTACTACCTTAGGGATTTTGGAGTATTTAGTAGTGGAAAAAACAATTCATCCAATAGAAGTAGGATCTATTATTGCAATTGGTAGCCATGATCCAATTAAAATTCCACTTTGGTCCACAAAATAAAATATTATTAGCATTAGGAAAGACCCATTGTAACGACCAAAAAATAAATAAACAAAACAAACAAAAAAATAAATAATTCTTTGTTTTTTGACTAAGGAGAGGGGTTCATAAACCCCTAACTAACCTTAGATCAACTTAATGTTTAACAACCCCTGAGTTTCTTAAGAACTATACCACACAAGATTCCCCTCACGTAATTCCCTTCTGCATAGGTGTATTTAATGTCATGCACATAAGTCCATCCATATCATCATTCTTGATGAGCTAAAATTACCACCCTCAATCATTAGAAGGTGTACACACACATATCCATATTCCACACAAACCATTATGTGTGGGTATGCTACATGCACTATGAGTTAAGCTATCAATATTGTCTCTCAATAAGCTATATTAACTCACGTATGATCTTCTAAACCTAGTTACCAATCTCCCTAAGGGAGTATCAAGCCCTTAGGTTAACCTCTAAGTTCACCCTAGAACTTGTTACTGAATTATATAAAATTCAATCAAAAAATAATATAAAGAATGGGTCTAGATACTAAATATAACAAAACATGAATCATTAAACAAGCAAAAGATAACTGAATCAATAAGCAATGAGTAAAGGATAACATGCAATAGAAATATATAAATACAATCACATTCAATAATAAAATACAAGATACATTAGTCACATTGTTCACTTATTATATAAGTATGTATGGTAAACCCCATACCTTCAAACAATATTTTTACACTAATTCAATTAGGGAAATCTCCCACAAATCTAATTTATTGCATAATTAATAAATATGTAAGGTAGAGAACAAACTTGTGCATTGGTCCATATTATGAATTTGGTCCTCCTACTCTTTCTTTGATCAAGTGAGGATAGTAGGGGATCAGGACACTCATGGATCAGGATAGACATGCTTCTAAATGCATTTGTTTATTTTATTGTCAAATTGCAACTATACAAATAACCCAAGCAATTCAAATTACCAAATCATAATTGATATCATAGAAACTACTCTTTCTATTTTCCCTCTCATATACTCATGAGAGTTATTCAACCATGCACCAAGCCATATTCTTTACTTGCAATAAATTATCTAACCCTTACTTAACAATTAAAGTACCATAACGTTAATTGCTAAATAATCTAGGTTATCACATATTATTCAATTAAAACCAACTAATTTAATCCTCAAATAAAACTCTTTCTTCATTTCATAAATTAAAGTCACATACCCTTAATTCACAAAATAAACCATAATCACATTCATTATCCAATTAAATCCAACTACTTTAATCTTCAAATAAACCTCTTTCTTCATTTCATAAATTAAAGTCTCATACCCTTAATTTATAAAATAAACCACATTCATATTCATTATCCAATTAAAGACAACTACTTTAATCTTCAAATAAACCTTTCTTCATTTCGTATATTAAAGTTCCATACCCTTAATTTACAAAAAAACCATAATCACATTCATTATCAAATAAATCCAACTACTTTAATATTCAAATAAAACTCTTTCTTCATTTCATAAATTAAAGTCCCATACCCTTAATTTATAAAATAAACCACATTCATATTCATTATCCAATTAAAGCCAACTACTTTAATCTTCAGATAAACCTTTTCTTCATTTCATAAATTAAAGTCTCATACCCTTAATTTAAAATTAAACCACATTCATATTCATTATCTAATTAAAGTCAACTACTTTAATCTTCAAATAAACCTTTTCTTAATTTCATAAATAAAAGTCTTGTACCTTTATTTACAAAATAAACAACATTCATAATCATTATCCAATTAAAGCCAACTACTTTAATATTCAAATAAAACTTTTCTTCATTTAATAAATTAAAGTCACATACCCCTAATTTACAAAACAAATCATAATCACATTCATTATCCAATTAAAGAAAGATAGTAAATATTCTTCTCTATCATTACTCTAAATCTACACTTTTAGATAATGAAATCTCATTTAAAGCTTCTACACTTTCATTACCCTAAAATCTACAATTTTAGATAATGAAATAACATTTAAAGCTTGTACACTTCCACTACTCTAAAAATCTACAATTTTAGATAATGAAATAAAATTTGAAGCTTCTACACTTTCATTACCCTAAAATCTACAATTTTAGATAATGAAATAACATTTAAAGCTTGTACACTTCCACTACTCTAAAAATCTACAATTTTAGATAATGAAATAAAATTTAAAGCTTGTACACTTCCATTACCCTAAAATCTACAATTTTAGATAATGAAATAACATTTAAAGCTTCTACACTTTCATTACCCTAAAATCCACAATTTTAGATAATGAAATAACATTTAAAGCTTCTACACTTTCATTACCCTAAAATCTACAATTTTAGATGATGAAATAACATTTAAAGCTTCTACACTTTCATTACCCTAAAATATACAATTTTAGATAGTGATATAACATTTAAAGCTTCTATAGTTTTATTACCCTAAAATCTATAATTTTAGATAATGAAATAACATATACTAAGCTTCTTCTACACAGTGATTAGCCCTCGGTTTCTATAATGAAGGGAGGACAAACCATCACAAGACAGTTTGTAAAGCAAGGTTGATAAGGTGCATCCATGGCGGTTCTTGTCCTGCAGAAGTCTAAGATGCAGATGGAGTGTTTAGAGTCTCCACGGTGTCAATGGCAGTTGCGACGTGGTCGGGTCATCCATGGTCAAGTGACAATCAAAGCAAATTCCAATTATAACTATGAATAATAAGGGAAGGGTTTACCTCTAGTGCATAGGTAGATGTTATACCCTAATATCCTCCTATTTTCAATATGTCCACTCTTACAAAAAATGGTTTAGTTATTAGGAGCAGTGATCATGGCAGTAGGTAAGGTTCGATATAAACAACCAGCCCAACAATAAGATGCTATAACAACTAGCCAATAATTAAGGTACTAATACAACTAGCCAAATAGTAAGGTGCTTCTACGACCAGCAAAACATCAAGGTGCTTATATGACCAACCAAACGGTAAGCTACTTCTACAACCAGCCAAATAGCAAGGTGCTTATATGACCAACCAAACAGAAAGGTGCTTATACGACCAACCAAGCAGTGAGGTGCTTGTATGGCCAGAAAAATGGAAAGGTTATTATATGACTATAATATTGCTATGAATTTGATATGGTTAACAAGAGGATGGATAAAAGACCATCTCACTAATTATTGCATAAACGCTCAAGGAGTGGTTTACTATAGCTTTAGGATTTGACACAGAGGTGAGAGCTCACAACCCGATATCAATTGAACCAATGAAAGAAATTTATTTAAACATATCTAAGTAATACAAGTCCAACCTGGTACGTTCATTGCTAGTCATTCACCCGAGTCACCCAAATAGATGCACATCATCCACTCCTTCCTCTCTACTCTGTTTTATTCTCTTCACTTTGATTTTTTATTTCCTCTTGTTGTGTTCTCCATTTTTCTTACCTTACTTCCCTATTCATGTTCCTTCTCCTTGGTTTACGTCCCTGCCTACCCACCATTACTATCAAACCACATCCATCAGGTAGTAGGGTGATCATACCTCCTTCCTCTTCCCAAGGTGATTGCCATAAATAAGCCATCCCCTCATGTTAGAGGGAGCTTCACATAGCTGGTTTGATCAAACTTCCAAAGGGTGACCTATCCCATTTATCATAAGGTAGTCTTATCACATTTAAGCCCTGTGGATTGATCGCTCGTATTTCAATGGCTTCCCACCAATTCAACTAGTTAAGGCCTACCCTCTATGAGTTCAATGGATTATATTTTCTTTTCTATTTAAAATAAGAGTTCTGCATTGCTTAAATAAATCAATAATTTATTTAAATGATCTTTCTTTATTTTAAAAAACCAAAGATATGCTATTTAAATAAATCAACCACTTATTTCAAATAACATCCATTTGCTATTTAAATAAATCAACCATTTATTTAAAACAATATATTTTTGCTATTTAAATAAATCAACCATTTATTTAAAACAATATCTTTTTTGGTATTTAAATCAATCAACCATTTATTTAAAACAATATATTTTTGCTATTTAAATAAGTCAACCATTTATTTAAAACAATATATTTTTTCTATTTAAATAAATTAACCATTTATTTAAAACATATTTTTTTCTATTAAATAAATCAACCATTTATTTAAAACAATATATTTTTGCTATTTAAATAGATCAACCATTTATTTAAAATAATATTTTTTTGTTATTTAAATAAATCAACCATTTATTTAAAACAATATCTTTTTGCTATTTTGATTATCAAGTCATACAAGGAGTTATGAAGACAACCTATTCATTCATAGCTCATAGATTATTAAGGTAATTAGTGTTGAAGTAAAAGATAATCATGCATGTGCAATAAACAATGAGGGAGTCTTTCCATCAATCTAGTCACCTGTCCCAATATCTAGAACTTATGATAGCTACTAGACCATTAGTCTAGGGATCAAGGTAGCTAGCTATTGACGATTATCCCTAACCAAATGCATACCTATATGAAGGTATTTATTTGTGTTACCTTCAATTTGCCTATTCATCACTTCTCCAGCCTCAAGTACCCTTAGCTTTGGTGGATAACTAAACTTCTTCCACTTATGAGCATACCTGATCCTACACATTGGCATTTTGTTAGCAGTATCACACTCTTTAATATCTAATAGTATTGCATAGTTGCTTAATTGCATAAAATCGAATATTAAAGCATCACCAGTTAATACATTATTTTTCCATATTCAAAAGTCCATCTGGTAGGTTCATGACACCCATTCATAGAAAAAATTTAAAATGAAATGATATAGTAGGATTGGTGAGTGGCAGTGAAAGGCCTAGATTTAATAAATGTAGAGGAAAAAGATAAAATTAAGCTCAGGCAAGAGGTAAATAAAATAATTATTGGTAACTATGAAATCTTAAGATTGAAATTAAGGGATATAGAAAGGGAACTAGAAATGGTAAAAAAAAATTGAATGACTCTTAGGAAAAGACTAAAAAACTCTAGAAACAAGTATATGAGCTAACTAAGCATCCAAAAAGGTATCCTATAGATCCTCTTTCAAAAAATAAACAAATTAGGATCCTCTCAAGAGAAATGATTAAACAAGATACTGAATTTTGTTAGGAGAAATAGGATATCCAGAGGAAGATAAAAAATAAAGAAATGAAATGTCAAAATATTGAAAAGTTCATAAGAGAAATCAATGATAGCTATTGGGATGAAATTATCAACATGGTGATGGAATTTGAGAAGGATGACCCATCGAGGAGGGGTCCATCCAAGAACAAGTTTCTATGGAGGTATTTGCTTATGAAAATCTCCATACATAGAGTTTTGGAAATGGTGAGGATTCTCCTCGCTTGTTTAGAAATGATGACCAAATTCAACAAGCCCACCTTCCTAAATCCTAAGCCACCTTGGATATTTCTACGATAAACTTTATCCTAGGTGACTAGTGAAGAACACATGCTTATACTAAGAGGGGGGTGAACAATATAAGATCACTTTTTACTTTTTTTTCCAATAAATATTATGCAATGTATAGATAGCAATATCAATAGCATAAATCAAAGCAATGCATAAATCACCACACACAATAGAGACATCAATTTAACATGGTTCATACAATATGGGCTACTCCACGGAGAACATATTTCACTAAAATTTTCTCAATCAATATCTTGGGAATCCTTTCCCTATTACAATGCTTATGGACCTCTATCCAAAGGAGACACCAATCCCCTAATCAAGTTTGTGGATCTCTATCCATAGGAGACACCAATCTCCTTTGCTCTGGCTAGTGATCTTATGGAAGAACTACTGCCTCCACTGTAGTGGCTAATGGACCTCTATTCACTAAAGACTCCTGTTCTCACTAAAAAGATATATCCTCACTACCTTGTCTAATGGATCTCTATCCACTGTAGACAGTCATCCTCTATACTCTATCACTTCCAAAGCTTTCTCTCAACTCTGTCTCAAATTTGCACTAAACACGATCCTTCGATCTAGCACAAATATGCTCAATATCTATATCTGATCTAACACAAATATATCCTTAAATATGCACCAAATTTTATCCATAAATCTGAACTAAACATAGTCCTTCAGTCTAGCACAAATATGTCCTCAATATCTATCCTCAATACTTAACACAAATCTTGACTTAGACTCAAATCAACTCTACTAGATCTGCCCCAAACCTTAACTCAAGGTTTGAACAAATCAATCAATCAACTCTACTCATAAGTCTTATCAAATACTTACCTCAAATATGCCTTGTAAGCTTCCACAAAATCTCACACTAATATTTCCACAAGTCCTCTCTAGAACTTGTCCAATCTGCTCAACAAGTCCTCACTAGAACTTGTCCAATCTACTCAACAAGTCCTCACTAGAACTTGTCCAATCTACTCAATAATCTCTATCCTCAATTTTGTATTGTAAGCTTCCACAAAAGCTCACACCAATCTTTCCACAAGTCTTCTCTAAGACTTACCTCAAATATGCTTCAAAAATTCGTCACTAGAACTTTTTCAATCTCATAGAAACATATAGAGAATTGTTAGAGACTCAATATGTTTCACATTTACAAAAATGCTCAATAACTTTCAATATCTTTTTTTACCACATAAATATATAAAGAATTGTTAGAGACTCAATATGTTTTACACTTACAAACACTCAATATCTTTCTCAAATCATTTTAGAATATAGAACAATTTTTTCACAAAACTTAAACTATCACTTCAACACATTCACTCAACTAATCTCAATCACTTCCACTCAACCAATCACTTCAAAAATAATTCTTATCAAGTAATCCTTATATAGAAATGATACTCATGATATTTGCAAACACTATGTCAAGTTCTTCACTCAACCAATCACTTCAACAACAATTCTTATCAAACAATTATTACACAACAATGATATTCATGATCTTGAAAACCCTAGTTCAAGATAGTTCACCACTTCACATAACAATGATACTCATGTTATTGCACAAACTCTAGTTCAAGATAGTTCATAACTTCACATAACAATGATACTCATGTTATTTCAAATCCTAATCCAATATTCAAACTCAACAACAAGGTATCTCAATTACACAACAATGAAGTATGCATTCACTCACTCAAAATATCCAATAATGCTTATCAAATAAGGTTTATAACATTTACTTCCATTTCAGAAAACTCATCAACTCAAAAAACTCACAAAGGAAAACTTAACCAAGTCCTTTTCAATCCAAACTTATTTTCAGAAAATCTCAACCAATAAATTACTTCAACCAAAGAAGAATATGCCCATACCTTTTACTTTATGAAGAATAGACTTCAAAAATTGTTTCAATTATAATCACTTTCCTTGCCAAGCACAAAGGTTATGTCATGACCCATATCCTTCGAACATTAATAGAATAAAATTAATTGATCTTGGGGATCAATTAATTCTTGATAAAAGGGGGATAGACCCTAAATAATCCTACAAAAAAATTCTAATAAAATAATTTTATTAAGGATAGGAAATATTAATTATCTTTTGGAGAAGATAATTAATTAGAAACTAATTATGAGGTCTTGTGAAAGATAAATTTGAGGAATTTTCTTTTGAAAAATTATAAAAATATAGTATATTATGTGTAATGAACCTAGTGGACCCAATTTAGATAGGACTTAAAAAGGACTATAGGATTGTTAAATATTATATATATATCCTATCCATTGGGAAATACCCATATGGCTTCCCTATATTGGTGGAAATTAAAAGGAAGATCCCTTAACCTATCAATAATAGTTCTAACTTTGTATCCATTCTTTGCCTTAATAGTATTAGTTTTATATTTGTTCCCATGATAAAGGACACAAAACAAAAATAAGGACACTCACCTTATCTCTAAGGGACCATTTTTCTATTATTGGTCATACTATACAATACATGATGAGTCATAATGGGTCCAAGGCATATTTTTAATATTATTATAATGTGGCCACTATTTGGTCCATGAGTGGAGAAGCACCCTATAAATAGAGGACAATTTGTGAAGAAAGAGGAGCTAGGAAAATCGAGATGGTCTAGGGAGTATGCTCTCCACCCTTGGCTGGATCAGAAACCAGAAGGCTTGAAGATTTTCTAGTTATAGTAAGGGTAAACTTGAAAGGTTAGAAGGAATAAGCAAGCGAGAGAAGTTAAGAAGGTGCTCTTGAAGACAAACATAAAAGGGAATTCAAGAGAAATAGGTTGGATCTATCCTTTCTTATTTATGTTTTATTGTTGATATAAATAAATTAGCACAAGATCTTTCTTTATGTTAAAAATTTTCCTTGATATTGTAAAATACAAAACTCATTAATTTTTCTTAGTAATAAGAGGTTATCATAGAATATGATCTAGCATTAATCACATTGTTTTAAAATAAAATAAAGAAAAATCATTAGTTTATGCTCTACTGGGTAATCTGAAAGATCTTTGTCTACAACGCAGCCATGCAAATCTAACTCCATTTGCCCTACATGATTAAAATATATATAAAATGTTCTTGATGAGGATTGACCCCATGACCTCGTGCGGGAGTGTTTATTAGCATTGAGCCAATGACCAATCACTCTACGGGACTCGATGAAGTAGAAAGAGAAAAATATCATAGTTAAACCCTTTTTCGAATAAAGGGAAAGAAAAATTGAGTTGCCATATAGGTTTTATGTGGTATCCATTGGGGATGAATACAACCTGTAAAGGCTGGTATGCTTTTAGACTATGGTATCAATTTTGACATTTATAAATCATTACCTCCATCAGAGCAGAATATCTATGATTGAGGGGCGTCATATGTAATAATATATACCATCCCCTTAGTAGTAAACCAATACAATACCATTCCCTAATAAATAATCTAGTATTACCATTAGATGCAGTAAACTCTTTGCTTTGCTAGAGATAGTTCCTTTCAGGCCAATTTATGATTAATGGATCCAATCATCCTAACCTCAGCTTTGCACGGGGAAAGAGGTGTGTTTTTTCACAAAGTTTATATTGAAGCACCACCCTTGGTCATTGAACCACTGATATGCCTATCTGATCAAGGACAAAGAATTAGTACAGTCACCAGCAACCACAGGTAAGGTTGAAAGCAAAATTGAACTATTGACCACTGTATCGCTCCTATCAATCCCTGTTGTAAGATGAGGCTTCAAATATCCTACATCATACTTGTTAGTAAAATTAGGGTATGGATTGGCTATGTGGGATCTGAGCGATCCCTGTTCTGTCACTAGTGTGATGATGTAATCCTAGGATTAGTTCTCAAGAAAGAAATAGAAAGGGGTAAATAAATTGAACCACTACATAGTCACATCCTTTGGTAGTAGAGTTAAGAGCGTCCAACTAATGCCATCTGTGTAACTTCCAGTAATTGATATACCTATGTTGTGAGTAGGTAAGCTCCAGTACTATTTTAAATAACCCTCAATTTCATAAAAGCTATCGAGAGTGAAAGCTCTCTACACCCTCCAAGGTCACCTTCTACCCCCTCCAAGGTCACCTTCCAAGGTCACCTTCTACACCCTCCAAGGTCATCTTCAATAGAGGAATACAATATTAATATGGAAGCCCCTTCTTACAGATGGATGTCATTCTGCCATACGTAGAACCCATTGACTAACGAGTGGAGGAGGTAAATAATATGAAACATACCCTTGGATCCCCTATGAAGGATTTCATCATGCCACACTAAAGAATTTGGACACTTGGCACTGTAGGTGGAAAATCCCATGAGCACGTGTTGATAACACCACTAAATTCCTAACGACACCTAGCACCATATCATCCCAATTCCTTTACTCAAAGCTCCACATTATCGATGAAGGGATATCGAGAGGTTTAAAGGTTTGGTGGACCACACCATGTCACATGGGTAGATATAATGTTTATCATCTTAATCCTAAACCTAATCTGATAGTTATTAATTTCCATTGGCTAATAGGCCAAGCTAAAACTGGTTGAGCAATAGGTCAAGATAGCCTTTATAATTATTGATCGTATACGCTCCATCCTGAGGGAACATGGGCCAAATTATCTTTTATATGAATATAAAGGATCAATAGTTGAATATACCCTATAGGTATAGATTATCATTTAAAATAGAAATATTTTAGGGGTTAATTTGTTATTATAACCAATAGCAATATTCACTTACTTTATTTGAATTTATAAATGAAAGTGTGAAGTGAATTTACTTAAGTAGATTATCTTTAAACAATAGAAATTATATAGGGTTAATTTTTTATTAATTACTAACATTAGAGGATGTCTAGTATTTGGTGAAATAATCTTCATAAGGAAATCTTTATAAATTCAACCTAATTTCTAAAGGTAAGAAAATTGATTAAGTCATGAATTAAAGTAAGAGATTTTGGTATTAACAGGGGACTTGAAACCATTTGTAGGTAGTCCATATTAATTAATTTTGGAAGTTATAGAACCGATATGGATAAGTAAAATTATGGTAAATATATAGGAGGTTAGTGAAAAATTATTGATTAGTAAAAAATGGTGAGTACTTCATAAAATTAAGGTAATGGGAGTTTAATTTATGAAGTGGAGTTTGATCATTCATCAACTCAAAAGGATGAATTTTGAAATTCATTCTGAGGGAATTTATGAAATTTCCTTTAATGTCAAAATGTCATCTCCGAAATATGGAAACAATGAATATCATAAACTTACACAAGATGTTATAAAATCCAAAGATGACTTAGAGAAAGGAATAAGTGGATTCCTTAAATGCATATTTAATTATGAATAAGCAGGTGGTTCCCTCATTGGTATGTAAAATACCTTAGTATTAACATGATGTCTTAGAGAAAGGAATCAAATAAATCCTTAATTGCATCATGTATGTGTATAGGAACAGTAGCATTCCTTGAATTGTATATTGAGAAAAAGGGATCCATTGAGACCCTTATATACTTGTAATATTTAACATATTGAGTTTATGAATATGAGGAAAGATCATATTTTGGAGGCTAGGTTTATTCCCCATGAGGATTCCCAGGATAAATCATTGTGTCACTCTATTTTGTGGTTTGATGTGTTATTTCTTGATCCTATTGCTTTTACTTTTGAAAAGAAGATGATATATGTGGATGATATGGTTAAAAGTTATGCATGTTTTTAAATTACTGCAACATATACATTGAATATAATTTACTCAACAGTTCTTTATGATACTAAGAATGTATATTTAATTTCTAATATGTTGCTGATTTAATTTTATGCGATTTTACCATTTACATTTTGGATTAAATTGGATAATTATGAATGATGCCACTAGTTAGTTCTCACTCTTTGTAATCAATGGTTGTGTGGAATCATAAAACAGATCATAATGGAATGTAATTCTTGCTTAAGTAGATCTCTCATGTGTTGTTTCAAACCTAAGGTTATGATGTAATGGATTTTACCATAAAAGGCTTCATTGATCTATATTCACTTCTTAAACACTCATGATGGTTTAAATTAGAACATAATGGAATTCAGAGTGGGATGAAACTCTCAAAAAGGTAAATTGGTCTTGATTTGTAAACCAAGACAGAACTTATATTCTAAACTAAGGAATTAAGTGTTCATAAGGAGGGATACTCCCATGTTGGACAAGTAATGTCCTTTTGTAATGAACTTAAATGATTCATGTGTACAACAAAAAGGAATGCCTAAATGAAAGGATAGACATATAAGCCTTATGTGGTTTAAAGTTATATAATCATACTTAAGATGACCTTCCATGGATTCTATGAGTTTAATCATGGTGGTGATATTATTGTCTTAGATATCCCTTCTAGAAGAAGTGGATCGGATCTAAGATCTATGAATAACCATTGATAAGGTTAGTTCATTATGATGGATTTCCATCATCAAGGTATTCACCTATATACTAGTCTTGGTGGACCAGGGTGATTTTCCATTTTATGTGGGATGAAACCTAATGCTTGGCCAACATTCTCATTCTAGTGGGGTATGAGGGTTTCGTAGAAGCTAATCACTTCTACTCAAAGAGACTTTGATCAAGTATCGATATCTCTTGATGATATTTGCCTTGTTAACCGACAATCCAGTTGGAATGGTTCTACCTTAAATAATGATTATTTTCCTTGCCTCATGAAAGATATATAAATATAAATATATATATATATATAGAGTGGTTGAGTAGTGATAACGAGGGTTGTTACAGGTTAGATGACAAGAATTATTACTCTAACACTTCTTCAAAATATTTCTTCAATACAAAAATAATAATCAAATACACATTCTAATCTCCAACTTTAAAATAATATCCAAAAACCTTCAATCTCAAAAATAAACTTTCCTTACTACCTTATAACTCCTTAATATCTTAGAAATGCAATTCAAAAATCAAATTTTTGCATTCCCCTTTTAACTCCCCCAAACAACTTATAATCCAAATTAATTATGCAAAAAAATTAATTAACATAAACCTTTGGAAACAAAAATATTTTTCCCTTTTTTATTTTTTGCAAGCCAAGACAACCCAAAAAATATGCATACCTCTATTATGCTACCCAAAAGACCTTGGCAGGATTCGAACCGTCACTGGTTCTCCCCCAAGTACTTTTGCAGCGCTCATGCCCACCAAATGGGCTGCATGGCTCCACAAGAGCCAAAAGGTACGAACGTGCCTTTGAATTCCTTTTCCCTAGAACAACACAAATTCAAAACATGAACCTCCCTTCAAAAAAATGATGTGCACAAGATTTGAAGCTGCACTAGGCATATCGAATGTGTCTTACACAACCCTTGGTTGCTAACTCAGCTATGAGGGTCTTCGAGTATTTTTTGAAGGCTACCACACTTTATCCTTTCCTCTTCTCACATACACATGCGAAAATACATGTTTTTCTTTGCACAAGCCAGGATACCATCGCATGGATATTATTCCAAATGCCAAAATTTGGCATTATTTATATGCATCTAGTAGCTTGTTCCAATGTCGACGATTATTCGAATTTAATTTGAATTCGAATATTAAAGTTAATTTTAAATATTAAATAAATATTTAAATTAACCTTAGCACCCATCATTATTTAAATTAAAATTTTAATCAAAGATTAAAATATTTTAATTTAAATTAAATTTTCTTGTAAGTCTTTTCCAACTTGATCCTTGATCTTCTTAAACTCGATTTTTGGTCCAAAATAATAATAATAGAACATTATTATTTAGTTTGAATTAGCTTCTCCTTCCTTGGATATTTATCTTTTGAGACCTCTTGGGTATATAATATTTAAAAAATAAATATTATAACCAATTGCTTTTCAAGACCTTATTACTTTTTGAGGAAACACTTAATGTCCTCAAAGATGACAAACATAGCACAAAAATCCTTTTGACATCAATGACAACAAACACTCCTAAAAATGTCCAACAATCTCCCCCTTTGTCATTGATAGCAACCCAATTTCTTTTTACCATTTTCAAAACCTTTTTATTTTCTTCTCCCCCAAGGAAACTGCTCCCCTTGACTGAATGCTTTCCTTCTAACTCAAATCTCCCCCCTTAATCAAATATCTCCCCTTTCACATCAATGGCAAAGGGTCACATTTGGGACTCGTGGATAAGAATAAAACTCTTATATTAGTCCCTCTCCCACCTCCTCTTGAGGTGGTTAATTTTAGGGTGGGAGTATTTATATTCCTAGAATGCATTGCTCTTTTCCTTTATCTACTTTCCTCATCATATGATCCTTTTGATTGCTATCAATATTGGAATTCATAAAAACCAGACCGGTGCCTTATCCATTACAGAGTCATAGCAAATTTATAAATGGCTTTAGACAGATTAAAATAAGAAGAACCAGTTCATTTTATCCCAGTCAAATAATGTAAAGTAAACAAAATGATTAAACTAGCAAAATAGAAAGCGTCATTCACAGGTTTTGATTGCAAGAACACATGAATGAGCATCACACAAACCATAAACACAGAAGATGAACCAGGAATGAGTTGGATTTTGTATTAATATAAAGATATTACATAAAACAGGCCCAACAGAGTGCTAGGGTCCTGTATGCCAATGATTTACAATAAAACCCCCGTTCGAATAACGTAATAAAGGGGCTACTCCTCTCCATCCTGATTGCAGTGACGTAAGAGTCTCCAACTCGGCGCGTTCAACAGGAAATGATCTCAATGAACAATGCTCCTTGGTAATCCCTAGACATGGCGAAAGGAAGGGTGGTAAGAAACAGACACAGGAAACACAAAGGAAAATATGACTCAAACAGACAAGGCTATACCTGGATTTTCTCTCTCAAAGGTTCGATAAAAAAGGTGTTGTAGCAGTCTTCTCCTTCTTATAGCATGGGTTGCTTGATTGTTGTGACCGCCCACCCTACTGGAACGATCATGTTGTACCCAAGCCTAGGATGCACTCAAAAAGGGCCATGTATCCCATGTTCCCTTCATGCAGGCAGAGGCTGTGCACTCCCATCGGTACTACCTTGTGCTGGCGGCTGTGGCCCTCCTGGCATGTGTGTTCTGGTAGTGGTGGGCCCTACTCTTGCCCTATGATTTTGAATGGCTTGGTCAATAAATTCCCAAGCCTCATCGTGAAAGGTCAGAGAGAAGAGGAGCAGGTTCAAATCTTGGGTGGCCTCCACTACCCGATCTTTAGCCCACTATAAATTGTTATTGGTAAACTCACACAAGCGGTCTACCATTTCCACCAAAGCCATGAAGCATTTAGACAACCTATCACCAGACTCTAAATCAAAATTTTGGATTTTTTGAAAAACAAAATCCTTGATGACTGGTGCTCGCCCAAAATCCTCGATGGAGAGGCTGCAATCGACCAGCTCATCATTGGCCTCATATTCATATTCTACCACTTCTTGGCCCCACTGGCGCCAATTTTGCTCATTCTGCAAAAATAGGGAGACCTTGATGTATTCTTCTACAAAGAAGCATGGGGATTCATCTGCTAGAGTGGTCGATATCCCAAAAATAGGTACGTAGTCCTCCTAAAATCTCCTATAGATTGGCATGATTGCATCTATCCTTTGCCTCCCACGCTGTAAGTTGTCCTGGATGAGGCCTACTGCTCATATTACAACGTATATATCTATTAGGATGGACTCCAAATCCCCCATTTTAGCTTGGAATTTTTCCTTCATCTCCTGTTTGAGCTCATCCACTGACCCGAGTTGGATGCTAGTCTATGTAGTGCAAGGAGCTGGCATCTTTAGTTTATCAACTTCTGCCTGAAGTTGCTTGACCTTGAGTTGTAGTGGCTCAACCTCGGTGGCCTTGGCTTTCCATTCTTCAATTTCCTTTTCTACTGCTTTGGCCACTTGTGCTTGAGTGGCCATTTGTGATTTCATCATTTGGATGGGCGCAATAGATGTTCGGATGACACCTTTGCTAGTATCTATAGTGGCCTCCCTCATGCTAGGTGGTAGGGGGATCTCAAAAGAGGCAATAGGTGTATTGGTGGTCTCTTGTCCAGCTGCCTCCCCATGCCTGACTATCCCCTTACTTGGAGACCTTTGTTCTTCTATATCCTGGATCTGATCTTCTTCGTCAGCTATGAACTGGCAAGTGTCAGTGACCCTAGCCATCATAAAATTTTCCACTTCTCGATCCAAGGATTCAGTCCTAGCCTTTTTATGAGTGGGGGACCACATGGGGCTTTGCACTTTGTAACCCCTCAAAATATTAGATAGCCCCCTAGCTTGTGCTATATTTTTCATCACCCTTGGTCTTATTTGATGCTCCTCTTGATTTATCACTAGGGTGGCAGAATACAATGAGGGTTGAATTTCTGCCAATTGTCCTTGCTCACGTGGACTTATCAAAGTTAACGCTGATGAGGCAGTAGCCTGCTTAGAAGAGCCAATGGCCAACTCCTTCCCTTTTGAAGTGGCAATGGGGGAACCGGAAGAGGAGGGGAGCTTGGCCTGCTCGTCAACTATTTTCATCATGACCTCAAAGAGGTCAGAATCTTGTTGAGCTATTTGGAGGGTGGGGTCCTCAAATTCTTCAGGAGGAGCTGCTAGGACCAACGGGGCCATCTTGTCCACTAGCAACCCTCGATGCAACTTAAGCTGGGCGCTGTAATCACCGACAGCCTCCAATCCACTGTAAGGATGCCGATCCTTGGGAATCCTCCATATCAAGTCTAGCATCCGGTTATTTTTGAAGACCTCTTGCATCGCGTCTTCAAAATCATCACCACTATGTGTGACTTCTAGAAGGGCCAGCTTGTCGGTAACCTCTCTTCTGTGGTGGTCATCTGGGTCGTAGGCCCTCCAAGTTACCTCGGGGAAGCAGTAGGTATCCATATTCCAGATGGCCCACAATGGAGCAAAGTGGCCGAGATAGGTGTAATGCCCCATTGTACAGGGAATGGGCAACCACTTTACTGGTCCTTTCTTCCTCAGGTGTCTAATTTTTACTTCTTCGGCCATCTGTCGAGTGATCTCAAGGATGGCAATGGAAGTCGGGTAGTGAAAAGGTAATGCCTTAGGGGTAGTTTTGATCCATAAATTTTGATATAGGAGAATTATTCTACATAAAAGTAGTCTCCTGCTTTCTCCTGGCGTAGAAATTCTCTGACCCCCATCTCGATTCTATCTGGGAAATTCCCACATAACCGAAAGTGTACTATGGGGAGGACCTTCTCGAAGAAGGTTGTATAGCTGGAACACCCCTCCTGGATGCATAACAGTCGATCCTGTACAGTGGGTGCATTTACTCCCCCCATTTGGGCCACCAAGGTCTTGTCCAACTATGCTATGAATAGATGAATGAAAAAGGAGTAGTATGAGAAGGGAGGCATCTCCCTCTTATTGGCCATCATGGCCTCCTGCAATAGTCATAGTTCTTCATCCATTTTATCACTGATAACATCTTCCCATCGGTAGAGAGGGGTCTTGTCTATCTGGTTGCATTGGAGGATTAAAAACATCACCTCCTTAGTGATCGGCTCCAAATATTTCACTCCTAGGGCTAGATTGATCATGTCAGCATAATCTTGTGCTCAAGGATAGAGCATGAATTTCCCGATGGGGAAGTCTACTGGTCTCATTTTCCCCCTCTTCAACAGGCTCTAGGGGAATGTCGTATTCATCATATAATTGGCCTGAAGGGCCAATGTTTTGAACTCCACCACCCTAGAAGCGATGGCCAAGCCAAAAACTTGTCGAATCCTATCGGTCGATACCTGAGCCACTGCCTGGCCATTGAAATCATGGATGGTGCATGCTCTAGAGTCATAGGAAATGGTGAGCCACGCCAGCATATCGGAAGAGTGGTACACCTTTGGACAAGTTAACCGATCGAGGTTTATGCTCCATTTGTTACAAACAGGAGCAGGTCTATTACTGTCCCGATAGGCCCACATGTAGAGATCCCTCAAAAGCATTGGGTGGCACTGGTTATCCTCCTCTATGGGATCAAATGAGTAGATGGTGACTCCTTCCACCTATTTTTATTGTTCTTCGATGATATCCCTACTGGAGTCGAGCAAATTTTTGAATGCCTTGGGGTTCTGTGCCCTCCCTGGCCTCTTGTCAATAGGCCATGCTCTGGTAATTCTGCTGATTCTCTTCTAGATGAGCGATGCATCAGGGGCTAGAGAGCTGGTAGATGCCATCTTACTCAAACCATCATAAATTTTTCACCCCCTTGACTGCAATTTTTTCTCTGTGTTCTCTTTGCTTCGCTCGACCTCGTCGATAGGTAGTTATGCATGCATGGATGATGCAAAAAATGACCGCCACCTTATTTTTATAATAGATGCATTAAATGTGGTAGATGGTGCATGCACTTTTTTCCTTTTCATGAGCTACTGGTATTGGTCAAGTGTGCCACGTCGTCCATCGTCTCTTTGCACCGATGGATGAATTACGACTGCCAATAATGATCGAGACACATGGTGGTTTAGCATTGGCTAAGGTGGGGCGTAGGTAGGTATGCGCTCGCTTGAGATGCATTGGGTTTAATTTTAGCACGTGTGCCCCCTTGGGGAGTGGGGTGCATGGCTTTCAAGGTGGGTGCATAGGGTTGTGCACTCGTACGACCTTCGAGGAAGTGGAGCGCGCTCGCCTCCATGGGGTGCACACGTTGTGCACCCTCTTTTGACCTTGTGCGCTCCACCATAGTGGAGCGCATAACCTGAAGGTGGGTGCACGACTTTGTGCACCCATCTTGGAAATTTTTACACCCCAAAGGGAGGGGCATGCCAACTTAAGATGGGGTACACAACCTTGTGTACCCCGACTGAGGTTGTGCACTCCACTTGAGAGTGGAGCACACTCGACTAGGGGGAGCACACAACTTTGTGTGCCCTTGAGCATAGGGGATGCATAACCTTGTGCACTCAGAGGTTGAGTGCGCTTCTATTAGCACACATTACTTTGTGCACATCATCGCCAAGGACTAAGTGTGCTCTGCTTCATCGAAGCGCATGGGTGCACATGACCTTGTGCACCCCAAAGGACTATTATGCGCTCCACCTCCCTATGGAGCGCATAGACTAGTGATGGGGTGCACTACCTTGTGCACCCCTAAGGGACATTGTGCCCCCTCCTTCAATGGGGTGCATGGGCTAGAGGTGGGTGCACAACCCTATGCACCTGCTCAAGGGAGTCCATGCTCCATTGGAGTGGAGTGCATCGGCTTGGCTCGAGGTGCACAACTTGTGCACTCGGGTGACTTGGAGTGTACTCCATTGGAATGGAGCACATAGGGAAAATTTGGGGTGCACAACTTGTGCACCCCAAGGGCAAATCTGGACTTAGCTCCAAAAAGGTGGCTAACCTTTTTGGGGTCAACACCGGCTCTGACTGGGACAAGGGGGTGGATGAAGGATGATGACTTGAGGACTCCAGACTCTTTGGGTAGACTGACGTAGGACTAACACATGCACACTTTTTTTTTTTACATACTAGGACCAAAGATCTTCAGATACTGCCCATTGAATGGTATAGGCAGCTCCTCTCCTTCCATGTTTTCCAACTTGTAAGTATGTTGCCCCACTATTTTTGCAATCTGGTAGGGGCCCAACCACTTAGGCTCAAACTTCTCCTTCTCTCCTAGCTTGTCATTTTTTGGGTCCCAATATAATACCACATCACCCAAGATGAAAGTCTACCCTCTAGCTTTCTTATTGAACAATTCTACTATTTTGCCTGTTTGGTTGATCATTCGTGCAACAACCTCCCTCCTGTCTTCCTCCAATTTTTCCAATTGGTCCATTCTCCTTTGTAGTTCATCTGGTTGTTCATGATCCTGTAGTAGCAAAGAGAGGGCTGCTTTCTCTAGTTGTGGTGGCAACAATGCCTTTTCCCCATATACCAGCTCGTATGGTGACATGTCGGTAGCTCTCTTAACTGACAACCTATCCACCCATAGAGCATATTTGAGTTCACCATCCCATCCTCTCTTATTCTTTCCTAATGACCTCTTAATTCTTGTTAGGATGTTCTTATTTGAAGATTCGGCCAATCCATTACCCTACGGGTAGTAATTAGCAGAGTGAGCCAGCTCAATGTTGTACTGATTGCAAAAATCCACCATCTCATAGGAAGTAAAATACTTGGCGTTATCTGTTACCAATTTTCTAGGGACTCCAAATCTGGTCAGTATCTTTTCCTCCAAGAAGTTAATGATGGTTGTTGTTGTTGATCTTCTAAGGGGGGCTGCTTCTACCCACTTGGTCAGGTAGTCAGTGGTAGTGATAATCCATTTGTGTCCTCTTGATGAATTGGGGTTGATCTCCTCGATTAAATCAACCCCCCATTGAGAAAATGGAGTTTCAACAATGATGGGCTGTAGAGGGATGGCAGGCAAGCTCTTTTTCCCAACGAAGACTTGACAACTGTAACAACTTCTGACTACCTGGTAGACATATTTGAATAGGGATGGCCAATAATATCCTGCTCTCATGATTTGGTTGGTTGTTGCTTTAGGAGAAAAGTGACCACCACAGAAACCTCTATGAAACTCCTTGATAATTTTGGGAGCCTCCTCTTGAGTCACACACAGTAGCAGTACCCCACTTGGATGTCGCCAGTACAACCTGCTTCCCTGAAGATGATACTTCTGAGACTACTATTTGATGCTTCTCATTCTGCTAGCAATCTTCCTAGGAAAGAAGGATATTATTTTAGATAGAACAGGATATCTTTGTACCACTCAGAATTCTCATGTTCTAACTATGGTTCTTGCTACTCTCCTTGGGCTAAGACAACATCGTCTATCCACCGTTCTTCTTTGCAGGCCATGTATTTCGCCAATCCCTAGCCTTTAATCATTTTTATGGCTTTGAACTCTACGTCATATTGCAGCAATTTAATCATCCATCTTGTTGAACTGCCTGTGGGTTCGGGTTGGGTAAGAATATCCTTGATGGCAATATAGGGTATACAAGCGATCATTTTGCAAGCTCCAAAAATACTTTTAAAATTCTCCAAGGCCTGTATGAGGGCATAGGCCTGCTTCTCAATCGGTTTGTATCTCAGCTGAGCCCCTTTCATTCCTAAACTCATGAATGCTATGGGACGTTCATTTGCTTGTTCATCCTTCTGAGATAATACTATTGCTATAGTGTGATCTGAGGCAAAAGAGTACAAATTGAAATTTTTGGAATGATCTGGACCAGTCAAGATAGGGGCAGTAGTAATGGCATCCTTAATCTGCTAGAAGGCTTTAAGGTTACCCTCCTCCCATTTGATTTTAACATCCTTCTTGATCATATCATTAATGGGTTTAGCAATCTCAGCAAAATTAGGCACGAATCTTCTGACAAAATTAATTTTTCCGAAGAAGGATCTGACTCCCTTGAGGCTTTTGGGGGGTGGTATTTGTGCAATTGCTTTGGTTCTTTCAGGATCGATACTGACTCCTTCCTTTGAAACTACGTGCCCTAGTAACTTATCGTGAGAGGCTCCAAATAGGCATTTCTTTGGATTCAACGAGATCCCATATTCCTTGCATCTTTGAAATACTTGGGATAGGTGAGAAAAGTGGTCTACAGGATTCTTGGAAAATACAGTAATGTCATCTAAATAAACCACCACTATTTTAAACATTAGCCCCTTGAAGGCAAAATCCATGGCCCTCTGGAAAGTAGCCCCAACATTCATCAACCCGAATGGCATCCTTTGGTATTCAAAAGTACCCCAAGGTGTGGTGAAGGCAGTTTTAAAATGATCCTCAGGATTTACTAGGATCTGGTTATACCCTGAGAAACCATCTAGCAGAGATATCCATGAAGATCCCACCACTGCTTGCAATAGTTGTTCCATATTGGGGAGAGGATAATTATCCTTGAGGGAACTTTTATTCAAATTTTAGAAATCTACACACAACATTATCTCCTCATTCTTCTTTCGAACTGGGACTAAGTTTGCTATCCATGAGGAGAACCTCACCTTTTTAATGATCTTGGCATCCAGTAACTTTTGCACTTCTTTTTGCATCACAGGGTGTAGTGTGGGATTGAAATTTATCTGCTTCTGCCTAAAGGGCTTGGATCCTTCTTTTAAGGGAATAATGTGGGTCATTATTTTAGTATTGAATGTTCTTAATTCATCATACCCCCAAGCAAAACTGTCCCTATTTTTTCTTAGATATCCTATGTACTGCTTCTTTTCTTTTGTTGGTAGTGACCTAGCAATTCTTACCCTCTTAGGATCACTAACTGTCCCTATATTAACTTCCTCACCTTTTGACTCACTGGGCGCCACTCTGTGGGCTTTGTCAAAATCATCGAACAAGGATTCCAAAGCCACTAGTCCCCTAGGTATTTTATTAGTTTTTAATTGGATAACCTCAGTGGGAGTGCCTATAATATGTTGCAACCTTTCCTCATCCTGTTCATCACATATTACCCCTACAAACTGATTTTGTACTATCATGAAATCTCTTATGTCTGCATCATCCTAAAAAACTTGTAGGTACACTACATTGTCTGGGATAGAGGGGTGATAAACTAAAATGGTGGGGAATCTATCCATGAATTCAGTGTCAATTTTAGGATCATCTTCCCTAGAGGCGTTCACCACCAGTAGGTTAGCCACATGATTTTTTTCCCTAGGAATATGTGAGATATTGAATGCCATAAATTTTTTTATCTCATCTAGGACAACCTGTTTATACTGTTTTAGTCTGGGGTGTTTAGTTTGATATTTCCCCCTTATCTGCTGAATAACTAATTCTGCATCTCCATACATAGTCAGATAGTTGATTCCAAGTTCTTTTGCTTTCCTCAACCCGAGAAGTAGGGCCTCATATTCTGCTACATTATTGGTGTAGGGGAATTCTAATCTGTAAGGTATTCCCAGGTAGTTACCCTTTATGTCAGTTAAATTGATTCCAGCCCCAACCCTGGTTTGTGACTTAGCCCCATAAAATGTTAAAGTCCACATTTCAGTGGTGAGAACCCTGTCTGATTCGGCATCTACCATTGCCTTAAGTATGGGGTCTAACCCTTCAGCATCAGGTACCTTTTTAAGAAAAGGGGTGTGCCAAATGGAATAAACCCCTAATTCTTTTTCTTCTATAGAGCTTACCAAATTGACCGTGGTGTTATCAGGCTTCATCAGCTCTACTGATATTTTGTTGAAGGGTTCTCTTCTTAATGTGGCTTGTTCTTTGGAAGAGAGGGGAATAGTAGAAAATGACCAGTCTAACTGGATTGATCCTCCCAACTGCTCTACCTAGTGTCTAGATAATAATAGGGAGAAAAATGGGTCTACATCTACAACCGCCACATCCATGACAATCCCCTTCTTTGGATATTGGTCTAAGAAAACTAGGAGGCCTGTAATTATCCCTACACAAGGAACTTGCCTATTGTCCATGACAGAAATAGGGGGGAATCCTTGGTGCACATCAACCCCAATTGGTCAGCCACTTGCTTTGACATTACATTGTGAGATGCCCCATTGTCCAACATGCAGTTGTGGATTACGTATCGGTCTCCAAAACCAGATGTATACCTGAGAGAGATATAAAATGGCCTAATGGAAGCAGGAGTCCTGTTTGGTGGGTTTGAACCTGAGGTGGCCAAAACATGACTGTCTCCCTGATCAGCCAGCCCAAAGGCCTTACATATTTGCTCTCGATATTTTGGGATGGTCATCAATTCTCCAAAGGTGATATTAATTTTTTGTTTTTCCAGTTCCATCCCTATATCCAATTTTGTCCCTTTAGGCCCGACAATAGTATTAACAGGTTCTATTTTTTCATGGGGAGAAGGAGATTTAGCCTCTTGATGTCCCTTTTTATTCTCAGGTTCCCCCTCATTTTTCTTATTAGCTTTATCAAGGATAGTCCTATTACGTAACCGGGTGGCATGGACTCTTTCCAAAGTTTCAACTTCCTCGACTGTGGGGGTCAGTTTACCTCTTCTGATTTGTTCAAATCGGTCATTCGGGGGTCTTCTCAAGATTTTTACATCATCATTGGCAAAGGTAGTGGGGCGACTATCGGGATGCGATGACTGATTTGTAGCCTCCAGGATTGGGGGACTGTCTATAGTTTCTTCCCACTTCCAATAGGCATTTATTCTGATTTCTTCATCGGAGTCCTCCTCCAAGTTAAATTTTGAATGCAGGCTATGGAAGATGCCACAATCGGTTGGGTTATGAGGAGCATCACAAGCTGGGTAGAAGAATGGGAAATCAGAAGCTACATTGATAGAGGCCATGGGGTTGGGAACAACATCAGGATCTTTCTAGTTTTCCTTCCTTTTCCAGCTGTTACCTGAATTTCTAGCCCCTTCATTACCCCAGTTTCTATTGAAGTTCCTTCTGAAGGGAGGTCTATCATTGTCCTGGTGCCGAGAGGGTTCCCCACTATCATTTTTGTCCCTCTCAATTTTGGATAGTCTATTATTTATTGACAAAAATATTTCAGTGACCTGGGAAGACAGTTTCTCAACAGGATCAACTTCTGGTTTTTTTAATATACCAAACCCCACCTTCTTTCTTTTCTTATCTGGATGGCCAGGGTTGGGATCCATGGAGGTAGACTTCATTTTTCCACTGTCGATCATATCTCTTTCTATTATGTTGGCCCGTTCCATACAGGCATCGATAGTAAGTGTGGGTTGTTGTCTCAGCTCATAGTTGAAATCTCCTGGGAAAGCATTCTTGTAAAAGCAAATAGATTGATGGTCATTGGGTCTAAGGGCAGTGGGGATTCGGTTCCTGAGCTTAGTGAAGCGCCTGTTAAAATCATCAACAGTCTCATTCTCCTTTTTCTTCATAGTGGCCAGCTCAGTTAACAGGGACTGTTCATTTTTTTCTCCCCATATTTTCTTAGGAAGGCCTCTTCCAGTTCATGGAAGGTTCCAATGGTATCAGCTTGGAGGCTATTAAACCATTCCCTAGCATCTTTCTCTAGGGTCTATAAAAATAATCGGAGGATGACGTCCTCATGTTCTACCTCCAGGCTATCCATGGCATATAAAAAATCCTTCAAGTGATCCTCCCCCATCACAGTATTGTCGCCTAAGAATTTAGGCAGATATTTATGAGCCTTAGGAGGCAACGGGTTTAAAGCCTGAGGTAAGACAAAGGGCCTATACCTATTTAAATGCCAATTATTCAAAGGCGGGTTGGCCATTGGTGGAACTGGGCCCCTCGGGATAGTAGATATGATAGGGGAAGTACTATTTCAAGGATTTTGAGGAATGTGAGGGGGACTGTTACTACTCTGACTACTTGAAGGAATAGAAATCAAAGAGTGCTATTGCTTTTTGTTTATTCAAAAAAGTACCTGTGGGTCCGGTAGTTTGGGGTAGAGCTCCTCGTTGCTTTTTTGTGTGGCCGCCAGATCAGCTTCCTTGTTTTTAGAGTCGCCAGCACTAGGTGCAAAATGGAACACTCTCTCTGGCTAAGATTGCTCAGCCCAAAAACTTACAACCTCATAGGGAAATAAAAATATATGTCGCAAGGGGAGTAATATGACAAAAAGAAATTAAAAAGGCCTTCCCCGACAATGGTGCCAAAAACTGTTGTGGAGTTTTTCCGCTTACCCTTAGAATATTTGTCATGTCACGAGAAACTCTAGAGATCACAACCAACACTGTGGATTCTGGCAGATCCACCTCATTAACCTAGGAATAGACTACCTTTGACAGCTCTAAACCGACCAGGTTGGGTAAGGAAACCCCAAGCAGTGGGTCCTTTCACTAATGCTCTATCGTGCACATGCCCACTATGCTAGACAAAAATGTTGTTACTTTGTTATTTTGATATCTTTAGTGACCGAACCTATCAATATTGGAATTCATAAAAACCAGACCGGTGCCTTATCCATTATAGAGTCGTAGCAAATTTATACATGGCTTTAGACAGATTAAATCAAGAAGAACTAGTTCATTTTATCCCAGTCAAATAATGTAAAGTAAACAAAATGATTAAACTGGAGAAATAGAAAGCGTCATCCACGGGTTTTGATTGCAAGAACACATGAATGAGCATCACACAAACCATAAACACAGAAGATGAACTAGATGAGATTTTTATTAATATAAAGATGTACATAAAATAGGCCCAGCAGAGTGCTAGGGTCCTGTATGCCAATGATTTACAATAAAACCCCCATTTGAATAACGTAACAAAGGGGCTACTCCTCTCCATCCTGATTGCAGTGATGTAAGAGTCTCCAACTCGATGCGTTCAACAGGAAATGATCTCAGTGAACAATGCTCCTTGGTAATCCCTAGACATGGCAGAAGGAAGGGTGGTAAGAAACAGACATAGGAGACACAAAGGAAAATATGACTCAAACAGACAAGGCTATACCTAGCTTTTCTCTCTCAGAGGTTCGATAAAAAAAGGTGTTGTAGCAGTCTTCTCCTTCTTATAGCATGGGTTGCTTGATTGTTGTGACCGCCCACCCTACTGGAACGATCATGTTGTACCCAAGCCTGGGATGCACTCAAAAAAGGCCACGTATCCCACGTTCCCTTCATGCAGGTGGAGGTTGTGCACTCCCATCGGTACTACCTTGTGCTGGTGGTTGTGGCCCTCCTGGTGCGTGTGTTCTGGCAGTGGTGGGCCCTACTCCTACCCTATGATTTTGAATGGCTTGGTCAATAAATTCCCAAGCCTCATCGTGAAAGGTCAGAGAGAAGAGGAGCAGGTTCAAATCTTGGGTGGCCTCCACTACCCGATCTTTAGCCCACTGTAAATTGTTATTGGTAAACTCACACAAGCGGTCTACCATTTCCACCAAAGCCATGAAGCATTTAGACAACCTATCGCCAGACTCTAAATCAAAATTTTGGATTTTCTGAAAAACAAAATCCTTGATGACTGGTGCTCGCCCAAAATCCTTGATGGAGAGGCTGCAATCGGCCAGCTCATCATTGGCCTCATATTCATATTCTACCACTTCTTGGCCCCACTGGCACCAATTTTTCTCATTCTACAAAAATAGGGAGACCTTGATGTATTCTTCTGCAAAGAAGCATGGGGATTCATCTGCTAGAGTGGTCGATAGCCCAGAAATAGGTACGTAGTCCTCCTAAAATCTCCTATAGATTGGCATGATTGCATCTATCCTTTGCCTCCCACGTTGTAAGTTGTCCTGGATGAGGCCTACTGCTCATCTTACAGCGTATATATCTATTAGGATGGACTCCAAATCCCCCATTTTAGCTTGGACTTTTTCCTTCATCTCTTGTTTGAGCTCATCCACCGACCCGAGTTGGACGCTAGTCTGTGTAGTGCGAGGAGCTGGCATCTTCAGTTTATCAACTTCTGCCTGAAGTTGCTTGACCCTGAGTTGTAGTGGCTCAACCTCGATGGCCTTGGCTTTCCATTCTTCAATTTCCTTTTCTACTGCTTTGGCCACTTGTGCTTGAGTGGCCATTTGTGATTTCATCATTTGGATGGGTGCAACAGATGTTCAGATGACACCTTTGCTAGTATCTATAGTGGCCTCCCTCATGCTAGGTGGTAGGGGGATCTCAAAAGAGGCAACAAGTGTATTGGTGGTCTCTTGTTTAGGTGCCCCCCCATGCCTGACTATCCCCTTACTTGGAGACCTTTGTTCTTCTATATCCTGGATCTGATCTTCTTCGTCAGCTGTGAACTGGCAAGTGTCAGTGACCCTAGCCATCGTAAAATTTTCCACTTCTCGATCCAAGGATTCAGTCCTAGCCTTTTTATGAGTGGGGGACCACGTGGGGCTTTGCACTTTGTAACCCCTCAAAATATTAGATAGCCCCCCAGCTTGCGCTATATTTTTCATCACCCTTGGTCTTATTTGATGCTCCTCTTGATTTATCACTAGGGTGGCGAAATACAATGAGGGTTGACTTTCTACCAATTGTCCTTGCTCACGTGGACTTATCAAAGTTAATGTTGATGAGGCAACATCCTGCTTAGAAGAGCCAATGGCCAACTCCTTCCCTTTTGAAGTGGCAATGGGGGAACCGAAAGAGGAGGGGAGCTTGGCCTACTCATCAACTATTTTCATCATGACCTCAAAGAGGTCAGAATCTTGTTGAGCTATTTGGAGGGTGGGGTCCTCAAATTCTTTAGGAGGAGCTATTGGGACCAACGGGGCCATCTTGTCCACTAGCAACCCTCGATGCAACTTAAGTTGGGCGTTGTAATCATCGATAACCTCCAATCCACTGTAAGGATGCCGATCCTTGGGAATCCTCCATATCAAGTCTAGCATCCGGTTATTTCTGAAGGCCTCTTGCATCGCATCTTCAAAATCGTCACCACTGTGTGTGACTATAAGGGCCAGCTTGTCGGTAACCTCTCTTCTGTGGTGGTCGTCCGGGTCGTAGGCCCTCCAAGTTACCTCGGGGAAGCAGTAGGTATCCATATTCTAGATGGCCCGCAATGGAGCAAAGTGGCCAAGATAGGTGTAATGCCCCATTGTACAGGGAATGGGCAACCACTTTACTGGTCCTTTCTTCCTCAGGTGTCTAATTTTTACTTCTTCGGCCATCTACCGAGTGATCTCAAGGATGGCAATGGAAGTCGGGCAGTGAAAAGGTAATGCCTTAGGGGGTAGTTTTGATCCATAAATTCTGATATAGGAGAATTCTTCTACGTAAAAGTAGTCTCCTGCTTTCTCCTGGTGTAGAAATTCTCTATCTGGGAAATTCTCGCACAGCCGAAAGTGTACTATGGGGAGGACCTTCTCGAAGAAGGTTGTATAGCTGGAACACCCCTCCTGGATGCATAACAATCGATCCTATACAGTGGGTGCGTTTACTCCCCCCATTTGGGCCACCAAGGTCTTGTCCAACTATGCTATGAATAGATGAATGAAAAAGGAGTAGTATGAGAAGGGAGGCATCTCCCTCTTATTGGCCATCATGACCTCCTACAACAGTCATAGTTCTTCATCCATTTTATCGCTGATAACATCTTCCCATCGATAGAGAGGGGTCTTGTCTATCCGATTGCATTGGAGGATTAAAAACATCACCTCCTTAGTGATCGGCTCCAAATATTTCACTCCTAGGGCTAGATTGATCATGTCAGCGTAATCTTGTGCCCAGGGACGGAGCATGAATTTCCCGATGGGGAAGTCTGATGGTCTCATTGTCCCCCTCTTCAACAGGCTCTAGGGGAATGTCGTATTCATCATATAATTGGCCTGAAGGGCCAATGTTTTGAAATCCACCACCCTGGAAGCGATGGCCAAGCCAAAAACTTGTCGAATCCTATCGGTCGATACCCGGGCCACTGCCTGACCATTGAAATCATGGATGGTGCACGCTCTAGAGTCATAGGAAATGGTGAGCCATGCCAGCATATCGAAAGAGTGGTACACCTTTGGACAAGTTAACCAACCGAGGTTCGTGCTCCATTTGTTACAAACAGGAGCAGGTCTGTTACTATCCCGATAGGCCCGCGCATAGAGATCCCTCAAAAGTGTTGGGTGGCGTTGGTTATCCTCCTCTGTGGGATCGAATGAGTAGATGGTGACTTCTTCCACCTCTTTCTGTTGTTCTTTGGTGATATCCCTGCTGGAGTCAGGCAAATTTTTGAATGCCTTGGGGTTCTGCGCCCTCCCTGGCCTCCTGTCAATAGGCCATGCTCGGTAATTCTACTGATTCTCTTCTGGACGAGCGATGCATCAGGGGCCGGAGAGCTGGTAGATGCCATCTTACTCAAACTATCATAAATTTTTCACCCCCTTGGTTGTAATTTTTTTCTTTGCATTCTCTTTGCTTCGCTTGACCTCATCGATAGGCAGTTCTGCATGCGCGGATGATGCAAAAAATGACCGCCACCTTCTTTTTATAATAGATGCATTAAATGTGGTAGATGGTGCATGCACTTTTTTTCCTTTTCATGAGCTGCTGGTATTGGTCGGGCGTGCCATGTCGTCCATCATCTCTTTGCACCGATGGATGAATTACGACTGCCAATAATGATCGGGACACGTGGCGGTTTAGCATTGGCTAAGGTGGGGCGCAGGTAGGTATGCGCTCGCTTGAGATGCATTGGGTTTAATTTTAGCGTGTGCACCCCCTTGGGGAGTGGGGCACATGACTTTCAAGGTGGGTGCACAGGGTTGTGCACCCATGCAACCTTCGAGGAAGTGGAGCGTGCTCGCCTCCATGGGGTGCACACACTGTGCACCCTCTTTTGACCTTGTGTGCTCCACCACAGTGGAGCGCATAACCCAAAGGTGGGTGCATGAATTTGTGTGCCTATCTTGGACATTTGTGCACCCCGAAGGGAGGGGCATACCAACTCGGGATGGGGTGCACAGCCTTGTGTGCCCCGACTGAGGTTGTGCACTCCACTTGAGAGTGGAGCACACTCAACTATGAGGGGAGCACACAACCTTGTGCACCTCGAATGAGGTTGTGTGCTCCACTGGGGGGAGTGCACAAATTTGTGTGTTTTGAGGGGTTGAGTGCACTCTATTATGAGGTGCACACTAGAATTTTGGGCACACAAGGTGTGTGCCCTTCAGGAACTAAGTGATCTCTACTTCATCGAAGTGTGCGGGGTGCATGACCTTGTGTGCCCCAAAGGACTATTATGTGCTCCACCTCCCCATGGAGCGCATAGACTGGCGATGGGGCGCACTACCTTGTGCACCCCTAAGGGACATTGTGTGCCCCCTCCTTCAATGGGGTGCATGGGCTAGAGGTGGGCGCACAGCCCTGTGCACCCACTCGGGGGAGTCTGCGCTCCATTGGAGTGGAGTGCATCGGCTTGGCTCGGGGTGCACAAGTTGTGCACCTGGGTGACTTGGAGTGCGCTCCATTGGAATGGAGCGCACAGGGTAAATTTGGGGTGCACAACTTGTGCGCCCCAAGGGAAAATCTAGACTTAGCTCCAAAAAGGTGGCTAACCTTTTTGGGGTCAACAAGTCTCTTAGTCTCTCTTACTGTATGTTGGTTCTTGTTCCATATGTTTCTCCTTTGTGCATTGTTTATTTCCTTGTTGAATTTTATATTGTCCAAATCATCCTTAGGAGTCTCAATTTCTCTTACACTGTCTTCTTCTAAAGTTTATTCTTTTTCAGAACTTGAGGTTGACTCTTCTTCATATTTCTTTTGTACCTATTCAAAACCAAGACTTATCTTGCTTGATGTAGGCTTTTATGTCTTGATAATATTATCAAAATTCTTTGAGCTTCTTCCAAACCTGTGTAGCTTATCCTTAGACTTTTGTACTTCTTATCTTAGTAGAGCCACTTCATGTTCTAACCTTTCACATTATAAGACCTTTACTTCTAACTTATCCTTGAACTTATTCATCTTAGCCATTGACTTATTTAGATCCTCTATAAGCTTTCCTCTCTCTTCACCACATTCTTGAAACTGAAGTTTAAATTGAGAATTTTTCTTTCTTACCTTCTTTAGTGTTAAGAGCATAAATAAGCTCTCCCTCAATATCAACTTCTCATTTTTCTTATTCTTCCTCTATTTTTTTACCTTTTAAAGCATCATCATTCTTTTCTGACTTATCTTCTATAGGATCTCCTCCTTCTTCTTCTAGTTCCATTAGAATATTCTCTTCTAGTCCTTCAAGTGTATCCTCATATTCATCATAACTAAAACTAAAACCATTCTTTGTACAACTATATTCAAGATGTCCGAAGTTACCACATCTAAAACACTTGAGAATTATTGGTGACCCTTTCGTTATTTCTTCCTTTTTTTCTGTCATAAATAGAACTTCATATTTATCATTACCTGAGAAGCTATTATCACTATCACTTGAGTACTTACTTGCCTTGTCTACATAGTAACTCCTCTTGTATTTTTGAAGAACTTCTTTCCTTGTTGGCCTTGTCCATCCTTACCTTTCTTTTGGTATCTATATTTTTTTGATTCCCTGTTCTTATGATCCTATTTTTCTTCATCATTGCTATTTATAGATTCTTGACAATTAGTTACATAGTAACCATAATTTTTATAATTGAAGCATCTAACTGATTTTGTATCTTTAAATATTCTTGGATCCTTATTCCTTCTACCATAATTTTATTCTTCATCACTGGATGACTCATTACTTGAATTTGACTTCTTACCCTTTGTTTTCTTAGTAGCTTTGAAGGATGCTTCCTTTCGAATATTAGGTTCCTCTTTTGTTCCCATATCAAAAGATGTAAGAATACCAAGTAATACATATCTTATCATAATATCACCATATTTTTATTCCTCTATAGCAGATATCTTTTCACTAAAACTTTTTGGGAGAGATCATAAGATCTTATCACAAACATCAGATTCTTCAATATCAAGTCCAAGTCCTTGCATGGCGTTAACAACCTTGTCTACATGAAGTAGATAAGAACTAATATTGTCCTCATTATTCATTCTTAATTCTTCAAATTATCCTTTGAGATTTTGTATCTTTGCCTTTTTTACACTTTTATCTCCTTCATATATGCTTTGCAACCTATCCCAAATTCCTTTTTCTAATTTGCAATGCATAACGTTTATGAACTTTGTTATATGCAAACCTCTCAAAATTGCATTCATTGCTTTTGAATTGTAATTATTTAGAAGCTTACCATATTTATTTATAGGTGTAGTAGCTAGTGGTGTGTATCCATTTTCAATTACTTTCCATATTTCATTTCCAGGTGCCATCAAGTGAATCTTCATTATCATACTCCAAAATACATAATCGCTTCCATAAAATACTGGTGTTGAATTATCTGAGGACCCATTCTTATAATCCATTGTATTTTTTTAAGATTTTTCTTCAAGCTGTTAAACTCTTTCGAAGGAACCTACTCTGATACCAATTGAAAAACACACACTGATAATGAGGGGGGAGTGAATAGTATAAGACCACTTTTTACTTTTATTTCCAATCAATATTATGCAATATATAGATAGCAATATCAAAAAAAATAATCAAAGCAATGCACAAATAACCACATAAAATAGATACACCAATTTAACGTGGTTCACCCAATGTGGGTTACTCCACAGAGAAAATATTTCACTAAAATTTTCTCAATCAATCTCTTGGGAATCCTTTACCTATTACAATGTTTATGGACCTCTATCCAAAGGAGACACCAATCCCCTAATAAATTTTATGGATATCTATCCATAGGATACACCAATCCCCTTTGCTCTGGCTAATGATCTTCTAGAAGAATTATTGCCTCCACTGCATTGGCTAATAGATATCTATTCATTGAAAACTCCTATCCTCACTTAGAAGACCTATCCTCATTGCCCTGGCTAATGGATATCTATCCATTAGAGACTATTGTCCTCTATACTCTATAACCTCCAAATATTGCTATCACCTCTATCTCAAATCTACACTAAACAAAGTCTTTCAGTCTAGCACAAATGTACTCAATCTCTGTCTCTAATATGGCACAAATCCATCCTTAATTCAGCACAAAATTCTATCCACAAATCTACACTAAACATAGTCCTTCGGTCTAGCACAAATCTATCCTCAATCCCTATCCTCAAGACTTAATACAAATCTTGAATTAATCTCAAATCAAATCTGCTAGATCTGCCCCAAACCTTGACTCAAGGTTTGAACAAATCAATCATAACTCTGCTCACAAGTCTTCTCAAAGACTTGCCTCAAATATGCCTTGTAATATTCCATAAAATCTCACACTAATCTATCCACAAGTCCTCTCTAGAACTTGTCCAATTTTCTCAACAAGTCCTCACTAGAACTTGTCCAATATGCTCAACAAGTCCTCACTAGAACTTGTCCAATCTGCTCAATAATATTTATCCTCAATTTTTTATTGTAATCCTCCACAAAATCTCACACCAATCTATCCACAAGTCTTCTCTAAGACTTATCTCAAATCTAATCAAAAAATACTCACTATAACTTGTTCAATCTCATAGAAACATATAGAGAATTGTTAGAGACTCAATATATTTCACATTCACAACAATGCTCAATCACTTTCAATCTCTCTTTTTACCACATAAACATATAGATAATTGTTAGAGAATCAATATGTTTCACACTCATTCTCTTTCTCAAATCAGTTTAGAATATGGAAAAATTTATTTCATAGAACTTAAAATATCACTTCAACACATTCACTCAACTAAGCTCAATTACTTCCACTCAACCAATCACTTCAACAACAATGCTTATCAAGTACTCCTCACATAATAATGATAATCATAATATTTGCAAACCCTAGTTCAAGTTCTTCACTCAACCAATCACTTCAAAAATAATTCTTATAAAACAATCCTTACACAACAATGATACTCATGATCTTGCAAAACCTAGTTCAAGATAGTTCACCACTTCACATAACAATTATACTCATGTTCTTGCACAAATCCTAGTTCAAGATAGTTCATAACTTCACATAACAATGATACTCATGTTTTTTCAAAACCTAATCCAATATTCAAACTCAACAACAAGGGATCTCAATTACACAACAATGAAGTATGCTTTCACTCACTCAAAATCTCCAACAATGCTTATCAAACAAGGTTTATAGCATTTACTTCCATTTCAAAAAACTCATCAACTCAACAAACTCACAAAGAAAAACTTAACCAAGTCATTTTCACTCCAAACTTATTTTTTAAAAATCTAAACCGATAAATTACTTCAACCAAAGAAGAATATGCCCATACCTTTTACTTGATAAAGAATAAACTTCAAAAATTTTCTCAATTATAATCACTTTCCTTGCCAAGCACAAATATTAGATGACAAGAATTATCACTCTAAAATTTCTTCAATACAAATAATACTCAAATACACATTCTAATCTCCAAATTTAAAATAATATCCAAAAACATTCAATCTCAAAAATAAACTTTCCTTACTACCTTATAACTCCTTAATCTCTTAAAAATTCAATTCAGAAATTAAAGTTTTGCATTCCCATTTTAAATCCCTTAAACAACTTATAATACAAATTAATTATGTAAAAAATTTAATTAACATAAACCTTTGGAAACAAAAACATTTTTCTCTTTTTATTTTTCACAAGCCAAGACAACCCAAACAATGCGCATACCTCTATCATGTTGCCCAAAACGCCTTAGTGGGATTCAAACTGCCGCTGGTTCTCCCCCAAGCACTTTTGAAGTTCTCGTGCCCACATACTAAGTTGCGTGGCTCCACAAGAGTGAAAAGGTATGAACATGCCTTTGACTTCCTTCTCCCTCAAACAGCTCAGATTCAAAACATGACCCTCCCTTCAATAAAATGATGTGCACGAGATTCAAAGCTACACTAGGCATATCGAATGCGTCTTACACAACCCTTGGCTGCCAACTCAGCTAAGAGGGTCTTTCAGTAGTTTTTTGGAGGCTAACACACTTTTTTTCTTTCCTCTGCTCACATACACATGAGAAAATACATATTTTCCTTTGCACGAGATAGAATACCATCGCATGGATAATATTCCAAATGTCAAACATTGGCATTATTTTTATGCATCTCATAGCTTGTTCCAACATCGATGATTATTCGAATTTAATTTGAATTCGAATATTAAAGTTAATTTTAAATATTAAATAAATATTTAATTTAACCTTAGCACCCATAATTATTTAAATTAAAATTTTAATCAAACATTAAAATATTTTAATTTAAATTAAATATTCTTGTGGGTCTTTTCCAACTTGATCCTTGATATTCGTAAACTCAATTTTTGGTCTGAAATAATAATAATAATAGAATATTATTATTTAATTTGAATTAGCTTATTCTTCCGTGGATATTTATCCTTTGAGCCCTCCTGGGTATATAATATTTAAAAAATAAATACTATAACCTATTACTTTTCAATACCGTCTTGCTTTTGGAGGAAACACTTAATGTCCTCAAATATGACGAACATAGCACAACAATGCTTTTGATATCAATGACAAAAAACACTCCTAAATATGTCTAACAATATTCGTATTTGTCATTAATGGCAACCCATTTTTTTTTACCATTTCCTGAATCTTTTTCTTTTCTACCCCCCTGCCAAACTGCTCCCCCTAACTGAATGCTTTCCTTCTAACTCAAATCTCTCCCTCTTACTCAAATCTCTCCACATTTGACATCAATGGAAAAGGGTCACCTTTGGGGCTTAGGGCTAAGAATGAAACTCTTAGCTTAGCTCCTCCCCACCTCCTCTTAAGGTGGTTAATTCTGGGGTGGGAGTATTTCTACTCCCAGAATGCACTTCTCTTTTCCTTTATCTAATTTCCCCCTCATCTGATGCTTCTATTTCCTCTAACTGTTCCTGTTCTTGCTTGTCTCTGGATTTTTTGCTCTGCACCACCTTGTTGTATGTCTATCATTATTGCATTTGTAACACTTAATATTTTTATTCCTTTAAGGTGCAAATATCTTGGGATTTCTTCTAGTGAAGCCATATCTGTTCCTATTATGAACCCTGTAATTCATTTCCTTATGACCAAACTAATTACATACCCATGAAAAATCTACCTGTTCTTGAAGTTCCCATATTATTGTCTTTCATGTGTCCTGCACCGTGAAGCCTTGTGCCCAAATCTATGACATGATAAATATCATCCATTGAAATTTCCTTGCCTTGACCTCATTGGTCTCTTATTCTCTCTTGCTCTATGATGGTTCCTGTTCCATTTGTTTCTCCTTTATGCATTGTTTTTTTCCTTGTTGAACTTTCTATTGTCCAACTCATCCTTAGAAGTCTCACTTTCTCTTACACTGTCTTTTTTTGAAGTTTCTTCTTCTTTAGAACTTGAGGTTGACTCTTCTTCCTATTTATTTGTACCTATTCAAAACCAAGACTTGTATTGCTTGATGTAGGATTTTGTGTCTTGATAATCTTATCCAAATTATTTGAGCTTCTTCCAATCCTATGAAGAACACAATATTATACTTAGAGGGGGATGAACAGTATAAGACCACTTTTTACTTTTTATTTCAATTCAATATTATGCAGTGTATAGATATCAGTATCAATAGCAGTAATTAAAGCAATGCATAAAACACCATACACAATAGAGACACCACAATTTACGTAGTTCACCCAATGTGGGCTACTCCACGGAGAAAATATTTTACTAAAATTTTCTCAATCAATCTCTTTTGGGAATCCTTCCTTATTACAATATTTATGGATCTCTGTCCAAAGGAGATGTTGATCCCCTAATATCAAGTTGGTGGATCTCTTCCATAGGAGAACTCTTTCTCCTTCTACTCTAGCTAGTGATATTCTAGAATACTCTATCTCTCTACTATATTGACTAGTGGATATCTCTCCACTTGAATACTCCTCACTTAGATCTATATTTAATTATCCTGGCTACTAGATATCTATCCACTAAGACCCTATCTTATCTACTCTATTACCTCCAAAGCTTTGTCTCAATATTGTACTAAACACAGTCGAGTCGGTCTAGCACAACTTTGCTCAATATATTTTACTAAAAATAGTACATTTAGTCTAGTAAAATTCTACTCAATAGGTCCACACATAACCTACTCAAATATGCTCAACAGGTCCACATAAAACCTGCTCAAATCTTCTTAACAGGTCTACATAGAACCTTCTCAAATTTTCTCAATAGGTCCACATAAAACCTTCTCAAATATGCTCAACAGGTCCACACAGAACCTGCTCAAATCTACTCAACAAGATCACTCATAACTTTTCCAAATCTTCTCAACAAATCCTCTCTAGGACTTGCTCAAATCTGCATAGCAATATTCCACAAAAGCTTACTCAAAATCAGTCCACAAGCCTTCTCAAAGACTTGTCTAATCTCATAGAATCATAAAGAGAATTTTTAGAGACTCAATATGTTATATACTCAATGCTTAATCAATATCTCAATTCAATATCATAGAAGCATAAATAGAATCTTTAGAGACATAGTATGTTCTATACTCAAATCAATCTCATATAAGTATAAAGAGAATTGTTAGAGACTCAATATGTTCTATAGTCAAATCCCAATCTCAACTCAAATCAATATCATAGAAGAATAAAGAGAATTGTTAGAGACTCAATATGTTCTATTCTCAAATATCAATCTTAACTCAAATCTAGAATATATAATAGTTTGTTTCATGGAACTTGAACAACCACATGCATCCACTTGACTAGGCTCAAACAACTGTACTCAACCAAACACCTCAAGGAACAACCCATTCTCACAGACCCTAGTCCAAGCATGTATCAACCAACTCAAAATGTTTCCAACAATGCTCAACCACAAATCTCACATAACAATGATACTCATATTATTTTCTAACTCAATTTCAATTTCTTTGCACAACCAATTGGCTTCAACAACAATGCTTATAAAACAAGGTTTAATCACAACTCTCAAACTAGAAAACCTTGAAGTATTTAACCAATCACTTTTGAAAAGGAAACCACAATCAATACTTTTCACTCCAAAGGTATTTTATAATCAACCACCATAATCAATCAATATGAGAATGTGCCCATACCTTTTATGAAGATGAAGAAGCCTCTTTGTAAATATGCCACAATCACAACATTCTTTTGCCAATCCTCACAAGGGTTAGAAGATCACAAAATAATCAACATTACTCCACTTCACAATAATATTCACCAATGCTTTTAATTAGAAAACCTTCTTAAGAATTAATGCACAACTTTCGTATCACTCCTAAAACCACTTGTACCATAAAATAAAATAAATTAAAATATTGCATAACCTTGTCACTCCAAAAACCACTTATAGCATAAAATAACTCAAATATTTTATATCCTTCCTTTCAACACTTTCGCACTTTAAAAAATAATCACAAAGCCTTCTTAGGCAATATCCCACATTAATCAAATATAAAACCTTAGCCATTTGCAAAAATTAAATCCACTATACTCTCTGTGAAAATCAACGCTTAACACAACCTTAGCAAATTCAAAATATTTCATGCACCCAAAAATTTTGATGATCGAATTATGACATACCTTAAAAAATGGCTTCGGGTGGTTTCGACCCTTGGTTCCTCCTCATCGTGCGTCTTAGTGCACTCTACACCCATAGTGTGGGCTAGACCTCCCACATGGAGGCTTAAAGTATTTGAGACTTATATTTCTGTCCTCTCCACCTATGCATTGAAACTTGCTATCTTGTTCCATGTTCAGTGTTCAAATGAAATCAGAAGGGGAGAATCGACTATTGTGAAGGAGGGGATAATCGAATGCGGACAATACTTCTTGTCACCTACTTGGTTGATAAAATCAACCCCTTTAAATATTCAAACCTTTGCATGATAAAATATATGACGTCGGTGGACATGGCAGGAAAAATCTTTTATTTAATTTTAAAATTAAAATTAAAATTTTAAATAAAATTAAAATTTAAACTAAACCTATAAAATTAAATTTCTTCATCACTGGGGCACCTTTTTCGATGAAACAAAAAGCCAACTTGGGTTTTAAGAAAAACCTATTTCAAATCTACTATCCATGGTTTTAAATAAATACTTTCCTTGCCTTCCTTGGTTTTCATAAAAACCTTTTGCTAAGCTTCCCTTGAAGCTCCTTTTGGAATCAAATGCCATGCATCCCATCTTGAACCTTTGATCAGAACCTTTGCTTCTCATGAATCTCTTTGTGGAGAAAAATCATAGTGCTTACTTACATAGATCCTTTTGACATCAATGACAAATTTTAGCTTAGGGACTCAAAATGTCCAACAATCTCCCCCTTTGTCATTTATGGCAACCCATATTCATTTTACTGAAACTTGACCTTATTTTTTTCTCCCCCTAGGTCTTTGCCCCCCCCGACTCAAGGCTCTCTAAAATATAAAATCTCTCCTCATATAAAATATCTCCCAAATACACAAATCTCTCCCCCTTTGACATCAATGGCAAAGGGTCACCTTTGGGGCTTGGGGCTAAGAATGAGCCTCTTAGCTTAGCCCCTCCCCCACCTCCACATGAGGTGGTTAATTCTGAGGCGGGAGTATTTCTACTTCTCGAAAGCATAGATCTATACCTTTATGTTTCTTTCTATAACCACCATAAATCATATCCTAGTGTAATGATGCAAATAGTAACAACATATATGAAATGTAAGAAATTGACAACAAGATAAACAATAAAAGATGTTTTATTCCATTACAAAGGCATTTCAAGTTACAAATACATCCCTCTTAGGGATAATCATGTTGATATAATATTACAATATGATTCTTGTAATTGTTTCCCTCTCAAGGGTAGGTGTGATATTTCAAATGCCTTCGTAGGGTGACACGAACTGCCTTAGGGTGGAGTTGACCCTATTCTTCGCATTGAGGAAGGATTCTAATGTTAAGATCCTTTGAATGTAGATCCCTATGGTCAAGAAACAATAGATAATGATAAAAAATATAGGTAAGCCTTTCACGATGAGGCCCTTAAAAGGAAAGATGCATAAAGATGTTGTTGAAAACATGAAATCAAGAAAACATGTAAAATACATTTAAACTATGCTAAACTAATAAAGATTCATGGAAATATATAAAAGAGCATAGCAGTTAAGATTTGCATGGTTCAATTAAAGGAAATAAATCTTTAAAAGTCATAAAGAACCCATTGATGTATATTTTATGCTATTATCCTAAAATCATTCTAAACCTAGATCTATCGGTCAAAAATCTCTACAACTACAATCAAGCCATGCAAATGAATAATCTAATATAATTAGACGGGAAGAAATGAAAATAGTAAGGTGGTGATACCTCTGTTGCAAACTACAACACTGATGCACGGTTTGCACTATAAACTGTGGCTGAAAGTCATGGTTAGAACTCAAGTAAGTTTACCCTTAAATCAAGGGCAGTGGACTTGAACTCCTTGTCCAATTGATGTTCAAGGGTTTCCTTCTGTGTCCTTATTACAATTTTTGTGGTTGATTCACTGTGAGGGGCCTTCGTTTGCCTAGATTTGTATTTCTTGGCTCTTCTAGGCTCCTAGGACCTCCATGGAAAATTGATATTTAGGTGAATAGCAAAGTGACCTTCTCCAATGCATGAATTCAGTATGCAATTCGATAGGGCTTTGCTACTCACTTGATCAATCAACTCTCTATTGATAATTTGACAGTGCTTCGCTATTCAAATCATCTATATCTTCTACCCAAATTGAAGGGGTATTTATAGGATGCCCTAGGACTGGGGGTGGCTTCATGGAGAAGCCAAGATCAAGAAGAGGTGGTTAGGACAGTTGGAATGGAATCCTCTAGAATATTTCATCCATTAACCACCTTCTTCTATAATAAATGGCCGTTCAAACCGATTTGGCTCGGATGAAGGCCAACTGAACTTCAGTTAATACCATAGGTTACAGCTACAGTCCAAACTACAAACCACGGGTGTCAACTATAATTTAGCCTGTAGATCATAGGTCTAGGCTGCGGTTCATACTGATTAGGCCAAGTATACCAAATTGAGTGGTTATAACCATTGCTATATCTTGGAGTATGTCCAAGATCTTCCATATGGTCTTGTAGCATGTCCATATGAGTAGTCACCATCGACATTACGTATTTTAGGTGTCTACACTTTCCAAGTTATCATCCTTGTTCCTATCATCACTTCTGTTCCTGTTCTTATTCTTATTCTCATCCATGTTTTTGTTTCTATTTTTATTCTCATCCTTGTTCTTGTTTTTTTTCATACCTCTATTCATGTTCATATTTTTATTCTTGTTTACGTTCCTGTTCTTGTTCATATTCATGTTCCTGTTCATGTTCATATTCCTGTTCATGCCTATTTTTGGAATATTTGCTCTACACCATATTGCTATGTGACCATAATTATTACACTTATAACACTTAATGTTATTATTCCTTGGATGTGCAACTATATTAGGATTTCTCCCAGTGAAACCATATCCTCTTCTGTCATTAATCCTGCAATTCATTGCCTTGTGACCAAAACTATTGCATGAGTAGAAATAACCTTGGAAAAGTTGTTCTTTTCCATATACTTGTCTTTCATGAGTCCTTCAATGTAAAGCCATGTGTCCAAACCTGTGACATGAATAGCATCTTCTATTGAAGCCTCCTTGTCTTGACCTCATTGGTCTCCTATTCTGATTTTTGTTCCATCTATATCTTCTTTGTGCATTTTTCCTCTCTTTGTTGAACTCTTGGTTGTACAACTCATCCTATGATGTCCCACTTACACTTAAATTGTCTTCTTAGGATGTATCTTCTTCTGAAGTTTATTCTTCATCAAGAATTGAAGTAGATTCTTTTTCCTATTTCTTTTGAGCATTTCCAAAGCCAAGACCTGTTGAACATGATATTTGCTATTGTTCACAGATGAAATTATCCAAGTTATTAGAGATATTTGTGAAACTCTTCATCTTTATCTTGGAGTCCTTTAAATATTCTTTTAGAGTAGCCACTTCTTGTGCTAACTTCTCACATTCCAAAATATTTTCTTCTAACTTATCCTTGAACTTGCTTGTCTTAGCCTTTGATTTTTCTAAATCCTCTATGAGCAATAATATTTCTTCATCACATTATTGAAATTGATTTTCAAGCTTAGAGTGTTGCTTTCTAACCTTCTTTACTGTGTCAAGGGCATAGATAAGTTCTCCCTTGAGATCATAGCCATTCTCTATTGAATATTCCTCTATTTGTTTACCTTTATTCATATCATTACTTCCTTTTGGATTATCTTCTATAGGATCATCTTCTTTATCTTCCAAATCCATTAGAATATTATCATCTGGTATTTCAAGTGCATCTTCAAAATCATCATCACTAAAACTATAACCATCCCTAGTGCAATCATCTTCAAGATGTCCAAATTTATCACATCTAAAACACTTGAGAATAATTGGAGTCCTCTTCTTAACTGGATCTTTCTCTTTAACCATAAATAGGACTTCATCTCTATCATTGTCTGAAAAACTAGCATCACTATCAATTGAGTACTTGCATTTTTTGCATAGTATCTTATCTTTTGTCTCTTGAAGAACTTATTTCCTTGTCTGATTTGTCCATCCTTATTTTTCTTCTTGTACCCATGTCTTTTTTATTCCCTGTATCTGTGGTCCTATTTTTCTTCATCATTGTTGCCTTTTGGCTCTTTCCATTCTGTTGCATAGTGTCCATACTTTCCACAATTGAAACATTTTATAGATATTATATCTATGGGTCTTCTGGAATCTCTATCTCTGTTGCCATAATTTGCTTCTTCATCATTGGATGACTCATTGCTTGATTCTATATTCTTTCCATTTTTCTTTTTGTCTACTTTGAAATCAGCTTCTTTCGGAGGAATAGGATCTTTTGTTCTTATCTCAAAAGTAGTAAGCATTCCAAGCAAAGAATTCCTTGTCAAAGAATCACTATCAATTGATGTTTCTATAGCAAAAATCTTTTCACTGTAACTTTTTGTAAGAGTTATCAATATCTTATCACAAGAATCAAATTCATCAACCTTCATTCCTAGACCTTTCATCTCATGTACAAGTTCATCAATCTTACTGAGATAGTCACAAATTTTTCATCATCCTTCATTCTTAAGTTCTCAAATTTTCCTTTGAGATTTTTGATCTTAGCCATTCTGACTCCTTTATCTCCTTCATATATTTCATGTAAAAGTTACCACATTTGTTTTGTTGTTTTACAATCCATAACCTTCATAGATTTTGATCTACACAATCCTTTTATAATTGCATTCATGGCTCTTGAGTTTGCATGCATTAGAAGCTTAAATTCCTTATATGTAAGAGGATTGACTGTTGAATCGTATCCAAGTTCCACTGGATCCCAAACTTCATTTCCAAGTGCCATTAGGTAAATCTCATCAGCATACACCAATATAATAAGTCACTTTCATAAAATACTAGTAATACATTATTGAAGGGTCCATCTCTTTGATCCTTTTGATCCATTGTGTTCTTAGACCGCTTTTCCTTCAATCTATCAAACTCTTCTTAAGGAACCTACTCTGATACCAATTTAAGAACATAAGCTTATACTGAGAGGGGGGTTGAATAGTATAAGACCACTTTTTACTTTTTATTTCAATTCAATATTATGTAGTGTATAGATAGCAATATCAATAGCAATAATCAAATCAATGCACAAAACACCATACACAATAGAGACACCACAATTTATGTGGTTCACCCAATGTGGGCTAATCCACAAAGAAAATATTTTACTAAAATTTTCTCAATCAATCTCTTTTGGGAATCCTTCCCTATTACAATGTTTATGGACCTCTGTCCAAAGGATATGATGATCCCCTAATCTCAATTTCATGGATATCTTCCATAAGAGAACTATTTCCCCTTCTACTTTAGCTAGTGATCTTCTAGATGACTCTGTCTCTCTAGTACATTGACTAGTGGATCTCTCTCTAGTTGAAGAATCCTCACTCAAATCTATCTTTAATTGTCCTGGCTACTAGATCTCTATCCACTAAGACTCTATCCTCTGTACTATGTCACCTCCAAAGCTCTATTTTAATACTATACTAAACACAGTCTAGTCGGTCTAGCACATATTTGCTCAATCTCTTGTACTAAACACAATACATTCAATCTAGTACAATTCTGCTCAATAGGTCCACACAAAACCTACTCAAATCTACTCAATAGGTCCACATAGAATCTACTCAAATATGCTCAATAGGTCCACACAGAACCTGCTCAAATCTACTCAATAGGTCCACATAGAACCTGCTCAAATATGCTCAACAATTCCACACAGAACCTGCTCAAATCTACTCAACAAGCTCATTTAGAACTTGTCCAAATCTGCTCAAAAATTCCTCTCTAGGACTTGATCAAATATGTATAGCAAGCTTCCACAAAATCTTACTCAAAATCAATCTACAAGCCTTCTCAAACACTTGTCTAATCTCATAGAATCATAAAGAGAATTGTTAGACTCAATATGTTATATACTCAATGCTTAATCAATATCTAAATTCAATCTCATAGAAGCATAAAGAGAATTGTTAGAGACTCATTATGTTCTATACTCAAATCCCAATCTCAACTCAAATCAATCTCATAGAAGCATAAAGAGAATTTTTATAGACTTAATATGTTCTATACTCAAATCCCAATCTCAACTCAAATAAATCTCATAGAAGCATAAAGAGAATTGTTAGAGACTCAATATGTTCTATTCTCAAATCTCAATATCAACTCAAATCCAAAATATAGAATAGTTTGTTTCATGGAACTTGAACAACCACATGCATCCACTTGACTAGGCTCAAACAAATGTACTCAACCAAACACCTTAAGGAACAACCATTTCTCACAGACCTTAGTCCAATCATGTATCAACCAACTCAAAATGTTTCCAACAATGCTCAACCACAAATATCACATAACAATGATACTCATGTTCTTTTCTAACTCAGGTTCAAGTTCTTTGCACAACCATTGGGCTTCAACAACAATGCTTATAAAACAAGGTTTAATCACAACTCTCAAATCAGAAAGCCTTCAAGCATTTAACCAATCACTTTCAAAAAGGAAACCACAATCAATCCTTTTCACTCCAAAGGTATTTTATAATCAACCACCATATAGGATAATGTGCCTATACCTTTTATGAAGATGAAGAAGCCTCTTTGGAAATCTGCCACAATCACAATATTCTTTTGCCAATCCTCACAAGGATTAAAAAATCACAAAATAATCAACATTACTCCACTTCACAATAATATTCACCAATGCTTTTAATTAGAAAACCTTCTTAAGAATTAATGCACAACTTCCTTATCACTCCTAAAACCACTTGTACCATAAAATAAAATAAATCAAAACATTGCATAACCTTGTCACTCCAAAAACCACTTATACCATAAAATAACTCAAATATTTTATATCCTTCCTTTCAACACGTTTGCACTTAAAAAAATAATCACAAAGCCTTCTTAGGCAATATCCCACATTAATCAAATATCAAACCTTAGCCATATGCAAAAATTAAATCCACTATACTCTCTATAAAAATCAATGCTTAATAGAACCTTAGCAAATTCAAAATATTTCATGCACCCAAAAATTTTGGCGATCGAATTATGGCATACCTTACAAAATGGCTTCAGGTGGTTTCTACCCCGTGTTCCTCCTTGTCATGCACCTTAGTGCACTCTTCGACCATAGTGTGGGATAGGCATCCCATGTGGAGGCTTTAAGCCTTTGAGACTTATATTTCCATCCTCTCCATCTATGCCTTGAAACTTGCTCCCTTGTTCCACGTGTAGTGCATAAACAAAATCAGAAGGGGGGAATCGACGATCGTGAAGGAGGGGATAATCGAATGCAGAAAATACTTCTTGTCACGTACTTGGTTGGTAAAATCAACCCCTTTAAATATTAAAATATTTGCATGATAAAATATATGACGTCGATGGACATGGCAGGAAAATTCTCTTATTTAATTTTAAAATTTAAATTTAAATTTTAAATAAATTAAAATTTAAACTAAACCTTTAAAATTAAATTTCTCCATCATCGGGGCACATTTTTTGATGAAATGAAAAGCCAAATTGGGTTTTAATAAAAACCCATTTCAAATATTCCATCCATGGTTTTAAATAAAAACTTTCTTTTCCTTCCTTGGTTTTCATAAAAACCTTTTACCCTTGAAGTTCCTTTTGGAATCATATGCCATGCATCCCTTCTTGAACCTTTGATCAAAACATTTGCTTCTCATGAAGCTCTTTGTGGAGCAAAATTATAGTGTTTACTTACATAGGTCCTTTTGAAATCAATGAAATTTTTTATCTTAGGGACTCAAAATGTCCAACAACTTGTGTAGCTTCTCCTTAGACTTTTCTACTTCTTCCCTTAGTAGAGCCACTTCTTGTTCTAACCTTTCACATTCTAAGACCTTTGCTTCTAACTTATCCTTGAACTTCTTTGTCTTAGCCATTGACTTGTTTAGATCCTCTATAAGCTTTCCTCTCTCTTCATCACATTCTTGAAACTGAAGCTTAAGTTGGGAGTTTTGCTTTCTTACCTTCTTTAATGTGTTAAGAGCATAAATAAGCTCTCCCTCAAGATCAACTTCTCCTTTTTTTGATTCTTCCTCTATTTGTTTGCCTTTGAAAACATCTTCATTCTTTTCTGACTTGTCTTCTATAGGATCACCTCCTTCTTCTTCTAGTGCCATTAGAATATTCTCTTCTAGTCCTTCAAGTGTATCCTCATATTCATCATCACTAAAACTGAAACCACTCTTTGTACAACTATCTTCAAGATGTCCAAAGTTACCACATCTAAAACACTTGAGAATTATTGGTGACCTTTTCTTAACTTCTTCTTTTTCTTCTGTCAGAAATAGAACTTCATCTTTATCATTATCTGAGAAACTATTATCACTATCACTTGAGTACTTACTTGCCTTGTTTGCATAGTAACTCCTCTTCTATATTTGAAAGAACTTCTTTCCTTGTTTGCCTTGTCCATCCTTACCTTTCTTTTGGTACCTGTATTTTTTTGATTCCCTGTTCTTATGATCCTATTTTTCTTCATCATTGCTATTTATAGCTTCTTGAAAATCAGTTGCATAGTGACCATACTTTCCACAATTGAAACATCTAACAAATTTTGCATCTTTAAATCTTCTTGGATCCTTATTCCTTCTGCCATAATTTGCTTCTTCATCACTGGATGACTCATCGCTTGAATCTGACTTCTTACCCTTTGTCTTCTTAGTAGCTTTGAAGGTTGCTTCCTTCCGGAGATTAGGTTCCTCTTTTGTTCTCATCTCAAAAGCTGTAAGAATACCAAGTAATACATCTCTTGTCAAAATATCACCATCTTTTGATTCCTCTATAGCAGAGATATTTTCACTAAACCTTTTTGGGAGAGATCTTAAGATCTTATCACAAACATCAGATTCTTCAATCTCAAGTCCAAGTCCTTGCATGGCGTTAACAACCTCATCTACATGAAGTAGATAAGCACTAATATTTTCCTCATCCTTCATTCTTAATTCTTCAAATTGTCCTTTGAGATTTTGTATCTTTGCATTTTTGACACTTTTATCTCCTTCATATATGCTTTGCAACTTATCCCAAATATCTTTTGTTGATTTGCAATGCATAACCTTTATGAACTCTGTTCTATGCAAACCTCTCAAAATTGCATTCATTTCTTTTGAATTGTAATGATGTAGAAGCTTACCATATTTATCTGTAGGTGGAGTAGCTGGTGGTGTGTATCCATTTTCAACTGCTTCCCATATTTCATTGCCAAGTGCCATCAGGTGAATCTTCATTCTCATACTCCAAAATACATAATCACTTCCATAAAATATTGGTGTTGAATTATCTGAGGACCCATTCTTAGAATCCATTGTGTTCTTGTAAGCTTTTCCTTCAAGCTGTTAAACTCTTCCGAAGGAACCCGCTCTGATACCAATTGAAGAACACAAGCTTATACTGAGAGGGGGGTGAACAGTATAAGACCACTTTTTACTTTTCTTTCCAATCAATATTATGCAATGTATAGATAGCAATATCAATAGCAGTAATCAAAGCAATGCACAAATCACCACACACAATAGAGACACCAATTTAACGTGGTTCACCCAATGTGGGCTACTCCACGGAGAAAATATTTCACTAAAATTTTCTCAATCAATCTCTTGGGAATCCTTTCCCTATTACAATGTTTATGGACCTCTGTCCAAAGGAGACACCAATCCCCTAATCAAGTTCATGGATCTCTATCCATAGGAGACACCAATCTCCTTTGCTCTAGTTGGTGATCTTCTAGAAGAACTATTACCTCCACTACACTGGCTAATGGATCTCTATCCACTGAAGACTCCTATCCTCACTCAGAAGACCTATCCTCACTACCCTGGCTAATGGATCTCTATCCACTAGAGACTATCATCCTCTATACTCTGTCACCTCCAAAGCTTACTCTCAGCTCTATCTCAAATCTACACTAAACACAGTCCTTTGGTCTAGCACAAATCTGCTCAATATCTATCTCTGATCTAGCACAAATCTATCCTCAAATATACACCAAATTCTATCCACAAATCTACACTAAACATAGTCCTTCGATCTAGCACAAATATATCCTCAATATCTATCCTCAAGCCTTAACACAAAGCTTGACTTAATCTCAAATCAACTCTGCTAGATCTACCCCAAACCTTAACTCAAGGTTTGAACAAATCAATCAATCAAATCTGCTCACAAGTCTTCTCAAAGACTTATCTCAAATATACCTTGTAAGCTTCCACAAAATCTCACACTAATCTATCCACAAGTCCTCTCTAGAACTTGTCCAATTCTACTCAACAAGTCCTCACTCAATAATCTTTATCCTCAATTTTGTATTGTAAGCTTCCACAAAAGCTCACACCAATCTATCCACAAGTCTTCTCTAAGACTTACCTCAAATCTGCTCAACAAGTCCTCACTAGAACTTGTTCAATCTCATAGAAACATATAGAGAATTATTAGAGACTCAATATGCTTCACATTCACTACAATGCTCAATCACTTTCAATCTCTCTTTTTATCACAAAAACATATAGAGAATTGTTAGAGACTCAATATGTTTCACACTTACAAACACTCAATCTCTTTCTCAAATCAATTTAGAATATGGAACAATTTGTTTCACAGAACTTGAACTATCACTTCAACACATCCACTCAACTAAGCTCAATCACTTCCACTCAACCAATCACTTCAACAACAATGCTTATCAAGTAATCCTCACATAACAATGATACTCATGATATTTGCAAACCCTAGTTCAAGTTCTTCACTCAACCAATCACTTCAACAACAATTCTTATCAAACAATCCTTACATAACAATGATACTCATGATCTTGCAAACCCTAGTTCAAGATAGTTCACAACTTCACATAACAATGATACTCATGTTCTTTCAAACCCTAATCCAATATTCAAACTCAACAACAAGGGATCTCAATCACACAACAATGAAGTATGCATTCACTCACTCAAAATATCCAACAATGCTTATCAAACAAGGTTTATAGCATTTACTTCCATTTCAGAAAACTCATCAACTCAACAAACTCACAAAGGAAAACTTAACCAAGTCCTTTTCACTCCAATCTTATTTTCAAAAAATCTCAACCAATCAATTATTTCAACCAAAGAAGAATATGCCCATACCTTTTACTTGATGAAGAATAGACTTCAAAACCTGTCTCAATTATAACCACTTTCCTTGCCAAGCACAAAGGTTAGATGACAAGAATTATCACTCTAACACTTCTTCAAAATATTTCTTCAATACAAAAATAATACTCAAATACACCTTATAATCTCCAACTTTAAAATAATATTCAACAACCTTCAATCTCAAAAATAAACTTCCTTACTACCTTATAACTCCTTAATCACTTAAAAATTCAATTCAAAAATCAAAGTTTTGCATTCCCATTTTAACTCCCCTAAACAACTTATAATCCAAATTAATTATGCAAAAACTTTAATTAACATAAACCTTTGGAAACAAAAATTATTTTTCCCTTTTTATTTTTCGCAAGCCAAGTCAACCCAAACAATGCGCATACCTCTATTATGCTACCCAAAAGGCCTTGGTGGGATTCAAACCATCGATGGTTCTCCCCCAAGCGCTTTCACAGTGCTCGCACCCACCAACTAGGTTGCATGGCTCCACAAGAGCCAAAAGGCACAAACGTGCCTTTGAATTCCTTCTCCCTCGAACGATGCAAACTCAAACATGAACCTCCCTTCAACAAAATGGTGTGCATGAGATTTGAACCCGCACCAGGCATCTCGAACGCGTCTAACGTAGCCCTTGGCTGCCAACTCAGCTACGAGGGGCTTCGAGTAGATTTTGGAGGCTACCACACTTTGTCCTTTCCTCTGCTCAAATACACATGCGAAAATACATGTCTTTCCTTTGCACGAGCCAAAATACAATCGCATGGATAATTTTCCAAATGCCAAACTTTGGCATTATTTATATGCAAACTATAGCTTGTTCCAACGTCGACGATTATTCAAATTTAATTTGAATTCAATATTATAATTCTAAATATTAAATAAATATTTAAATTAACCTTAGCACCCATCATTATTTAAATTAAAATTTTAATCAAAGATTAAAATATTTTAATTTAAATTAAATCTTCTTGTGGGTCTTTTCCAACTTGATCCTTGATCTTCTTAAACTCGATTTTTGATCCAAAATAATAATAATAAAATATTATTATTTAATTTAAACTTGCTTCTCCTTCCTTGGATCTTCATCCTTTGAGCCCTCCTAGGTATATAATATTTAAAAATAAATATTATAACCTATTGCTTTTCAAGACCTTCTTGCTTTTGGAAGAAACACTTAATGTCCTCAAAGATGATGAACATAGCACAACAATGCTTTTGACATCAATGACAACAAACACTCCTCAAAATGTCCAACAATCTCCCCCTTTGTCATTGATGGCAACCCAATTACTTTTTACCATTTCCTTAACCTTTTTCTTTTCTGCTCCCCCTAGGAAACTGCTCCCCCTGACTGAATGCTTTCCTTCTAACTCAAATCTCTCCCCTTACTCAAATCTCCCCTTTGACATCAATGGCAAAGGGTCACCTTTGGGGCTCGGGGCTAAGAATGAAACTCTTAGCTTAGCCCCTCCCCCACCTCCTCTTGAGGTGGTTAATTCTGGGGTGGGAGTATTTCTACTCCCAGCATGCACTACTCTTTTCCTTTGTCTACTTTCCTCCTCATCTGATCCTTCTGATTCCTCTGACTATTCATGTTCCTGCTTGTCTCTGGAATCTCTGCTCTACACCACTTTGTTGTATGTCCATCATTATTGCACTTATAACACTTAATATTATTATTCCTTGAAGGTGCAAATATCTTGGGATTTCTCCTGATGAAGCCATATCTATTCCTATCATGAACCCTACAATTCATTGCCTTGTGACCAAACTGATTACAAGAGTAGCAATACCCTTGAAATAACTACCTATTCCTAAAGTTCCCATATTCCTATCTTTCATGTGTCCTACACTATGAAGCTTTGTGCCCAAATCTGTGACATGAGAAACATCATCCATTGAAATTTCCTTGCCTTGACCTCATTGGTCTCTTAGTCTCTCTTACTCTGTGTTGGTTCATATTCCATATATTTCTCCTTTGTGCATTATTTCTTTCCTTGTTGAACTTTCTATTGTCCAACTCATCCTCAGAAGTCTCACTTTCTCTTACACTATCTTCTTCTAAAGTTTCTTCTTCTTCAAAACTTGAGGTTGACTCCTCTTCCTATTTCTTTTGTACCTATTCAAAACCAAGACCTATCTTGCTTGATGTAGGCTTTTGTGTCTTGATAATCTTATCCAAATTCTTTGAGCTTCTTCCAAACCTGTATAACCTATCTTTAGACTCTTTTATTTCTTCCCTTAGTAGAGCCACTTCATGTTCTAACCTTTCACATTCTAAGACCTTTGCTTCTAACTTATCCTTGAACTTCTTTGTCTTAGCCATTGACTTGTTTAGATCCTCTATAAGCTTTCCTTTCTCTTCATCACATTCTTGAAACTGAAGCTTAAGTTGGGAGTTTTGCTTTCTTACCTTCTTTAATGTGTTAAGAGCATAAATAAGCTCTCCCTCAAGATCAACTTCTCCTTTTTCTGATTCTTCCTCTATTTGTTTACCTTTGAAAACATCTTCATTATTTTCTGACTTGTCTTCTATAGGATCACCTCCTTCTTCTTCTAGTGCCATTAGAATATTCTCTTCTAGTCCTTCAAGTGTATCCTCATATTCATCATCACTAAAACTGAAACCACTCTTTGTACAACTATCTTCAAGATGTCCAAAGTTACCACATCTAAAACACTTGAGAATTATTGGTGACCTTTTCTTAACTTCTTCCTTTTCTTCTATCAGAAATAGAACTTCATCTTTATCATTATCTGAGAAACTATTATCACTATCACTTGAGTACTTACTTGCCTTGTCTGCATAGTAACTCCTCTTCTATCTTTGAAAGAACTTCTTTCCTTGTTTGCTTTGTCCATCCTTGCCTTTCTTTTGGTACCTATATTTTTTTGATTCCCTGTTCTTATGATCCTATTTTTCTTCATCATTGCTATTTCTAGCTTCTTGACAATCAGTTGCATAGTGACCATACTTTCCACAATTGAAACATCTAACAGATTTTGCATCTTTAAATCTTCTTGGATCCTTATTCCTTCTACCATAATTTGCTTCTTCATCACTGGATGACTCATCGCTTGAATCTGACTTCTTACCCTTTGTCTTCTTAGTAGCTTTGAAGGTTGCTTCCTTCCGGAGATTAGGTTCTTTTGTTCTTATCTCAAAAGTTGTAAGAATACCAAGTAATTCATCTCTTGTCAAAGAATCACCATATTTTGCTTCCTCTATAGCAGAAATATTTTCACTAAACCTTTTTGGGAGAGATCTTAAGATCTTATCACAAACATCAGATTCTTGAATCTCAAGTCCAAGTCCTTGCATGGCGTTAACAACCTCATCTACACGAAGTAGATAAGCACTAATGTTTTCCTCATCCTTCATTCTTAATTCTTCAAATTGTCCTTTGAGATTTTGTATCTTTACCTTTTTGACACTTTTATCTCCTTCATATATGCCTTGCAACTTAACCCAAATATCTTTTGCTGATTTGCAATGCATAACCTTTATGAACTCTGTTCTATGCAAACCTCTCAAAATTGTATTCATTGCTTTTGAATTGTAATGATGTAGAAGCTTACCATATTTATCTATAGGTGGAGTAGCTGGTGGTGTGTATCCATTTTCAATTACTTCCCATATTTCATTTCCAAGTGCCATCAGGTGAATCTTCATTCTCATACTCCAAAATACATAATCGCTTCCATAAAATACTAGTGTTGAATTATCTGAGGACCCATTCTTAGAATCCATTGTGTTCTTGTAAGCTTTTCCTTCAAGTTGTTAAACTCTTTCGAAGGAACCCACTCTGATACCAATTGAAGAACACAAGCTTATACTGAGAGGGGGTGAACAATATAAGACCACTTTTTACTTTTCTTTCCAATCAATATTATGCAATGTATAGATAGCAATATCAATAATAGTAATCAAAGCAATGCACAAATCACCACACACAATAGAGACACCAATTTAACGTGGTTCACCCAATGTGGGCTACTCCACGAAGAAAATATTTCACTAAAATTTTCTCAATCAATATCTTGGGAATCCTTTCCCTATTACAATGTTTATGGACCTCTATCCAAAGGAGACACCAATCCCCTAATCAAGTTCATGGATCTCTATCCACAAGAGACACCAATCTCCTTTGCTCTAGTTGGTGATATTCTAGAAGAACTATTACCTCCACTACACTAGCTAATGGATCTCTATCCACTGAAGACTCATATCCTCACTCAGAAGACCTATCCTCACTACCCTAGCTAATGGATCTCTATCCACTAGAGACTATCATCCTCTATACTCTATCACCTCCAAAGCTTACTCTCAGCTCTATCTCAAATCTACACTAAACATAGTCCTTCAATCTAGCACAAATCTGCTCAATATCTATCTCTGATATGGCACAAATATATCCTCAAATATACACCAAATTCTATCCACAAATATACACTAAACATAGTCCTTCGATCTAGCACAAATATATCCTCAATATCTATCCTCAAGCCTTAACACAAAGCTTGACTTAATCTCAAATCAACTCTGCTAGATCTACCCCAAACCTTAACTCAAGGTTTGAACAAATCAATCAATCAACTCTACTCACAAGTCTTCTCAAAGACTTATCTCAAATATACCTTGTAAGCTTCCACAAAATCTCACACTAATCTATCCACAAGTCCTCTCTAGAACTTGTCCAATATGCTCAACAAGTCCTCACTAGAACTTGTCCAATCTACTCAATAATCTCTATCCTCAATTTTGTATTGTAAGCTTCCACAAAATCTCACACCAATCTATCCACAAGTCTTCTCTAAGACTTACCTCAAATATGCTCAACAAGTCCTCACTAGAACTTGTTCAATCTCATAGAAACATATAGAGAATTGTTAGAGACTCAATATGCTTCACATTCACAACAATGCTCAATCACTTTCAATCTCTCTTTTTATCACATAAACATATAGAGAATTGTTAGAGACTCAATATGTTTCACACTTACAAACACTCAATATCTTTCTCAAATCAATTTAGAATATGGAACAATTTGTTTCATAGAACTTGAACTATCACTTCAACACATCCACTCAACTAAGCTCAATCACTTCCACTCAACCAATCACTTCAACAACAATGCTTATCAAGTAATCCTCACATAACAATGATACTCATGATCTTTGCAAACCCTAGTTCAAGTTCTTCACTCAACCAATCACTTCAACAACAATGCTTATCAAACAATCCTTACATAACAATGATACTCATGATCTTGCAAACCCTAGTTCAAGATAGTTCACCACTTCACATAAAATATACTTTATAATCCTAGTTCAAGATAGTTCACAACTTCACATAACAATGATACTCATGTTATTTCAAACCCTAATCCAATATTCAAACTCAACAACAAGGGATCTCAATCACACAACAATGAAGTATGCATTCACTCACTCAAAATATCCAACAATGCTTATCAAACAAGGTTTATAGCATTTACTTCCATTTCAGAAAACTCATCAACTCAACAAACTCACAAAGGAAAACTTAACCAAGTCCTTTTCACTCCAATCTTATTTTCAGAAAATCTCAACCAATCAATTATTTCAACCAAAGAAGAATATGCCCATACCTTTTACTTGATGAAGAATAGACTTCAAAACCTGTCTCAATTATAACCACTTTCCTTGCCAAGCACAAAGGTTAGATGACAAGAATTATCACTCTAACACTTCTTCAAAATATTTCTTCAATACAAAAATAATACTCAAATACACCTTATAATCTCCAACTTTAAAATAATATTCAACAACCTTCAATCTCAAAAATAAACTTCCTTACTACCTTATAACTCCTTAATCACTTAAAAATTCAATTCAGAAATCAAAGTTTTGCATTCCCCTTTTAACTCCCCTAAACAACTTATAATCCAAATTAATTATGCAAAAACTTTAATTAACATAAACCTTTGGAAACAAAAATATTTTTTCCTTTTTATTTTTTGCAAGCCAAGTCAACCCAAACAATGCGCATACCTCTATTATGCTGCCCAAAAGGCCTTGGTGGGATTCGAACCATCGATGGTTCTCCCCCAAGCGCTTTCGTAGTGCTTGCACCCACCAACTGGGCTGTGTGGCTCCACAAGAGCCAAAAGGCACAAACGTGCCTTTGAATTCCTTCTCCCTCGAATGGTGCAAACTCAAAACATGAACCTCCCTTCAACAAAATGGTGTGCACGAGATTCGAACCTGCACCAGGCATCTCGAACGCATCTTACGCAGCCCTTGGCTGCCAACTCAGCTACGAGGGGCTTCGAGTAGTTTTTGGAGGCTACCACACTTTGTCCTTTCCTCTGCTCAAATACACATGCGAAAATACATGTTTTCCTTTGCACGAGCCAAAATACAATCGCATGGATAATTTTCCAAATGCCAAACTTTGGCATTATTTATATGCAAACTATATCATATTCCAACATCGATGATTATTCAAATTTAATTTGAATATTAAAGTTAATTTTAAATATTAAAATATTTTAATTTAATTTAAATCTTCTTGTGGGTCTTTTCCAACTTGATCCTTGATCTTCTTAAACTCGATTTTTGATCCGAAATAATAATAATAAAATATTATTATTTAATTTAAACTTTGCTTCTCCTTCCTTGGATCTTTATCCTTTGAGCCCTCCTGGGTATATAATATTTAAAAATAAATATTATAACCTATTGCTTTTCAAGACCTTCTTGCTTTTGGAAGAAACACTTAATGTCCTCAAAGATGACGAACATAGCACAACAATGCTTTTGACATCAATGACAACAAACACTCCTCAAAATGTCCAACAACTAGGTGAATTATTTTATGGTTCTCAACCCCCAACCAGAGAAATCTCTTTTGAATTTGCTCAATCCTTTTCTAGATAGAGATTAAGGCTTAATATGGAGGCTCAATAATAGAAGGTCCATCCAATTTTGGGAAGACCCATGGCTAAAGGATCAACCTTTGATCAATGATTTCAGCATGATCACCCTTAATCCTATCACTGATGATATTTTTGGGTCTTCTATCTCTAATTTTATCACTATAGACTCTTGTCAAAATTGTATTTGGAAGGTTATCCCTCTTAATGGGCTTAATTTTTGTTAAAATAATGTCACAATACTCCTATCATCTTCTTAGGATCTTTGCCATCATGAGTCACCCTTTGGTGGATACTCCTTTCTGGAAAGAGAGCAATGATGGTACCTTTACTGTAAGGTCTGTGTATCACATCCAAGCTGATATTATCCCTTACTATTACCTAGTTAGCCTAATTTGGATCAAACATCTTATCCTTAAATTCACTTTTTTCCTAGCTAGCCTTCCAAAATAGAGTCTTGACTATGGATAACCTCCTTTCTAGAGGCTTGATTTTACCCAACCATTGTGTCCTATGTTATTTGAGTGGGAGTTAGCTAAACATATTTTCCTTGGTTGTCCATTCTCCTCTATGGTGTTGTACTATCTATTTTTATATTTTTGTCTCTCATGGGTCCAAACCAATTCAATTTATGACCTGCTCACCCATTGGTCTACTACTTTCTTTCATTAGTTTCTCAAATCCATTTGGGTCTTTTGTTATCCTCACTTCCTATGGAAAATTTGGTTAGAGAGAAATAATAGTGTTTTCAATGGCTCATATCATGATCCCATTTTTGTTCATCATTGAATTCTAAATGCTACCATTAAGAATGATCTTCTTATCCCTTTAGTTGAGGTACCTAGTTGGAGTGAGTCCAAACTTGTGGCTTCCTTCAACCTATTCTATGTGATCTTCCTCACCCAATAGACCCTCCTGTAGACTACATTGGTATAAGGTGGTCACCTCCTTTAACTAGTTGGATCAAGTTCAACTTTGATGGAGCAACTAAAGGTAATTTAGACAAAGCTTACTATGGAGGTATAGTTAGAGATAACCTCACCAAGATCATCCTAGGGTTTATCAAAAACATAGGGTTCTAGACCAACCATGTGGTTGAAGCCAGAGCATTATTCTAGGGATTATCCAACCTTGATGGTCTACCTTTCAATAGTCTTCTCATTAAGGGTGATTCCTTGAACATCATCAATAATATCAAAGGAACCAAGACCTTCAAGGAGAGTATCTTCAACATGATTAAGGAGTCCAGAAGGTTTTTGAGCAAATACTATAATGTGATCATCCATTACACCTACAGATAAGGCAATAAAGCTATAGATGTTTTGGTCAACCTTGCTCTCTCTGAGGATAATATTTGTATTTGGTTTGATTATTTTCCTCATGGCATTTTCACTAACAATAGTTCCAATGATTCTTCATTGCTATAGCTTTGATGGCCATTTTCTAAGGCTCTTCAAATAGCCTAGCAAGCATGCACAACCAATATTGTTTGTTGACTTTCTCACCATGATCCATTACCTTATTGAATCCAATAGGCAGACTTCAATCCCATGGGGCCATGACCCTCTTTCATTGAAGCCTCATAATCATAACATTTTATGGCCCTTTTTTTCACTTTATTTTGATCCATTTTTACTTCAAGCATGGGACCTTTCATATTTTTAGCTCCAACTATGCTTGGTTTGGCCTTTTTGTGCTCATGTGTCACCCAAATCTAACTCACTCTTACTCTATGCATGTGGCTCCTCATAATTAGTCAACCATGTGCACCCACTCTAACCTCTTTGTATCTTCTTGGAATCCTATCACAACTCTCACTTGCTTCATAATATAGAATTCCCAAGCTAGTGGCCCCTTTCAAAGCACTCATTACCCAAATCATTCCCAAGGAAGAGACAAATCAAGTATGATTCCCTTTTCCATGAAGCTTATTGTTATAGGAAGGACAATTTTTAAATAGCTCTATGACACTATTGGCTATGAAACCCCCAATATTGATAGGGCACATCCATTTAATCCCTCTCATCACAAGTTGAGCAATCTTCAACTATCATTCCTGTTAATAAATTTTGAGCCTCCCGCTCTAATTTATTAATGGTTGCACCAATTGCAAAAATCTAGTGATATGTGGTGGAATATTTCGTATTTATAGTTGATGGAGTTGATCGGTACACGCATATGGTGTTTGAACCTTTAGTTTATTTTGCACCTAACTCCCATTCAAAATTAGATGCCTAACTCTCATTCAAAATCTAGTGTTTGACTCCCATTCAAAGTCTGGTGCCCAACTATCATTCAAAATCTAGCATCTTTCTCTCATTCAAATTTGTATACATGCATCTCTCTTCAGTTGTAGGTTTCTATCTCCTATATACATGTACATATCTTCCTATTATTCAAATTGACTGCACAGTTTCTAGTTTGACTACATATTTTCTAGTTTGACTGCATAGTTTCTTGTTTGACTACACATTGACCATTTTGATTGCACACATGCCTAGTTTGACTGCACATTGCATAGTTTGATTGCACGTATTCTTGGTTTGACAAGTGCCTATATTTGAAGAAGTATTGCAGTTATTATTTAAATTTTATTTAAATCTTCCCCATATGTGAGTTGTCCATTTTTTTTTTTTTAAATGTAAATGTTTTAGACATCTAGGTGGAAAATGTTACACAATATTGTAAACCTGGAAAGTAGGTGTAAATTTATTTCACAATTTTATAGTTTTGACATCAAAAACTAGGAAATATGTGCAATTTTTGCAAATTAGAGTGGGAAAATAAATAATTTTAACAACCCTGCAAATCAAAGTGGTAAAATAAATTTTTAACAACCCTACAAATCAGAGTAGGCAAATAAATACTTTTAACAACACTACAAATAAGAGTGGGCAAATAAATATTTAAATGTCTTGCAAAGTTGAAAATATGTGGGAGAAAAAATCTATAGTTTGGTAAAAAATAATTAATCCAGATGGTTCGGGTAGAAAATTAGAAGGCTGGAAAATATCTCTTGTCTATATAAGAGATTTTTTCAGATCTTCAAAGGGGGTTTGATTCTATCACTTTTTGAACTCTATAACACTTCGATAAATAATACAAAAAAAATTGTTTGAGATGTATACTATGTGTTTTTAGTTTTGTTGGATTGCATGTGGTATTTTATTTTGGTCCACACCAACCTTACCTCTTGCAATTGATTCATGTTTATTTTATATCTCGTATTTGTTGTATTGTGTATTTTATGGAGTTTTAAGTGGATCAATCATCCCACTTTTTATTTTGGCGTATCACCTCTTTTTATTTTATTTTTATTTTTCTATCTGCTTTTAAATTTTTTTATTTTCTATTATCCCTATTCCTTTTTCTAGTGCAGTTTAGTGTAGTTTTTAATTTTATTTCCTAGTTCGTGTTGTAGTTTTTGTTTTATAGTTTATTTTTCTATTACAGTATTTTATTTTCCTTTCCCCTATTTCCTCAACAAGTTTTAATCATAATTTAGTTTAGTTTTTTACTTTAATGAGAGCTAACTCTTTTTGAAGGTATTTTTCTCTCAAGAAGTCCCACATGAGAGGGAGTTCCCATGTTGGTGTTGTGCATAGGTGCAGTGGAAGTGTACATTTTCAAACATCAATAGTTTTGGCATACCGAGTGGGACATATCTGTAGTTTTTTGTGAAACATATGCATAGACTATTTTTATGTTTTAAAATAGTCAATATTTGGTGTTTGTCTTGACTGTTATTTGCTTATTAAAGCATTAAAAAAAATCACCTAGTGACTCTACTGGTTAAAAGTACCATATTGTTAATTACAGTTTCTACAAGAAGTAGTTCAAAAATATGGACTCAAGGTCAAATTTCTACACTGCCTCTAGCTAGCTCCTATCCCTTTACTCAAGGGATCTACTGTTCTATTTTATTCATGGCTCAACAACCACCTAGAGCCTATCCTTATTTTAATCAGGGTATTCCATTGGACCTAAAAATATATGATGATATTCCAATATCTTCCCTTAAGGCCATGCCTTATTATACTAGAGAAAAATTAGTCACTCCTATGGAACATCTCCAAGACATGGCAAATATATGCTCAGTGTATAATGTGATTGAAGATAATGTGGCAGTTAGACTATTGGTATCTTCTTTAAAGGGTAAAGATCTTTAATGGTTTAGAAGCCTTCCTATTCACACCATTGCAAGTTGGGATGACTTGGATGATAAGTTGATCAAGTAGTTTGAAGATAAATTAGATAGCTTGTCACATATGGAGCAACTGACTACCATCAAAAGAGCTCCCAATGAGAAGATTATAGATTTTAATTTTAGATTCCAAAGGACTTGGGACATAATACCCATGGAGGTAAGGCCAAATGCACAATATAATTTTTTGTATTTCTTGAGATCTTTGAGTTCTGATATAGGTATGAGCATCCAAACTATGGGAATCAATACATTACCTAATGCATATGAAAAGGTTGTTCAAGTTGAAAATTATTTAGTGTAGTGTGGTAGGATTTCCCCTAGACCTCCTATGCCTCTATTTCTAGATGTGACTATACCCAACCCATTATCCTCTCAATATTATGCTAATATTCCAGTAGTTAATCCATTGCTAATTGATGAGAATGCACCTAACACTTTTGGTCAATTAAATGATCAAATAAAGGATCTATTGAATTTGGTTAGAATAATAAACAAGCTCAAAATAATAGAGAAGCATCAAAACCAACCTTCACAAAGTAATTTCGAATCATACTACTCTCCTTATCAGCATAGCCCCCCATATCAAAATTACGCTCACCCAACTAGGTCTTTAAAAGCACAATTCCCTATTATTATCAATCCAGATCAAGCCATAGTGCATGTGCAAAACAAATTAGCTAAGCAATAAATATGATGTTCTCTTTATTAGTTAACTCATGATACAAATGGTTGTGCATATGGAAATAGTGGTTGAGCTTTAAGGGTACAAGATCCTAATTATCAGACAATGGAACACCGATAATATCAACATCCTCCTGCAGCAACTCCTGATAGCATTTTGATGTATTGGCAAGAAAATGAGCATTGTGTAGTGAATCAAATGATGGTTAATCAGTCTAATAATCAAGTACAGTATAACTATAATACTAGGTATAAATGGAAGGCTATAAATTATGGTTCTTCTATATCACAAGTAGCCATGCCCCCTTAGCCTCCAAGTACCAATGTCAAACAACAACCTCCAATCACATTCAAGGATGCTCCAGATTGGAAAAATTAGTAGACTCAAAAATAATAGCATGTATTCACATTCAAGGATACTCCATATTGGAGAAATTAGCAGAATCAAATGTAAAAACCTAGTATAACATGGCAAAATAGGCCTACTTACCTAGTTTTTTAGAGGTCAAGAAATGATTGGACTGCTAAACAAACATAGAAGGATCAACCTATCAACTTGGTGGAGCAAATAAAGAAGACTATCTTGCAAGTTTCTATGTGGGATGCTCTTGAACTGCCATGATAAATAGATCTTAAATAAGCTCTAAGTCATGTATCTTTAGAACCTAAAGAGACTAAAAATCTTGTTGAAGATGCTACAAATCTGATGCAAATGGACCCTAATAAGGTACATGCACAAAAAAAAGCTCCTATTCTTGATACTCAGCTTGATGATTGGGGAAATGGGTTATATGGATTTGATCCATATGATAATTTTCAAGAGGTAGGCATGGGAACATATTGTATCTTAGAGAAGAGCACGATGCTAGAGGTCATGAAAACAAAACAACAAACTGAAGGTCTATGAAAGCTACATTTTGATGTAGCTATATGTGAGTAAGGTGTTGATGTCAGTGTTGTTTTAACATCTCTTTCTAATGAAATATTACTCCATACCTTCAACCTCTAGTTTAGATATACTAACAACATGGTAGAGTATGAAACTCTACTTCATGGACTCCTGTAGGCAAAGAAAAGAGGTGTGAAACTATTACAAATTTTTGGTGATTCAAAATTGGTAGTGCAACAAATTAAAGGCCAGCATATTATTAATTATAAGCTTCTAAAATAAAACAAAAAAAGAGTGTTGGATCTACTTGAAGCATTTGATGCCTTGAATATCCAAACAATCCCTAGGAAGAGCAATCAAGAAGCTGATATGATAGAAATTTTTGGGGTACAATATGAGTTGTCTATTTTTTTCCTATGTAGAACAACAACAATATTTTATTCTCCCCTAAAATATTATGAAATGAAATCCCTTTCAAATTTGGGGTTGGTTAGAGTAGGGGCTTCAAAAATAGTAAGGGTAGGATGTTGTAGTTTTAGTTCCATTTTCTGTTGTGTTCCCTAAGTGTCTTGAGACACCTCTTGCTTCTTGTGAAGCATGTTTTATTTTATTTTGTTTTATGTTGGCTATTTTTAGTTCTATGTATTTTTCTATTTTGTGTAGTTTTCTATTTTCAATTTTGTGCAATTTTCTATTTTGTTCAGTTTTGTGCAGTTTTTTGTTCTATTCAGTTTTATGCAGTTTTTTGTTCTGTTGCAAGGATTATTTCTAGCAGTTCTATCATACAAAGCAATTATGGAATTCAGTTATTTATAAAAATATGAATATGATCAATGACTCTATGCCCAATGGATGCTAAGGTTACCTAGTCTTTTAGGTTATTTGCACACTGTAGGCATGTGTCCCCTCCGAGTTGCCAAATTGTTAATAAATTTTGAGCCTCCTACTCTAATTTATTAATGATTGTACCAATTGTAAAAATATGATGATATGTGGTGGATGATTTTGTATTTGTAGCTAATAGAGTTAATCGGTACATGTAGATTGTGTTTGAACCTTTAGTTTATTTGGTGCCTGACTCCTGTTCAAAATCTAGTACCTGCTTCTTATGAAGTATGTTTTAGTTTATTTTGTTTTATGTTGGTTGTTTTTAGTTCTATGTATTTTTCTATTTTGTATAGTTTTCTATTTTCAATTTTATGCAATTTTCTATTCTGTTCAATTTTGTGTAGTTTTTGTTTTCATTTTTTTGCAGTTTTATGTTCAGTTCAGTTTTATGCAGTTTTGTGTTCTATTGGAAGGATTATTTCAAGTAGTTCTACCATACAAAACAATTACAAAATTAATTTCTTTGTAAAAATATAAATATGATCAATGACTATGACCAATGGATGCTAAGGCTACCTAGTCTTCTAGGTTCTTTGCACATTGTAGGTATGTGTCCCCTATGAGTCACCAAACTGTTATTAAATTTTGAGCCTCTTGCTCTAAATTATTAATGGTTGCACTAGTTGTAAAAATCTTATGATATGTGGTAAATGAGTTTATGTTGATAGCTAATAGAGTTAATCGGTACATGTAGATGGTGTTTGAACCTTTAGTTTATCTAGTGCCTGACTCCTGTTCAAAATTTGGCACTTGAGTCTCGTTCAAAATCTGGTGCCTAACTCCCATTCAAAATCTAGTGTTTGTCTCCCATTCAAATTTGTATACAAGCACCTATATTCAATTGTAGTTTCTTATCTCCTATATAGAGGTGCATATCTTCCTATTATTTAGTTTGCCTACATAGTGACTAGTTTGACTGCATAGTTTCTAGTTTGACTACATAGTTTTCAGTTTGACTGCATAGTTTCCTATTTGACTACATATTGACCAGTTTGATTGCACACATGCCTAGTTTGACTGCACATTACACAATTTGATTGCATGTATTCTTGGTTTGACTAGTACCTACATTTGGAGAAGTATTGCAATAATTATTTAAATTTTGTTTAAATATTTCCCATATATGAACTATCCACTTTCTTTTAACATGTAAATATTTTAGACATCCAAGTGGAAAATGTTATGCAGTCTTGTAAACCTAGAAAGTAGGTGTAAATTTATTTCATAGTTTTATAGTTTTGACATCAACAACTGGGAAATATATGTAGTTTTTGCAAATTAAAGTGGGCAAATAGATAATTTTAATAGCCTTGCAAATCAGAGTGGGCAAATAAATATTTAACGACCTTGCAAATCAGAGTGGGCAGATAAATATTTTTAACAACCTTGCAAATCAGAGTGGGCAAATAAATATTTAAATGTCCTACAAAGATAAAAATATGTGGGGGAAAAATTTGTAGTTTGGAAAAAATAATTAATCCAGATGATTCAGATGGAAAATCAGAAGGCTAGAAAAATATCTCTTGTCTATAAAAGATATTTTTTAAGATATTCAAAGGGGGTTTGATTCTGTCACTTGCTAACCTCTATAACACTGCGGGAAATAATACAATTTTTTTTTTAGCTATATACTATGTATTTTTAGTTTGGCTTGATTGCATGTGGTATTTACCCTTGGTTCACACCAAGCTTACCTTTTGCAGTTGATTCATGTTTGTTTTATGTCTCGTATTTATTGTATTGTGTCTTTTATGGAGTTTTAGGTGGATCAATAGGTCCATTTTTTATTTTGGTGTATCACCTATTTTTATTTTTCCATCTATTGTTACAGGTTTTTATTTTCTATTATCTCTCTTCCTTTTCCCAGTTTAGTTTAGTGTAGTTTTTAATTTTATTTTCCAATATGTGTTGTAGTTTTTATTTTCTAGTTTATTTTTTGCAGTATTTTATTTTCGAGTTTATTTTTTGCAGTATTTTATTTTCCTTTCCCCTATTTCCTTGGTAAGTTTTAATTGTATTTTAGTTTAGTTTTTTATTTTAACAAGATTCAACTCTTATTGGAGTTATTTTCCTCTCAAGTAGTCCCACACAAGAGGGATATTCCCATGTTGGTACTGTGCACAAGTGTAGTGTAAGTGTACATTTTTAGACATCAAAACTTCCTAAGTGGCATGCATAATCTAGAAGATTCCATCGATCCTACTTATTGAAAGACTTTTATTTGCATCATGAAAGACAATGGCACTTGCATGCTTGACGTTGTGTTTTTGAGGTAGAGTTAGAGTAGTTTACTGAATAAGGTGGTTTGCTAGTAAGTCAATGTGATGAGGGTTATCCAAAGTTTGAGGATTGCTTTCTTAAAGTAGGCTATGTGGTTGCATTAAAGGTGGGTCATCGAGATATTAAGGATGATGTTGATCAAACCTGAATCTCTTCAAGTTGATGCCCTTGTGGAGGAATTTTTGAGGATTCACCATTTTATGCCCTTCATTCATAAATTTAATGACCATGATCTTGCCTTATCCAAAGAATTCATATCTTCCTAGGATAAAGGTCATGTGACCCTTCAAGAGCTCATGTTTAAGGTCAATGCTCACTTGTTGGCTGAGGTGATCAGGCTATCCAATGATGGTGATGTGGTGCATAGGGATAAACATTCAATAGCCATAGAACTATTCCACTTCAAGGAAAAAGGGAAATATTTGGCTTGTGATAAAGGTGGTATTGTCAAAAGGGCCTTCTCAAAGCTATGGAGTAGGATGATAGTCATAATTATTGAGTACTTCACCATTGATGAGACCAAATCACTACTTAGGAGCTTTCATATGATATTATTGACCCACATTCAAGTATTCAAAGAGATAAATATTATGGAGTATATCTTTAAATCATTGGAGCTCTTAGTCATAAACATCAAGAATGGATCATGTACATATCTAAAGAATCAAGGTCTTCACCTCATTCTCTATCACCACATAGTCTATAAAGGAGGTTGACAAGGGAACTTTAGCCATTGTTGGTAGCCTAGAAGATAATCCTTCTGCTTTGGCTCTTAGTGATGACAAATGTTAGAATACCTCTACAGGCGTATCCAAAGGAGTAATTTGTATCCCTATCGACACTCCATTTTTAGCCAATTCAAATTCATGTTGTTGCTCATCTAGGAACAAAGACTCTACAGGTAAGCACAAAATCATTGTTGACCAAGTTGAAAAAACTCCAAAAAAGACTCATGCTAAGCTCAAGAAAGGCAAGACCAAATATGATATTGACTAAATTTGTTTTTCAAGTATTAAAAAGGCCTAAAAAACTCTAGATCCAATTCTTGGGTTTCCATGGGGGAAATCCTAAGCTCCACTTTGACTATGCTCCTCTAGGCTAGCAAGACACTTAGCACCATGAAATATCAAGACACCCAAACTTCAGAGGATAATCTTAGTGCTGATATGATTGAGCAAGATCACCTCCAAGAGTAACTCGATCTTCATTGATAGTATCATTTTTTAGAGTGGTGCTCCCTGCCCTCCTTTTTTATTATTTGTTTCGTTGGACTGACCCTACCTTGATTTCCCCTTGGTGTACTAGTTTGTTAAGGTAGTGTCCATTATGATGGTCTCCTTTTGGTTTTTTGAGGTCATCTCTACTAAGATGATATCCTTTTGGTATAAAATTTGTATTTTTGTTTGTTCCTTTGTAAAAGGTTTGGGGTACCTTTCAAAACCTTTTTTTAAATCTATCAAAAAAACAATTATCAACATGGATGACTCACTCTTCGAGATGTTCAAATCCATTGATACAACTACTAGATTAAGTGCCTTGGTGAAACAAAAAACTTAATCGAGCTTTTTTGAAGCTTCTGTAAAATTAGCTAAAGCCAAAGATTATTAAGAAATATTAAGCTCTATATTAGAATTTTAATTAAGGTCCATAGGAATTCATTAAAAGGGTATGAAAATGCAAAGAATAATGAATTTCATTTAGGAGTGGGTCACACATATATATAAGACTTAGACTGTTGCCTTAGATAATGCTATTGCATGATTCATGTTAGTCTCACAATGACACTGAGAGGGGGGGGTGAATCAGTGTAGCTATTTAAAATTCAAATCTACAACTCTTAATAATGAAACAATGAATATTTAAGTCAGATAAAGCAAGTATCACAAGAGAGCATTCCACAACACACGATGTAACGAGGTTCACCAATTTGGCTACTCCTCAAAACTGACTGCTTGGATTAACGTCCAAATCCAGACCTTTGCAAAATATCAATTTTACAATCACTTTACCAACACCTACTGGAAGGAGCACCAACTCCTGATTTATCTCGCACCCACGTAAAGGAGCACCAACCCCTAATTCCAAGCACCTACTTGGACTGCAAATTTTAAGCTATAAGACCGACATAAAAATGCCTTCACTTCTTCAAGACCCTCGACCGGTCTATTGCTTACCCAACCTCTCTCACTTTTCACCAGACTGCCACACACACTAAAAGCTCTGCTTACTGCACTTCTTTGGCTCTCACGGCTCTGCTCAACTCTTTCTTACGGCACTCTTCAACCCTCTTCTTGCAGCACTTTTTCTCTATTTTCAGCAGCATGTAATTCTCCACGCAGACCTCCTTTTATAACAGTCCTTTCGCTTTGTAACTCCAGTTATAACGCCTTCTTTCATTTCTCATACGCCACTTGTCAATTGTAACTGTTTCTTTCATATTCTCATCTGCCACTTGTTAATCACTCCTTTTGTATATTTAGAGTGGGCATTTCGTTAAACACGTTACATGCAACGTATTGACACATATACCTTTACCATGACTGTTCGTCTTCTTGTTCATGACTGTTCGTATTCTTTTCTATGCATGCATGCGTTTTCACTGTAACTGCACCTGTAACTGACGTAACTACTTCAGTTAACTCTTCTTATTTTATCTCGCATGAATTTCTTCTCCAACTGCACCTGTAATCGCCGTATAACTCCGCTTAATCGTTACATATCTTATTTCGGCTGGGTTCTCTTCTTTGCTCGTGTCAACGTGACCTGTCGCGAAATCGTGACACTTCTGCCTCTTTGTCCTCTTCTCGGCTTTGCACCCGCGAAAGCACAACATGTCACGATATCGTGACACTTTCGCCTTCTTACTTTCTCTCTCCTCCTTAAGTCAGAAAATGCGACATGTCGTGATATCGCGACACTTTCTCTCCTTACGCTTTCTCTTGCCTTCAGGTCACGAAAATGCGACATGTCACGATATCGTGACACTTTTTCTCCTTAGCGCTTTCTCTTGCCTTCTGGTCATGAAAACCCGACATGTCACGATATCGTGACACTTTTTCTCCTTGACTCTCTCTCTTCCTTGCAACATGTCACGATATCGTGACACTTTTTCTCTTAACTCTTTCTCTCGCAACATGTCGCGAAATCGTGACACTTTTTCTTTCAGACTCTCTCTCCTGCAACATGTCACGAAATCGTGACACTTTTTCTTTTGGACTCTCTTCCTTGCAACATGTCATGAAATCGTGACACTTTTTCGTCCGTACAACCTTCCTTGCAATATGTCACGAAATCGTGACACTTTTTCATCCGTACAACCTTCCTTGCAATATGTCACGAAATCGTGACACTTTTTCGTCCGTACAACCTTCCTTGCAATATGTCACGAAATCGTGACACTTTTTCATCCGTACAACCTTCCTTGCAATATGTCGCGAAATCGTGACACTTTTTCGTCTCGTACATCTTTCTTCGCTTTGACCAAAAATAAACATGTCACAAAATCGTGACACCTTTTCTCTCTCCTCTTTCTCTTCGCTTTAAAAATGAAACATGTCGCGAAATCGTGACACCTTTTTCTCTCTCCTCTCTCAAACCTATTTCTCTTGCAATATGTCGCGAAATCGTGACACTTTTTCTACTTGTCTTTTTCTCTTCCAACATGTCACAAAATCGTGACATTTTTTCTTTCTTGCTCTTTCTCTCCAAACATGTCGCGAAATCACGATAGTTTTCTTTCTTCTCTTTCTCTCCAAACATGTCAAAATATCGTGACAATTTTTCTTTCTTCTTCTCTCTCTTCAAACATGTCACGAAATCACGACAGTTTTTCTTTCTTCTTCTCTCTCTTCCAACATGTCACGAAATCACGATAGTTTTTCTTTCTTCTTCTCTCTCTTCTAACATGTCGCGATATCACGACAGTTTTTCTTGCCTTGTATATGTCGTGATATCGCGACACTTTTCTTACTTGTCTTTTTCTTTGATCTTTTGCAACTGGGGCACTTCGGTCTTCTTGGAAACTCACTGTACATACTCTGAATGACCTCTTAACTCCTGTACACTTCATCAACTGATCTGTCTGACTGTGTTGACAACAATGACAATACTATTTCTGCACCTTGCTCAACAATCTCCCCCTTTGGAATTGTTGGCAACACACATGCAAGTTCCTGTAATTCTTCTCCCCCTTTGACAATAATACCAAAGGGCTGCTGCAGACTCCCCTGAGTCCATGCACATCATTCTCAAGCACACGTTAAGACAGTTAGCAAAAATTACAAATATGAGCAAAAAGATAATCAAATACATAAATGCTCCCCTTGAGAATGTGGTTCCGATAGCTAGTCAGTTCTTTGGAAGCATAACCACTCCCAATTTATTGCGAAGGTACTCAAAAATTTCTTTGGGCAGCGGTTTTGTGAAGATATCCGCTACTTGCTCTGTAGTTGGAACAAAATCCAACTTTACCTCACCTTCCGCAACTTTCTCCTTCAGAAAGTGATATCGGATAGCAATATGTTTTGTGCGAGAATGCATAACCGGATTCTTTGAGATGTTAATGGCACTGGTGTTATCACACTTAACTGAAATTGGCTCACTGAAGTTAATGCCAAGATCTTTCAGGGTTTGTTTCATCCATAAGACCTACGTACAACTCGTAGTTGCTGCAATATACTCTGCCTCTACTGTAGATAAAGAAACTGACTCTTGTTTCTTGTTGTGCCATGCAACCAACCTGTCTCCAAGATAAAATGCCCCTCCACTGGTACTCTTTCTGTCATCGACACATCCTGCCCAATCTGCATCTGAATACGCAATAAGGGTGAAGTCCTTTCCTTTCGGATACCATAACCCATACTCCATAGTACCCTTCAGATATCGAAGAATCCTTTTGACTGCTGTCACATGAGTCTCCTTGGGACTCGCCTGAAATCGTGCTACCATGCAAACTGCCTGCAAGATATCTGGTCTGGTGGCTATTAAATATAGTAGGCTCCCAATCATTGATCTGTACATGGTTTGATCAACCTCTGGAGATTTTTCATCCTTGCTCAACTTGCAACCTATCATCATGGGAGTGCTAACAGGCTTACAATCCTCCATTGTGAACTTCTTTAGCATCTCTTTCACATATTTGACTTGAGAAATGAATATGCCCTTCTCATTTTGATTAACTTGCAGTTCGAGAAAATACGAAAGTTCACCAATCATTGACATTTCAAATTCTTTCTGCATCTTAATTGCTAAATCTTTACACGAATCATCATTGTTGCTGCCAAAGATGATATCATCTACATATACAACAAGGACAATGAGATGGCCATTTGTTGTTTTGACATACAAATTGCTATCCACCATACCTTTTTTAAACCCTTGTTGAGTAAGATAGTTGTCTAATCTTGCATACCATGCTCTGGGTGCCTGTTTCAAGCCATACAACGCTTTCTTCAACTTGCAGATGAAATTGGGATTATCACCGAGTTGGAAACCATCTGGCTGTTCAATATAGACCTCTTCTTCAAGTTTTCCATTCAGAAATGCTGATTTCACATCCATTTGATAAACTTTGAAATTCTTATGAACTGCTAAAGCTAGAAACATTCTTATTGCCTCTAGTCTAGCCACTGGTGCAAAGGTTTCCTCAAAGTCAATACCTTCAACTTGTGCATAGCCTTTACAGACCAATCTTGCTTTATTCCTGACTACCTGTCCATCTTCATTCAATTTGTTTCGAAAAATCCATTTAGTACCGATTATATTTTTATTTGTAGGTCTTGGTACTAACTCCCAGGTTTTGTTTTTCTCGATCTGATCCAATTCTTCATTTATTGTCTGTCATCCAACTTTCATCTTTGCTTGCTTCAACAACATTTTTGGGCTCAATGTTGGATAATAGAGAGTAGTTACTTACTACTCTTCTTCTTGTCTGAACACCATCTGTGGGATCTCCAATTATTTGCTCTCTAGGATGATTTTTCTGCCAGCTGCCTGTTTTGAATTTCTTGTTTTCTTCCTCTTCTGAGTCACTACTTAACTCATCTGAGTCAATTTTTAGTTTCTTTTCGGTTTCCTTTTCATCATCTCCTTCAATAACTTCTTCATATATTGGGTAGTTTTCTTTATAGCTACTTTCTTGTTCCCTACCTTCATCAACTTTAACATCGGCACTCTCCACAATTTTCTTTAGCCTCTTGTTGTAGCAAGTGTAGGCTTTGCTTTTTGTCGAATAGCCAAGGAAAATACCTTCATCAGCTCTATCTTCAAACTTTCCAAGATTATCTTCAGTTCTTTTGATGTAACACTTGCTTCCAAAAACTTTGAAGTATCTTGTTGTTGCCTTTTTACCGAACCATAGTTCATACGGAGTTTTGCTTTCATGCGTCCTCAACATGCACCTATTTTGGATGTAAACCGTAGTATGGACTGCCTCTTTCCAAAATTTGTCTGCTATTTTGCTCTCAGTCAACATAGTCCATGCCATTTCCTGCACTGTCCTGTTCTTTCTTTCTACCACTCCATTCTGCTGAGGTGTCCTCGCTGCTAAAAACTGTCTCCTAATCCCATACTTTTCACAATACTCTGCAAACTCTTCTAAGATGAACTCTCCTCCTCTATCTGATCTTAAGCATTTAATTCTTTTTCCTGTTTGATTCTCAACTTGTTTTTTGAAAATCTTGAACATTTCAAAGGCATCTAATTTAAGCTTCAAAAATAGTACCCATGTCATCCCGGAATAGTCATCTATGCACAACATAAAGTATTTGTCACCATTTATGCTTTGTGTTCTCATGGGTCCACATAAATCAGTATGTATTAGTTCTAAAGGTTTGCTTGTGAAGTATTCTTTTGTTTTAAATGTGGCTCTAGTTTGCTTCCCCTTTTGGCATGAAGCACAAATGCTATTTAAAGGTTTACCAATGGTGGGAATATCTCTCACCGCCCTTTTTGAGCTGATCTTTATTAGATTGTCAAAGCTAATATGACCGAGCCTCTTGTGCCACAACCAATTTTCTTCTCGTCTGTCCAATCAAGCATGCTCTTTCTGAAGTCTCTGAGAGAGTATACAGGTTTCCAGATGTCCTTGATCCAGTTGCGATCAACTTTCCACAATTTGTTGTTCTGACTTCACAACCCTTCTTGAAAATTACTTCATGACCTCTATCACAAATCTGGCTTACGCTTAATAAGTTATGCTTCAGACCAATCACAAACAGGACTTCTTTCGACTTGATTTTTCCGTCACTGATCTTAATTGATCCTTTGCCAACTATCTTAGCGCCATCATTATTTCCAAATTTTACAGAACCACCTTCGTATTTCTGTAACTTTTCAAATTTTTGTTTGTCCCCTGTCATATGACTGGGAGCATCCACTATCCAAGTATCCATGGTGCAGATTTGTTCTGTGCCTTAAATGTTGTCTGCACAATCAAGGATTCCTTTTCTTCCTTGGGTTGCTCCTTTTGTTTCCACTCTGGTTTGATTGCAGGTTTGGTCACTTGTTTTGACTTTTCTTTGTCAATGGCCTGTACCTATTTTTCGGGAAATTTTCTATTTTGTTTCCAACCATTTGGTTGAAATCTTCTTCCCTGATTTTTATTTGCTGCAAATGTGCTTCGACAATTTCTTGCAATGTGCCCATAATTATGACAGTTATAACATTCTACTGCATAATCCATCAATGGTGAAAAAACATTTCTACTGGAAAAGTTCCTTTGTGCTACTTTGTACTTGCATTCAGAAATCTTATGTCCATAACCATTGCATTTAAAACAATAACCAAAAAAGGAATGAGTGAACCTGGGTGATGGTCTTTGCCATTTTGTAGTAGGCGCCATAAATCTTCTTCTCCTTTGATGAGTGACTTTGGTGAATCCATCATTGTCAATACTCTTCTCGTGCCTGGCATTATTGCTTTCTTTAGAATGTTTCATTTTTTCTTGATCAACCCCAATCTTGTCTTCATTCTTTATGGGTTCTATAGTTGTGGCCTTTGATCCATTCGATGATTCCGCTTCGATGAAGCCTAACCCAAATTTGATGCCTGTAGACCTTTGGTTGCTTATAATCTTATCCAGCTTCACAGAACTTCCTTCAAGTTTGTGATAGCAAGTCATTTTTTGATTCATCTCTTCTAGCTGCATCCTTAAGCCAACAATCTCTTCTTCTAGCTTGCTGCACTCATCTATTTTCATGGTTAATTGTACTTTGATATCTTCAGATATTTTCTTAAATTTGTCTATCTGTACTTTCAAGCTGGTTATGATTTCATTGGCATCCTCAAGCTTTCTTGAAGTTTTCTTATTCTTTTTCCTTTCTATACTCAGCTCTTGAAGTGCAGCGACCAACTCACCTTCCAGATCTACTTCAGCCTCAGCCTCAAATTTTTCATCACCTTCCTATTTTTCTTCTGATTTTTCTTCTTCGAATGCCATAAAAAGAGCTTCACCTGTTTCTTCTTCAGAATCCTCATCAGGGCTGTCTTCTGAAGGACTGACATTCTTGGATATGAAACTTTTCTTCTTGAAGTTGCCTTTTCTAAAATTTGGTTTCTTCTTCAAGCCACTTCTTTCTTGATGTGAACCTTCATCACTTTTGTTTTTCTCATTGAGTGGACATTTAGCAGCAAAGTGTCCAACGCCTCCACAGTTGAAACACTTAAATGGTAGCTTTCCTCTATATTTTCCTTTTCCCCTTATTAGTTTTCGAACAAAGTTCGCTTCCATTTCATCTGATGTTTCTTCTTCCTCGGATTCTTGCTTTACTTTTATATTTTTGTGTGCTTTAAAAGCAGCTTCTCTGTCTGTGGGTTTAGTTTTTCCTATTCTCATTTCATATGCCGTCAAAGAACCATGCATCTCATCCATGCTAAAATTGTTTAGATCTTTAGCTTCTTCTATTGCTGAAACTTTAGCATCAAATCTTTGGGGAAGAGATCTTAGTACCTTTTTCACGATGACAACATCATCTATTTCCTCATCGAGTCCTCTAATCGCATTAATGATTCCATTAACTCTCAGCATGTATGCCTCTATGTTCTCATCGTCATTCATTTTTAATGCTTCGAACTGAGCTCGATGCGTTTGTAGCTTGGCCTCCTTGATCTTGTCGTCTCCTTCATGAATGCTCTTTAGTTTGTCCCACATGTCTTTTGCCATTTTGCAACTCATAATCTTTATCAGTTCGTTGTCCACTAAACCGCACATGATAGCATTTTTGGCTTTAGAGTTATTCTCAAACAATTTCTTACCGGCAGCATCGGTTGGAGGAGTGGTGGGTATTGTGTATCCTCTGTCTACTGACTCCCATATGTCGAAACCCAAAGCACACAGATATGTCTGCATCCTGAGTTTCCAAAATGAGTAATTTGTTCCATCAAACAATGGTGCTTTGTTTGAAGAGAATCCTTCGCCACCTGCCATTTTGACTAATCCAAGATCAACCCTAGCTGATTTAGCCTGATAAGGGAAACTGGCTCTGATACCAATTGTTAGTCTCACAATGACACTGAGAGGGGGGTGAATCAGTGTAGCTATTTAAAATTCAAATCTACAACTCTTAATAATGAAACAATGAATATTTAAGTCAGATAAAGCAAGTATCACAAGAGAGCATTCCACAACACACGATGTAACGAGGTTCACCAATTTGGCTACTCCTCAAAACTGACTGCTTGGATTAACGTCCAAATCCAGCCTTTGCAAAATATCAATTTTACAATCACTTTACCAACACCAACTGGAAGGAGCACCAACTCCTGATTTATCTCGCACCCACGGAAAGGAGCACCAACCCCTAATTCCAAGCACCTACTTGGACTGCAAATTTTAAGCTATAAGACTGACATAAAAATGCCTTCACTTCTTCAAGACCCTGACTGGTCTATTGCTTACCCAACCTCTCTCACTTTTCACCAGACTGCCACACACACTAAAAGCTCTGCTTACTGCACTTCTTTGGCTCTCACGGCTCTGCTCAACTCTTTCTTACGACACTCTTCAACCCTCTTCTTGCAACACTTTTTCTCTATTTTCAGCAGCATGTAATTCTCCACGTAGACCTCCTTTTATAACAATCCTTTCGCTTTGTAACTCCAGTTATAACGCCTTCTTTCATTTCTCATACGCCACTTGTCAATTGTAACTGTTTCTTTCATATTCTCAACTGCCACTTGTTAATCACTCCTTTTGTATATTTAGAGTGGGCATTTCGTTAAACACGTTACATGCAACGTATTGACACATATACCTTTACCATGACTGTTCGTCTTCTTGTTCATGACTGTTCATATTCTTTTCTGTGCATGCATGCATTTTCACTATAACTGCACCTGTAACTGACGTAACGACTTTAGTTAACTCTTCTTATTTTATCTGCATGAATTTCTTCTCCAACTGCACCTGTAACTACCGTATAACTCTAGTTAACTATTACATATCTTATTTTGACTAGGTTCTCTTCTTTGCTCGTGCCAAAGTGACCTGTCGCGAAATCGTGACACTTTTGCCTCTTTGTCCTCTTCTCGGCTTTGCACCCATGAAAACACACATGTCGCGATATCGTGACACTTTCGCCTTCTTACTTTCTCTCTCCTCTTAATAAATCACATGTCGCGATATCGTGACACTTTTTCTCCTTATCTTTCTCTTGCCTTCGAGTCGCGAAAAACCGACATGTCATGATATCGTGACACTTTTTCTCCTTGCGCTTTCTCTTTGCCTTTGGGTCATGAAAACTCGACATGTCGCGATATCGTGACACTTTTTCTCCTTGACTCTCTCTCTTGCCTTTGGGTCACGAAAACCTGACATGTCACGATATCGTGACACTTTTTCTCCTTAACTCTTTCTCCTGCAACATGTCACGAAATCGTGACACTTTTTCTTTCGAACTCTCTCTCCTGCAACATGTCACGAAATCGTGACACTTTTTCTTTCTACTCTCTCCTTGCAACATGTCGTCGAAATCGTGACACTTTTTCTCCGTACATCTTCCTTGCAATATGTCATGAAATCGTGACACTTTTTCGTCCGTACAACCTTCCTTGCAATATGTCACGAAATCGTGACACTTTTTCTTTCGTACAACCTTCCTTGCAATATGTCACGAAATCGTGACACTTTTTCATCCATACAACCTTCCTTGCAATATGTCGCGAAATCATGACACTTTTTCTTCTACAATCTTTCTTCTAAATAAACATGTCGCAAAATCGTGACACTTTTTCTCTCTCCTCTTTCTCTTCTGCAAAAATGAAACATGTCACGAAATCGCGACACCTTTTTCTCTCCTCTTTCTCTTCGCTCGAAAAAATGAAACATGTCACGAAATCGTGACACCTTTTTCTCTCTCCTCTTTCTCTTGCAATATGTCACGAAATCGTGACACTTTTTCTACTTGTCTTTTCTCTTCCAACATGTCACGAAATCGCGACAATTTTTCTTTCTTGCTCTTTCTCTCCGAACATGTCGCGAAATCGCGACAACTTTTCTTTCTTGCTCTTTCTCTCCGAACATGTCGCGAAATCGTGATAGTTTTTCTTTCTTCTTCTCTCTTCGAACATGTCGCGAAATCGTGACAGTTTTTCTTTCTTCTTCTCTCTCTTCCAACATGTCGCGAAATCGCGACAGTTTTTCTTTCTTCTTCTCTCTCTTCTAACATGTCGCGATATCGCGACAGTTTTTCTTGCCTTGTATATGTCGCGATATCGCGACACTTTTCTTACTTGTCTTTTTCTTTGATCTTTTGCAACTGGGGCACTTCGGTCTTCTTGGAAACTCACTGTACATACTCTGAATGACCTCTTAACTCCTGTATACTTCATCAACTGATCTGTCTGACTTCCTGTACACTTCATCAACTGATCTGTCTGACTGTGTTGACAACAATGACAATACTGTTTTTGCACCTTGCTCAACATCAAAGGTAAAATTGAATCATTGTTACAAAAAGGACTCTCTTCCCCCTAAAAAAAATAGATGAAATTATATCCAAGCAAGAATAAATGCAACTACTAAAAATATTTTAAAAAATAGTTTGCATGCCAAATATTGGCTAGAGCGTCTGGAAGCAAAGAATATAAGGGATTCAATTAGACCTATATTTAATTTGATAACTTAGAGATATGTTATATCCAACAACACAAAGAGTCTCCCAAAAGTGTCTGTATTGAGTTTAAGACATGCTATAGCCACTACAAAATTATACAATACCCATTAGAGGAGGAGTGGGTGGAAATCAAGAAAACACTAAAAAAATTGTTGGTCTTGTGATTTTTCTTTTGTTTTACATTTTGCTTTCTTGTGTTTTCTTTTTGTAGGTCTTATAAATTTTTAACATTGTGTCCAAGTATAGAAGAAATAACTTTGAGTTCTCCTTTATCAAGTAAGAAGACCCCTATGAGTCACTAGAAATGTAATTACTTCTCACTATACTCAAAATTTTTGGCCTCAAACAAAATATAAAGGCAATATGGTGAAATAAAAAATGGTCTTGATTAAATGCAATCATAATTTTGTAGAAATTCTAAGTAGAGGAGAAATAAAAAAAATTTAAGCTTTCATACATAATTTTTCTCAAAATTTGGAAAGTGGAAAAAATGACTGATCGACATGAAGAAATAACAACTCTTGACAATCAAGTTCTTTGGTAAGATAGGAAAAAATAGAAGTAGGAAAGTTTTGAAAAGGTAGAGTAATTAAAAAGGAAAATCTCAAAGAGCAAAATACTAAAAAAGTTTGAATGAAAATAAAAAGAAACTTTCTCCCAAAGCATTTTCAATGATATATTCTATCTAATGTCAAAGGTATTAAATATCCTGATGCAAGATAGAAATAGTAATTTTTGACAAATAATTAATATCTTGCATAAGAAATCTAGAAATACTGGGAGCATGTTAGAGTTTGAATCTTGGCTTTAATAGGAAATGAATTTCAAGGATAATCAAATTGGTTGTAGAGAAAAAGTAATGTTACATGAATTCCCATAGAAATTAGGTGAGATAGATGCATGTGTCATTATTAAAAAAGTTAAACATCATCTACTAATGTCATCTCAACTTAGCATTCTAGGATAGGTATTATAAATGATTATGGTAGCTCTAGTCTTGTATCTAACAATAATAATTGTAGAGTATGTCCTCATTCACATCTACAAAAGTAGTAGCTGAAGATGTTAGTTCATCTTGTAAAAATTTGGAGGCAAATCCCATTCCTTGTAATATTTAAATAATAGGTAGTTTAGCTTTGTAAAACATTAATGAGTTTTATAAATTTCCCATCATTCATCTATATAGCAATATGCACATCTTTAGGTGGTCTTGATGGAAACCCAAACCCTACTTCTGGCATAACATTTTTACTTACATATATTCATTCTGGAGACCTATACGAAAATTTTGTTCCATTTATTTGGTTCTCATGCCTAGTCCCATATATTTTTTGTATTTATGATTACATTTTATTTTTCTTATATGTAAAGGAAAGGAAGTGTTGAAGATGATACATTATGGTTAGAGTTATTTTCTAGAGGGTTACTATTATTCAATATTTGGTGCATCACATCTTGTTAACTTATATTTTTCCTTTCTACTATATTTTGTTTTCTTCTTCTCTAATTCTTTTCACCCTAAGCTATTAGATTAGGACTATCTAAATAACACAAGATCATACTCAGATGGGGGGCTGAACAATATAAGATCACTTTTTACTTTTCTTTCCAAATCAATTTTATGCAATGTATAGATAGCAATATCAACAACAGTGATCAAATAAATTCACAAATCACCACATAAAATAGAGATACCATAATTTACATGATTCACCCAATGTGGGCTACTCCACGGAGAAAATAATTCACTAAATTTTTGTCAATAAATATCTTGGGAATCCTTTCCCTATTACAATGTTTTATGGACCTCTGTCCAAAGGAGATACCAATCCCCTAAATCAATTTTATGTATCTCTATCCATAGGAGAACTCCTTCTCCTCTGCTCTGGTTGGTGATACTCTAGAAGACTTTTGCCTACACTAAATTGGCTTGTGGATCTCTCTCCACTGAAGACTCTTGTCCCCAATCAGAATACCTATCCTCACTACCCTAGTTGATGGATCTCTATCCACTAGATACCACTGTCCTCTTTACTCTATCACCTTTAAATATTTGTATCAAATCTACACTAAACCTAGTCCTTTGATCTACCACAAATCTACTCAATATCTATCTCTCATCTAGCACAAACTTATCCTCAAATATACACCAAAATCTGCTCTACAAGTCCACAAAGAAATTTCTTAAATATGCTAAACAAGTCCACTCAGAACCTACTCAAATATGCTCAACAAGTCCACTCAGAACTTGCTCAAATCTGCTCAACAACTCCACTCAGCACTTGCTCAAATCTACTCAACAAGTCCACTCAGAACTTGCTCAAATTTGCTCAACAAGTCCACTTAGAACTTGCTCAAAAAATCGCAACAAGTCCACTCAAAACTTGCTCGAATCTATTCAACAATTCCACTCATAACTTTCTCAAATATGCTCAACAAGTCCACTCATAACTTGCTCAAATCTACTCAACAAGTCCACTCAAAACTTGCTCAAATATGCTCAACAAGTCCACTCAAAACCTGTCCAATTTGCTCAACAAGTCCACTCAGAACCTGTCCAAATATGTTCAATAAGTCCACATAGAACTTAACCAAATATGTATTGTAAGCTTCCACAAAATGCTCACACAAAATAAGTCCACAAGTCTTCTCAAATACTTACTTCAAATATGCTTAACAAGTCCATACAAAACTTGTCCAATCTCATAGAAATATAGAGAATTATAGACACTCAATATGTACTACACTCAATGCTCAATCACTTTCTCAACTCAAAATAGAACATAGAATAGTTTGGTTTATGGACCTTGAACAATCACTTCACACAACCACTTGACTAGGCTCAATCAACTCTACTCAACCAATCACTTGATTAAACACCCCTTTCTCATAAACCCTAGTCCAAGCATATAACAGCCAACACAAAATGTTTCCAATAATGCTCAACAACAAATCTCACATAACAATGATACTCATGTTCTTTTCAAACCCTAGTTTAAGTTCTTTATACAACTCACTTCAACAAAAATGCTTATAAAATAATCTTCACATAACAATGATACTCATGTTATTTGCAAAACCCTAACTCAAGTTCTTCACACAACAAATGGCTTCAACAACAATGCTTATCAAACAAGGTTTTAACAACAATTATTTAATCCAAAAAACTATGAAGCATTAACTCAAAAAATCTCGAAAAGGAAACCCTAATCAAGTCCTTTTCACTTTAAACTTATTTTCCATAAAACCAATCAATCAACTCAACTATGGAAGAATGTGCTCATACTTTTTTCTTGATGATGAAGGGATCTCATAAATCTGTCATAACCACAAACACTTCTATGCCAAGATCAAATAGGTTAGAAGATAAATCTTTCTCACAATATAATGTAAATACTCAATTACACCTTATCACTCCACCTTTCAAAAACAACCATCAACATACATAAAATATTTATCCAATAACACCTTATACATTACCAACTAAAATAAACTTAACATCCACCAAAAATTAACTCAAACCTATTTAATTTAATTTAATGGCAAGATAAACTTTGATAAAAATCAAATCAACTTTCTTTATAATTCCAATGATATAAATCATTCATCAATAAAACAACCTCTCATTAACCCCTTATTACTCCACAATAATATAAATCAATTATCAAATCAACAACATTTCACAAACCATTATAATTCCAAAATAATATAACTCAAACACACAACTTTTCACAAACCCTTATTACTCCACATTATCCTTTATAAAAAAAACCTTAGTCAAATAATGAATTAATTATCAAAAATTACCTTTGGCTCTAGTAGGTTTCGAACCCACAATCTATGCCTCCACGAGTGCTCTACTCGCGTCTTGGACCATCGCGTGCACTAGACACACGGTTAGGATCTTGAAGGCTCTTCATCCTCTTTGTCCTTGGCTGATGCTCAAAAGACACGTGTAAAAAGACTTCCCTTGGTGCTCAAGACACACACCACTCCATGAAAGTTGATCACGGGCTCCTCAACTCCCAATGCCTTTGCAAAATATGCACTACCAATGGACCATCATGTCGTCTACGAATCAACCAATATGCTCTTTCCCTTATCTCTTTCACCTGGTGCTAAAGACAAGCAAAATCCTTGTCTTCTTCCTCAATGAACAACGATTGCACGAAAATGTTTCACTTTGTCACATGTAATAAAAATATCGAGGGGTAAGTTTTGAATACCTCTTTGGCATTAATTTATACACAAATTCCCTTTGTTGCTTAGATGTCGGTGCTCCTCATTTTTGATGATTTCGGTGCTTTCCAACCTTAATAATTTATAAATTATTTAAATTCTAATGAATTTAAATTTTATAAATTATTTTTATAAACTTTAACATTAGGATATTAAAGCCTTCCTTGGGTTTAAAATTAAACCTTTAATTTGTAAATTAATCTGCCACTATGGGTCTTTTAAAATCTTAACTACCTTATCAATGTGTGAGGAGACTTTTATATCCTCATAATAATTTTAATAAAACCATTTAATATTCCACCATGGGTTTCCCATAAACCCTCATAAAACATTATTTTGCCAACTTTCTCTTCAACTCTTTGAATTGTTCTTGGTTCTATTGATGGTGTGCTCCATGGTATTAATGACATATTCATATGTTTACTTTGGCATCAATGATGAATTTTCACCTTGACATCAATGACAACTAAATAAAATCAAAATTTCCAACAATCTCCCCCTTTGTCATTGATGGAAACCCAATTTCATTTTACTGAAAACTTGACCTTTCCTTTGTTCTGCTCCCCCTGGGACATTGCTCCCCCTGGCTCAATGCTCTTTCAAATATCAAATATCTTCACCTTACTCAAATATCTCCCCATTTGAAATCAATGGCAAAGGGTCACCTTTGGAGCCCAGGGCTAATAATGAGCCTCTTATCTTAGCCCCTCCTCCACCTCCTCTTGAGGTGGTTAATTCCAGGGTGGGAGTATTTCTAGTCCCAAAAAACACTGTTCTTTACCTTTATCCTATTTCCTTCTTATTTGATCCTTCAGATTCCTTTGACTATTTATTTCCATGTCCATGTTCTTATTTATACCCACGTTCATGTTCCTATTCCTGTTCCTGTTCATATCTATGTTCCTATTCCTATTCCTATTCATGTTCATATCCATATTCCTATTTTTGTTCTTGTTCCTATTCCTGTTCCCATTCCTGTTCATATCCATATTCCTGTTCCTGTTCCTATTCATACTTGTTTTTGTAATATCTTCTCTACACCACTTTGTTGTGTGACCATCATTGTTGTACTTATAACACTTAATGTTATTATTACTTGGAGGTGCAAATGTCATACAATTTATCCTAGTGAAGTCATATCCTCTTCTATCATGAACCATGCAATTCATTGCTTTGTGATCAAACTAATTACATAAGTAGCAATACCCATGGAAAAGTTATCTGTTCCCATATTCTTGTCTTTCATGTATCCTACATTATGAAGCCATGTGCCCAAACTTATGACATGAAAAGAATCTTCCATTGAATTTTCCTTGTCTTGACCTCCTTGGTCTCCTAGTATCTTTTGATCTATTCTAATTGTTGTTCCATATGTATTTTATTTGTGCATTGCTCCTATTTTTTTTAACTCTCTATTATCGAACTCATCCTTAGATGTCTCACTTTCTTTTACACTGCCTTATTCTGAAGTATCTTCATCTCCAAAACTTGAGGTTAACTCTCCTTCCCATTTATTTTTATTTTGTTCAAATCCAAGACCTGTCTTGCTTGATGTAGTCTTTTGTGTCTTGATGAACTTACCCAAGTTATTTGAGCTATTTTTAAACCCTTACATCTTGAACTTGGAGACTTCCAAATTTTCTCTTAGTAGTGCCACTTCTTGTGCTAACTTCTCACATTCTAAGATATTTGCTTCTAACTTATCCTTGAACCTTTTTGTCTTAGCCTTTGATTTTTCTAAATCCTCTATAAGCAATTTTCTCTCTTCATCACATTCTTGAAACTAAATTTTAAGTTTAGAGTGTTGCTTTATTACCTTCTTTACCGTGTCAAGGGCATAAATAAGTTCTCCCTTGAGATCATAACCATCCTTTTCTGAATATTCCTCTATTTTTTTACCTTTGTCCACATCTTTATTTTCTATGGGCTTGTCTTCTATAGGATCACTTACTTCTTCTTCTAATGCCATTAGAATATTTTCATCTGGTCCTTCAAGTGCATTCTCATATTCATCATCATTGAAACTATAACCATACCTCATACAATAATATTTAAGATGTCCAAAGTTACCACATATGAAACACTTGATAATTACTAGAGTTCTTTTATTAACTTGCTCTTTTTCTTCAATCATAAAAATAACTTCATCTTTATCATTGTCTGAAAAACTAGCATCACTATCACTTGAGTACTTACTTGCCTTATCCACATAGTAGCTCCTCTTTTGTAATTGGAATAACTTCTTTCCTTGTCTAATTTGTCCATCCTTGCTTTTATTCTGGTGCCTATATCTTTTTGATTCTCTATTCCTGTGATCATATTTTTCTTCACCATTGTTGTTCTTTGGTTCTTAAAATTTTTTTGTAAAATTTCCAAACTTTCCACAATTGAAACACTTAATAGATCTTAGATCTCTGGATCTTCTGGAGTATTTATCTCTTCTTCCATAATTAGCTTCTTCATCATTGGATGAATCATTACTTAATTATGACTTCTTAACCTTTGTCTTCTTGATTGCTTTAAAGGCTGCTTCCTTCTGGGGAATAGGATATTTTGTTCTTAAATCAAATACTATGAGCATACCTAGCAACATATCTCTTGTCAAAGTATCACCATATATTAAAACTTCTATAGCAGAAACCTTTTCACTAAATCTCTTTAGAATATTTCTTAAGACTTTATCACAAACATTTGATTCATCAATCTTCATTCCAAGTGCTTGCATAGCATTAAGAACTTCATCAATTCGAAGTAGGTAAGAACTAATGTTTTCCTCATCCTTCATTCTTAATTATTCAAATTGTCCTTTGAGATTTCGCATCTTTGCTTTCTTGACACTTTTATCTCCTTCATAAATATTTTACAATTTATCCCACATTTCTTTCACAGTTTTACAATGCATAACTTTTATAGACTCTGTTCTATGCAAACCTCTCACAAGTGCATTCATTTATTTTGAATTGTAATGATGTAGGAGATTACCTTCCTCATATATAGGAGGATTAATTAATGGATCGTATCCAAATTCAACTTATTCCCAAACTTCATTGCCAAGTGCCATAAGGTATATCTTCATCATCATACTCCAATATTTATAGTCATTTCTATAAAATAATGGTGCTGAATTATTTGAGGACACCTCCTTAGGATCCATTGTGTTCTTTTTAGCTTTTCCTTCAAGTTTTTAAACTCTTATGAAGGAACCCACTCTGATACCAATTGAAGAACACAAGCTTATACTGAGAGGGGGGTGAACATTATAAGACCACTTTTTAATTTTCTTTCCAAATCAATATTATGCAATGTATAGATAGCAATATCAATAGTAGTAATCAAAGTAATGCATAAATAACCACACAAAATAGATACACCACAATTTACGTGGTTCACCCAATGTGGGCTACTCCACGAAGGAAATGTTTCACTAAAATTTCCTCAATAAATCTCTTGGGAATCCTTTCCCTATTACAATATTTTATGGACATCTATCCAAAGGAGATACCAATCCCCTAAATCAAGTTTGTGGATCTCTATCCATAGGAGAACTCCTTATCCTCTGCTCTGGTTGGTGATCCTCTAGAAGACTACTGCCTCCACTATACTAGATTATGGATCTCTCTCCACTGAAGAATCTTATCCCCACTCAGAAGACCTATCCTCACTACCCTGGTTGATGTATATCTATCCACTAGAGACCACTATCTTCTTTGCTATGTCATATCTAAAGCTCTATCTCAAATATGCACTAAACACAGTCCTTTGATCTAGCATAAATATACTCAATCTCTATCTCTAGTCTGGCACAAACCTATCCTCAAATATACATCAAAATCTACTCCACAAGTCCACATAGAACTTGCTTAAATTTTCTCAAAAATTCCACTAAGAACTTGCTCAAATATGCTCAACAAGCCCACTCAAAACTTGCTCAAATATGCTCAACAAGTCCACTCAAAAATTTCTCAAATATTCTCAATAAGTCCACTCATAACTTGCTCAAATATTCTCAAAAATTCCACTCAAAACTTGCTCAAATATGCTTAACAAGTCCACTCATAACTTGCTCAAATTTGCTCAACAAGTCCACTTAGAACTTGCTTAAATATGCTCAACAAGTCCACTCAGATTTTTCTCAAATCTACTCAACAAGTCCACTCAGAACCTATCAAATTTGCTCAACAAGTCCACTCATAACCTATCCAAATTTGATCAATAAGTCCACATAGAACTTAACCAAATCTATATTGTGAGCTTCCATAAAAATCTCACACAAACTCAGTCAACAAGTCTTCTCAAAGACTTACCTCAAATATGCTTAACAAGTCCACACAAAACTTGTCCAATATCATAGAAATATAAAGAGAATTTTTAGAGGCTCAATATGTTCTACACTCAATGCTCAATCACTTTCTCAACTCAAAACATAATATAGAATAGTTTATTTTATGGAATTGAACAATCACTTCACACAACCACTTGACTAGGCTCAATCAACTCTACTCAACCAACCACTTGATGAAACAACCCTTTCTCATAAACCTTAGTCCAAGCATATAACAACCAACTCAAAATATTTCCAACAATGCTCAACAACAAATCTCACATAACAATGGTACTCATGTTCTTTTCAAACCCTAGTTCAAGTTCTTCACATAAAAACTCACTTCAACAATAATTATTATAAAATAATCTTCACATAACAATGATACTCATGTTTTTTGCAAAACCCTAACTCAAGTTCTTCACACAACAAATTGCTTCAACAACAATGCTTATCAAACAAGGTTTTAACAATAATTCTTTAATCCAAAAAACCTTGAAGCATTAAATCAAAAACTCTCGAAAAGGAGACCCTAATCATGTCCTTTTCACTACAAACTTATTTTTCATAAATCCAATCAATCAAATCAACTATGGAAGAATGTGCTCATACATTTTTCTTGATGATGAAGGGATCTCATAAATCTGTCACAACCATAAACACTTCTATGCTAAGCTCAAAGAGGTTAGAAGATAAATATTTCTCACAATGTAATGTAAATACTCAATTACACCTTACACTCCACATTTCAAAAACAACCATCAACATACATAAAATATTTATCCAATAACACCTTATAAACTCCCAACTAAAATAAACTTAACATCCACCGAAAATTAACTCAAACCTCTTTAATTTAATTTAATGGCAAGAGAAACTTTGATAAAAATCAAATCAACTTTCTTTATAATTCCAATGATATAAATAATCCATCAATAAAACAACCTTTCATTAACCCTTATTACTCCACAATAATATAAATCAATTATCAAATCAACAACCTTTCACAAACCCTTATAACTCCAAAATAATATAACTCAAACACAACTTTTCACAAACCCTTATTACTCCACATTACCCTTTTTAAAAAAAACTTAGGAAAATAATGAATTAATTATAAAAAATTACCTTTGCCTCTAGTGGGTTTCAAACCCACAATCTCTACCTCCATGAGCGCTCTAGTCACAGCTTAGACCGTCGCGTGCGCTAGACACAGGGTTAGGAGCTTGAATGCTCTTCGTCCTATTTGTCCTCGACTGGCGCTCAAAAGACATGTAATATCCCAATTTTGGATTCTCGGCTTTATATATATATGGTGTTATATTAATAATTATTTTTGTGGTTAAGTAAGGGAAATAATATAATAAAAATAATAATGTGGCTTTATGAGACTTAGGAGAGCAAAAATAATAAAAAATAATAAAAAGGGAGTTATAAGGGGAACACCACACTTAGGGAATATTAGGAGATAATATTATTTTAATAAAATAAAATAATAAAATATGCTCAACGGAGAATTAGGGTTGAGCATTATAAAAGAAATGGTGGACTTCATTTTGCAATTCATGTTTGCCATTTTTACTCTCCCATTTTGGTGTTTTGGCTAAGAAGTCACAACCCTAGCTTTTGAGGATGAAAACCCTCTGCAAGAAAATCTCTGAGGATGAAAACCTTTAGTGATAGAGACGAAGGATGGAAACCCTAAGTCTCAAGTGGCAGAGGATGGAAACCCTCGTGTCTCCAAGGGCAAATTCATTCAAAGTTTGCACATGAGCTAAATGGATCAGCATTTGTGAGCAAAAATTCAATATCTCACCATTGAGGGTTTATCAACAGGATTATTCAGCTATTTAGAGATTGAAATTGCAGAAATCAAGATTTAATTCAACATTTCTCCATTGTGGGAAGGAGCGTCCCATTCCTGGAGGAAAATTGGTAGTGTTGTGGCATTGTTTGCAACACTTGTGCCCTAGAGAAGCTGGACGTCCCATTCTTAGGAGAAGTTTGGCAGAGTTGTGATATAAATTGTAGCAACTGAGTCATAGAGAAGTCCAACGTCCTATCCCATTGTAGATTAAAATTAGATTTTGGGGATATATTTAGGAATTGTAGTCATCCTAGACTGGAGGTTCCATACAAAGGCAATTTTGGGTGCAATTCAAAGGAAGATTCAGTATAATATCATCCTAGCAGACAATAGCAGATTTTGTGCTCTTCACCAAACATTAGTGAGCTCCTATGCCAGATGTCCCACTTGTGGATAATCAGCAGCAGATTGAAGGTAGATTCAATGCTAGACAGTCCTTGCAAGCTAGCGTCCCATCTTGCAGCCTTTCCAAGCTTGTTGTGAGGATCCAATCAGCATATGGTGATTCCAGAGAAGTTGTCTTCCATTTCTGCCAGTTATTCTGCCATTCCCAAGTGATAAATCAGCATATTATATTTCAAAGGTGCAATGTCCTATCTTGGATAAATGTTCTTGTTTATTGTAATCAGATCAGATGAATGTAATTGCTTATTGATGTGAAATGTCCTTATGAAATTTGTTGATTATCATTTCAATAAAAATCTTCATTGCAAAATTGTTGTCTTCTAAATCTTGGAAATTTATCTGCATTTTATTGTCATTTTATTATTTGCAAAAATTAGCAAATTGTTAAAAATCCCTAGGACCCCAGAAAAGGGTCATTACAAGTGGTATCAGAGCTATGTTCTTGCCAGCCTATGGAAAGATCTAGCCAAAAATAATTTTTGGGCCAGGGTTTGTGGAAAAAAGTTTCTGGGTATTGCAGATTTTGACATTTGAACATCTGGGTATTTGAGAATCAACAATTTCAGGTTTTGGGTATAGCAGAAAACTAGGGTTTTCATATTTTCAGGTTTCCAGATTTTGGGTGTTTTCAGCTTTCATCAGAGTAAGGGTTTGTTGCAGAATTCATTTTATTTCAGCCACTATGAAATTTAATTCAGAGCAACTGGATGCTATGGTGAAATTAATGGAACAGATGGTAGAATACACATCTCCCCAAAGTCATAAAAATTTAGATTCTAAGAAAATTACACATGCAGATTCATCGGCAAAACAGAATAAAAAATCTTCGCCACAAACACCTCAGAACAAAAATTCAACAGAAGAGCAAATTCAGCCATTGGGTAGTGGAGTTCCAGAAGTAGATGCTTTGTATGACAGGTACCAAAGGAAATCACCAGAATTCAGGAAGCATCTTTCTTTCAGAAGTTACTTGCAACTACATGGCGTAGTAAGTAAGGGAGGTCCTCCACCAAGATCACCACCAAAATCTAGATCTCCACCAAAGTCAAGAAAAGAAGACAAAGCTCAAAGGAAGGATAAGAAAAACACGCAGCAAAAAGATTCTAAAGAGCCCCAAAATTCAGAACATAAACAAAAGAGCAAAAACCAGTTAAGAAAGGAGCAACTTTGTTTCAAATGTGAAGAGTCTTGGAGTAATGGGCATGTATGTGGAAAGGATAAAGCAGGTAAGGAATCAGAGGATTATGAAGATCTCATAGTTTCAGAAATGATAGGTGATGGAAACTGCTTATTCAGAGCCATTGCTTATGGGCTTTGTGTGCAAAGGAAAGAACCATGTCCAGATGATAGCACCTTGAAGAATCTAGCCCAAGACTTAAGAGAAAAAATTGCAGATGAGCTCCTAAAAAGAAGAGCAGTGATGAAAGGGTTTGTAGAAGGCAATTATGACACTTATGTTCAGAATATGAGACAACCAGGTGTATGGGGAGGAGAACCAGAAATTCTCATGGCCACACATGTAATTCAAAAACCCATAACAGTCTATTTGAAAAATGACAAAAATGGTGAACTTTCAATTATTTCAGAATATGGGAAAGAGTATGGACATGAAAACATTATTGGAGTTTTGTATGATGGGAGTCAACATTATGATACAGTGTCTTTACTCCATGAATTTGAATCTTATGCAAACACTTTTGAAAAGAAAGTTCAGCCAGGTAAAGAAAACAAAACAGAAATTGGTGAAGATCAATTGGTGTTTAATGATCAAGCTCAAGAGCATTGCAATGAAGTTGAGGTGAGTCCTAGGAGTGAAGTTGAGACAAATAAGGACAATTCTGATTTACATGGCAGCAATGTAATTACTTCATCTAGCTCTTTCAAATTTGAGAATAGTGAAGATGTTAGTGTTATACCTAGAGAAGTGGTTGAAGAAGGTAAATCTGAAAATATTCAAAACAAATCAGAAATTATTAGCTTTGCCTTAAACCCTACCAATGAAGATATTATTGAAGAAGCTACAGCTGAAAAGAATGAGGTTAATTCTGATTTGTATGATAGCAGTGTAACAATTTTGCATAGCCCTACTCATGTGGATAGTGAAGACCATGAAGATGAAGCATTATACTTTGATGATTTCAAATTTGATGATTATAAGGAGCCTAAGTTTGATGAAGAATTTGATGGTGGTGAAGACATGAAATCAGAAATAGGCATTATCAAGATGATGTTGGAAGGTGATGTTGTTTCAAATTTTGAAGATATAGACCATTTATCTTGTGTTCCTCTTCATGGAATGGCTTATGACGGGTATGAAACTTGTCCCCATCTGTATGATATTAGTTCAATCATTTGTCATCACATGAACAAAAAGGAAAATGAAATTCCAACATTTCATGAGTTAAAAAATTCTGATTTAGATTCTCAAAGTTTGATTCCATTAGAAGTAAGCATGCATGATGATCATAAAGAAGAAGAATTAAACCTTGATGGATGTAGCAAGATAGCCACTCATGAAAAGCATTCAGAAATAATAATGAGTGAATACAACACCATCTATGACTCTCCCTTGAGAGGTTTCCCTCATGTTGTGCTGGGAACACAATGGATTTTTTATTTTGGTGATATCACTTTCAATTATGAAGAATTAGAGTTAAAACTTAGGCACAATGGGTGTGAAATCATTCTTAGAAGCATAAAAAATATGGAGTCATCTTATGCTTCAGTTGGAATGTTGGAAAGCAGCATAATAGTTGGAGATAGACATCACAAAATGGACAATAATAATTCAGGACAGCAGTATGATGGGAAAGATATGTGGCTGATAACATCACAAAATGATTGCTATAAACTTTGGCATATGGGCTGTTTTGAGAGCACAATTATTGGCAAGCAAATACAGGGTAATATCTCTTCTTTTGGTGATAAATTGGGGACTACAATGCATTATTTAATGGCTGTACATGAAAATTTAATTTCTGCTGTTCAATGGCAAGGTATTATGGACAATCTTGGGACTACTATCAAATTTTTAGGGACAACTTGTATGGTTGTTGATAATTCTTTGCAGGGACAGCCATGGACAACATTCTTTCTACCATTTGGCACCCTTAATGGAGGCGAAACCATAGCAGTTGTTGACTGTATCAAGGCTGCACTTTTTCATAATTTGTGGACTGAATATGAAGATACATTGTTGGTTATTGAAGCAGGAACTAATTTTGCATTTCCCCACAGTGTATTGAAGGCAATTAATCATTTCTTGTGGATTGAATCTAGTGGGATCATGTCTACAACAGAATTTAGAAAAGATGATGATTGTGATGAATCAATAATGGCATTCCTGGTAAGGCTTGCAGCATACATGGACATTAAAACAAACACCAGACAGAGGCGGACCCGGGATCGTTCTTGATCATGCTACAAATAGATTTGATGGAGTGTATGATTCGATTGCTTGAGGACAAGCAATCTCAGGAGGGGATGTATTGTAATGTCCCAATTTTGGATTCTTAGATTTATATATATATGGTGTTATATTAATAATTATTTTTGTGGTTAAGTAAGGGAAATAATATAATAAAAATAATAATGTGGCTTTATGAGACTTAGGAGAGCAAAAATAATAAAAAATAATAAAAAGGGAGTTATAAGGGGAATGCCACACTTAGGGAATATTAGGAGATAATATTATTTTAATAAAATAAAATAATAAAATATGCTCAACGGAGAATTAGGGTTGAGCATTATAAAAGAAATGGTGGACTTCATTTTGGAATTCATGTTTGCCATTTTTACTCTCCCATTTTGGTGTTTTGGCTAAGAAGTCACAACCCTAGCTTCTGAGGATGAAAACCCTCGGCAAGCAAATCTCTGAGGACGAAAACCTTCAGTGATAGAGACGAAGGACGGAAACCCTAAGTCTCAAGTGGCAGAGGACGGAAACCCTCGTGTCTCCAAGGGCAAATTCATTCAGAGTTTGCACATGAGCTAAATGGATCAGCATTTGTGAGCAGAAATTCAATATCTCACCATTGAGGGTTTACCAGAAGGATTATTCAGCTATTTAGAGATTGAAATTGCAGAAATCAAGATTTAATTCAGCATTTCTCCATTGTGGGAAGGAGCGTCCCATTCCTGGAGGAAAATTGGCAGTGTTGTGGCATTGTTTGCAGCACTTGTGCCCTAGAGAAGCTGGACGTCCCATTCTTAGGAGAAGTTTGGCAGAGTTGTGATATAAATTGCAGCAACTGAGTCATAGAGAAGTCCAACGTCCTATCCCATTGCAGATTAAAATTAGATTTTGGGGATATATTCAGGAATTGCAGTCATCCTAGACTGGACGTTCCATACAAAGGCAATTTCTGGTGCAATTCAAAGGAAGATTCAGTATAATATCATCCCAGCAGACAATAGCAGATTTTGTGCTCTTCACCAAACATCAGTGAGCTCCTATGCCAGACGTCCCACTTGTGGATAATCAGCAGCAGATTGAAGGTAGATTCAATGCTAGACAGTCCTTGTAAGCTAGCGTCCCATCTTGCAGCCTTTCCAAGCCTGTTGTGAGGATCCAATCAGCATATGGTGATTCCAGAGAAGTTGTCTTTCATTTATGCCAGTTATTCTGCCATTCCCAAGTGATAAATCAGCATATTATATTTCAAAGGTGCAATGTCCTATCTTGGATAAATGTTCTTGTTTATTGTAATCAGATCTGATGAATGTAATTGCTTATTGATGTGAAATGTCCTTATGAAATTTGTTGATTATCATTTCAATAAAAATCTTCATTGGGAAATTGTTGTAAATTGTTGTCTTGCAAATCTTGGAAATTTATCTGCATTTTATTATCATTTTATTATTTGCAAAAATTAGCAAATTGTTAAAAATCCCTAGGACCCCAGAAAAGGGTCATTACAAGACACGTGCAAAAATACTTCCCTTGGCACTCAAGACACACACCACTTCATGCGAATCGATCATGGGCTCCTCAACTCCCAACACCTTCCCAAAACATGCACTGCCAATGGACCATCGTGTCATTTGCAAATCAAACAATATGCTCTTTCCTTTATCTCTTTCACTAGTAGCTAAAGACAAGCAAAATCCTTGTATTCTTCCTCAATGAACAACGATTGCGCAAAAACATTTCACTTTGTCGCATGTAATGAAAATGTCTATGGGTAAGTTTTGAATGCCTCTTTGGCATTAATTTATACAAAAATTCCCTTTGTTTCTTAGACGTTGACGCTCCCTCCTTTTTAATGATGTCAGTGCTTTCCAACCTTTATAATTTATAAATGATTTAAATTTTATAAATTATTTTTATAAACTTTAACTTTAGGAGATTAAAGCCTTCCTTGGGTTTAAACTTAAACCTTTAATTTGTAAATTAATCTACCACCATGGGTCTTTTAAAATCTTAACTACCATCTCAATGTGTGACGAGACTTTTATATCCTCATAATGATTTTAATAAAACCATTTAATCTTCCACCATGGGTTTACCATAAACCCTCATAAAACATTATTTTGCAAAATTTCTCTTCAACTCTTCGTATTGTTCCTGGTGCTATTGATGGTGTGCTCCATGGTATTAATGATGTATTCATATGTTTACTTTGGCATCAATGATGAATTTTCACCTTGAAATCAATGACAACTAAATAAGCTCAAAATTTCCAACATTATCTTCTCAAGGTCAAATCCTATAAAGGAGTCATCCTTTGTAAAAATCTTAAAGTCCCTTAATAGAGTCAAAATATACACTCTCAGGAGTAGCCCTAATATGTTTATCCATGTGAGGCATGATAGTTTCAATCATCTACTCCAAACCTTGTCTAATGTCCTAGACAATTAGAGAGGACACCGATTCCCAATATGCAAAAGTAAGAATGAAGTGCAATACAGACATGAGAGAAGAATATTAATATTGGCTTGTATAGATACATAAAATTAGACCATCTAATCTAACCAATGTTGTCATAAATATATAAGAATGATCAACTTAGCTACGTTATCTACCTCAACCTCATATTTATATCCAAAATCGATTGCTAGCAAATTCACTATCTAGAAGTGAATTCACTAGCAATGAATATATTACCTTAGCTAGCAATTTTGCTTCTCCTCTTTTTCTTTTAAAAAAATGTTGGCTTTCCCATCATTTTTTATCTATTCACAGGCAATGAATTTGCTTCAGGTACATAGTCAATGTTCTAGTCCTACCTACAACTTCCAATCATGGCACAATAAAATCTTCTATCATCATAGGAAATCTATATTTAGTCCCAAATAACCTTCCTCCAAATTCACAATCATCCCCAACTAGGGGGCAACTAACTTCCCTCCTCCCAATCAGCCCTATCACTACCAATCAGGGTAGGTGATAGCCCCAAATTAGCCAAGTTACCTAGCCCTAATTGGAAAACACACTCCTTACCCCTAGGAAACTCTTAAGTGGGTTTTTTCTATAAATTTATCCCTTAGTATATAATTTTAAACGAATTAACTCTCTTGGGTACCAAAATGCTACTAAATATTCTTGAGAATTTTTAACTAAGAGAAAATAAATTTTAGACAATGAAACTCTACTACTTCTCAAGGCCATTCCTCTTCAATTAGCTTGGTGGGGGAGGAGGAAAAAAACATATATAACTTTTGGTTGAATTATTTTATGTTTTCTCATTCAATTTTATTTTCATGATCACCATTTTTTGTTCTTAATTCATGCATGTAATTGTTTTTTTTTCTATCTACATCTATCAAATATTTTGCATCTAGAAAACTCTTTTTGGTCAATTTAAAAGATCTATAGGATAGTAGATCACCCCTAGGACTCTTTGTGCTTCCCTAGAAATGACCTATAACCAAATTTTATCTTCCCTATTACTTTTTTATCCAAATTAAATTCATTTCCTATACCCTATTGAGGCAAAGGATGCATTCACTATTGTCATAACATTAGAATCCTAAGCCAAAATCCATCTTACTATTTCTATTACAAAAAATATATATTTTCTATAATTAGTTCAAGTGGTGGATTCATCAATAACACACTCATCCTTAAATACTTTTAACAAGTTCACATCTATTCAACTTAATCTACTCCTATACAATATTTTGTCATCATTGTGAGCCTATACATCCACTCTTATATCCTTTGGCACTTTATCTTTGCTACAATAGCAAATTCATAAGCTAAAAACTTTTGGGTGGTAAATTCATCACAGGTATTGCTACATTCATTCTTAGGTAATCTTATACTTTTATATACAAACCAGGGGTCTTTACCATGCTAATAAGGAAGTCTTTCCATTTATTATTGTTTTGTAGGACCCAAAATTTTGATGATCCTTTTATTTTGTTTGATTTTGTTGGTTTAACAAATTCACTAGCTAAAATTCTATAAGCAATAGATTCGTCAGGTAGTTGTTTAGAGGTGATGGATTTGCAATAGCCATTAGATCAAGTAAAACAATTATTGTTCTTTATTTTATATTGTTAGTATAGTATGTTTACAATTTTTTGTTTGCATAATCTCCTATATTTATTTTAGATATCACATAAAGAAAACATAAATTAAAAGAATATTTAGTTTTAGTTTCTTTATCTCCTCTATTAATTAGGCATTCAATTTCTAAATTGCATGTAGCTTTTGCATTAGGATAGCCTTTTATGTATTACATTATTCTTGGCCCTTGCTCAAAGAAAAAAATTAGCTTCTTGTAACTCCTATTTTAGCAAGAAATCAAAATTACACATAGGCTAGTATATTTTTTTTATGCATATTTGTATTTACTTGCACGACGTTATCATTATTACATATTAAAACTAGGGTAGAACACAAAATTTTGGTGTTTGACAAATTGAACACAAAACTATATTTAGGATAATCTATAAAACCCTTGGTGAACCCAAAAATCCTCTCCAAAGATACAGCCCAAACATGAATTACAATGAGGGTGCAACATGACTCTCTCATATAAGTGTGGGCCAAGCCTTAAGGAAACTTAGATTCTAGTGACTCTATACACTTTTTGGTATCCTCACATATTTAGTGATCTTAATGTGAAATATCACATGGGTCCAAAACTATTTGACCTAAGGCTTACCTTTAATCAACTTAAAATTTGCTATATTCTAATTAAGACAACTTAATTTTATTTGCATTTAGTAAATCATATTAAACAAAGATAATAAGAGTATAACCAATTTTTGTTCCTATTGGGGGAAGAAAACTGATCCCTTGAGTAAACCATCATATGAGCTTTGAGGAATATCTCTCCTAGTAAGTATATTACAGTGGGCTGATGGGATCCATAAGTAAGGTTGCTATATTTAGGGATATGAGGGTTATTGAAACATATTCTCTTTCTTCTATAAGCAAATTTGAAAAAAAACAATAAAAAAATTGAATCCCCCTTTCCTTAGCTATTTTTGAACCTCCTTACCTTACTTGGATATTGAACAACAATTAGTGCAAAATCTAAATTCTTTGCCTAAGCTTATAAAGAAGCAAAAGGTGATAAACAACCAAACATATGAGGAACAATAGGAGAAAAATTCTTCCTCATGAACCCTTTCCCCTATTCACAATGAACAAGTGGAGGTAGTTTTAAAATACATGGACCACCTAACTACGTTTCTATAATAAAATAAGGAAGCTATGCAAACTATATTGAGGGTTGATGAAGAACCCTTGACCACTTCTATTGTGGAGGAATCTCTCTTAGATCTTCTATAATAATATATACAATACCATGACTTTTGAATAGAGATACCCACCTCTTAGGATCTTTATAACTATATTTCAATCCTTCTAATTTTAATTGAATGAGATCTAATCCCTCTATTATCACAAAACAATTAGAAGGGATGCCACCTATTATCTCATATTCTTATAGGAATTAGGGATATATACCTCTAAACATAAAACCATTTACACCAATTCAACCTATCTCTTAGCCTTTAAGTATTACATAAATTCAAAATATGGATGTTTTCCCTAGCATGCCAAATCCTTAAAATGTGATCTTTTCTAATTTATTCTTTAGCATGCCTTCACAAATTTCCATTCTTGCTAACACTCCTTCCACTAACCCTTTTCTTCCAAATAATTTTAGAGCTAAAAATATCATCATTCCTTTTAGATCAACCTATTCAAACTCTTAATATTATCCAATTGTTACTTTATGACCACAATTTTTAGCACCACTAGTTTCTTATCATGGGTTTTAGGATGTAAAAAATAAATTAGAACATTTAATTAAGGAAAATTCAAAATTTAAGCAATAGTTGGATTCCATCCAAGAAGCCATAGCTGGAAAATATATTCCTATAAGGATCATTGCAACAAACCTATAAATTCATTATTATCTAGTTGACCTTATCCCCAAAACTTTGTAGAACCAAAATTTCACATGTATAAGGGAGAAGGTGACCCAATGGATCACCTGAGAGCTTTCTAATATACCTTCCATGACATCGCTTATGATAAGGCAATTTTATTAAAGTTATTCCCTAAAAGCCTTAAGTGAAGAGGCTTTAGAGTGGTATTTTCAGATATACCACCACTCAATAAATAAATTTTGGGATTTGGAGGAGATTATTATCCAATAGTTCTCTACCTACATTATAAAAAAGTGCATTGTCAATAATATTTATCAGCTTAAGAAAGATCATTGTGATTATTTCACTAAATTTTTAAATCGATACTGTGATTTAGTTAGGAATATTTCCTTTACCTCACCACAAAGAGATTGATTGTGTATTTTATATGCAATTTGAAAGAACAACTTTAGTATATCTTATAAATGACCTACTTCAAATTTGTGGTAGACTTAGAAAAAGAGGTAGAATTCATCTTTCAATGTAGGTGGCAATTAAAACTAAGGAAAAATTCTCTTCCTCCAATTCAAAAGGACAATAGAAGAACAAACATGTCTTTTGTGATGTGGTAACCAAGTATAACCCTATCACCTCTAACAAAGGAAAAAGAGCCTTTAAAATCTAACAATAATTGGAGGATACCCCAAAAAAACAATGTATACTTGAATTATTGAGGAATTCATTGAATAATAGGAAAAACCTTTCTAAAATTTTAAGTGAGCAAACCATACCCAAAATTTTTAGCCGTAATGATTTGGATAACATGGTAGGGTATCTTAGAATAAATAACACAACCATATCATTTTTAAAGGATGTTATTCCATTCTCTTCAATGCTTGGAGAACTTCCTTTATACATCATATGTCATTGTTAAGAAATGCATCAAAAGTATCCTTGTTGAAAATGGCTTGGCTATAAACATATGTAGCCTTAAGTTTATTAATAGGATATGGATTAACAAGGAAGACTTAAAAAAATATGATATTATCATAAAAGGTTATGACAATGAAGAGCATGAGGCCTAGGAGACTATAGTCCTTCCATTAAAAGTGGCACATTGTATTCTTACAATTCTTATATGTTTTTCCTTGTGGTGTGAACTACAATATCCATTTGGGATGACCTTGGATCCATACCATGTGAACCATACCATGAAATTATGACCAATATTTAAAATTTGAATATCAAGTTAAGTTATACAACATTGTAGTAGACAAAAAACTCTTTACATATTTTAAATCTATTCAGTTAGAAAACCCAAGGGATCACCTTTGCCCTTCTTTAAATGTTAGCTTTTTATGAGTTTATGTTATAGGAAATCCAAAAACAAGATGCAAGATAAGCAAGCTAAGATATCTATATGATAATAACATTATAATATGTAGGAAAATAAGGAGATAAAATTATGCAATAACTCAGAAATATGCCATAAATGAAAGCTTACAAAAATAGTACAATGAAGTATAATGGAGGACATGAACACTCCATAAACTCTTTGTAAAGGAACTACATTGTACCACACCACTAATTTATACTATGCATACTCTATATTATATCCTCTCTCATTTCACTCACTCTAAGGCCGTTATATAGGAAGATATGTTCCTTGGCCCTTAATCTACCTTTTACTCTATCCTATGACTTATATACATGTGGACTACATGCACATTTACATCATTGCACATTCTAACTCTTGTGCATTTATTACAACTGAAATAACTACTTAACTTTAATTTAAATAAACTCCTACTTTAGTAATGTACCGAAGCTAGTACATTGATATGTACCCAATAATGTAATATATTCTCTAACATCCCTTTGTATTACATTATTTAAGTATTGAATACTTTAGTCTTAAATATAGATATTCGATCTTTAGAAGTCCTTATGCTTGATTTGGTTCTTCTTCTTCTTCTTTAGCCTTAGAATTAGATTAATTATTTATTATTTCTTCATTACACTCTTTGTTTGTATCCTGTTGAGTATTTTTGTCTTGTTCTCTTCTACCATGTTTTCTCTTCCTCCTTCTTTATTTTTGCATTGTTACTAGAGGAATATCTGCTTCATGATGAGTTAGTCTATCATCATAATAAAATTGACTTAGATTCAAAGATTCATTACTAGTGTTTACTTTTATTTGTTTCATTCCTTGAAAGAACTCAAAAGTGATTAATAATAAATAGAATATTAAGCACTCTTATGAGGAAAGAATAATAGTATTTTGAGTGTTCCACAAATTATTGAATAGAGTTTCATGAAGATATCCATTTAATGTTGTATACTTCTCTTCCTTTGCTTCCTTCAAAAATGAGGAGAATATTTTTTTCAACTATTTAGATAAGAGTTTGAATCCATCAATTTTTTCTATCAGATTTTGTAAATAGAACCTAAGTTCATGAAGTAACATTTCACTATTTTCATTGAATGAATTCTTAATTATTTCATCCATATTACTTTAAATAATAAACCCTTTGAAGTTGGCTTCCTTATGTCTCCCTATTTCAAAGTATGTGAACTACTTTGATAAAACCTTTCTAAGACTTAGGTTTTGTAGGATTCCTTATGTTTCCCTAGTGATTAGATTATGCTGTAAGTTTTGATAAAGTTCTTAGAAAGTATAAGTTCACCTTTTGGGTTGATTTTGTAGTGTTTTATAAATAACAATAATCAACTCCTATTTCACCTTATTTCTATGCACTTATCAATTTGAAATTCTCTATGATTGGATTTCTTTTATCCCTTTAGGATGAGTATGAGACAAGTGTAAGTAAATAATTACAACTAATTTAAGTAAATAATGAACTTCCTTTTATACCCCTTAATATCCAATATTTTAATATTTATAAATTCCAATAATCTATGTTTGATGTAGTATAGGTATAACTCCCTAATTTTGGAATATCAAAATTTAATAATTTTTGCAATAATAATAATGATTTTCCAAGTAGAAACCCTTATATCTCCTATGGTTTTTAATTGCAAATATTCCACTAAAGTGATTTGAAATACTCTGGATATGAGCTCCTTTGTTTTTATTTCAAATATTTTGAGGTTGATTGTTTCTCCAATATAAATGATACATAAACTCAACCTTATGATATACCCCTTATTACTACTTTAATGAAAGCAATGTTAATCAAAGTAGAACCTTACCTTATAATGTTGTATTTCTTTGATAAATGGTTGTTGTACTTCCTTGATGGAAGATGTATGACATTGGTAGTGTGTTTAATGCTCCTTTGAATCCTTAAATTCATGTCTTGCACCTTGAATATACTCTCAATAATACCCTAATTCCTCCCTTAATGTTGGCTAAAAATATGCTTCCATGCTCTAATTTGGGTACCTATAAGTATGCTTCTATGTTCTTGACATAGGTGCCAAGTGGCATAAACATTTCTCTTCTATGTGAGAAATTTTAATAGACTCTATGTCCTTGATACATCAACCACATGGTGTATGTGTTGCTAGTAGTTACATTCCTTGATGGGAATTGGGTTTAGGTATACCTAACACTCATTTTTCCCTTGATAAATGAGCTATAATTATTATGCTTTGTAACCCCAAATTATTAATGCTCAATTAGTAGATATTACCTTCCATTGAGCACTTATTTTTTGAACGTATGTTAGAAAATATATGGGTGCCTTAGGTGAATGTGTCAAGTGACACTATATTCTTTTGCATGGAAGACTCTCTAACATCTATTTCCATTTTTATATACTCTATCAGTGAATAACATTTGTATTCTTTTCTAAAAACACTTTCTTTCCAAGAGCTCGATGATGTTTGTGAGGATGTATTGAGCAAGGTGCAACAACAATATTGTCATTGTTGTCAACACACTCAGATGGATAGGTTGATGCAGTGGATAGTTGTTCGAAGGTTTTTCAGAGTATGTACAGTGGTTTTCAATGCTTATGATGATGTTTTTTATGTTTGGGTGAAGTTGTTACAGGTTGTTCATGCAAATTTGCAAAAGTTGCAAAAATCATCAAGAAGTTGTCAAAGTAGCAAAAATTGTCAAAGTTGCAAAAATCATCAAAGTTGCAAAAACATCAATGGAATGTTTTGGAAAGCCCAAGATACTATTTGGAGGTTTTTTGATCATTAGAAAGTGTGGTTGCAGTATTGGAACGACCGGTTGATTCGCCAGTGCATTGTTGGTCAGTTTCATGCTTTATTGGGCCATTGTAAAATCTGCGTTAGAGGTTACTTTGTAGGAGGAATATTAAGCAATATGTGAGTAATTGGACATCAAATTTTTTATTGGATGTATATGGATATAATGAGAGCTTAATTTTTAAATTTTAGCCCAAACGAAGTCTGGAGGAAGAAACGGTGAGCATTGCAAAATGGCTTCAAAGCACTTTTTGTAGTTTTGGACAGCTAAGTGTTTTTGTGTTCCAATTCTCAAATTCATATCTTCTTGTTTCTGAATTCACCATTTAAGTGTTGTTTCATGTATATTTCACCATACTGAGCATTTTTGTTTTTTGGTCCAATTGGTTTCGAGGCCTCTAAGTGTGAGAACGAGTAATGTGCAAAACACTTTGTCCGTGAACTGTTTGACAAAATGCCTCTCCAAAATGTAAGTGGAGAGTAGGCATGGAAATTATTTGAAAAAATGCCTATTAAATATTGTGTGTATGACACACATATGAGTGGCTAACTTGGCATGTTTTAAATTAAAAAATAAAATAAAAGGGAAAAGGCAAAATAATAGTGCAACTTAAAAATGTCATAACTTTTGATCCGTAACTCTTTTTGAGCCCGTTCTTTTTCTAGCACATGCAGAATTTTAAAATCTATAAGAATGCTATTTTTCTCATGGGAGGCATAATTTAATGCTAAAATGATCATCTTGAAGCTCAAAATTTTTTAGGAAGTTGAACTGTTGGAAGTTGAAGGGGTTGCTAAAAGGTTTTTAAAAGGAGTCAACATGAGTATAGAGAATAGAGATATTTTAGATTCAAATCAAATAATATTAGTTAGTGTGAATGTTTAGAGAGAAGAAATGAGCTAGACCACTCAAGGTCTTTTGGAACGGAGATCAAATTTTCTACTATAGTTTTCATTTTTACCGAGTGGGTGCTTGGCGATCGGGGTCGGTGCTCTGTGTAGTAGGTGCTGCTAAATTCTGGATTGGTTGGTGCCATTCCCCATAGTGGGTGTTGTGAAAATATTGTAAGATATATTTATTTTGTGGCTGGATTTTGATTGGAGTCCAAGTAGTCCTTTAGCAGAGTGGTTTTTCCCACATTGGGTTTCCACTATTAACCTTGTATTGTGTGATGCATATTTGTGTGTTTACTTCTTTGGCTTGATCTTGCATTTGCATTAAATTTTAAGTTACACTGATTCATCCCCCTCTCAGTGTCACACGTAGTTCAAAAATTGGTATCAAATCTAGGTACCTAAATGGGATTAATCAGCTAAGGGGATCTTGGAAGTGACACAATGGTAGGTGGTGAAGGCTTCTCATCAAACAAAGCACCATTGTTTGATGGAACTAATTATGCATTTTGGAGACTCAGGATGCAGACATATATTTGAGTTTTGGGATATGAAATTTGGGATTTAGTAAATAGTGGATACAAAATACCCACCACTCCTCTAGTTGATGCTACAGAGAAGAAACTCTTTGAAAATGATTCAAAAGCCAAGAATGTCATCATATGCAGATTAGTAGACAGTGAACTGGTAAAGGTTATGGGATGTAATACTACAAAGGAAATCTGGGATAAGCTAAAGAGTATTCATGAAGGAGATGCTAAAATAAAGGAAGCCAAATTGCAGACACATCAAGCACAATTTGAAGGACTAAAAATGAATGAAGATGAAAGTATCGAAGCTTACATGTTGAGGGTAAATGAAGTCATAAATGCTATCAGAGGACTTGGTGAGAAAATAGAATATGCGGTCATCGTTAAAAATGTATTAAGATATCTTCCTCAAAGATTGTATTATAAAGTTTCTTCAATAGAAGAGGCTAAGGATTTAAATGCTCTTACTATGGATGAGATGCATGGTTCTTTAACTGCCTATGAAATGAGAATAGGAAAAGCTAAATATACAGATAAAGAAGTTGCCTTCAAAGCTCAGAAAAATGCAAAAATGAAACCAGAGTCAGATGAAGATGAAATGTCAGATGAAATGGAAGCTAACTTTGTGAGAAAACTAAAAAAGGAAAAATGCAAATATAGAGGAAAGTTATCGTTTAAATATTTCAACTGTGGAGGTATTGGGCATTTTGTAGCTAAATGTCTACTTAATGAGAAGAACAGAAGTGATGAAGGATCTCACAAAGAAAGAAGTGACTGGAAGAAAAAATCAAATTTCAGAAAAGGCAACTTCAAGAAGAAAAGTTTCATCTTCAAGAATGTTAGTTCATCAGAATATAGCTCCAGTCAGGATTATGAAAAATAAATAGGTGAAGCTCTTTTCATGGCATTCGAAGAAGAAAAAACAAAAAAAGAACAGGAATGTGATGAAGAATAAATTGATGTAGAAGTGAATTTGGAAGAGGAACTAATTGTATCTTTGGATGAATTGAAGACAAAAAGAAAAAGGAATAAGAAAATTTCAAGAAAGCTTGAGGATGCAAATGAAATCATAACAAGTTTGAAAGTGTATATAGAAGAATACAAGAAGATCTCCGAAGATCTCGAAGTAAAAATAACCATGAAAATATATTATTGCTGCAAGTTAGAAGAAGAAATTGTTGGTTTAAGGATGCAGCTAGAAGAGATGAATTAGAAAATTAGCTTTTATCATAAACATGAATAGAGTTCTATGAAGCTAGATAAGATCATAAACAACTAGAAGACTATAGGCATCAAATTTTTAGGGTAAAATAGGTAGTATATTGCATTATACTACATAGATTATTACATTTACTTTTTACTGCATAACTATGGAGATATTTAGTGTTCCAAAATATCTACTAGTTAACTTAGATTAATACCTAAAATATCCTAGGTCAGATATTTTAGGTTAGTTGTTTAATCATACTTCTCTACCCTAGGTTAGTGGTTAGAAGCATGTATCTCTCTACGCTTATTGTTAGCGTGATTAGTGCTAAGGTAGTTTATTAATCTATTTTGTAACCTATATAAGCCTACGACATTCCTAAGTTTAGTCTAATGTTGAAATACTAATACTTCTTTTATAATTTTGTGAAACTATTGGGTTACATTGGCATCATCGTTGGGATGGCTAATACGAGCTTCACTTGTTCCACCTGGTCGTGTGAGACCCTGACCTGGACCTGGTTTCACTCTTGCACCTGCACGGATCCTGAGGAGACCCTATCCTGTGGCACTCTTACACTTGCATGGATCCTAGGGTGCTATGTCTGCCCTACTTGTGCACCTGTTGATCTTGCCATTCACACAGACCCCATCTGTCAGCATTTGGAGGATCTCAACTCGATTGGAGGATCTACACTTGGCACTCTGTCTGTAATGGCATGAATCTCGAGGAGAAGGATCTACTACACTATGACATGTGGCAAACATAGGAGCAACCACTGGATCTACTTGTAGATGCCACCCACACCTTGCCTACAAGGCACTTGGATGCCACTTGGAGCATTTTGCTCAATCTATGCTTGACACATGGTAGCCTCTAGGTAGGACCTACAAACTAAAGCTAGCTGAGCTGGCGTGACATGGAAATCAGAGTTGGAGCTAATGTCATGCACTGACATGGCGAGCTAAGCTGGCATGATCCAATGTAGCTGGCCGAGGTAATATAAGCTGGCGTGATGTGGCACTAAGAGTTGAGCTGGTGTGATGTGGCAGACTTTCCTTGGTGAGAAACTAGTAAAATGAGTGACCATCAATTATCTGCAAGCAACCGATGTGAAAGGTAGGCTTTTCGAGTTTTAAATACTTCAATAGCCCGATTATGCCTGCATGTGGGACAATAGTCCCAAGGTTTTTTTTTTTAATTTTTTTTGCCCACCGCATGATAAATAAAACCCTGTGCCCACTATTTACAAACCTGCCCAGCTAGCTCGTTGGTTAAAGGCCTCGTTCATTCGTGTGAGGTCCTAGGATCGACCCGCGCGCTCTCCTTTGCCCAAATATTAATTTTTTTTAGAAAAATTATTATAGTCTAATGTTTAAATTTTTGCTTTAAAATATATAATTTTTTGATATTTTTTATATAATTTAGTATATTTTGGTCAATTAAATCATTTTTAACCATTTTTTAAAATGATTTTTTTCCAAATAACTTTATTATATAATTTTTTTTCTCATTAAATGTATTTGTTTTAGCATTAAAACTTAGACGATTATTCCAGACAATGTTTTTGCAACTATAGCCATAAAATTCTTTTGTTTTCTTCAAACTTGGAGATAAAGAGACAAAGATATCACCTATTTGGTTGCAAGACATAGAATCTCTTCAACATTTTTTTTTGCAATACCTCCTCAAAATTCCTATAGTTTTCTCCCACATTTTTTGGAGATAAAGAGACATAGGAACTCCATATTCTATTGCAAAACCAAAATACTTAAAAATTGGGCAAGGACAAGGGTCATTTTTTTTTGCAACAAAACCAAATATTTGCTTTTGTTTTCTCCTTCACAAAGGGGATATAAGACATAACATTGCAAATTTTTTGTTGTAACCTTGAGAAGAATTTTGAACTTTTTTTGATCCTAATGCTCAACCTATTTTTTGAGTGTTGAAGACATAAACCAAGTCGTGTGTCGACTGGTCTGGAAGCCTTTCAAACGTGGGTCGTGTGTCGACTTGTCTTGAAAGGAGTGCTCGATTTCTTCATTTTGTAAAAATTAAGGGGGGATAGAAGACACATTTGTGATTCTATTTTTTTGCAAAATTGTAAAGAAAAAGGGGGATATTTTAGAGTAATAAAGGTGCATTCTCGATTGTACTCGACACCTTTTCTTAAAATTGGCTACATTAGGTGCATTTTTGGTTGCATCCGACACCTATAGTGATAAAAATTTGGGTTGCTCTCTTTTTTATTATTGCACTAACCATCATGTTTTTTGCAATTAAACAATCATAAAACATTGAAGAGCATTTCAAAAACCCAAACTTCACTAAAATCGTGCTACACCTTGCACAGGTTAAACAAGTCAATTTTCACTCCCCATCAAAGGTCATAATCCAATCACCTTGATTCACTCTCTTTGTTTGGCTTAATTTCCTCAAAATTTTCCATCCTTCTTGAAGGGTGTTAAGGCAGGTGCCATTAAATATCCTAGAGAGCAAAATCAGAAGTCTTCCAAAACCTCCCCTTTAATTTGCTCTATTTGTTTGGCTTAATTTCCTCAAACTTTTCATCCTTCTTGAAGGGTGTTTAGGCAGGAGCCATTAAATATCTTAAAGAGCAAATTAAGATCTTCCATATACTCTTTTGAGGGTATACTACAAGATAAAGTCATCTTAGTCACATCAATTTGAAACCTTCACCATGGCAATGATAAACAAATATCTCAATGAAAGCCAACTGCTTAAAGGTTCAAATTATTCTGCCTAGAAAACTAAGATGAAAGCTATTTTAACTGTAGAGGATATGTGGAATATAGTGGATGGCACTGAAACTAGACCCACATCACCTGGAGCAGATCAGACAACATATGATAAAAAGGATAAAAGACTTTCCTTATTGATCTTGCTAGCTATTACTGATGATATCCAACCTCATATCAGTGAAGCTAAAAATGGTAAGGAGGCATGGGATGCCTTAGCTACCATATTTGAGGGAAAGAATCAATCCATGATTCTTAACCTTCAAACACAGCTTCATACTCTTCATATGAAATCTGGAGAAATAGTAGAGCTATTCCTCTATAGAGTGGCAGATATGAAAACAAAACTGCAAGCCTTAGGAGAAAAAGTGGAAGACAAAGTCCTGACCTCTATCATTTTGAGGGCTCTTCCAGACTCCTATAGAATGTTGATCACTTCACTACAAGTCTCTGGGAGGACAATGACTTTTGTAGAGTTGGTAAATATGCTTCAAACTGAGGAAGCTAATCAACTCCAAAGAGATGAGGCATCCAACAATGCACTTTTCTCAAACAGGCAAAGTGGAATCAACAGAAAGGATCTTCTTCTAACAAAGATAAGGGTAAAGGCAAAGAGACTCAGAAGAAGAAGCAATATTGTAAAATTTGTGATAAGGACACTCATGAAACCAAGAGATGTTGGTTTAAGAACAAACCACCCAATGAACAAGGACAAAAGAAGGGCAAAGGCAAACCAAAGAACAAGAACAAGCAACAACAGGGACATATTGTTGTCGCTGAAGATTCTAGTTCGGATTCTGAACGAGCACACAAAGTGCTCATGACTCATATAGATTCCCCTCACAAGGATACTGTGTGGTACATAGATTCAGGTGCTAGTAAGCATATGACTGGCGATAAGTCCTGGTTTGAGATATTTGAGGCACGAGAAGGTAGACCAGTGACCATTGTTGATGATAAGACCTATCGAGTCCAGGGAGAAGGAAGTGTTTTTGTCTCCCTTCCAGATGGAGAATGTCAGATTCAAAAAGTTCTTTATGTACCAGGATTGGCAAATAATCTTTTGTCAGTTCCACAAATCCTGGACAATAACATGAATGTCAACTTCAAAGTGGACCAAGGGAAGAAACATTGCTTTATCACTCAAAAAGGAAAACAGATAGCAATGGGTTCTTACAAACATGGTTTGTTCACCTTAGATGCAATTACCTCACCACATACTGCAATGGCAGTAACAACAAAAGAGGCCACTTCTCTATGGCATAAGATATTTGGGCATCTAAGCTCAGGGTATTTACTTGAACTCAGTAAGTATCAAATGGTGAAAGGACTGCCTACTCTTTCATCTACTTTGCCAGTGTGCTCAGATTGCTTGGCAGGAAAGCAACACAGAGTACCTTTTGAACCTAGCTCCTTCCGAGCTAAGGTACCTTTGGAGTTAGTTCACACATATTTGTGTGGTCCTATGTCTACCAGTTGTGGAGGAAAAAGGTATTTTCAATTGTTTGTAGATGATCACTCATGGAAAATGTGGGTCTTCTTCTTGCAGTTGAAGTCTGAAGCATTTGACTATTTTTAGCAGTTCAAGAAACTTGTTGAGAAAGAATCGGGATGTTTCATAAAGACCCTCCATTCAGATCGAGGGGGGGAATACACATCAAAATAATTTTCCTCATTTTTGTAGAAACATGGGATAAAAATATAGTTAACAACAACCTATTCTCCTCAGTCAAATGGAGTTGCTGAGAGAAGAAATCGTTCCATTATGGAAATGGTTCGATGTATGCTTAAGGGAGCCAATATTGAGCACAGTTACTTGGGCTGAAGCTGTAACAACTGTAGTATATCTTCTAAATAGGGCACCCACATGGGCTCTTGAAGGTATGACTCCTCAGGAAGCATGGAGTGGAAGGAAACCCTCCATATCTCATCTACGAGTATTTGGGTGTAAGGCTTTTATGCATATACCTAAGGAGAAAAGAAAGAAGTTAGATGAGAAGACCCTGCAGTGTGTTTTTCTTGGATATGATGAATTCTCAAAAGGCTATCGATTGATAGATCCATTCACCAAGAAAATACATGTTAGTAGAGATGTAGTGTTTGATGAAGCTTTCACATCTAACACTACATCTGTATACTTGGAAGATGAGGAGCAACAACCACTTACTCCTCCACAACAGAAAAAGCCTCCAAAATGGTATACAAGTACTATGAGAGATTCCAAACTCACTTCACCACCAGATCTCACTCTCAATCATCCAAAGACATGAAGCATGTCTCGACAGAGAAAGGCAAAAGCATCTACTTCAGTTGATGATCTTTGTGCAGATTTTCAAGAGCTTTCTATTGATAGAGATTTAGAAAGTGGAGATGATATGGAAATTGATGAGGAGAGGGTTTACATGTCTTCATATGATGAAAATGAACCTTCTACAATTGATGAAGCACTTAGTCAGCCTCAGTGGAAGGCAGCTATGGATGCTGAACATAAATCCCTCATTAAAAACAAAACATGGAAGCTGGTCGATTTGCCTAAAGGAAAGAAGCCCATAGGCTGCAAATGGGTTTACAAAGTCAAATATAAGGCAGATGGTACCATAGACAAGCATAAGGCCCATATTGTGGCGAAGGGCTATGCTCAAAAGGAAGGCCTTGATTATGAGGAAACCTTTGCACCCACTGCAAGGATGACCACCATTCGAGTTCTTTGTGCTATGGCAGCACAGTTCGGATGGAAATTACATCAGATGGATGTAAAAAGTGCCTTTCTAAATGGTGACTTAAAAGAAGAGGTATACATGACTCAACCTCCAGGATTTTCTAAGGAAGGCCATGAGCAACAGGTTTGCAAGTTGGTCAAATCATTATACGGGCTGAAACAAGCCCCAAGAGCATGGTACATCAAAATGGATAGTCACCTACTACAACACGGATTCAGGAGAAGTCCATATGATGCAAATCTCTATATCAAGAACACAGGTTCTGAAATAGTGATTCTTGTATTATATGTAGATGATCTGATCATCACTGGCAATTCAGAGAAATTGATCAACACCATGAAGAAAGACTTGAAAGAGTCATTTGATATGACAGATCTAGGACTTCTCCACTACTGTCTTGGCCTTGAGATAGAACAGAAGAAGAATCATCTTAGGGTGACTCAGAAAAAGTATGCCAAGACTTTAGTAGAAAAATATCGTATGACTGATTGTAAGCCCAAAGCAACACCGATGGAATCAGGGCTTCAGTTATCATGGTATGATGACTCACCACGGGTAGATGGCACGCTATATCGACAGATGATTGGAAGCCTCATCTATCTGACCAATACTAGACCAGACATTACTTATGTTGTAAACTATCTTTCTCGGTTCATGTAGGAACCAAAGGTCTCTCACTGGAAAGCAACAAAGTGTGTTCTTCACTACATTCAGGGTAGTGTAGAATATGGTCTAGAGTATAAGAAGAATAACTCATTCTTCTTACAGAGTTACACTGACTCTGACTACGCTGGATCCCTAGATGACAGAAAATCAACATCAGGATATGTATTTCATCTTGGATCTGGTCCTGTCTCATGGCATAGTAAAAAGCAACAGGTGGTTGCTTTATCTTCAATAGAGGTAGAGTATCATGCTGCACGTGGAGCTATGTGTGAAGCGATATGGTTAAGTCGCATCTTGGCTACCATGGGCCTACCAAAGAAACTTCCTATTCACATGTTTTGTGACAACTCGGGTGTTTTGAACTTGGTCAAGAATCCAGTCCATCATGAACGCACAAAGCATATTGACACAGATTGTCATTTCATTCGTGATGAAGTTCCTAAACACAGGATCAAGCTCCAATACATTCCCACCGATGAACAGGTTGTTGACATCTTCACAAAGGCACTTGGACGTGTCAAATTTGAGTTGTTCCGAAGTAAACTTTGTATATCAAAGTAATGTAATAAAGGGGGGATGTTAGGGTAAAATAGGTAGTATATTGCATTATACTACATAGATTATTACATTTACTTTTTACTACATAACCATGGAGATATTTACTGTTCCAAAATATCTACTGGTTAACCTAGATTAATACCTAAAATATCCTAGGTCAGATATTTTAGGTTAGTTGTTTAATCATACTTCTCTACCCTAGGTTAGTGGTTAGAAGCACGTCTCTCTCTATGCTTATTGTTAGCGTGATTAGTGCTAAGGCAGTTTATTAATCTATTTTGTAACCTATATAAGGCTACGACATTCCTAAGTCTAGCTAATGTTGAATTAATAATATTTCATTTATCATTGTGCAACTATTGGGTTACATTGGTTACACAAATTTGGTTTGGGTTTTGATGAAAGAGAATAATCAAATGGATTAAAGGCCCAAAATGAAAAATCCACAAAGAATGAAGAAAAGAAACAGGTTAATCAAGTAAAAATGAATCATGCAAAGGAAATAAATAATGCAAGGCACAAAATGAGAATTGACAATGATGGTTTCACAAATGTCACACATCAAAGAAGAAGAAGATTTATGGCTCCTACAACAACATGGCAAAGACCACCATCTAGGTTCAATCATCCCTTGTATGGTTACTATTTTAAATGCAATGGTTATGGACATAAGATTTCAGATTGTAAGTATAATGTAGGACTAAGGAATTTTGCCAGTAGAAATGCTTTTTCACCTTTGATGGATTATACAGTAGAATTTTATAACTATCATAACTTTGGGCATATTGCAAGAAATTGTAGAAGTACATTTGCATCAAATCAATTTCAGGGAAGAAAATTTTAGCCAAATGGAATAAGACAAAATAGAAAATTTCCCGAAAAACATGCACAAGCTATTGAAAAAGAAAAGCTAAAACAAGAGCCCAAAATTGTAATCAAATCAGAGTGGAAAGAAAAAGAGCAACCTAAGGAAGAAAAGGAATCCTTGATCATACATATGGTATTTAAAGTGCAGAATAAATCCACACTACTTGATAGTGGATACTCTAGTCATATGATAGGTTACAAACAAAAACTTGAGAAGTTGCAGCAATATGAAGGTGGTTTAGTGAAATTCAGAAACAATGATGGAGCTAAGATAGTTGGCAGAGGTTCAATTAAGATCAATGATAGAAAATCTAGGTCAGAAGAAGTCTTTTTTGTGGTTGGTCTGAAGCATAACTTGTTGAGTGTAAGTTATATTTGTGGCAGAGGTCATGATGTGATCTTTAAGAAGCAGGGTTGTGAAATCATAAAGGCAAACAATGGGAAGTTGATAGCAGCTGGATCAAGGACATATGACAACCTATACACTCTCTAAGAGACTTCATAAAGATCTTGCTTGATTGGATAGGAAGAAGAGAATTGGTTGTGGCATAAGAGGCTCAATCATATCAGTTTTGATAATCTAGTAAAAATTAGTTCAAAGAAAGTAGTGAGAGATATTCCCACCATTGAAAAATCATCAAATAGCATTTGTGCTTCATGTCAAAAAGGGAAGAAAACTAGAGTCTCATTTAAAATAAAAGAGTACTACATGATTAGACCTCTGGAACTAGTACATACTGATTTATGTGGACCCATGAGAATACACAGCATAAACGGTGACAAATATTTCATGTTGTGTATAAATGACTATTCTAGGATGACATGGGTATTGTTTTTGAAGCATAAATTAGAAGCTTTTAAGATGTTCAAGGTTTTAAAAAACCAAGTTGAGAATCACACAGGAAAAAGGATTAAATTTTTAAGATCAGACATAGGAGGGGAGTTCATTTTAAAGGATTTGACAGAGTATTGTGAAAAATATGGCATCAAGAGACAATTTTTAGCAGCCAGGACACCTCTGTAGAATGGTGTGGTAGAAAGAAAGAATAGGGAAGTGCAAGAAATGGCACAGACTATGTTTACTAAGAGAAAAGTAGCAGACATATTTTGGAAAGAGGCAGTCCATACTGCGATATACATCCAAAATAGGTGCATGTTGAGGATGCATGAAATGAAAACTCCTTATGAGTTGTGGTTTGGTACAAAGGCAACAACGAGATATTTTAAAGTTTTTGGCAACAAGTGTTACATCAAAAGAACTGAAGAAAACCTTGGTAAGTTTGAAGATAGAGTGGATGAAGGTATTTTTCTTGGCTATTAATAAAAAATCAAAGCTTACAAATGTTAGAACAAGAGGCTAAGAAAAATCATGGAAAGTTTCAATGTTAAAGTTGATGAATGAAGGGAATGAGTAATTATCTATGAAGAGAACTACCCAATTTATGAAGAGGTCATTTAATGAGATGAGGAAGAGGAAACAGAAAAGAAATCAAGAATTGAATCAAAGGATTCAAAAAGTGATTTAGAATTGGAAGAAAACAAGAAATTCAAAACAAGTAGCTAGCAGAAAGATCATCCTAGAGAGAAAATAATTGGAGACCCCATAATTGGTGTTTAGACAAGAAGAATATTAGCAAGAAACTACTCTTTACTATCCAACATTGAGCCAAAAAATATTTCCTAAGAAAGCAAAGGTGAAATTTGGGTAAAGGCAATAAATGAAAAATTAGATCAGATCAAGAAAAACAAGACTTGGTAGTTAGTACCAAGACCCACAAATAAAAATGTAATCAATACTAAATGGGTCTTTCAGAACAAATTGAATGAAGAAAAATAGGTAGTCAGGAACAAAGTAATATTGGTATGCAAAGGGTATGCACAAGCTGAAGGTATTGACTTCGAGGAAACCTTTGCACATGTGACCATACTAGAGGCAATTAAAATATGTTTTGCTTTAGCAGTTTACAAGAATTTCAAAGTTTATCAAATGGATGTGAAATCAGTATTTTTGAATGGGAAACTTTAAGAAGAGGTTTATATTGAACAACGAGACGATTTTCAGCTTGGTGATGATCCCAACTTGGTTTGCAAGTTGAAGAAATTGTTATATGGCTTAAAATAGGCACCTCGGGAATGGTATGCAAGGCTAGATAGTTATATTACTCAACAAGGGTTCAAGAAAGGTATGGTGGATAGTAATTTGTATGTTAAAATAGAAAATGGCCATCATATTGTTGTTGTTGTATACGTAGATGATATCATATTTGGTAGCAGCAAAGATGAGTTGTGTAAAGATTTTACAAATAAGATGCAGAAAGAGTTTGAAATGTCAATTATTGGTGAACTTTCATATTTTCTCGGATTGCAAATTAATCAAAAGGATAAGGAAATATTTATTTCTCAAATTAAATATGTGAAAGAGATGCTGAAAAAGTTCACAATGGAGGATTGCAATCCAGTTAGCACTCCCATGACGATAGGTTGCAAGTTGAGAAAGGATGAAAAATCTCCACCTATTGATCAAACTATGTATAGATCCATGATTGGGAGCTTACTGTACTTGATAGCTACTAGATCAAACATTTTGTAGGTAGTATGCATGGTAGCATGATTTTAGGCTAGTCCCAAGGAGACTCATGTGACAACAGTGAAGAGGATTTTTTGGTACCTCAAGGGTACTATGGAGTATGGGTTATGGTATCCAAAAGATAAGGACTTCACCCTTATTGCATATTTAGATGTAGATTGGGCAGGATGTGTATATGATAGGAAGAGTACTAGTGGAGGTGCATTATATCTTGGTGATAATCTTGTTGCGTGACATAGCAAAAAGTAGGAGTCAATCTCATTATCCACAGCAGAGGTAGAGTATATTGCAACGACATCATGTTGTACATAGGTACTTTGGATGAAATAAAATTTGAAGGATCTTGGAATAAATTTTAGTGAGCCCATATTGATCATGTGTGACAATACAAGTGCAATAAATATCTCAAAGAATCTGGTTATGCATTCTCGCACAAAACATATTGCTATCCGGTACCATTTTTTGAAGGATAAAGTTGCGAAAGGTGAGGTTAAGTTGGATTTTATTCCAACAATAGAGAAGGTAGTGTATATCTTCACCAAACCATTGCCCAAGGAAGTCTTTTAGTACCTTTGCAAGAAATTTGGAGTGGTCACACTTCCCAAGCATTGACTAGCTATCGGGGCCACATTCTCAGGGGGAGCATTTTTTTCTTTATTTATCTTTTTGCTCATGTTTATGATTTTTGCTAAGTGTAATAATTTTTTCCTGAGAATTTTGTACATGGAATCAGGGGGAGATTACAGTAGCCCTTTTGTCTTGTTGTCAAATGGGAGAAGAGTTACAGGATATTGTGTGTGTGTTGTCAATAATTCCAAAGGGGAGATTGTTGAGAAAGGTGCAGCGATAGTATTGTCATTGTTGTCAACACACTCAAATGGATAGGTTGATGTAGTGGGTAGTTGTCGAAGTATATAAAGTGGTGTTAAATTCTTATGAGGATGTTTTTTATATTCAGGTGAATTTTTTACAGGTTGTTCGTGCAAATTTGCAAAAGTTACAAAAATTGTCAAGATGTTGTCAAAGTTACAAAAATCATCAAAGTTGCAAAAATATCAATGGAATGTGTTGGACAGCCCAAGATACTATTTGGAGGTTTTTTTATCATTAGCAATTGTGGTTGCAATATTGGAATGGTCGGTTGCTTCGCCGGTGCATTGTTGGTCAGTTTCATGCTTTATTGGGCAAGTATAAAATCTGCGTTAGAGGTCACTTTTAAGGAGTAATATTAAGCAATACATGAGGAATTGGACCTCAAATATTTTACTGGAGGTATATGGATATAATGAGAGCTTAAGTTTTAAATTTCAGCCCAAATAGAGTCCGGAGGAAGAAACGGTGAACGTTGCCAAATGGCTCTAGAGCACTTTTTCTAGTTTTGGGAAGCTAAGTGTTTTTGTGTTCGAATGCTCAAATTCATATCTTATTATTGCCGAATTCACCATTTAAGTGTTGTTTCATGTATAGTTCACCATACTGAGCATTTTTTTTTTATCGAAGTGGTTTTGAGGCCTCCAAGTGTGAGAACGAGTAATGTGCACAACACTTTATCCATGAACTATTTGACAAAATGCCTCTCCAAAATGTAAGTGAAGAGTAGGCATGGGAATTATTTGACAAAATTACTATTAAATATTGTGTGTGTGGCACACATATGAGTGGATTACTTGGCATGTTTTAAATTAAAACATAAAATAAAAGGGAAAAGGTAAAATAATAGTGCAACTTAAAAAGGTCATAACTTTTGATCCGTAACTCTTATTGAGCCCATTCTTTTTCTAGCGTGTGCAAAATTTTAAAATATAGAATAAAATTACATATCCCATGGGAGAAATAATTGAATGCTAAAATGGTCATCTTGGAACTCAAAATTTATTAGGAAGTTGAAGTGTTAGAAGTTGAAGGGGTTGCTAAAAGGTTTTTAAAAGGAGTCAGTGTGAGTACAGAGAAATGAGATTAGTCAGTGTGGATGTGTAGAGAGAAGCAATGAGCTAGACCACTCAGGGTATTTTGGAATCGAGATCATATTTTCTACTATAATTTTTGTTTTTGTTGAGTGGGTGCTTGGCAATCGGGGTGGTGCTCCATGCAGTAGGTGCTGCTATATTCTGGGTTGGTTGGTGCCATCCCCCATAGTGGGTGCTGTGAAAATATTGTAATATCTATTTGTTTTGCAGCTGTATTTGGATTGGAGTCCAAGCAGTCCTTTGGCAAAGTGGTTTTTCCCACATTGGGTTTCTACTATAAACCTTGTGTTGTGTGATGCATATTTGTGTGTTTGATTCTTTGGCTTGATCTTGCATTTGCGTTAAAATTTTAAGTTACACTAATTCACCCCCCCCCTCTTAGTGTCACACGTAGTTCAACAGGATGGTTCCAACTAAGTAAGTTCTCAAGCACTATAATGGAGGTTCTATGGTGGTTATCGATTTGCATCTCAACTAGTGATACATTCGAGTTGGACCCTTGGTAATACACCTTGATTTCACCTTTCCCTTTACTATAATATGTTATACTTGGTGTAATAGATAATTTTTCACCTTATGTAGCCTTCTCCATTGTATTTTTTCATCGAATAATGTGTTGGAAAATGGTTTCTTCTAAATCCTTAGCAAGCTATCTTATGAGTCTTATGAGTGGCTCTCTACTCAAACACCAATCTATGGATATCGAGTCCTTTATATGGCTTGTTTATTAAGAACCTTTGCTAGTGCTTAACCTTTGCTAATAATAGATATTGAGCCCCTTTGTAATGGCTCCTCTTTAAGCACTTTCTCTAGTGCTAATGGTGACGTATTGTAGATAGAATGATAGGCTACATAGAGTGTCCTTAATACACTTATATTTTGGCTTTCTTTGATGTAATAGAAGACAATTTTGGTGCTTGAAAATCAACTTGTAATACCTCCTTATTTGCACTTGAAACCTGAGACTCTCCTAGTATCATTTTGTAGCTCTCTTTATTGTTTTTAATGATGACTTTCTTCTCCACACCTTGGAGGAATATAACCCTATAATGTGGCTTCACTAGGCCACAATAAGTTTTTGGTTTTGTGCACTGAGTAGTGTCTCTAGATACTTTGATATATGCTGATTTTTACACTTTGCTTTTTCACCCTAGCTTAACAACCAATGCACATAATAATTCTTTGAGAGTAACTAGTTTAATGAATAACTAGAATAGTGAAATCAATCCTTAATGTACCAATAATATATCTAACTCAATTCAGTTAATGATAATAATAATTTCACCTTATTTCTCTTGTAAATGAACCCTCAAAGTAATTTGAAATATACACTTAATTTTCACTACATCATAAAATACTTAGTGCACCTTAAAACTCTTTAATAATAACTAGTATAATTCAATATTGATCTCACCTTATTACTCCTTCAAATGAACCTTAAATCATGCACTAGTAATTGCTCCTAAATGCTCTATAATATCTGTAACTTAATATAGTCTTCTTTGTTGTAACTAGATAATAGGAAGATGATATTTTCCTTTCTATAAAATTATATCTAACTCCTATTTTAATGTGTAGGTATAAACCTTAAAAGAAACTGTCTTCTACACTCCCTTTGAAGACTCAAAAACAATTTTACTCCTTGCAACTTTTAAACTCTAATAAGGTTCTCAATGAAACTAAATAATGAACTAAATATAAGTGTTCATAAAATTAACCCTTTCCACCTAAGTTGCTTACCTTTAAGATATCTGAAGATGAAGGATTTCTAGGTTATTAGATTCACCTTATTACTGCATTTAATTGGATGTACTTGCAACTATTGTTGGCTGTCCTAAATAGCTCCCCAAATTATATACTTGTAGCTTAGTAACTCCTCTATATTGCTTCTTGAAATTGTAGTGTGGTGGTTTTGATTCTCCTTTAGGATGCTCTCTATAAATCTAAAGTTTTGTAGCTAGTAATGGTTTCCTAATTTCTACCCTTTCATAGTCAATTTTTGAACTAAAATGTTGTCCTTGAATCTCAAAAAATTGGTAGGGAACTCCACCAAATAATAGCTAGATTTTTTTAAGAACCCCTACATATTCTACTGTATATTTAGCAAACCCCTATCTCCAAATGAGCCTTCTAGCCTTCAAAGGTAATCTTCAAACCTCTCAGGTTCGGTATTAATATCTAAATATTTTCTCCTTCAACCCCCTTATCAAATTTTAACTTCAATCAAGGACTTCTTCTCAAGAATATAGAAGTCTTGAGGTCTTCACCAATATCCTCTATAATTTGGTAGACTTATTAACAAATCTATCTTCATTTGGGCTTGTTTTCTGATGGTGATAATTATCGCAAAATGTTCCTTTATAAAGAACTCCTTGGTGGTAAATTTCTCCAATGAGTTCTCCTAGGAACTCCTTTAATGGCATTATTTGAATCTCCTTAAATGAGGCTCACCAAACCTTATTGTTATTTCTTCTTGAGATATCTTCTCTAGGGTCTTCACTCTTTCAACTTCTCTAGTCTTTCGAATGAGATATTTTTTTCAACCTTCTACTGTGGAAATGTTGGCAATGAGATCTCCTTCATGGATCTCTGAAATATGCTACTACTAGAATCTAGAATAAGAATTTTTCTAGTCCTTCTTTATCACTTCCAAAACTATAAGTTCTTTAATGGGACCTCTTGTAGGTCTCTTTTAGCTTCTTGAGCTATTTTCTCCTTCTACAATATGTATGCTTCAATCATTAATTGATATCACCAATTTCTAATCTTCTCCTAGACTCTTTGTACAAAGTCTCTTCATCCTGGATTCTACCGTAAGGCTATTATGGCATTTTCTTCTATAATCTGTAGGTTTAAATCTTCAATGGAGGTCACCAACCTCCAATATTCAAGAAATGGGACCTTTTTAACTGGATCTTCTAAGGGTCTCTTTAACTTCTTCAGGATGAAGTGTTTAATCTGCACTAGAGATAAATTCTCCTATCTCTATCGAGACTCTTCATTGGAGTCTTCTTCTCTCCCTTGAATTTGTAACAAGGATTCTATGGAATTTTCTCATTTTGTAATTTGGAGATCTACAATCTCTAGTAATGGAAACTTTTCTTTAGGCATCCAAATATTCATTCTTCCATTTCTTTCTTCTGGTTCTAGATTGCTTCTAGAAATAGTTTTAAAATGGTAGAGTAATTAAAAAGGAAAATCTCAAAGAGAAAAATACTCAAAAAGTTTGATTGAATATAAAAATAAACCTTCTACCAAAGAATTTTTAATGATATATTCTATCCAATCTCAAAGGTATTAAATATCCTGATGCAAGATAATAGGAGTAAGTTTTGACAAATAACAAATTTCTTGCATAAGAAATATAGAAATACTGGGAGGATGTTAGAGTTTGAAGCTTGGCTTTAAGAGCAAATGAATTTCAAGGAAAATCAAATTTGGTTGTAGAGATGAAATAATGCTACATAAATTCCCATAGAAAGTAGGTGAGATAGATGGATGTATCATTATTAAAAAATTTAAGCATCATATACTAATGTCATCTCAACTTAGCATTCTAGGATAGCTATTATAAATGATTATGGTAGCTCTAGTATTGCATCCAACAATAATAATTGCAAAGTATGTCCTCATTCACATCTACAAAAGTAGTAGTTGAATATTTTAGTTCATCTTGCAAAATTTTGAAGGTAAATCCCCTTCCTTGTAATCTTTAAATAGTAGGTAGTTTAGCTTTGTAAAGCATTGATGAGTTTTATAAATTTCCCTTCATTCATCTATATAGAAATATGCACATATTTAGGTGGTCTTGAGGGTAACCCAAACGCTACTTCTGGCATAACCTTTTTACTTACATATATTCAGTATGGAGCCCTAAACGATAGTTTAGTTCCATTTATTTGGTTCTCATGCCTAGTCCCATCTCCTTTCTATGTTTATGATTGTATTTTGTTTTTCTTACATGTCAAGGAGAGGAAGTGTTCAATCCGACACATTATTATTAGAGCTACTTTGTAGAGGTTTATTATTGAATATTTTGTGCATCACATCTTGTTAACTTATATTTTTCCTTTCTGCTATCTTTTGTTCCTTTTTCTCTAATCCTTCGCATCCTAAGCTATTATATTAGGACTATCTTCTCAAGGTCAAATCTTATAATGGAGTCATCCTTTGTAAAAATAGTAGATTCCCTTAATAGATTCAAACTCTACACTCTCAGGAGTAGCCCTAATGTGTTTCTCCATGTGAGGCATGATAGTTTCAACCATCTGCTCCAAACCTTGTCTAATGTCCTAGACAATTAGAGAGGACATTAATTCCCAATATGCAAAAGTAAGAATGAAGTGCAATAAAGACATGAGAGAAGAATATTAATATTTGCTTGTATAGATACATAAAATTAGACCATCTAATCTAACCAATTTTGTCATAAATATATAAGAATGATCAACTTAGCTATGTTATCTGCCTCAACCTCATATTTGTAGCCAAAATCTATTGCTAGCAAATTCACCATCTAAAAGTGAATTCACTAGCAATGAATCTATTACCTTAGATCGCAATTTTGCTTCTCCTCTTTTTTATTTCCAAAAATTTTGACTTTCCCATCATTTTTGATCTAAAACAATCAAAATGAAAAAAATTCAGGTAATGAGTCTACTAGTGGCAAATTCATAGGCAGTGGATTTGCTTCAGGTACATAGTCAATGTTCTAGTCATACCTGCAACTTCCAATCATGGCACAATCAAATCCTCTATCATCTTAGGCAATATATAGTTAGTCCCAACTAACCTTCCTCCACCTTCACAATCATCCCCAACTAGGGGGCAACTAACTTCCCTCCTCCCAATCAGCCCTATCACTAGCAATCAGGGTAGGTGATAGGACTAAATTAGCCAAGTTATCTAGCCCTAATTGGAAAATGCACTCCTTCCCCCTAGGAAACTCTTAAGTGGGTTTTTTATATAAATTTTTCCCTTAGTATATAATTTTTAAGGAATTAACTCTCTTGGGTACCAAAATGCTACTAAATATTCTTGAGACTTTTTAGCTAAGAGAAAATAATTTTCAGACAATGAAAATCTACTACTTCTCAAGGCCATTCCTATTCAATTATCTTGGTGGGAGAGAGGAGTAAAATATATATATATATATAGCTTTTGGTTGAATTATCTTATGTTTTCTCATTAAATTTTATTTTCATGATCACCATTTTTTGTTCTTAATTCATGCATGTAACTGTTTTGTTTCTATCTACATCTAAAAAATATTTTTCATTTAGCAAACTCTTTTTGGTCAATTTAAAATATCTGTAGGATAGTAGATCACCCCTAGGACTCTTTGTGCTTCCCTAGCAATGACCTATAACCACATTTTATCTGTCCTATTACTTTTTTATCCAAAGTAAATTAATTTACTATACCCTTTTAGGCAAAGGATTCATTCCCTATTGTTGTAACATTAGAATCCTAAGCCAAAATCCACCTTACTATTTCTATTATAAAAATATATATATATTTTCTATAATTATTTCAAGTGGTAGATTCATCAATAACACACTCATCCTTAAATACTTTTAACAAGTTGACATGTATTCAACTTAATCTACTCCTATACAATATTTTATCACCATTGTGAGCCTATACATCCACTCTTATATCCTTTGGCACTTTATCTTTGCTACAATAGCAAATTCATAAGCTAAACATTTCTAGGTGGTAAATTCATCACAAGTATTCCTACATTAATTTTAAGGTAATATTATAATTTTACATACAAACCAGGGGCCTTGACTATGCTAATAAGGAAGTCTTTCCATTTCTTATTGTTTGGTAGGACCCAAAATTTTGATGATCCTTTTATTTTGTTTGATTTTGTAGGTTTAAAAAATTCACTAGCTAAAATTCTATAAGCAATAGATTCGTCATGGTAGTTGTTTAGAGGTGATGAATTTGCAATAGCCATTAGACCAAGTAATACAATTCTTGTTCTTTGTTTTATATTGTTAGTATAGTATGTTTGTAATTTTTTGTTTGCATAATATCCTATCTTTAATTTAGATATCTTTAATTAAAATAATATTTAGTTTTAGTTTATTTATCTTCTCTATTAATTAGGCATTTAATTTCTAAATTGCATGTACCTTTTACATTAGGATAGCCTTTTATGTATTACATTCTTCTTGTCCCTTTCTCAAAGAAAAAAATTAGCTTCTTGTAACTCCTATTTTAGCAAGAAATCAAAATTACACATAGGCTAGTATTTTATTTTATGCATATTTGTCTTTACTTACATGCCATTATCAATGTTACATATTAAACACCAGGGTAGAACACAAATTTTTGGTGTTTGACAAATAGAACACATAAAACTAGATATAGGATAATCTATAAAACCCTTAGTGAACCCAAAAATCCTTACCAAAGATAAAGCCCAAACATGAATTACGATGAGTGTGCAACATGAATCTCTTGTATAAGTGTGGGCCAAGCCTTAAGGAAACTTATAGTCTAGTGACTCTATGCACTTTTTGGTATCCTCACATATTTAGTGATCTTAATGTGAAATATCACATGGGTCCAAAACTATTTGACCTAAGGCTTACCTTTAATCAACTTAAAATTTTCTATATTCTAATTAAGACCACCTAATTTTATTTGCATATAGTAAATCATATTAAACAAATATAATAATAATATAACCAATTGTTGTTCCTAGTGGGGGAATAAAATTGATCCCTTGAGTAAACCAGCATATGAGCTTTGAGGAATATCTCTCCTGGTAAGTATATTACAGTGGGATAATGGGAGCCATAAGTACCTTTTCTATCTTTGGGGATATGAGGGTTATTGAAACATATTGTCTTTCTTCTATAAGCAACTTTGAAAAAAAACAACAAAAAAATTGAATCCCCCTTTCCTTAGCCATTTTTGAACCTCCTTACCCTACTTGGATCTTGAACAAAAATTAGTGCAAAATCTAAATTCTTTGCCTAAGCTTATAGAGAATCAAAAGGTGATAAACAACCAAACATATGAGGAACAATAGGAGAAAAATTATTCCTCATGAACCCTTTCCCCTATTCACAATGAACAAGTGGAGGTAGTTTTAAAATACATGGACCACCTAACTACGTTTCTATAATAAAATAAGGAAGCTATGCAAACTATATTGAGGGTTGATGAAGAACCCTTGACCACTTCTATTGTGGAGGAATATCTCTTAGATCTTTTGCAATAATACAATACCATGAGTTTGAATAGAGATACCTACCTCTTTGGGTCTTTATAACTACATTTGAATCCTTATAATTTTAATTGAATGAGGTCTAATCCCTCTATTATCATGAAAAAAATAGAAGGTATGACACCTATTATCTCATATTCTTATATGAATTAGGGATATATACCTCCAAACATAAAACCATTTACACCAATTCAACCTATCACTTAGCATTTAAGTATTCCATAAGTTCAAAATATGGATGTTTTTCCTAGCATGCTGAATCCTTAAAATGTGATCTTATCTAATTTATTCTTTAGCATGCATTCTTCACAAATTTCAATTCTTGCTAACACTCCTTCCACTAACCCTTTTCTTCCAAATAATTTTGGAGCTAAAACTATGATCATTCCTTTTAGATCAACCTATTCAAACTCTTAATATTATCCAATTATTAGTTGATGACCACAATTTGTATCACCACAAGTTTCTTATCATGGGTTTTAGGATGTAAACAATAAATTAGAACATTTAATTTAGGAAAATTCAAAATTTAAGCAATAGTTGGATTCTATCCAAGAAGCCATAGCTGGAAAAAATATTCCTATAAGGATTATTGCAACCAACCTATAAATTCATTCTTAGCTAGCTGACCTTATCCCCCAAACTTTGTAGAACCAAAATTTCACATTTATAAGGGAAAAGGTGACCCAATGGATCACCTAAGAACTTTCTAAGCTACCTTACATGACATCGCTTATGATAAGGCAATTTTATTAAATTTATTCCCTAAAATCCTTTAGTGGTGAGGCTTTAGAGTTGTATTTTCATATATCCCACCACTCAATTAATAACTTTGGGGATTTTGAGGACATGTTTATCCAATAGTTATCCACCTACATTATAGAAAAGTGCACTATAAACAATATTTATAAACTTAAGAAATATAATTGTCAGTATTTCACTAAATTGTTAACTCTGTACTGTGATTTAGTTAGGAATATTCCCTTGACCTCACCATAAAGAGATCAATTGTGTAATTTATATGCAATTTGCAAGAACAAATTTCCTATCCCTTATAAATTACCTACTTCAAATATGTGTTAGACTTAGAAAAATGGGTAGAAGTCACCATTCAATGTACGTGGCAATTAAAAACTAAGGAGGAAAAATCCTCTTCCTCCAATTCAAAAGGACAATAGAAGAACAACCATGTCTTTCGTGATGTGGTAACCAAGTCTAACCCTATCACCTTTAACAAAGGAAAAAGAGCATTTAACCTCTAACAATAATTGGAGGATACCCCCACAAAAAATGTATAGTTGAATTGTTGAGTACTTCATTGAATAATAGGAAAATCCTTTCTAAACTTTTAATTTAGCAAACCATACCCAAAATTTTTAGCCCTGATGATTTGGATAACATGGTAGGATCTCTTAGCATAAATAAAACAACCATATCCTTTTTCAAGTATGTTGTTCTATCCTCTTCAATGCTTGGATAACTTCCTTTGTACATAATGTGTCATTGTTAAGCAATGTATGAAAAGTATCCTTGTTGACAATGGCTTGGCTATAAACATATGTAGCCTTAAGTTTATTAATAGGATATGGATTAAAAAGGAAGACTTTAAAAAATATGATATTATCATAAAAGGTTATTAAAATTAATATCATGAGGCCTAGGAGACTATACTCCTTCCATTAAAAGTGGGGCCTTGCATTCTCAACACTTTATTCTATGTTTTTCCTTGTGGTGTGAACTACAATATCCATTTGGGATGACCTTGGATTCATGCCATGTGAGCCATACAATGAAATTATGACCAATGTTTAAAATTTTAACATCAAGTTAAGTTATACAACATTCTTTACATATTTTAAATCTATTTAGTTAGAAAACCCAAGGGATCACATTTACCCTTCCTTAAATGTTGGCTTTTTATGAGTATATGATAGAGGAAGTCCAACCACAAGATGCAAGATAAGTAAGCTAATATATCTATATGATAATAGCATTATAATATGTAGGAAAATATGGAGATATACTTCTGCAATAACTCAAAAATATGCCATTAATAAAATATTACAAAAATAGTACAATGCGGTATAATGGAGGACATGGACACTCCATAATATTTTCAAAGGAACTACATTATACCACACTATAATCTATACTATGCACACTCTATATTATATCCTCTATCATTTCACTCACTTTATGGCCATTATATAGGAATATATGTTCCTTGGTCCTTACTCTATCTTTGAATCTATCCTATGACTTATATACATGTGGACTACATACACATTTGCATCATTGCACATTCTAACACTTGTGTATTTATTATATATTTAAGTAACTACTTAACTTTACTCTAAAGTAAATTCCTACTCTAGTAATGTACCAAAGTTGGTACATTGATATGTACCCAATAATATAATATATTCTCTAACATCACCTTGTATTACATTATTTAAGTTATTGAAGACTTTAGTCTTCAATATGGATCTTTGATCTTTAGATGTCCTTCTACTTGATTTGGTTCTTCTTCTTCTTCAGCTTTAGCATTAGATTCATTCTTTGTGATTTCTTCATTATACTCTTTGTTTGTATCCTGTTGAGTATTTTTATCTTGTTCTCTTCTACCATGTTTTATCTTCTTCCTTATTCTTCTTTGTTTTTGCATTATTACTAGAGGAATATTTGCTTCATGATGAGTTAGTCTATCATCATAATAAAATTGAATTAGATTCAAAGATTCATTACTGGTATTTACTTTTATTTGTTTCATTCCTTGAAAGAACTTAAAAGTGATTAATGACAAATAGAACATTAAGCACTCTTCTAAGGAAAGAATAATAGAATTTTGAGCTTTCCACCATGTCCTAAATAGAGTTTCATGAAGATATCCAATTAATTTTGTATATTTATCTTCCTTTGCTTCCTTCAAAAACAAGGAGAATATTTTTTCAACTTTGTAGATAAGAGTTTGAATCCATCAAATTTTTCTATCAGATTTTGTGAATAGAACCTAAGTTCATGAAGTAGCATTTCACTATTTTCATTGAATGCATTCTTAATTATTTCCTCCATCTTACTTTAAATAATAAACCCTTTGAAGTTGGCTTCCTTATGTCTCCCTAGTTCAGAGTATGTGAACTACTTTGATAAAACCTTTCTAAGACTTAGGTTTTTTAGGATTCCTTATGTCTCCCTAGTGATTAGATTATGATGTAAGTTTTGATAAAGTTATTAGCAAGTATAAGTTCTCCTTTTGGGTTGATTTTGTAGTGTTTTGTAAATAACAATAATCAACTCCTATTTCACCTTATCTCTCCTAATTAACTATGCACTTATCAATTTGAAATTATCTATGGTTGGATTTATATCATCCCTTTAGGATGAGTATGAGACAAGTGTAAGTAAATAATTCCAACTACTTTAATTAAATAATGAACTTCCTTTTATACCCCTTAATATCTAACAGTTTAATATTTCTAAATTCCAGTAATCTATGTTTGATGTAGTATACCGTATAACTCCCTAATTTTGGAATATCAGAATTTAATAATATTTGCAATAATAATAATGATTTTCCAAGTAGAAACCCTTATATCTCCTATGGTGTTTAATTGCAAATATTCCACTAAAGTGATTTGAAATACTATGGATATGAGATTCTTTGATTTGCTTTCAAATATTTAAAGGTTGATTGTTTCTCCAATATAAATGATAAATAAACTCAACCTTATGATATAACCCTTATTACTCCTTTAATGAAACCAATGTTAATCATAGTAGAACCTTACCTTATAATGTTGTATTTCCTTGAAAATGGGTGTTGTATTTTCTTGATGGTAGATGTATGACATTGGTAGTGTTTTTAATGCTTATTTGACTCCTTGACTTCGTGTCTTGCACCTTGAATATGCTATCAATAACACCTTAATTACTCCCTTAATCCTGGCTAAAAACATGCTTCCACGCTCTAATTTGGACACTTATAAGTATGCTTCTATGTTATTGACATAGGTGCCAAGTGGCATAAAAATTTCTCTTATGTGTGAGCACTTTTAATTGTCTTTATGTCCTTCTTTATGCATCGGCCACATGGTGTATGGATTGGTAGCGATTACATTCCTTGATGGGAATTGGGTTCAAGTATCTCCAATGCTCATTTCTACCTTGATAAATGAGCTATAATTATTATGCTATGTAACCCCCAAATGATATCATTAACACTCAATAAGTGGATATTACCTTCCATTGAGAACTGTATTTGAACTTATGTTAGGAAATATATGGGTGCCATAGGTGAATGTGTCAAGTGGCACTGTATTCTTTTGCATGGAATACTCTCTAACATATCTTTCTATTTGTATATCATCTACCAGCGAATACCCTTTGTATTCTTGTCTAAATATACTTTCTTTCCAAGTGATCTATTATATTTGTGAGGATGGCTCTAGCTAAGGAAGTTCTCAAGTGCTATAATGGAGGATCTATAGTGGTTATCGATTTGCATCTCGGCTAGCGATAGGTTCAAGTTGGACCCTTGCTAATACAACTTGCTTTTATCTTTCCCTTTGCTATAATATGTTATTGTTGGAAATTTTGAGTAATTAAGCTGTCATTGATGTCAAGAGTCAGTTTTAGTGAGCAATGCAAGAAGTGGTTCCAAAATCAGTCTAAAGGAAAGTCCATGTCCAATTGATCAGATCCGGTTCTAGGTGGTCATATGAGGTTCAAAGAGCAATAAAGAGGCCCAAGAAAAATAATATTATAATATTTTATTATAATATTAAAAGGGGAGATTTAAATTAATTATAAATTAATTTATTAATTAATTTAATTAAATTCTAAAGTTATTAAGTTAATTATTTATTAATTATAATTTAATTATAAAATTAATTTTTGTCAATTAAAATAATCCTAAATTTAGGATTATAAAATTTATTTTATAATTCGAATTCGAAAATTCGAATTATCCGTCGACATTTTCAAAGCTTGGTCTATGCATATAAAAAGGGGGCAAAGACTTTGCCTAAGCCCATCCATACCATTCGTATGTGCTATGCTCTCGATGATTGTGCACAAAGGAAAATAAATAATTTACGTTTAAAGGTTTTCGATGGCAGACTAAAGGAAAAAAAGGAGTGGAGCTCCTTCTCCAACGCACAACACTATGTAGCACAAATGGCAATCATGGGAGGCGCTAAGGTTGGCAGGCTCATTGTGCAAGGTTCAAGACCCATTGGCTTTGGTTTTGCAAAGCGAGGGTGATTGTTTTGTTGAGCGATGTGTCATCGGGGAAGTCACAAAGGGAAAGTGCTAGCTTTTCTCTTTATGGGAAGGCACGTAGCCCATGTTGTGGGATAGTGCCTTGCAAAGGTGCTCGACTGGAGAGGTTTCATGTTCGAAATCCATTGAGGCCCTTTTTGGATAGAGAGAGGTATGCACTCATGATTTGCCAAGGTTAATTGCTATGTTTTAGATTTGCTAAAGATTGAATAAAATAAATATTTTTGTGGGTTATAAAGTTTATTTTTTAAGTTTGATTATTGAGAACTTGAGGGATATATAAGGATAGGAAGAATTATTTTTAAGGGTTTTATTTTGGAGGTTGTTAAATTAAATATTGGAGATTATAAGGAGTAACTAAGTAATTAATTTTTGTATGCTTTTATGATTACTAATTTCAAAGGAGTAATAAGGTGTATTTGAGTTTGATTATTTTTGTGATTGAGAAATATTTTTGAAGAGAGTTAGTGTGATTTTTTGTCATCTAACCATTGAAATTGGCAAAGAAGAAAATTGTGTTTAAGATATGTTTTTAGGTCATTTTCTTCATAAATAAAAAAGGTATAGCCACATATTCCTAGTGAGTGATTGTTGAATGTTTTGAATGCCAAGTTGGAGTGAAAAGGATTGTTTAGAAAGCATTTTTGAGTTTGATTGTTGAAGGTTTTTTTGAGTGAGAGTTGATGATACAAACTTACTTGATGAACATTGTTGTTGAAGTGATTCGTTGAGTGAAGAACTTGAACTAGGGTTTGCAAATATCATGAGTATCATTGTGTAGATACCTAAAATGCATCATGTCGAGGTGACTACTCATATGGGACATGCTATAAGATCATATGGAAGACCTTGGAAAAATACCAAGGTATAGCAGTGGTTTTAATCACTCAATTAGGTATTTTGGCCTAATAAATGTTAGCCACGATTGACACCCGCTGTTAGTAGTGCAACCATGCCTCAGATCTGTGACTAGTAGTTAGAATCAGTTGGACCTTGGCCAATACAAAATTAGTTGCAATGGCAAATTGGTTGTAGATCCAAGCGGTTTAGGGGTAGAAATATCTATAAGTTTCCCTCCAACTACTCCAACTATCCATTATTGATCCTGGCTTCCTCAAGAAGCTAAGACATAGCCCTCCTAGGTGCTATAATACCCCCATCCAAAATGGAAAAAAAGAGATATGCATAGGAGAATTCAATTAGTGAAGCCATTTCGAGTTAATTACTCACCTATTTGCATTGAGAGAAAGCTTGGTCATAAGCATTGAGAGATCAAAATAGTAATTCAAGACATGGAGGTCCTAGGAGGCTAGGATAGCCAAGAAACTCAATTATGCCAACTTCATGCATAATCTAAAAAATCCAACCACTAAACTAGTCAGAGGACATAGAGGTGACCCTTGACCATCAATTTGGTAGAGATATTCAGATATTCAACCCCTAAATTGGAGGGTAAACATATTTCAGGCTCAGTCGCAGCTGTTAGCCAAGGCTAACAGTGCTCACAATAGGACAAAGTTGTGATCAAGGTATTATCTCTGATTTCTCTATTTTCTAGCTATAGGATATTTTATTTCGATTAGATTAGGCATGTTTCATGTTTATTTGCTTTAATAGAGACTCTTACTAATATAATTAGGGGTTTTAATCACTTTTGTTTCATTCTTGCAATCAAGATACTAATGGTATTTTCCATGCTTTCATTATTTCAAATTCATAATTGAGGTATTAGATAGATTTATTGATGTTTCCTTTACAGTATTAATGCTAGAATTATCATGTTTAATGTAGTTGAACACATTTCTTGAATTTTCTTGATTTCATGTTGCTATGACATCTTTTGTACAATCTTCCTCCAAAAGCCTCATCAAGAGAGGCCACCTTTATTATTGATATGCCTCTTGTTGTTTATTGCACACAGGACTAACATGATTTTGAAATACAAGGCAATAAATACCTCTAATCATGGATAAGAAGATCATATACACCTTGTAACAATCTGTGTCATTGTAGAAGGCATTGAAAAACACCTACCCTTATGAGGGATATTTCCTACTGTAATTGTTGTGTCGAATGGGTATCCCTAAGAGGGATGGATTTGTAACATGGATTGATTCAAATTAATGGAAGATACATTTCTTGTTATGTGTTATTTGTCATAAATTTATGTATAAATGCTCATTTTCGTATGGTATACAACTATTACAACATTAGGTGTTAGCCTTTTACAATGTTACAAAAGGCGATCACAATAAAAAATATGCATTAAATGCCATAGACCATTGATATTTATATTTTATGATGTCAGGTTCTAGTTGCTTTTGATAGTCACGATCAATAGTTGTAGCCTTAGATGACACCCGCAGGTAACAGTTGTAGCCATGCCATAGAGCCATGGTCAACAGCAGATAGGTTGTACAATAGAGAACCAAATTTTAGTTGGATGTGGATCTAAGATAGGATCCATATCCCACTGGTTTTCTTGTGTTATTTGTTTGTGTTTTTTCAGATCTGTAAAATTCTAGCATAGTTAGGGAATGCAATGAAAAATATAAAATGCATTGAGTCCCTAGGTCTTTTTTCTTAGGTTCCACTAGTCGTTGCTAGGAAAAACAGACCTTTGAGTATATTTTGTCCTAGTCTCCAGTGGTCTAGGTCATTTTGTGTGTTGGTTTACTTGTGTGAGGCCTAATCTAGTGGAAATTTCGTCATCATCGTTAGTGTGCATTTTATTTGAAAGTCATTTAGTTTAATCATGCATACTTTCTAAAATTAAATGTTCATTTTTACATAACATATAGAAGAATCATTTGAGTGCTATTTTATGCATTTACTTTTCATGTAAAATAAAATTAACCCCACACACCATGACACACTTAAATTCTAGTGAGTTGGGAGTCACATACAACCAATAGTAGGGTTCAATGATGGTGGTAGTGATTTCCATCCATTGGCCCAACTCCCTCAAATCATTATTTACTAGACCAATACCGAAATCAAGAACCATTCGTAGCCTGAAAAATTTACATGTACTCTTCAGAGGGTATAACGTTGACTAGGTGAGATTGGGTGAGGGTCTGGTAGGACCTGTGCTCCATGATTGGGTATGGGTTTCATATCCATATTTTAGGGAGATTATGTGACCTGGAGTTCATTTCTAGTTTGTTGAGCTATGAGCATACAGGTGAAAGCCCTTTAAAAATTGAGTATATCATCAACATATTGAAAACATGATGAGAGTTACTTATTGATACAATAAATTGCAAAAACACATCAAACAGTTTAGGGTTCACATTAAATATTTAAAATATATAATCACCATTGTATAATTTGTGTGTTAATAAAATTTTAATCTAGAAATAAGATACGCACTATTGTTGTTACATGGAGAGGTTGACCCGGGCGTAAATATGAGGTCGAGGCTAAAGCTCCACCCAATGCACAATAAGATGCACAACACCCTCAATCATAGGATCCTCCCAAATGTCGTTCAACGAGTATTAGAGGGGAAAATTCTACACATGGGGATATTTTTTAGAATACCTTGATACAAGGAGCCACCAAACACTCCTCGAGACATAGATCAGATCATGGACCTTCCCAAAATGGGGTTTCGAACATGTTAGTATTTACCATAACCGTATTCCATGTGCATCCACATGATCTACTGAAGATTTTATCATTGAGGGATCTATATTGGCACCCATTCATCCTATAGCTAAGGGAGGCTTGAGGCCCCCAACATCTAAGTATAGATGAGTTCAGGATCCACTCATTCAGGGGTAAGTAGATAGGGCCATTTATGAGTGTAAGCCCGCTCAAACTCCCAACAAAGGTGAGCCTTGTAGGATCAATATAGACATATCTAAAATGGGAGCCAACAATACGCCACCTCATGAGCCATGGCATAGCAGACAGGTGGATGGTTTGGGTAAGGTTCTAGGGAAACTAGGTTACAAGCCTACTCCTGTGCCTTCTCGCTTCTTGAGTGTGCATAGCGATAGTACTATTAGGACTATCAAAGAACCTGGAGAGTGTTCCAAGAATTATTGAGATATTCAAGCCCCTATATCTCATGCAGGCATAGAGTGTAGGCAATAGCTAGATGCAAATGCCATCTTCATAGATAAGGGCAAGAGCATAGCAGATCAGTCCATTGGGGTACACACCCACAAAGTCACTCAAATAGAGTGCATTTACCAAAGGCCTCATATGGCTGATTACATAGATAGATCTCACAAGATGGTGTCAAAGTAGAGATGTCAAATCCTCCAAGACCAATTGGAGGATGTTCATGTAGAGCAAAACACCTCAAAAATGAGAATACTCAAAGGAAAAGGTTCATAATACAATGCTTATATGAATAATGAATGCGTGAGAAATGTATCCTTGATCAAAAGGAGTGTGTTGAGAGGGAGGATTGATTGGACATTATCGGTTTACATCCTCGTAGTGAGAATAGGGAGTGCATTAGCATACAAGTTGCTTCACAACCCAATTTTCACCTTGAGTATATAGATACCCGTACTTGCTACATGACCCAACATAGAGATGGGCACCCTCTTCCCGAGCATCATGGGCATAGCTAGTATGAAGAATAAGTTTGAAATGATTTAGATCAAGAATATCATAAAATATCTTAAGTCAATGAGGAGGCCAAGCCCATTCCTTCGCCTTGGATGAAGAGGAACGTACCTCCAATGCAATCCATAGAAGAGGAGTTATTATCTTCGCAGGCTTATAAATTCTTGGTAGAAAAGTTCAAAGCTTTAGAAAAGCAAGGAACAACTTATCAAAAGCTAACCTTGATTCATAATGAACCTTTATGCCTGTCAGTGCCTATTCTGACTTATCCTAAGCATTTTGAAATGCCTAAGCTATAAAAGTTTAGAGGAGAGGAGTATGCTCAGGAGTATGTCACGAGTTTTTTAGACACGTTCTTTTTGATTGGAAGCAATGATTCCTTGCTCCTATAGAATTTCATCATGACTCTCTCAGGCCTAGGCTGAGAGTGGTTTAATCAACTCAAGAGGCACAATATCATAAGTTTTGAGAAACTGGCCGATGCACATTTCTTGAACGCTTATCCTTTGGCATTAAGAAAAAGGTAAAATTATCTGAGCTGGCTACTTTGATGCAACATGATGATGAGACAGTTATGTATTACAATAAATGATTGAGAAATATTATGGTAAAGCTATCATTTTATATCCCTGCTACTGAATTAACTTGGATGTTTATGAAAATTTGTGCAAAGCATATTTTATTATTGTTACAGTTGCAGCAATACCAAACATTCAAAGAGGCTTTGGTGCAAGCCAAAGTGATTGAGGATATCAAGTTACAAGAGGGTAACTTGAAACTTATAAATAAGAAGGAATGGAACAAGAAATGCATCAAGAGATAACAAACCAAGCCATCTCATGTCAATCAGGTGGTTCTAAACCTTTAGAAAGAATATAAGGGGTAGAAAAAATGAAATTATCAAGATGAACCTCCCCCTATGCAATATGAGAATCACAACAACCATAGGGATAAGGAAAAAAAAAGGCACCCTCCTTACATATTCACACAATTATCAAAATCATTGATAATGATTTTCTATCCGTTATGTGAGGCAAAGGAAATAAACTTACCAGAAGTCAAAATGATAGACCGTAATAAACCCAAGCCTAAGGGGTATAAGGATGATCAATATTACATATTTCATCGAATGAAATATCATGACATAGAGGTATGTTGGTATTTTAAATAGTTTAGTGTAGAATATGATTGAAAGAGGTACGCTTCTTGTGGAAAATCCACAAGCACCAAAAAATCAAAATATGAGAATTTACAAGAATCCTATGCCCAACCACAAGGCACCAAGGAACAATTTTGGCCAAGTCAATCAAGTATGCATCGAACCACCAACCCATGGGCTCATCAAAATGGTCAATTTCATCATAAGACATGAGAGGTATGAGAGACAAAATCAACCTCCAGCTCCTATTAGGGTCCATCCTACACCTCCTCCAAGGCCAACCCAACATGTACCAGACCCACCAACTAGACCGGTGGTGACAATCAAGAGTAGGTTAGTCCAAAACCTATAGACAACTGATAATTTATGAACTAATTCAGTAGTATCCCAAGCACAAGGAGACACTTATGGATATTCTAAGGTCCATAGAAGTGTAGTCCCCAAATATTGAAGTGTTCACACACTTCAGGGGACACATGCAACAATGTTAGGAGCTGATCATACAGTTTTATGATCATGAAATCAAGACAGTTTCCACTATCACGGTGGAACCATCACTCCACATCATTGCATGTTTGAATCACATACCCTTAAAACGAGTTTTTATTGATATGGTATCATAAATAAATATTATCACAACCAAGGCATTAACATACCTGAAGTTACCAAATATGCATATCATACCTTCCACCTTCACATTGAGAGCTTTTAATGATGCATTATGCTCAACTATCGGCATGATAGTCTTACCTATTTAGGTGGGGCTGAATACCATCCCCATGATGTGTCACATTAATGAAGGTGCTATGTAATATAATATACTTCTAGGATGGCCTTGGATAATAGAAATGCATTTTGTCCCCTCTATTCTCCATTAGTGTATCAAATACGTGCATAAGGGATAGGTTCATGTGGTACATTTAGATGAGGAACCATTCAATTACATGAATCTAGTGGATTTGTCAGGGGATTTTGTGCTCCCCTCAATGCACCTGGACATACAGCCAGTGTTTCTTATCAAAGAGCCAGGAGGGAAAATAAAGGAAGTGTGTGCCAAAATTGCAACATCCGCATATCAATTATTGGAGCACACAACAACTGCCTCTACCAGATCATATGCATCTATAATGCATCGAGATGATGGGAAGGTAAAAGCTAAAATAGGTGAAAAGGAGATAAATTGAGTGCCTAAACCAGTGGTTATCAATGTTCCTATTCCCATGGAAGTAGAGGATGCTCAAGGAGAAATTGAAAAGGCACCTCAGCCTGCTTCACCTACGTATTCAACAGGGTCATCTGCACTGTAGATGATAGTTCATTTGGTTAATCCTAGAATGGGGGATTACATCATGCATAATATGATGTTTACACTGATCATTGAGACTGCATAGGATATGGGTTGTTTGTGAGCCCATTTCCTTCCTATAGAGATGGTAGTATTGTTGGGGGTGCCTCCTAACCACACCAATTTTATCTATGGAGGGCTTGACCAAATTGCATCTCGCACCCCCATGGATGAAGACGATGATGATCCATTCACTGTGAATTCTCATTATCTTTCTAACCTGGAGTATACCTTGTGATACTTCAAATGCTAACATTGGCATGGTTACAGTATCATATTATTTGAGTAGGGGTGTAGAAGGCCTTATGAACCATAATATCAGCTACCCATAGATAGATTCAGGTTAGGATATCATATTAGAGGATAGGATGAACTCCTCGTGGCATATTTAGACTGCCTATACCTCAATTTGGGGGAGGAAGTTGATATTAATCCTTATCATCCTAATACTTTCGTCTTTCATTGGGATAATTGGATAGTGTATTATGTCACTATAGAACCACCTGAGACATATCACAAATATATCTTGGTGGATACCAATCCAGAGCATATCCCAAGAGATAACTTGAAAGAACAAATCTGTGTAGTAGTCGATGACACATACCTACAGGTTCACAACGCTAACATAGTAGAAGATTTCGAGTCAGAATATCATTCTGACAAGGACATAGCAGAGTCCATATCTGAGAGAGGGGTACCTAGCTACGTGTATGACATGGATGATGATGGCGAGTCCTCAAAAAATGAGCTATCTAAGTATGACACTAGGTTGGCTTACTTGAGCCCTCTTAACTTACATCATTTGATTCCCTTGGAGCTAGTCATCGAGCATGAGCAATCCTCTATCGATGATGATGAGTACCAAGTATGGGCTTAAATCGGGACCCATCTCCCTAATCTTCCAGTACCATTAGGTAATGATGAAGACTTTTGTTATGATAGCGACGATGAAGATGAAACAAAGAGACCCTATTTGGGACCTCCCTACTACTACAGAGGATATATAGAGCTATCAATCTTCATCATCGTCTCAAAGGAAGACCACCTAATTTGGATAGGATTTATCATATGGTCTTCCATAATCCATTGAGATTTAGAGAGCTCCTTAAACCTAGCAATCCTATGTTTGAGTCTATCCATAGACCGGATCCAAATATCCCCATAGCCCTAGAACCACATCTTAGATATGGAAGTTATACAAATGTAGAGTCATATGCATGTGGTCCTAGAGATATGATCCATTCCATAAATATTATCTCTATTAATTTGACCACTTCACTTCATAATCCAGTCGATCTGTCAAAGCCATTATGTCTTGATGTAGATGCTATTGATTGGGATTGCACTAACTCACCACTAAAGCCTGAATATTTCTTACCTAATGAATAAATGATGCAACCTTTTAATTTTGCATTAGGCTATGTTGCACATAATATTTATCATGCTAAGGATGTTTTCAACATGTAACCCATGACATCCACCTGATCCCCATACCTCACAAGCTTGAGGAGGGATCCCACATGTCAGTAGAGGAAACATTTGAAGTGGATATCAGTAATGATCCCACAAATCCAAGGAAGGTTAAATTTGGACAAAGTTTATCTCTTGATGAGTGTGCCAACCTCATCCCTCTGCTGAAACAGAGACCTGATATTTTTTCTTGGACTTATAAGGACATTCCAAGTTTAGATCCAAAATTGATTACTCATAACCTTTCACTAGATCTGTCAAATAATCCAGTCAAGAAGAAACTCAGGAAGATGCATCTGAAAGTAGCCTTAATGGTTAAAGATGAATTGTAAAGCTATTGGATGTAGAGTTTGTCATTTCCATTGACTATCCAAAATGGGTATCAAACATGGTGCCTATAGGAAAACCTAATGGAAGGATTTGTATTTGTATGGATTTTAGAGTTCTCAATAAGGCAACACCAAAGAATTCATTCATGTTTCCGAACATAGATGCTCTTGTAGATGCAACTGTGGGTCATGAAATGCTCTCCCTAATGGATGATTTTTTTGGTTACAACCAAATTTGGATTAAGCCAAAACACCAGCATAAAACAGCATTCATAAAACCATGGGGGATATTTTGCTACAAGGTTATGCCATTCTACCTTAAAAATTTTGGTGCTACATATCAGTGGGCTATGACATATATATTTCATGACTATATGCATAAGATCTTGGAATATTACATCAATGAATTATTGGCAAATTCATTGTTGCGTTAAGAGCATGCTGAGGTCCTGAGGAAGGTCTTAGATCACCTAATAGAGCATAATGCCACATTGAATCCTAAGAAGTGTATATTTGGTGTAAATTCAGGAAAACTCTTGGGATTCATCATTTTAAAGTGAGGCATCAAAGTTGATCCAACGAAGGTCAAGGTAATTTTAGAAATGCATCCTCCCATGAATATCAAGGAATTAATAATCCTACAAGGTAAAGTAGCATCCATAAAGTGATTTATCACATAGTTATCGGATAAATATCGACCCATGAATCGATTGCTACACAAGGGGTCCCATTAAATTGGGATGAGGACTACCAAGTATCCTTTGCTAAGATTAAGCAAAACCTAGCAATGCTGCCAGTAATAGCTCCACCAAGACCAGATGAGTTGTTCTTGCTACATATATCAGTAACTAAATTTACATTAGGGACCATGTTAGCCCAAAATAACATGCAAAACAAAGAGTAAGACATATATTACATTAGTTGAACCTTGGTGAGTTAGGATATATGATATGCATATGTGGAAAAACTATATTTAGTAGATGTGTTTGCAACAAAGAAATTGCAACATTATATGTTAAGTCATATGATGCATGTCATATCAAAATAAAATCCTTTGCAGTATATGATGAGCAAGGTGTATCATAATACACATAATGCAAAGTGGATCATACTATTGATAGAATTCAATTTGGAATTCATTAGCCAAAATTCCATCAAGGGATAGGTCATAATTGATCAACTAGCTAAGGAACCTCTTGAAAATAGTAGGCCCCTCAACATTGAGCTTCCTGATGATGTATTTTTTGCCTTATCAAAAGCACCTAAAGCTAAAGAACTAGATAACAAAGCTAATATGACCTTGTTCTTCGATGGTTTGAAGTGTGAGCAAGGGGGTGGTGTAGGAATAGTGTTGTTCATACCGCAAGGTGCTCCTATACCCTTGTCATTTAAGTTGGACTTTCCTTGCACTAAAAATAATGCTAAATACAAAGCCCTAATTTTGGGCCTCCAAATAACTATCACCATGAAGATTAAAAGGTTAAATATCTTTGGTGATTCCCTTCTCATTGTTAACCAAGTGAAGGAACTTTTTTAGTATCGATGTCTTATCCTAAAGTCTTACAAAGATCTTGTTGATATATATTTAGCTCAGTTGGAATGGTACAACATCAGGGAAATCCCTTGTTCATTGAATAGATTTGAAGACACTATGGCATATTTGATATCCTTAATCCCTTAGAATTTTTCTGCCAATTTTACTACCATCCACATAAAAATATTGTCACACTCTGTTGTGCAGTGTAAAGCTTTGGATAACAAAGATTCAATCAACATGATTTAGGTAGATCTAAACCATGAATGGTTCTACATAGCCAGGGAATTTTTCAAGGGAGCATCCTGGGGGTCTTTGATCTCGTAGGATCCTACAGGGAGTGGTATTACCATCCACCATAAGGTTTTTTACCAATCTATATTTGTGAATGTTAAACCATAGAGAAACATGATATCTTGTCAGTTGAGGCTGAAAGCTCTCAGAACTAGATGTCATAGATATACGACTTCCTTAATCTTGGTGTAATCCCTTAGGGATTGTTGCATTCCATGAAGTGCACATTTAAAAAAAAATTAACAAAGTATTCTTGTTAGGAGATATTTTGTATCGTAAAAGCTATGATGGAGTTCTCTTTCATTGTCTTGAGCTCCAAGAGTCATCTTAGGCAATTTTGCAAGCTCACAATGGTACGTGCGATGGCTATTTCAACAGTATGGCTATCATCAAGTGCATCCTTCACATGGGTTATTATTGGCCCACTATGGATAAGGATTGTAATGTGTATGTTAGGAAATACATTAAATGCTAACATCATGCTAATATTGCACACCTACCATCACAACCTTACATCCCATTCAAGCGGCTTGGCCATTTGCTCAATGGGGTTTGGATCTCATCGATAAGATATATTCTTCATCATTAGGCTAACATATATTTATTATTATGTCTACTGAGTACTTTAATAAGTGGGTGGAAGCAATCCCATTAACAATGACAACTAGAGCATGTATTGTTGAGTTCATACTCACCAATATCATAAGTCATTTTGGGATACCATCCAAGATAATCTTGGATAATGGAACATCATTCAAAAACAAAATTGTGAGAACTTTGAAATTCAAGTACAAGATCAAACATAGTTTTACGACTCCATATTATCCATAAGAAAATGGGTATTCTGAATCTTCAAACAAGATAGTGGTATCCATATTGAAAAATATGGTACAAGAACATCATAAATATTGGCACATCTAGCTGCCCCTTGCATTATGGGCTTACAATAATAGCATTCAGACACCCACTAGGGCAACTTCGTTTTCACTAGTATATGGCATTGAGAACATTATGCCCTTAGAGTTGGAAATTCCAACACTATGTGTCACATTGAAAGAGTTCATCGATGATGACACCACATAGCAAGCTCACCTAGATAAATTGACACTACTTGATGAACATCACGTAAATGCCCTTGAGCACCTCCACATTTATCAAGATCACTTAAAATGAGCTTACAATGACAAAGTACATCTGAGATACTTTGAGGTTTGTGATCTTGTGCTAAAAGAGAACCAACAGAACTTAAATCTACCACAAAAAGTGTGAGACAAATTTGTGGCTAATTGGTTAGGTCCTTATATCATCTCTGAGAAGATTGGACCTAGGACATATTGCTTAACATCATTGAAAGGTGTTGAAGATCCTGAACCTCTCAACATCCTTCACCTTAAAGCATTTTATGTCTAAAACCATAAAAAAGGCTCCAAAGGAATTTGTAAGCCCTTTGGTCATCAAGTAAAAGGCTCGAAAGATATATGTAAGCCCTTTGGTCAAATAAAAAAGTAGTAAAATCTAAAAAAATGGAAAATATCAAAACTTCAAAAACATTGCATTACATTTCATTTGCATCATCACATTCTAGTTATCGTATGCATTTCATTTTGCATTGCATTAGGCATATCCATCCATTGCACTTGCATTAGGATAGTTTGTATTGGAAATATTACAAATGACACCATGTTTTTATTTCAATCATGCATTTATGCACTATATTTTTCATCTATTCACCCTTGTGAGTAACTCTGTTTTTCAACACAACCCCTCTTGTTGCTATGGAGAATATAATAAGGTTTTTTGGTCATTAAACCATGCTTAGTGGTATTTTCAAGAGTTTGGTAGAAATCATGCTTTGCTTTTGTAGATGATGTCTAGTTTTGATAGCACTTAACACATCAGAATATTATCACTAATATCCAAACTAAAAATCCTAATTAGGACAAGGGAAATATGAAAGCTATGAAGCGAGACCAATTATACTGAGGTGAAAATTTTATCTTGCTTATCTCCCTATGTGGACAGTCCAATTAATGTTGGTAATTGGCAAAAGGACAAGCTTAACCCCTACCCGAATAAATCCCTTGCTTACAAATAAAGGAACAAAATCCCAGAATGAAATACCTGAGTGAAATTACAAAGTTAAATCCTTAGAAATAAAATCAAATCAATATCATATTCAAAGTGAAATCCCATCAGTATCAAATCCATTTCTCAATGGAAAAAAATATATATAAAAAGAAAAGTATAAAATAAACAGTAGTTGTTATCATTAAAAGAGAAAAGTACAAAATAAACAGTAGTTTTTATCACTAAAAGAGAAAAGTACAAAATAAACAGTTATTCTTATCACTTTACATGAGCAAGTATCCCGATAAATTAAATAAAATAAAGAGGTAAGCTTGAATCCTTGGAATTATCAGCACTACTGTACCTTACGCATGAAGATATGTTTGATACATTATCATTTTGCTTTTGTGCAGACCAATGTTTGAATATGGAAGAGCTAGCTTTAGGTTTCCTAGATCACCTAGTGGTCTAGTCTAACTGAAATCTAAACCTAGGATTGAATAGACATTTGAAGATCCTCAATCTCAACAATGGGTTGAAAGAATCCCACCTGACATCGGGGTATGCTTATGCATTTTCTAAATATACTCATTTGCACACACAGGGATAATAAATAGTTAGGGTCTATCCTAGAAAAAGCCTTATATTTTAGAAGTCTAGTATGGTCAATATACAACTTTTGATAACTCAAATAGGGTGTTTGAGTTTCATGGAAAGCCTCAAAAATTCCCAAATAGCAACAACCAATTTTTAGTGCAATCATCAAAAAACAATTTCTTTTATGAGAGTTTGTTTATTATAATTATTTTTAATATAGGGTAGATACCGGATGGATGTCAGAAATGATATTTACATGACCATTGACTATGTTATCCATATTATTTTAATTCACAAAATCTTATGAACAGAAACCATATATAATTGCATCTCACATATGGGTGCACAATTTATCAATTTTCATAAAAAGATACAGAAATTACATTTCATGATTGTTATACATTATATGGTGTCATCCATTAGATTTTTAAAATCATATTGCATTCATACATGATGTTTTAAATGATTAAAGTATACATGTCCACTTGCAGAAAATCATCAGCAAAAACTATATATATATACATGCAATACATACATGGCATAGATTATGTCATAACAACATAAATTAAAACTTGCATTTAACAACAAACATTGCATTCATATACATTCACCATAAGTAGTCCATCTACACATGTATATAATTACATCTAAAATCATATATCCATCGTCTATTTAGTGCATGTCATCCATACATCACATCATATAGCGTAAAATAAACATCACATATCAGCATTGCATCCATATGCATCTCATAAAATCTAAAAATAATAAAATAAATAAACTGCACATATAATAAGTCTCAAGGGTCTGATCATATATATATATATGTGTGTGTGTGTGTGTGTGTGTGTGTGTGTATAAACAAATATATAATAAGTAGTACACATGTGTCAAAAATGCCCACAGACTACAACTATGTAGGTCCTCGACCTTACACACAAAAATGGTAAAAAATCATCTATTGTGGAACCGTACTAAGTAGTTCCTGCACCCCTAATCTGTGAGGCTCCACCCTCACCTCTACCATACTTGTATCTTGAGCTAGCACTCAAATTCCTCTCTGATATTTGACTCCTGTGGCTAGAGCGAGATGAAGATTGGCCTATATCTTGAGTGTGAGTTCTCTGAGAGCCTGAAGCCATGGGCATCTTTGAAACCTCACCCCCAAGTATATGGATTGATCCTCTCAAGAAAGTGATGTAGGTATAATCCTATGCTCTCTCATTGATGTGCTACTGCACTAGAGCTTGAAGTCTCCTAATAGCTACCCCTTGATCCAGCCCTGCTAATCCCTGCACTACCTGAGCCACTGGTGCTACTAGAGCAACCTGTGAAGCAGAGGGATCTGCCCATCAACCTTGAGTGCATCATAATGTGCCCTAAGAGCATCTAGCTAAGACTGTAGCAAGATGTTCTAGATTGTAACCTGTTGTATCTTTGTATCTACCATAGCAATCTTGTCCTGTATAGCGGTATTCTCCTTCTCATAGCCACACCATTGAGATTGCCCTGCTATGAGTCAAGACTGTAGATCCCCAATATTTTCCTATAAGGTGGAAATGGTGGTATACCAATGTAGAAGCTATGTCTATAGAGAGCCTACATGAGTATATATGCTAGAAACCTAGTCTGTGAGCTATCCAACTTGGCTATCAGGTGGGGCCTCACTCTCCTCGAGAGTGTCACTCTCCTCCTCATCTAGAGGTGTATCCTATGTAACTCCTCCCTCACACCATCGACCCTAAATCCTCTGATAGACTTGATGATCATGAGGGTCTACCTCCACTCCCTTTATTCCCTTAGTTGCATCATCTGGAGTCCTACTTAAGGGCCCCTCAAAATCCTGCCATACCCTGAGTGTCGATATCATAATCAAGAGTAGTCCCTACATTATTCAGCGTCGACTCCTAAAATTCATCATCCTTATTTCCCAGTAGAGTCACCCTAGGCAATGGCAAATCCCTCTATAGAGTGAGGTGATGATGATGGTAGTCAACTCTAGAATGTCCTACTTAATCCTAAACTATATGGTAACATGAGAGAAGTAAAATAAATCCTATACCTCATACTTGCATTCGAGGAGCCATTTGTCTCTACAAGCCTAACACAACTCGTCATCAACCTCCATCCATGGAGGGCAGTATAGGTATGGGCACTAGTCCACCTCACCCACCTGCAGTTGTGAGAACTATCCAATGTAGTAAGCCAAGTGCCCTACATGAGGTCTACTTCAAAAGCCCTCTTGCTCATGATGCTAGCATTCTACATAGCACTAGTACACCTCCATAATGGTGCCGATCTTGAGTGGTAAACTAGTGGGGTGCTCGATCTTAATGTGTTGCAACCCTAGATCTAAAGTAATAAGATACAACCAATTCCCACTCTACTCCTCTACATGATCTGGTATAGCTCATTATAGAGCTATGATAGTAGGGCACTCCCCTAGGATAGGATTAGAGGCTGATTAGTAGGGCTCGCTAGGACATCCTACATCCTAGCTAGGATATTTCAAGGAAACCTCACTCTAGAAGATATAGGCAAGATAATCTACATGATTAGGTCTATGAAAATGGCTACTCATTAGGAGAAGACCTATTGGATGTACCAATTCTCAATGTGGATCCCTCCATGGTATGAGTGTCACTGTGCTACCTCACTATGATCGTCGAAGATCATCATGAATACTGCATCCTTCGCCTCCATCGGTGAATATGTGATGGCCTCGCCATCCATATGGAGTCAAAATATGTGGTAGACATCCTCCAAAGTAATAGTTATTTCACCTATCAACAGGTGAAAAGTATTAGTCCATGCATCCTAGTGTTAGTCCAATGCAGTCATGTAGGCCTATTCGGCCCTAATGTTGGGGAGGTGTAAGACATAGCAAATCCCACAACCCTAAACCAATCCTACTCCACCTAGGTTAGGGTACCATGCAGGTTGTGAAGGATATCTGATTCCCTTGCCCTCATAGTTAGAGTCTGGTCAATGGCAGATAATAAGGAAAAAGTAAATAAAGATCAACCAAAAATACATAAAAAGTGACTTAAAAATGACAAACAAAATCATAAAATCATAAAAGCACATAAAAATAAAAAATGCACTCAAAATTTTCAAAAATTTTGTAAAAAAAATCATCAATGCTTGTTAAGAATTGAAAAAAAATTGAAAAAAAAAAAAAAAATTCTAAAGATTTCAAGTCGCAACTTAGACCTGTAGTCGGGATGGCGATCAATTTTATGACCATTGGGATTTAAATCCCACCATGGCTGATAGTTATGACCCTCAATTTGCCAATTGGGGACCGCACCTACCATCCACGATTAGGAGGGAAGGCCTTTTTAGGATCCTTCCTCATCCCGAGATCCCTCAAAAAAAAAAAAATAATAATAAAATAAAATAAAATAAAAAAGAGAAAACAAAAACAAATTTTTACAAAATTTTCAACCCTCCCCTTAAGCTAACCTAAGCTAAAGCTAACTAGGGTGAGATTCATTACTGACGGTTTAATGAAGTTCTTTTGACCCATTAATTAATGAGGTTAATTTTAAACCAGTAAAATAAATATGGTCAAGGGTTTTGTGTGCTTCTACCTTAGTAGCACTAGCTCCTCTAGGTTGGGCTACCATCAATGTGGTTGGTGGTGAGATCAAGTTGCAATAGTGCTTCGTGTGAGAATTGTCTAAACACCTCTTAGAGCACTCAGGATTTTCAAGCTGTCAAGTTGAAAATGATAGGAACATTTTTAAATATTTCTTATTTTTTTCCTGACTGCGATTGACACCCATGGGCACAGAACTAGGGTTTTTCAACCGTGGATGTCAGCCATAGCTAGAAAATTTTAAAAACATAGCTACTATTGACAAGTGTGGCTAGAAAACCATAATAAATGCTAAAAAATCCCACCATGAGGAGCTAAAAAATACCAAATTAAAAATACCCATTTGACCAAAATTGCCAAAAACATTAAAAATAATGAAAAAATTAGATAAACTAAAAAACCAAATGTGCCTTGTACCTAGTAATTTACCCTATACACTTGGTGGTTGCAGTGACTTGCGCTCCATGCAATCCGACAATATGAGTATATTACCATAAGGACATTTGGGGCAAATTCATCATTATGGAATTGTTATGATTCACTTCAATCCCTAAGAAGGCCTAGATGGCTGGACTACTCTGTGGGAACAAGGTATTCATGATAATTCTTCTATGAAATTTTTAGCAGATCATCAAACAATATGATTCAAAACATGCCTAATTGAAATTGCTATCATCTTGATTTCCTAAGAAGGCCATTGAGGTTGGACCGCTCCATGGGATAGAGATATACAATTACTCTTAACAGTTGCAATTATAGTTGATTAGGCTTAATCAATTATCAAATGCTAAATCTTATTTTATTCAAAGTCATTATAGTGGTCAAGAAACTTGTCGTTTCATTAAATTGTCATTACCCTCATTGACTTGTCACTTGAGGGGGTAGTCATAATATCATAATCATAATCAAAGTCAATAGAATATCCCTTGATCATAGATCCCTTGATCTTGTCAAAATTGCATTCGTCTTATGAATCATTGCCAACGACTATCATAATATTACCCTCTATTGGGGAAAAAAGAAAATATGACATTTAAGTTAGTAGCTCTCCTTCTTTTAGATCTATATGGTATGAAATCATATAGTAGCAGTGAAGCTACCCGATCACCATTAGAGCTTGCTAAAGCTTTTCAAATTTAAGCCTTCCATCCCGTTGGAAGCATTGATTCTAGGATGCGCATCCTTTTGTTGGACCTGGGGCATCTAATTTTGATCAGAATAAATATCATCATCCAAACTATTACATCATTTTAGGAGGTATATTTTTGCTCAACGTTGTTCGATCTCACAATGCATCTCAAAAGGAGCATTTGTAGACACCTAAAATACGTCATGTCGAGGTGGCTACTCATATGGGACATGCTAGAAGACTATATGGAAGACCTTGAAAAAATACAAAGGTATAGCAATGGTTTTAACCACTCAATTAGGAATTTTATACTAATCAATGTTAGCCACAGTTGACACCCACGGTTAGTAGTGCTAATTACACCTTAGAGCTGCAACTAGTAACCAAAATCATTTAGACCTTGGATGATCCAAAATTGGTTGCAATGGCCAATTGGTTGCAGATATGAGTGGTTTTGGGGCTGAAAAATATAGAAGTTTCCCTCCAAATGCTCTAGCTGTCCATTCTTGATCTTGGATTCCTCAAGAAGCTAAGACATAGCCCTCCTAGGTGCTATAAGACCCCCATACAAAATGGAAAAAAAGAGAGATGCATAGGAGAATTCAAGTGGTGAAGCCCTATCGAGTTCATTACTCACCTATTTGCATTGAGAGAAATCTTGGTCATAAGCATTGAGAGATCAAAATGGTAATTCAATCCATGGAGGTCCTAGGAGGCTAGGAGAACCAAGAAACTCAATTACGCCAACTTCGCATGCAATCTGAACAATTCAACCACCAAACTAGTTATAGGACACAAAGGTGACCCTTGACCATCAATTTGACAAGGAGATTCAAATATTCAACCCCTGAATTGGAGGGTAAACGTATTTTAGGCTCATCCATAGCTGTTAGTTGTGACTAACAGTGCTCACCATGGAACAGAGCCACGATTAGGGTATTATCTCTGATTTCTCTATTTTCTAGTTGTAGGATATTTTATTTCCATTAGATTAGGCATGTTTCATGTTTATTTGCTTTAATAGAGACTCTAACTAATAGAATTAGGGTTTTAATCACTTTTATTTCATTATTGCAATCAAGATACTAATGGTCTTTTCCATGCTTTCATGCTTTCAAATTCATAATTGAGGTATTAGAGAGATTGATTGATGTTTCCTTTATAATATTAATGGTAGAATTATCATGATTAATGTAGTTTAACATATTTCTTGTATTTTCTTGATTTCATGTTGCTATGACATCTTTTGTACAATCTTCCTCCAAAAGCCTCATCAAGAGAGGCCACCTTTATTATTGATATACCTCTTGTTGTGTATTTAACATAGTACTAATAGGGTTTTGAAATGTAAGGCAACAAATACCTCTAATCATCGAGAAGAAGGTCATCTACATCTTGGAGCAGTTCATGTCATCATAGAAGGCATTGAAAGACACCTACCCTTGCGAGGGATCTTTCCTACTATAATTGTTTTATTGAATGGGTATCCCTAAGAGGGATGGATTTGTAACATGGATTAATTTAAATTAATGAAATATACATTTCTTATTATGTGTTATTTGTCATCATTTTGTGTATAAATATTCATTTTCGTATGGTATACAACCATTACAGCATTAGGTGTTAGCCTTTTACAATGTTACACATTGTTATGTGAGGACTACTTGATAAGCATTATTATTGAAGTGATTGGTTGAGTCTAGTCAAGTGGATGTGTTGAAGTGATAGTTCAAGTTCTATGAAATAAATTATTCCATATTCTAAATTGATTTTAGAAATATGTTGAGTGTTTGTAAGTGTGAAACATATTGAGTCTCTAACAATTATCTATATGTTTCTATGGTAAAAGAGAGATTGAAAGTGATTGAGCTTTGTGATGAATGTGAAGCATATTAAGTCTCTAAAAATTCTCTATATATTTCTATGATATTGGACAAGTTATAGTGATGATTTGTTGAATAAATTTGAGGCAAGTCTTAGTGAAGACTTGTGGACATATTGGTGTGAGCTTTTGTGAAGCTTACAATACAGATTTGAGGACAAAGATTGAGGATAGATTTGAGGAAAAATATTGAGAACATATTTGAGGATAGATTTTGGTGCAGATTTGAGGATAGATATTGAGGATAGATTTGAGAACAAATATTGAGGATAGATTTGAGTATAGATTTTGGTGCAAATTTGAGGAAAGGTTTGTGCCAGACCAGATATAGAGATTGAGCAGATTTGTACTAGACTGAAGGACTGTGTTTAGTGCATATTTGAGATAGAGCTTTGGAGGTGGTAGATTATAGAGGATAATAGTCTCCAGTGGATAGAGATCCATCAGCTAGGGTAGTGAGGATAGGTCTTATGAGTAAGACAAGAGTATTCAGTGGATAGAGATCCATCAGCGAGTATAGTGGAGGCAACAACTCTTCTAGAAGATCACCAACCAAAGCAAAGGAGAAAGGAGTTCTCCTATGGATAGAAATCCATGAACTTGATTAGGGTATCGGTGTCTCCTTTGGATAGAGGTCCATAAACATTGTAATAGGGAAAGGATTCCCAAGGGAATTTATTTGAGAAAAGTTCAAAAGGAATATTTTCTCTGTGGAGTATCCCACATTGGGTGAACCATGTTAAATCATGTCTCACATGTATGTGATACTTTGTGTGATGTTTACTACTTTAATATTATAGATGTTATCATTTGGATTGAAAAGAAAATTTTTTTATCTTATACTATTCACTGTCCCTCTTAGTATAAGCACATGTTCTTCAATTGGTATCATAGTGGGTATCTCTATGAAAAGACTAACAACTTGGAGGAGGATCCATAAGAAATACACATGAATTCAGAAAATGAAGAAGAGATCATGTTTGATATAAAATAGGAATTCTTTACTTCTCTTATAAATTTGGAAAGAATTAGAGAAAAGAAATCAATCTTGAAGGAAAAAATTCAAGAGGATGAAGAAGCAAGGATGGAACTTCTACAAAGTCTCATAGAACTCAAGATATATGTAGAATAGGGAAAGAAAATTGAGCAGGATATGATGGATCCATTAATATCAAGACAAATATAATGTGAAATATTGGAAGAAAAAATTATTTATCTAAGAAATGAAGTTGAAATGACCAAGGTACTACAAGATATATAGTATGGGAAACAGAAGTCTTCAAGAAGCAGAAACTTAAAATAAATATAGGTAAGTAAAGGTTACTTCAAAAGGAAAAGACATCAGAAAGGAAGAAAGAAAAGGAGAACCTTGGATGAGAGTTAATCAAAAAGGGAGAAGCACTCAACCACAATCTCAAATGCATCCAAACAGGTTACATAATTTCTTCCATGGTCATTGTTTTTCTTATAGCAAATATGGTCATAGAGCTGTACATTGTATTGGTCATGCAAGAAACAATGTCCATAGAAATTTCAATTCTTTTGCACCTCTTATGAATAATGATATTATATGTTACAAATGCAATAATTTTGGGCACAAGGATAGATGGTTAAAATGATACTTCCTGAGTCTAGTAAAAGAAAAAAACATCAACAACTAGGAAAGAGGAAAAGGGGAATGTAAAGACTAGATCAATGTTAGTTCAAATAGACCTTCATGCTTAGGATAAAGAAGAACAATGGTATCTTGATAGTGGTTTCTCTAGACACATGATAGGATACAAAGACAAATTTGTTGTACTAAAAGAAACCAATAAAAGATCAGTAAATTTTGGTGATAATGGATCAACAAATATTGGTGGAAGAGGAACTCTGAGTTTAGATAATGGGAAAACAAGAACATAAAATGTGTTGTATGTCAAAGGGTTAAAACATAATCTACTAAGTGTAAGTCAAATTTGTGATCAATATCATATGGTTACATTTCACCCAGATAGGTGTGAGATAAGAAAATTAGAAACTGGAAAAGTCATTGCAAATGCAAGAACTCCAAATAATATTTACATGGGAAAAGTGCTTTCTATCATAATAATATGAGAGTTTTTTGTGGCATAGAAGACTAGATCACTTGAATTTTGACAACATTGTCAACAGAAGAAATAAGTAGGCTGTCAGGTATTTACCCAAGCTAAAAAGGCCATAAAACATAATTTGTGCACCTTGTCAACATGGAAAGTAAACTAGAACAAGCTTTAATTCAAAGGGATATAAGTCATCTAAGCCATTAAGTCTAATACATACTGATCTATGTGGTCCTACCAGAACAAATCGTATTTAGAGTGAGTTACTTCATATTGTTTATAGATTATTACTCCGTAATGATTTGGGTAGCTTTCCTGAAAGATAAGTCATAAGCATTTAAAAAATTCAAAGCATTTAAAGAACTGGTTGAAAATGAAACTGGCAAGAGGATTAAGTGTTTAAGATCTTATAGAGGAGGAGAATTTACCTCAAATGAATTTGTAATTTTTTGTGAACAACATGGGATCAAGAGAGAATACTCAGCCATAAGAACTCCTCAACAAAATGGAGTAGTTGAAAGGAAAAATAGAACAATTGAGAATATGGCTAGAGCTATGTTAAATGACTCCAAACTTTTAGATGGATTTTGGAGAGAAGCAGTCAACATAGAAGTATATATAATAACTAGGGCTCAAATAAGGGTAAACCATCACAAGACTCCATATGATCTTTGGAAAGGAAGACCGACCACTGTAAAACACTTCAAATTTTTGGAAGCAAGTGTTACATAATATGAGAAGAGCAAAACTTAGGCAAGTTTGATCCAAGATGTGATGAGGGAATTTTTCTTGGTTATTCCACTAAGAGTAAAGCTTATAGATGCTTCAACAAGAGAACACACACTATTGTATAAAGTATAAATGTAACAATTTATGAGAAGATAGATTCAAGATAACTAGTTCAACAAATTATGTATCAGGAAGATGGAAGTTGTCAAGAAGAGTTTCATGAGGAATCAGATGAAGAAAAAGAAGAAACACAAAGAATTCTTCCTAAAAATCCATACAGGTATGTACAAAAGCATCATACAAAAGATTTAATCATTGGGAATCCATATAAAATACAGACAAGAAGAAGGATAATAACACCATCTCAAAAAGCAAATTTTTCCTTGCTATCTAATATTGAGCCAAAGGATTTCAATCAGGCAAGTGAAGATGAAATCTGGATTAAGGCAATGGATGAGGAATTAGATCAGATAGATAAAAAAAAGACTTGGGAACTTGTTCCATGACCAAGGGACAAAAATGTGATTAGTACAAAATGGGTATTCATAAATAAGTTAAATGAAGATGGACAAGTAGTCAAAAATAAAGCAAGGTTAGTATGCAAAGGATATGCACAGGTAGAGGGAACTGAATTTGATGAAATATTTGCTCCAGTTGCATGAATTGAAGGCTTAAGAATGTTCTTAGCCTTCTCAAGTTTTAAAAACTTCAAGATATATCAGATGGATGTTAAGTCAACATTTCTAAATGGTGTTCTATAAGAAGTCTATATTGAACAACCATAGGGATTCATATTAGCAGATAAACTAGATCATGTATGCAGATTGAAAAAGGCATTGTATGGTCTAAAACAGGCTCCTAGAGCATAGTAATCAAGATTGGATAAATATCTTCAAGAATAGGAATTTAAAAAAGGAATAGCAAACATCAACTTATACATCAAAAATAAAGGAAATAATATACTAATTGTGGTTGTTTATGTTGATGACATCATTTTTATGGGAAACAATGATAAGATGTGTAAATATTTTGCAAAGAACATGCATAATGAATTTGATGTCTATGTTTGGTGAGCTGTCCTTTCTTGGACTTCAGATTTCACAATCAGAGAAATGAGTATTTGTTTCATATACCAAGTATATAAAAGATATTCTAAAGAAATTTAATTTAGAATATTGCGAACCAGTAAGTACTCCCATGGTTATAGGATGTAAGTTAGGTAAGGATTATGAATCTCTAGAGGCATATCAGAGAGTATATAGATCTATGATTGGCAGCTTGTTGTATGTTACAACTACAAGATCACATATAGTGTAGTCAGTGGGATTAGTGGTAAGGTTTTAGGCAGCACCCAAGGAAACACAAGTGGCAACAATAAAGAGAATTATTAGGTATCTAAAAGGGACTATGGATTTTGGGCTTTGGTATCCAAAATTGATAGTTTCACACCCATAGTGTATACAGATGTAGATTGCGCTAGTAGCATTGATGACAAAAAAAGCACAATTGGAGGAGAATTTTTTCTTGGAGACTGTTTAGTCTCCTAGCTAAGTAAGAAGCATGCTTCAATATCCTTATCTATAGTAGAAGGAGAATATATTGTAGTAGTATCCAGTTGTATATAGATATTATGGATGAAGCGAACTCGAGAAGACTTCAAGATAAAACATGATCATCCTATTCCCATATTATGTGATAATACAAGTGTTATAAGTATCTCAAAGAATCCAGCGATGCACTCCAGGACAAAGCATATTTTGATCAAGTATCATTTTTTGAGAGAACAGGTGATAGATAAAGAGGCCAGGTTGGAATATGTTACTACAAAGGAGCAGATAGCAGACATCATCACTAAGTCACTTTCAAAGGAGACCTTTGAGTATCTTCGAGGAAAACTGGGAGTAATACTCCCACCCCCAAATTAACCACCTCAAGAGGAGGTGGGGTGGGGGCTAATCTAAGAGGCTCATTATTATAGCCCCAACCCCCAAAGGTGACCCTTTTCAATTGATGTCAAAGGGGGAGATATTTGAGCAAGGGGGAGATATTTGATTTAAGGAGAGCATTGAGTCAGCGGGAGTAGTTTCCCAGGGGGAGTAGAACAGAAAAGGTCAAGGAAAAGGTAAAAGATAATTGGGTTACCATCAATTACAAAGGGGAGATTTTTGGAAATTTTAAGTAATTAAGTTGCAATTGATGTCAAGAGTCAATTTCAGTGAGCAATGCAAGAAGAAGCGGTTCAGAAATTAGTGTAACGGAAATTCTACGTCTAGTTGATCAGAACCGGTTCCAGGTGGTCAGATGAGGTTCAAAGAGCAATAAAGAGGCCCAAGAAAAATAATATTATATATTTTATTATAATATTAAAAGGGGAGATTTAAATTAATTATAAATTAATTTAAATTATTTCATTATAAATTAATTTATTAATTAATTTAATTAACTTCTAAAGTTATTAAGTTAATTATTGATTAATTATAATTTAATTATAAAATTAATTTATGTTAATTAAAATAATCCAAAGTTAGGATTATAATATTTATTTTATATTTCGAATTCAAAAATTTGAATTATCCGTCAACGTTGTTCAAAGCTTGGTCTATGAATATAAAAAGGGGTAAATACTTTGCCTAAAGCCCATCCATACCATTCGTATGTGCTATGCTCTCGATGATTGTACACAAAGGAAAAGAAATAATTCATGTTTAAAGTTTTTTGGTGGTAGACTAAAGGAAAAAATGAAACGAATCTCCTTCTCCAACACACAATGTTGTGTAGCATAGCTAGAAATCATGGGAGGCACTAAGGTTGGCAAGCTTGTGGTGCAAGGTTCAAAACCTGTTGACTTCAATTTTGCAAAGCGGGGGTGATTATTTTGTTGAGCATTGCACCATAGGGGAAGTCACAAAGGGAAAGCGCTAGCTTTCCTCTTTGTGGGAAGGCACGTAGCCCACGTGGTGGGCTAGCACCTTGCTAAGTTGCTTGGATGGAGAGGTTCCGTGTTTGAAACCCATTGAGGCCCTTTTTGCATAGAGAGAGGTATGCGCTCATGATTTGCCAAGGTTAATTGTTATGTTTTGGATTTGCTAAAGATTAAATAAAATAAATATTTTTGTGGGTTATAAAGTTTATTTTTTAAAGTTTGATTATTGATAATTTGAGGGCGATATAAGGATAGGAAGCATTATTTTTAAGGATTTGATTTTGGAGGTTGTAAATTAAATTTTGGAGATTATAAGGAGTAATTGAGTAATTAATTTTTGTATGCTTTGATGATTTCTAATTTCAAAGGAGTAATAAGGTGTATTTGAGTTTTATTATTTTTGTGAATGAGAAATATTTCTTGAAGAGAGTTAGTGTGATTTTTTGTCATCTAACCATTGAAATTGGCAAAGAAGAAAATTATTTTTAAGACAGGTTTTGAGGTTATTTCTTCATCAAATAAAAAGGTATGGGCACATCTTCCTAGTGAGTTATTGTTGAAGGTTTTTCTGAGTGAGAGTTGATGATAAAAACTTGCTTTATAAGAATTTTTATTGAAGTGATTGGTTGAGTCTAGTCAAATGGATGTGTTGAAGTGATAGTTCAAGTTCCTGTGAAACAAATTGTTCCATATTCTATATTGATTTGAGAAAGAGGTTGAGTGTTTGTAAGTTTGAAACATATTGAGTCTCTAAAAATTTTCTATATGATTTTGTGGTAAAAGACAGATTGAAAGTGATTGAGCTTTGTAATGAATGTGAAGCATATTGAGTATCTAACAATTATCTATATGTTTCTATGAGATTGGACAAGTTCTAGTGAGGATTTGTTGAGAATATTTGAGGCAAGTCTTAGTGAAGACTTATGGATAGATTGGTATGAGCTTTTATGAAGCTTACAATACATACTTGTGGATAGAGATTGAGGATAGATTTGAGGATAGATATTGAGGATAGATTTGAGGATAGAGTTTGGTGTATATTTGAGGACAGGTTTGTGTCAGACCAGAGACAAAGATTGAGCAGATTTGTACTAGACCAAAGGACTATGTTTAGTATAGATTTGAGATAAATATTTGGAGGTGGTAGAGTATAGAGGATGATAGTCTCCAATGGATAGAGATCCATCATCCAGGGAAGTTAGGACAAGTATTTTGAGTGGGGATAGGAATATTTAGTGGATAGATATCCATAAGATAGTGTAGTGGAGGCAATAGATCTTCTAGAATATCACTAGCCAAAACATGGGAGAAATGAGTTCTCCTATGGATAGAAATATATGAACTTGATCAGGGGATTGGTGTCTCCTTTGGATAGAGTTCCATAAACATTGTAATAGTGAAATAATTCCCAAGAGAATTTATTTTAGAAAATTTTATAAGGAATATTTTCTCTGTGGAGTAGTCCACATTAGGTGAACCACGTTAAATAATGTCTCTCATGTGTGTGATGCTTTATGTTATGTTTACTGCTTTAATATTACTAATGTTATCATTTGGATTAAAAAGCAATTTTTTTTATCTTATACTGCTCACCCACCCCCCCTCAGTATAAGTACATGTTCTTCAGTTATCCTTGGTGTAATAGATAATTTTTCACCTTACTTAGCCCTTATCCATTGTAGGTTGTCATCAAATTATGTGTTGGATGATGGTATCTTCTAACACCTTAATGAGCTATCTTTTGAGTCTTATGAGTGGCTCTCTACTCAAGCACCAATATATGGATATCGAGTCCTTTAGATGGCTTATTTCTTAAGAAAATTTGCTAGTGCTTACCCTTTTATAATAATATATGTTGAGCCACTTTGTAATGGCTCCTCTTCAAGCACTTTTACTAGTGCTCATGGCTACCGCTTGTAGATAGAATCATAGTCTATATAGAGTGTCATTAAGACACTTATTTTTTATCTTTCTTTGATGTAATAGAAGACAAGTTTGGCGCTCGAAAATAAACTTGTAATACCTCCTTATTTTTACCTGACACCTGAGACTCTCCTAGTCTCATTTTGTATCTATATTTATTTTTTCTAATGATTGCTTTCTTCTCCACACCTTGGAGGAATATAACCCTATAGGATGGATTATCTAGGCCACAATAAGTTGTTGGTTTTGTGCACTGAATAGTGTCTCTAGACACTTTGAAATATATTGATTTTTACACTTTGTTTTTTCACTCTAGATTAACAACCAATGCACATAATAATCCTTTGAGAGATGTAAAATACTTAGTGCACCTTAAACCTCTTTAAGAAAACTAGTATAGTGCAATATTGATCTCACCGTATTACTCCTTAAAATGAACCTTAAGTCATGCAATAGGAATTGCTCCTAAATGCTCTATAATCTTTGTAACTTAATATAGTATTCTTTGTTGTAACTAGATAATAGGAAGATGATATTTTCATTTCTATCAAATTATATCTAACTCCTATTTAATGTGCAGGTATAAAAATTAAAAGAAACTATCTTTTACACTCCCTTTGAATACTAAAATGCAACCTTCCTCCTTGCAACTTTTAAACTCTAATAAGGTTCTCAATGAAACTAAATAATGAACTAAATATAAGTGTTCATAAAATGAACCCTTTGCACCTAAGTTGCTTACCTTTAATATATTTGAAGATGAAGGATTTCTAGGTGATTAGATTCACCTTATTTTTACCTTTAACTAGATGAAATTGCAACTATTTTTGGCTATCCTAAATAGCTCCCCAACTCATATATTCATAGCTTAGTAACTCCTCTATCTTGCTGCTTGATATTGTAGTGTGGTGGTTTTGATTCTCCTTTAGGATGTTCTTTGTAAATATAAATTTTTGTAGATAGTAATGTTGTCCTAATTGCTACCCTTTCATAGTCAAGTTTTGCACTGAAATGTTGTCCTTGAATATAAAAAAAAATTTAGGGAACTTATCGAAATAATGGCTAGTTTTTTTAATAACCCTTCAATATTATGTTGTAGATTTAGCAAACCACTATCTCCAAATGAGACTTCTAGCCTTAAAAGGTAATCTTCAAATATCTCAAGTTCAGTAGTAATATTTGGCTCTTTTCTCTTTCAACCCCCTTATCAAATTTTGACTTCAATCAAGGACTTATTATCAATAATATAGAAGTCTTGAGGTCTTCACCAATCTCTTCTAAAATTTTGTAGAATTATTGCCAAATCTATCTTCATTTGGGATTTTTTTCGGATGGTGATAATTGTCCCAAAATCTTCATTTATCAAGAACTTCTCCTTGGTGGTAAATTTATCTAATGAGTTATCCTAGGAACTCCTTTAATGGTCTTCTTTGAATCTCCTTCAATGATGCTCACTAAGACTTATCATTATTTCTCCTTGATACCTCTTCTCTAAGGTCTTCAATATTGCAACTTCTCTAGTCTTTCCAATGAGATATTTTCTTCAACATTCTACTATGCAAGTTTTGGAAATGGATATCCTTCCTGGATCTCTGAAATATGCTACTGTTAGAATCAATAATGAGACTTTTTCTAGTCCTTTTTTATCACTTCCAAAACTAGAAGTTCTTCAATGGGATATCTTGTAGGTCTCTTTCAGCTTCTTGAGTTGTTTTCTCCTTCTACAATTTCTAGGCTTCAATATTTTATGGAGGTCACCAATATACAATATTCTCCTAGACTCTTTCTATGGAGTCTCTTCTTCCTGGATCCTACCGTAAGGCTACTATGGCCTTTTATTCTATAATCTGTAGATTTCAATATTCAATGGAGATCACCAACCTCCAATATTCAAGAACTGGGATTTATTTAACTGGATCTTCTAAGGGTCTCTTTAACTTCTTCAAGGTTAAGTCTTCAATATACACTAGAGATCACCAATCTCCTATCTTCATCAGGACTCTTCATTGGAGTCTTATTCTCTCCCTTGAATATGTAACAAGGATTATATGGCATTTTATCATTTTGCATTCTAGATATCTACAATATCTAGTAATGGGAACTTTTCTTTAGGCCTCCAAATCTTCGTTCTTCCATTTTTTGCTTCTGGTGCTAGATTTATTCTAAAGAAGATATTATTCGTAGATCTTTTTTAGGAAACTTCCCAACTCACTTGATTATCCTTTTCCTACAATAAATTATTAGGACTGTAATGGAAGAAACTCTAAATCTAGAGATAATTAATCTTCTCTAGTTGATTTGTCAATATAGTGGAATTTATGCTGAGTCTTAGTATTCACAAGTTTTTTGCAACCCTGTGGAAATACTCAAGCCATATGTAATCTCAAAAATTTCAAAAATGATATTTTTGTATTTATCTCAATCTCTCTTGTGGTTATCCCTATTTTATATATGATTTACCATGTGCTCTAATACCACTATTAGCTTTTGATGAGTATATTATATATGAAATGCAACTACAAGATGCAAGACAATCAAGCTAAGATATCTATATGATAATGGCACTATAATATGCAAGAAAATAAGGAGATAAACTTTTGCAATAACTCAAAAATATGCCATTAATGAAAGCTTACAAAAATAGTACAATGCAGTATAATGAAGGACATGAACACTCCATAAACTATTTTTAAAAGAACTACACTGTACCACACCACTAATCTATACTATACACACTCTTTATAATCTCCTCTCTCATTTCACTCACTAGAAGGCATTTATATAGGAAGATAGGTTCCTTGGCTCTTACTCTACCTTTGACTCTATCCTATAACTTATGTACATATGGACTATATGCACATTTACATCATTGCATATTCTAATACTTGTGCATTTATTACATGCTGAAGTAACTACTTAACTTTACTCTAAAGTAAAATCCTACTCTAGTAATGTACCAAAGGTGGTACATTGATATGTACCCAATAATGTAATATATTATCTAACATTAAATGCCTCATAATCCCTTCATTTATGATACCATAAATATTTTTCCATCTAAGGGAATAGTTACTAGCCAAGAAGTCATTTTTGTAGCCAACCCACAACAAAGGGTAAAGAAAAAGTTGAGGCTCAATAGATTAATCATATAATCCTGAATGATTGGCATAATGAGCTACTAAATTTAGACTTAGTTAGATTACTTCCATCACCTCACACTTTATGGTTTCCCTCTAGAAAGGGAATGTCCATGCAAATAGGAAGCTAATAAGGAAAGAATCTGTGAAAGCAATCTATGCCCAATAGAACAAAGGTATGGTTAATGTTATTTATCCAAACTTGATCCTGTACCTAAAAATATCGTTTGTAACTTTATTTATCAAGGTAAAGGTCTAAGACCTCATGCAAAATGCATAAAATAACCTTCAAATTCTAAGTGTGGGTTAAATTTTTTATCACATTTAAAAATATAAGAGGAAATATCTTTTTGGAGCACTAGGATTCACTAAGTGTTGCAAATTCCTAAAATATGGCACAAGACTGGGGAACACTCAAAAATAGAACTACATCAACAAAGGCATAAGCACAAAGCTTTTTTTTCCATGGGAATGTGAAACAAATCATGGTGCAAAACTATGACCTCTTAGGACTAGGCTATTGATAATTTTTTAAAGAAAAGATATAGGAAGTTGAGTTCATGGGACTGAAAATGCTCAAAGTTGTGATTGAGAAAGAAAACACAAAAACAAAATTTGAAGCCACAATATTACTAAAATCAAGCCATTCAATATGGTGATGCTAGAAAAATCTATGAACTACCCAAGATGACAATGCTAGAAACCATATAATTGCTAGCGATTATATCAGCAAAATAAAAAAGAGCTTGATACCTTGTGATAAAGCCTAAAGTTGCTTGAAACCAAAATGTGAATGAGTAAAATCAAAAACACTCAAACCCACACTAATTAAGCTGATGAAATCAACATTATTAAAATTGATCTAGGGATCGTTCCAATGAAAACACCCAAGGACAAAATCACCTGAAACCAAGATTCCATTTCAAAAGAGCTCTATGAGTAAACAAAGAGCTCATTTTTTAGTATATTTTAGTTGAATTTCATACTCATACCTACAATTGCTATTATGCTTTCCAACTAGCTCTAGTTCATAATATCCAAGTATTAAAGCAAAAAATCTAATAATGCAAACACTTGCAAAAGATATTTGCAGATTAATAGGGTAAACTCAGATTCATGATGAAGATGAAACTCAAGGTTGACACATCAACATTTCTTGTTTCTTGCCAAATTGTCTTTCTCAACTACTATACAATTGTATTCCTATTTTAAATTTTAATCTATAAATATGAGCAAAGACCTCATTACAAGGGTTATCTCTATAGTCCTTTTATGGTATTGCATTGTAATCATTTTTTATCAATGAAGATATAGTTGTTTGTCCTTCATTGCTATGTGATTGTAGATTTTATTCGAATGTTTTGTTTTAATTCATTTATGTTACACTTAATTGTTAGTGTATTATGTTAAATTTATTCTACTATTATTATTACCTATTTGTATTGCTAATAATTGAAGTCCTTGAAATGATTAATGCAATTATATACATTTTTTCTAAGTCATATGTTACATTCAATAATTGGTTTATTTTATTTAAGTGTGAAATACCTATTGACTTGCTAATTGTTAGAATCCTTGGAATGAATAGAGAGAATTTAATTAGCTTAATAAACCTATAATTTTAGGTGATAATGGTTGGTCTATTATGTATCTTGTAATTGATCTGATAGTGTATTGCTCTATAAGATACAATGTTGTTACACTATATCCCATCCATTTTCCAACCTATTTTTCTTACCCTTACATATTTCTAACCCTTAGTATTTCCTAACCCTTACTCTTTTCCTATCCCTTTTTCCAAAATAATAAATTCAAAGGAGCTAACCTTCTTTGGAGGTTGAAATATAGAGTAATATTATTTCATCCAATTTCTATACTTTGGCTAAAATTGATGGGTGCAACACCTTTCCACAATAATGGTAGATTTTAGTCCAACAATATAGTTAGTTTTGGTATATCCAGTGGGGCTAAATGATAAAATTTATCTCATATTCCTAGAGGAATCAATATTAGGTGACCAATATTGACCTCATTTGTGGAGAATGTATGTTCATATATTGGCTCCCATTTTGAGATAAAACGTAGAATCATATTATAATATAATCATAAGATCTATTTGTGGTCCTATAATCCATGCATGTTTATCCCATATTCATATGATTATAAGGATATAATAGGAAAAATAGAATATCTACTACACCATCAATGGTTTCTAGTGACCCTTCTTCAAAATAAAACTTAGAATTGCCTAGAGGAACAACGAAGTAGGAGAAATGAAGGAAGCAAGGGAGGATATCAAATATCTAAAGGTGGGAAGGATCCTTGTGACCCAGGGAAGTAGGATGCATTGAGCAAGGATCGAGGTGTAGGTAAGCCATCTGATGAGCAAAAGGATGGTTAGGATTCCATTCATGTGCAAGTTGGAAAAGTCTAGGGAGATGAACCCCCAAAAAATGATCCTAATAAAGGGTCCCATTGGGAGCTATGGGCCCTAAAAATGTCCTTTCCTTCACATATGATCTCAAATGTAGAAGGAATGAGTTATTTGACTCTTTCCCATCCCTCATCCTAAAAAAAATAGATTAATTACTCCTTTGAGTATCATGGATTTTTTTTTATCCTTGGAAACTTTCTCCTTGGTAGGAAAGTTCATAGGTGACAGATCAGATATAGAAACCATTAAAAACTGGGTATTTTCAAAGTGGAAGATGGTAGGAAATATGGAGATCATCATGCTATCTAGAGGTTTCTTCATCATATCCCTTAACAACCATGAAGATGCCAATCATACCCTAATAGGAGGGCCATGGTTTTTAGGTCGGTGAAGCCTTTTCCTTAGACCATGGGGTGAGGAATTTGATCCTAAAATATAGGGCATTAACATCGCCCCCATCTGGGTTCATCTACCAAAGATCCCCAACCAATTTTTCCATGAATATTTCCTCAAAGAGATTGCAAGAACCATTTGTGAACTCATAGTAATTGACCATTCTACCATGGTAAGGTCAATAATAACACATGCAAGGATATGCGTGAATGCCAATATGGATTCCAAGATTCCCACCTTCGTAGAACTTGGATATGGGACATACCTGAGAAAGTAGGTCATTGAATATGATAATAATCTAGCTTTCTATGTGAAGTGCCGAACCCAAGGTCACCTCAAAACTTAGTGCTCAAACCTGGTTATCCTAAGAGATGCACTAAAGAAACCCAAACTTAGAGGGTTTGCTACTAAAGGTAATACCAGGAATCAAGGATTTTAGTTTCCAATGAATAAATGAGTCTATAGTCAAGCTAGGAGAGGTCAAAACAACTAGGATCAAGGAGCTAAACCCCAACAATCAGAAAAAGGAAAGCAATAGATATTGTGTCAGGTAGACCAGGAAACACATGTTAGTCCCTCGATTTCTAAACATAATAAATTTGAAATACTTGATGAGGTTGGTGTTTATCAGGACAAGGAAGGGACTAAGGAAGCTTACCCTATCCTAGAAATTCTAACAAGCTTAGATTTCCCAACAAGATCAAGGTTGTCAAACGTCCCCCCACATTGTCCTCCCCTAAAATGTCCTTATAGAATGCTCCAAAATTTGGAAGAATACAGGTAAAATATGGAAGAAGAAGATATAAGGATCAAATCCATGGAAATTATGGTTAGCGATGGTTGTTCTAGCCTCGTATTGTAGCAAAATGCCCCTCCAAAATTTAGCCCCAAAAAAATAAGGAGTTCAATGAAATCCCCCATCGATTGTGGAAGTGATAGAAATAAAGGAAGTATCTCAAAGACCAAACATTTTAGAATAGAGATTGCAGATGATATTGCAAATGGAATTTAGAAGACTTTATTCTCTTCAGTTATCAATATCCTCAAAGATGATAACAAAACCAACAAACCTCCTCCACCCCAGGGTCAAGAGAGAGGGAAGAACTCACAACATTCTAAATGAAGGTCCTCTCATCGAATGTGAGAGGCCTAAATGGCCTAACTAAACAAATAGTGGCTAGCTTATTAAGGAAATAAATTAATCCTAAAATTTTCATAATGTAAGAAATAAAATTGATGTTGTGTTGTCAAATAAAATTGACTCTAAAATATGGAAACACAGGGAATTAGCCTTTAACCAGGTAAGAAGTGCCTCAAGAGGTTTAATGTGTTTTTGGGACTCGAGGAAGTTGGAAGGTAGAGTCATTCAATCTGATAAGAGGGTCTTGAGTGTTTTATTTCATGATATGGATAATAATTTCTCTTGGATATTGTCCAATGTCTATGCTCCTAATTCACTTCAAGGGAGAGCAGTTCTATAGAAATCCCTAAGTAATATGAAAGAGGTATTCCATAAAATTCCCTAGGTTGTAGGGGACTTTAACACACCCCTTTATACTTTAGACAAAATAGAAGGGATAGGTTTACCCATTAGAATCATGGACGAGGTCAATGAGTTCATTAATACCAATGATCTTATGGATGACAACCTTAAAGATGCCAAGTTCATGTGGAGCAATAGAAGATTAGGAAACCAACTCATTTAGGAAATATTAAACATTTTTTTTCTATCCCAGGAAGCCATCACAATATTTGGAGATGCATCTATTCATTATTTACCCAAGATTGCATCTGACCATAGTCCAATCCTATTAGAAATGTAGAAGGCTCATCCTTTCAGAAGAGCCTTTCATTTCAAAGAAATGTGGTTAAAACATCCTGGTCTGAGAGACCATATTTCCCAATTGTGGCAACACTTTGGTTAGGGAAGCTCATATTTCAAACTATCCCAAAAACTAAGGCTCATAAAAGATAATCTCAAGGACTGGAACAAGGAGATATTTGGGAACTTGTTTGAAAATAAACAAGATGTGTCTGATAAACTTACCTGCATTGAGAAGAGAATTCAAAATGGTGTTTGTGATGAAGATTCTAAGATTGAGGAAAGAAACACTCTAGATGAATACCATAACATTATTGCTTGTGAGGAAATTTATTGGAGGTAGAAGTCCAGAGCTATATGGCTTAAACATGGATATAGGAATTCCAAAATTTTCCACATTACAACTTTGAGGAATAGAAGTAACAATAGGATCAAGGATTTAGTCAAAGGGGATGGATCTTCGACCCAAAACATATATGAGATCAGAGATGAAGTGATAACCTATTTTAGCTACCTCATTGGTGATGAGGCCCCCTATCTAGCCATAACCAAAGAGTCCATTCTTCAATTTATCCCTTAGTCTATTAGTAGAGAAACCAATGCAAAACTCAATGCTCCTTTCTCGGATGAGAAAATCAGACAAGCCCTATTATCCATGGATCTTGATAAGGCTTCAGGTCCTAACAGATTCCCACCATGCTTTTTCCAAACCTTTTGGGATATTGTGGGGCAATATGTGTGCTTAGCCATTAAATAGTTCCAATATTCCAAACACATTCCTTTCAGCTATAATTCAACTTTTATTGCTCTTATCCCCAAAGGGTCTGCCTCCAAATCCATGGTGGATTTTAGGCCTTTCAGCCTATGTAATTTCATTTTTAAAATCCTAACCAAATAAATAGCTAACCAAATGAAAGAAGTGTTACCCTCCATTATTGACCCCTACTAAGGAAGTTCGGTCCAAGGAAGGTCTATTATCGATGGAGTCATCACTGTTCATGAGGACCTCCACTCAGTAGCTCAATTCAAGAAGCCTACCTTTGCCCTCAAGTTGGACATGAAAAAGGCCTATGATCATATCAATTGGGAGTTTCTGATTGTTATTCTATCAAAATTTGGGTTCAGTCCAGATTGGATCAGGCTCATCAAAGACTACATCTAGAGACCATGGTTCTTCGTCCTCATCAATGGTTCCATGATAGGATTATTTTAGAGCAACAAAGGCCTTATACAAGGATATCCTATTTCTCCTATTATTTTCATTATTGTTGTGAAAGCCCTAAAATAGACCATGAAAGCCACCTATAGTGATGGCCTCATATCAAGGATAAAAGTAATGTCCTTAACCAATCTGGTGGCCCATCAACAATTTATAGATGACACTTTGTTTCTTACCCTCACTTCGATGGAGGAGGCTAAGGCCATCAAACATATTCTAACTCTCTATGATGATGCTACTAGAAAAAAGGTAAATTTCAAAAAAAGTAATATTTATTTTCTCAATAATCCTATTCCCAAGCAGGCCAAGATTACTAGGATACTGGAGTGTTCTATTTCTACCCTTCCTACCTCCTACCTGAGGCTCCCGCTTTTCACAGGTACTCCAGATGGATCCTTGTGGAATAATGTGTTGGAAAGAATCCAAAAGAAACTCATAGGGTGGAAAGAGTGCCTCTTATCCTAGTATGGGAAAGCAAATTTAACCATGGCCTCCCTCCAAAGCATTCCAATTTATTTCTTATCGATGTTCAAGGCACCGACTATGGTGTACCAAAAAATTTAGTAGTATTAGAAAAACTTCCTTTGGTCGGGTACTGAAAACAAGTAGTGTATCCACCTAGTAGCTTGGAAAAATGTTTGCTGACCAAAGGAGTATGGAGGATTGGAACTTAGAAGAATAAATCACCTTAATACAACTTTGTTGGTAAAAAAATATTGCTAATTGATGATCAATGAGGATAATGAGTGGACTACAAACATGAAAAGGAAGTATCTTCAAGGATCATATTTTCTAAGCTTTGTAGCCCCAAGTCGAGGTTCAACTTTTTAGAAAGCCATACTGACAAGTAGAGATATAGTCATTAGAGGCCTAAGGTGGATCTTGGGGAATGGCCAAAACATCAGTTTTTGGGAGGAAAATTGGGCTAGATGCAAAGCCCTCATAAAGGATTCTAACCTAGCTAGGTTAAAGGTCCACACTGATGTATTGTTTAGGAAAAATGTGGCATACTTCTTACTTCAGGTCAATAAAAATCCTAGGTGGAAATCCATAAATATTGATGAGTTGGAGTAGGGTTTTGCTTAGTGGTGAATTTCGCAATTTAGCACAAATTTTTGGATTTCCAAAATTTCAATTTTATGATTTTTGGGACCATAGAGGTCGGCCCGTTCGCCCAAAAATTTCAGGATCTAATTTTTTTAGGGTAAATTCGCCCCATTTTCATAAGGTTTCCCACCCAAATTTTGCCCTAAATTTATTTAAAATAAGAAATATCCCATCCAAATTGCCCCTTGTACCCAATTATATATAGCTAACCCTGACAATGACTCCCATACAATTACAATATTTTTTTTGGATAGCGAACAATACAAAGTAGAGTACTAAAAAAACCAGAGTCCACGACTGGTAGGTGACTGGCAGAAGGCAACTGACAGAAGGCGACTGGCAGAAGGCGACTAACAGAAGGTTACTGACATAAGGTGACTAGTGAAAGGCAACTGGTAGAAGGCACTTGACAAAAGGTGATTGACAGAAGGTGACTGATAGAAGGCAACTTGAAAAGGCAAATGGTAGAAGGCGACTGGTAGAAGGTGACTTGCAGAAGGTGACTTACAGAAGGCGACTGGCAAAAGGCAACTGGTAGAAGATGATTGGTAGAAGGTGACTGGTAGAAGGCGACTGACTGAAGGCGACTGAGAAAAGGTGATTGGTAGAAGGCGACTGCTAGAAGGCAACTGATAGAAGGTGATTTATAGAAGGCAACTGGGAGAAGGCGACTTACTGAAGGCAACTAACTGAAGGTGATTGGCATAAGGTAACTGATAGAAGGTGACTGATAGAAGACAAATGGAAGAAGATGACTGACAAAAGGCAACTAAAAATAGGTGACTGGCAAAAGGCAACTGGAAGAAGGCAACTGGCAGAAGGTGACAGACAAAATGTGACTGGTAGAAGGTGACTCAATTTATCTGTATGCTTCTTTTGCCATTAACTTTTATTTTTCATTTTATTAATGGAAACTCAATAAGGAGGTTTATTCTTCCTGCAAACAATATTCATGGGACAGTCACATATTCTATTGTCTCTAGCAGTAGTTCTCTTTTATACCTGTTATTTTCATATTTAAAAATGTTCTTTGTTCATGTTATTCTTATGTTCATACAGGTAAAAATTTCAACTATAGGTAGTGGAAATAAGGGAGGAGAGTCTTCCAATAAAAGGAGTATCCTCAAATAATTTCCTAATATTTCAAAACCTAGTCTGCCATCAACATCTACACAAATTGAAGGTATGAACACCTTTACTCACCAGTTAATTTTTTTACTTTGTTAATTTTAAATATAATGTCCTCAATTCATAAAGAAGTGTGTTTTTTGGTTGATAGCTTTATTTACTTTTATCTATAGAAAATACTAGTATGCTTTTAAATTCCATAGTGATAATGAATCTACTATTGACACTAGAATTATCTCTATAGAAAACACTGTTAACCCTGGTATTCCTCCACTTCCACATATCCACGATAATCAATAGTCCACACATGAAGATAATCTCAATCAAATCAAAAAACAACATGAAGAGATTCCTGAATCGAACATGCCAAGTGGAAAAGAAACTAATAGTTCTTATGTAGTCCCTACTTCCGAAGAATATTCATCTAAAAAAAATAAATGTGCAAGGTTATCTAGGTGGACAATTAACAAATCATTTTAGCCTGATTGGATATCAAAATTTTCATTTATTGAGCCAATGCTACTAGAGAATAGTAGTAATGATATAACATAATTAAGATGTGTAATTTCCAATTGGAAACATAGAAAGGAGTATAGATTGCAACTTAAGAAAGATACAGTAGAAAAAAATTATGGAAACATTTATATCAAAACAAAAGAAGGTGATCGAGCAACACAAAACTTATAGGTGGAAGGATGCATCAGAGTGCACACATATGAGATATGTGGAAGAATATGATAAAGAAATGAAAAAAAAGCAAACATTGGTTGAGAAAGGTGCAACGATTCAAGCCCAGTTTCAAAAAATGAATAAGTTAACTTTAGCTTCAAAAAGTTTGCAGTTTGCTGTTGTATTTTCTATTCTTAATAAGGGTAGAACTATGTCTGATTTCATAGATTATAAATCTCTATTTCAACTAGCTAATGTACAGAACTTACCCAATGCTCATTGGTTAGATCAAAGTGGTTGGGAAATGGCAAAATGTCTATCGTTGGTTGAGCATAATGACCTCAGAGAGAAAGTAAAAAAGGTAAAATTAATTTCACTTTCAATGTATGAGGTGACTACAGTTGACAATACATCTTGGATTTGCATGCATGTTTACACATTGGAAAATCATTCAAGGCAACCTCATTTACTAGGAATACACAAAATGGTGGAAAATTGTAATGCAGAAAACATTTACAATGTTGTTGTAACTAGTTTAAAAGAAGAAGTAGGAATGAATGAAATTAAAATAGACACTAAGTTAATATGTGTAGGAGTTGATGGTGCTGCTACAATGCAAGGAAATGAGAATGGTTTTTGTGTTAGACTACAAACATCGGTTGCCCCATATTTGATCCCTATTCATTGCATGGCTCATATAATGAATCTTGCATACAAAATTGTGGATACATTTACAAATGTTGCCAGAGTGGAAGAGCTTGTCCATGAAATTCATGAATTTTTTTCACGTATCCAAAAATATTTTTAAAGTTTCAACAGTTTGCACTAGGAGTTACCGAAGGTAAAAAATTGTTGAAAGATGTGGATACTAGGTGGATTTCTATGTATCTACCAGCATTAAGAGTTTTCAAAGAATATAAATCCTTGATAGGGTTTATGTATGCAAATCATAGGGTGGTTGATAAGGCTAAATATTTAATTTTTCAAATGAGTGACTTTGAAACTCTTCTCACATTGTGTGGAATTCTTCCAATGTTGGAAAAAATGAATACTTTGATCAAAATTGCACAATAAAGATCAATTTATATTGTGGATTTCATCAGGGCAAGAATACAAATTTGCATGCATATTGATATGATGTATGCATCTGGACAAAATTTTATGGATTCCTTGTTTGAGATTTGGAGAGCATGAACAAGTGTGAATAGTCCTCAGAGTTTTTTGAAGTTCAATATTAACGATCATCTATGTATTAATATCCACGAAAATGAAATACCTTTATATTGTTATGGTGTGCGATTGGATATAGCTAAAAATGAAGTTGAGAAAATACCCATAACCTACAATAGATTTCATGTGGTTGTGGATGATACAAAACTTAAACTAAACCAAATAGCAGAATCATTGACAAAAGAAATCAGGGACCGTTTTCAAAGAGATGAATTGCTAGAGGCTATGGATGTGGTAAATCCAATGTTTTGGGATCCTTGTAATGAATACCAGATTATAAATTCTTTGTTCCTAAAATACATGGGCAGACTTGTTGACCATTTTAGTCAAAGTTTTGTAGTCAATGGCATTGAAATCAATGGCATTCTGAACAAAGATCTTTTGACAAAACAATCCAACTGTTTTGGAACAACAATATCTACTCAAGTTTCATAGCTCTCTAACCATCATGAAACAAGTTCTATTTCACGTTTGTGGAGAATATTACAACCAAGTATTGTCTTAAAACATACTATGAGTGAATATTTTCATTTATATGAATTATGTCAAATGATGATTTTGGGATCCGTGGAAGATGAAAGGGTGTTTAGTGCACTTTCATATATAAAATCTAAAGTTTGAAATAGGTTGGACAAAAATTTGGAGAATTGCTTGAGAGTATATGTGTCGGCCTATGAGGTGGAGGAGTTTCCTTATGAAATAGCATTGTCACATTGGAGTTATTTGATAGAGAGAATAAGTGTAACAAATATTGATAATGATGGTAACACTGGTCAGATTGTGATGACAAAAATTTTGGGGATGAGTGCAGAACATTTTGTACAATTTGAAAAAAATTTGTTCTAGCTTCTAGCATTATGATGCAAGGATGCATTCATTTTATTTTATTTCACATATTATCATTTGATTTGATTTCACATATCAGAATGAGATGAAGCTATCATTTGATTTGATTTCACATATCATAATGAAAGGATGTTTTCATTTGATTTAATTTGAGTTCACATGTTATTATTTGATTTGATTTCACATATCTGAATGAAAGGATGCTATCATTTGATTTGATTTCATATATCAGAATGAAAGTATGCTATCATTTGTTTTGATTTCACATATCAGAATGAAAGGATGTTATCATTTGTTTTGATTTGAGTTCACATGTTATTATTTGATTTGATTTCACATATTATCATTTGATTTGATTTCACATATCTGAATGAAAGGATGTTTTCATTTTATATAATTTGAGTTCACATGTTATTATTTGATTTTATTTCACATATCTGAATGAAATGATGTTATCATTTGATTTGATTTCATTTGATTTGATTTCACATGTTACATTATTTTTATTGTAATATTTGTTATTCATGAAAGTAATTGCCTATGTTGTATTTTTTGACATTTCAAATTAATTCATATAACATAAAAGAAAATCTTACTACATTCACATAATTCAATATTACTTAATATATCAACACAAACAATCAAAACATAACAACATTCAAAACAAAGTTTTAAAAAGATAACACATATCAAACATTATTTCTTCCACTTCAAATTAAAAATTTTACATCATCATAAATAATAAAAACATACTCTCTTTCATTGAATTCAATATTTAAATAAGATACCATTCATTCGTTATTTACAATACATATCAAACATTATTTCTTCCACTTAAAATTTCCAATAGATAACATATTTTTTGGAAATAGTCATTCATTGTTTCAATTCTCAAAAAAGATACCATTAACTTACAATTTACAATATATATCAAACATTATTTTTTTCAGTTCAAATTACTTAATACATGAACACATATAATCCTAACATAACAACATTCAAAACAAAATTTCCAATAGATAACACATTTTTCGAAAATAGTCTCATTCATTGTTTAAATTCTCAAAAATGATACCATTCATTTACAATTTACAAAACATATCAAACCATATTTCTTCCACTTAAAATTACTTAATGCATCAACACTTAATCATAACATAGCAACATTCAAAACAAAATTGCAAATAGATAACATATTTTTCAGAAATAGTCTCATTCATTGTTTAAATTCTAAAAAATGATACCATTCATTTACAATTTACAAAACATATCAAACATTATTTCTTCCACTTCAAATTACTTAATACATCAACACATATAATCTTAACATAACAACATTGAAAACAAAATTTTCAATAGATAAAACATTTTTTGACAATAGTCTCATTCATTGATTTTTGACAATAGTCTCATTCATTGATTTCAATTCTCAAAAAGGATATCAAACATTATTTATTCCATTTCAAATTAAAACATAACAATAATTAAAAACAAAACTTCAAAATGATAATATGAATTTTTTTATAAATTACCTCTAACATTGATTTTAATTTTCAAAAAAATACAAATCTTAAATATTTATAAAAATATAAAGATATAAAGAGTTTTTGTTTCACTTGAAACCCAACACAACAAATATCTATTGTTTTTCAAATTTTCCTGAAGGTCCACCCACATCTACCTCAATATCCTTTTCTTCAAATGCCCCAGCCCTAACCAAACTTTCTATTGTAGTGTTGATCCCTGATAACAAAGCACTCTCTTCCTTCACTGGATCTTCTTTTAAAGGTGCATTTATATCCTTCTCCTTTTATTTCAGTTTAGCCTCGATATCCAGGCCCCCATATTTGATAACCTTCTTTAGGTAATTATTTTCTCTAATCGTCTGTTGTAACCTCTTCTTCAATTCAATAGCATTATTAATGCTAATTTTGGCAGTCTTGATCAAAAATTTCATGGCACTGACTTGTTGCTTTAGGTTCTAGAAATTAGACTACAAAACAAAAATAAAAAAGGTTAATATTTATAAACAAAACATATTTAACAAAAAAAATATTTTTTAGTTAGATGTAGAACTTACATCAGTTGTAAGTTGTGCTATTTCTGTAATTGCTACTTTGTTCTGATAAAGTACCCATTCATTGAAATATGCTTGTGCTTCTACATTGAGGTTTTCCAAATGATTCATAACAATGACAAGAACTTCATCTCTGTATGTAGACTCGACCTCCATAGTGCCAGATTCAGCTTTATGTAGCAAGGCATCGAGATTTTGGGGCTCATTCTCCATCTTGAGAAACAACTCTTTCTTTTTGAAAAATTCTTATATCGGCCATTGATGGCTTTAATCAAAATATTGGCCCGATATTCCCATTCCTTCAATTTATCAATATCCTAAAGAAGAGTATTATGAACTACAACTTTACATGCATCGGCTAATAACACATTTTAAGAAACATTTAGGATATCATATTATGTAACAGTACGAGCGACGACTTACTGTGCGACAGAGGGGGAAACTTCGGTAGCATATACATTGACATCATCTTCTTCTCCATCAATGCCCTCTTCATCCTCAAGAATATCACTTGTCTTTAAAGGGAAATTTTTAGGATTCATACCCTGATAAAGAAAGTCACAATCAAGAGTTCCCGAGGGCATTTGAGATGCACTCTCAACATTTGAAAAATTCTCCAAGATTAATATCGGTACAACAGAAATATTAGATGATGACACATTTTGTATCTTTGTAGCACTTCTTGCATTGTGAGGTGGCGGTGTGAGGAACGTTTTACCATGCATGCATGATTAGTTCCTCGTAGATGGAACCTGAAGTGGATGGACCTGAAATTGCTTTGGGTGGACCTGAACCTGCTGTGGTTGTGGCTGTGGTTATTGCTGTGACTGTGGTTGTGGTTGTGGCTATGGTCATGGAGGGTCAGATGGTGGATCCATCATTTTTTTTAGCCTTTTGAACCTACGAGGTCCCTCTATTAAATTTCACACAAGAACATAAAATAAATCACTTGTAAATAACAATAGCATTATAAAATATTTATTCAAAATATGCATACCTGACTCAGACTCTGCAACCATTGATGTTTCAACCATTTGCCCTTTGTCTGAAAAAATACATAAAAAAAATTAAAAAACATAATTTTAAGTCAAAAAAATAAATCATGTAAAAAGCATTTTTGAACAATGCAGAGTAAGGTTACCTTGTGGGTTGGAGGTAACCTCTTCTACATCGACTGTAACTATTTCTCCAGTAAAATGTGTCATAGGTGTATGCTAAATCCAACCATCATCAGAAATCACACATTTTTTGGGAGTCATTGGTGATGACTGCGATTGCATGTCATAATCAGCAGATACTTCCAGAATCCTAAATGTGGCATCCCTCTTACTTGAAGACTGAGATGCTCTTTTCTATTTTCAAAATAAAATTAGAGAATAAAAAGATAAAATAAAAAAAAAAATAAAGATATTTCAACAAATATTTTTACATGTATCTCACCATCAGACATGCCAATAGACAACAAACTAGGGTGCAATGCAGTGGGAGGACTGCTCTTTTGAAGGTTGAAATAAGCTTCCTAAAATAAACAAAGAATAAAATTGTTGGTAGTCACTGTGTAAGCAGATGCTTGAAATTTTTGGGCACTCAAAATGTCATGCTTCAGGCGGTTGGAAATGTGCGTGCACCAGTCAAATTTACCACCATCAATACAACAAAGTAATAAATAAAGTTCCCAAAAAGGCATTTCTGTAGGTCGCCCCTACAGAATAAGCCTTGCCTTAAAAAATTCAATGCAAACATATAGAAATTTATCTCCAACATTCGAAATGTTTAAGCCCCTTTTGGACTTAGAAGAATTGACTGAAAAAAGAGAACATTATTATAAAACAAAAAATAAAACAAGGAGAACATTTTTAGAGAAGTGAAACTATAGTAGAACAATATTTAATGTTAAATAAAAAATAAATTTTCAAATTATACCTTTCATATTGTCAGGATGAACATTGTAAAGGTTTCCTAGGGTGGATTTATCATTGTCAGTTAAGGCATACTAGTTGTTCACCAGTACACCATCCAAAAATGGCATCCTTGTTAGTCGCTGCACATCGGAGGGTTTAACCGAATTTTTTTTTTGTTGTTATCCACATGGATCGAAATAGTGCACATGTCATGGTTGTAACAAGAAATGATTTGTTGCATCAACTAAACATTAATTTTCAACTGAGGCATCTTCAACACACCAACAAGTCCAGTAGTGTAAATCCACTAGGAATATCTATCAGGAGTGTTGAAAATGCTCTTGAGATTGGGGTAGAAGGTGTACTTGAAATGAAATTTAGATGGAAGAGGGGAGGAACAACTAGCCATCTCTAAAAAGTAGGAAAAAGTTGGAAAAACCTTATAAAAACGATGCCAAAATGCTCTAAAAATGCTGCCAAAATGCACTAAAGTTGCTCATGTCTTCTAGGTAGAAATAGAAAGTGGCAAATCTATTGAGGTAGCAATTCATTACTTCAACTAGGAAAGATGCTCATGTCTTCTAGGTAGAAATAGAAAGTGGCAATTTTTCTGTCAAGTTGGCCTACAAGCTTCTACTGACACCTGAGGACCCTCCATTTCAAGCTTAGCTGGTGTGGACTAAAATGTTGATTCCTAAGATATCCTTTTTTCTTGGCTTGTCATCCAAGGCAAGATCCTCACCATAGAAAATATGATCAAGAGAGGTATCATGGTTCCTAACTGATATTTTCTTTTCAGGGCAGATTCAGAGTTTGTGCATCATTTATTTCTTGAATGCCTAGTGACCATGTCCATCCTAGATAACCTTTTTAAAAATTTCAATATCCTAGGCCAAACCTACCTCAATCTATGGTTTTCTTATTCAATGGCCCAATCCACTTGCTACCACCTAACTAAGGTTCATGTGGAAAATCTACCTTCATCATTTTCGTTGGCAAGTGTGGTTGGAAAGGAACCATATAGCCTTTATCAAAACTAGGATATCCTCTACTTCCATCATCAAAAATTTTTGGCTTTTGCTCGTGAGAATGCCATTCTTTATACCCTATCTTATCAACAAATTTCATCCTTAAATAATTTTATAAGTTAATCCTTGAACATTCCTTTAGAGGATAAGTCTATTCTAGTTCCTCCTAACCTCAAATTAGGATCTAGGTGGATCCCCCCCATTGAACTATTTTAAGTTAAAATTTGATGGAGCTACCAAAGGAAACCCTGGTAGGGCTAGGGTAGGGGGAGTGTTGAGAGATCACCAAGATCACCTAGTTTTTTCTTTTGCAAAAAATCTAGGCATTCAAATAAACAATAAAGTGAAAGCTAAAGTAATTTGGAGAGGATTGGTCTTTGTCAAAGATGTCCATGGTAGACTGATAGTTGAAGGTGATTCGCTTAATATCATAAACCTCCTTAGAAAAACAAAAACCTCCCATGGAGGATTGAGGCCTGCATCAAGGAATATAGGATCTTGATAGGCAAAAGAGGTGATATACTGATCTAACACTCCTTTAGAGAGTCCAATAAGGTGGTGGACAAGAAATGAAGGAGTTAATGTTGATAGACTCATCACATGGACCCATGGATTACCGCATGATGTGTAATATCTAATTCAAAATTATATCAAATAATGTGGATAACTGAAGCTTGTCTTGATTGTGTGTTTCCAATGTTGATCTATGTTGTTCCTCATTATCTAGCCTCGAGAAGGAACTTTCTTTTTTGTCTCTTTAGGCTTATCAAAGTTTCAAGGAGGTATTGCCTTGATAAGTATGGTATCAGGTGTGGTTTCAATGGGCATATTGACAGAGCAATCCACACTGGCGTAAGGATTGCCAATCAAGGTTGGGCTTGGTCCTGATGCATATGATTAATGGTCCCATATCATGCACGAAGCATTTTCACCTATTCCAATTACATTAGCTTTTCTACCATACCTACATTTTCAAACCATTGCATGATTCCAAAGCATGGGCATCCTAATAGTCACATTATCTCCAATTTTGGCACAAGATTTTTGTGTTACAAGGGATCCACATGGATATTCATCCAAGTGTTATCAAAATTGGTGCTCATCCCTATGCATGGAACCATTCCCCATGATATTCTCCACACTAGCCAAGGTCACATCCAAAAGCTTCCCTCTTCTAAACATCATTTTTGGTATCCACTGAAGGTAAACACAACTGTGTCTGAGAGCAAGAGTATTTGTTTCCTTATGGTGAGTAGCATCTACATTTGAGGGGTGTGCACCATGATGTACATCAAGCCGAGCAGTGTCAAAATGGAATCCCTAATGGAAGCCATCCTCAATGAGAGGGGTTTCTCTCCTTTTTTCAACCTGTTCATTAGGGTCGAGAGAGAGATCACCTTGGTAGTAATGGACTCATGGGATGGAGGTAAGGTGAATGTTCGGGGATGGGAGTTCATCATCAAAATTCATCTACTAGCAACTATTATAGGATAGGTGGCCAAGGGTAGATCAATTCATAGGGAGAATCATAATTAGGATGTCAAGCTCAAATAATTTAAGGATAAATTTAATATTTTCAAAGAAACCAAAATTGGCCTACTCCATACCGACCTCCCCACCCCTTGGAATGCTATCATAAAAAATGTAATGGAATTCATTACTAATGAGGACCCTAGGAAAGTCCTCATAAGCTTCCATTATACCTTTGTTAACTTCTTTTGTTATATAAACCTGATCAATATTCCCCACTTCCTATTTAAATCTATAAATTACACCATTAATTCCTATAGAGAGAAGAAAGGGGTTGACCTTCCATCCACCAGGGTTTGTTTAAGGTTATTTATACCCACATCCTTTCCAATTCTTCCTAGAGCAACCTTCCCATTAATCCTCAATTAGAGATTTCCAAAGACAAAGATAGACCTGGCCTCCCTAAGCCTTATGGGTTGTCACTGACCAAGAAGATGGGGATGAACCTTCCAATCAAAGGAGGGCTTGCTAGAAAGAGGTTGAAGTTCGAGGACTTCGAAGGCCCCATCAGATCCTTGCTACACCTAAGGAATAATATGATCTAAGATAACTTGAAAGTTCTTGAGATGGATTTTGAGGATGAGGATCCTGACCCCACTAACTCCATCCTGAAGTGCTACATTATTACGACATCCTCAAACATCATCCAGTAAATGAAGGGGCTTTATGATGCACTAAACATCTTATTTTTCAATGAATATTTCTAGGACCAAGGTGAGTCCAATACGATGGAGGCCATATCTAAGGTTAAGGTGAAGTAAGAACTGAAGGATGACATGAAGAATGATATCAAAGAAGAAAATAGTGACTACAATGAGGCCTAAACTATGGCATCCTATTTCATCCTGATGGTTGCCTTGTGTGGAGCCATTTTTGTGTTGAGGATCATCTTTTTGTTGCCTTAGTGGTTGTTATGTAGGGTTTCTCTACTTCCTATTTTGTGTATGGGGGGTTTAAGGTATAGTAGTGTTATGGCAAGACTAAGGGTCCTTACTTCTGATATGGCGTACTGGTTCAACAATCCTAAGTTGATTTTTATAATAAGGTTTTGGGTCAACCTGTGAAAAATCGTATCTAATGAAATCATTAAATTAAAAAAAAAAACTTAGAATTGCTTGTAAATAGGTTATGTCGATTCCATGAATCAAAAATATTGTCCACCATGGTATGGTACTAGTCCCCTTAATGTCTCAATCCTTCATGAAATATCTAAGATTGTTGTAAAAGCAATATCATTTATGATGGTAATAAGAAAATAGCTTATGAGCACTATCAAGATGTAGCTTCTTTGGCTACTGTTTATAACATTGTCTTTAAAGATGTAATGATTAGGTTACTCATACTCTCTTTCAAAGGAAAAGTGTTGTTGTGGTATAGATATTTGGAAGATAAAAGTATTAATACTTGGGCCAAACTAGAAAAAGCTCTTATTGATGTGTTCGATGATCTTGGAGACCCATTCCTATTGCTTACTTACTTTTCATTAATCCGAAGAGCCCCCCATGGGAGTATTTTTGACTTTAATGTTCATTTTAAAATAACTTGGAGGATAATTCCTCAAGATTTTTAGCCCTCTCTTACCCAAGCTTATCTCTATTTTATTCATGCCTTTCATCTTGACTTAATTATTCTCGTTCAATAGTATAAAGAATTTTTTTTCCATAATGTTTTCAAGAAGAAGCCAATTTAGTTGAGAATATGTTAATTATAGTGGGTAAAATCCATCCTAGAAATATCATATATCCATTTTATCTTCCCCAAGAACATCTTACAAATCATATCACAAAGAGTCTAAGGCATATACATCTCAATATCTCGAGGTTGTTGGTATTTCTACCATATAGGAGAACTAACTATGAACATAACAAGAATGGAGAAAAATGATTCAAAATTTATTTTAAGATATTAGAAGAATGGAAGATTGACTCTCTTAGCCTAGAACAGATGACTCTGATGACTTTGGGCTCATATCATAATAGCCATACTAATTTTTAGCACTCTACTAACATAAAATGTATCACAAAAAAGAGATAGAGTAATATCTTGATGATAATAGGAAGGAGGCAATTGATATTCTAGCTACATGCAAGCCTTCATCACATAATGATATTGATGCTAAATAAATAGACCTACATCTTATGTGCCTATGTAAATCACCATTAATAAAAACTATGGTGGATTTCACTACAGTACCTAAGCAACCTTTATAGGAAGAAACAACTCTTTTTGACAATCAACAAGAAGTGGTACATACTTTTGATCACACTCTATTTACAACTACACAAAGTGAAGGGAAAGAAGCCCAATCAGATGTTCAAGTATCAATTATAGAGGTAAAATCACTTGTTTAGAAAAGAATTGAGTTATATAAGAAGCTATATTTTCCAACCATGACTCATAAATAGAGGATAGAAGCAATGGAATAGTTTAAGGTTTATTCAAAGACTCTATATCAATACAATAAGACCTGAGGAAATATCTATTGGTGTTTAAAGAAGTAGACTTGGTTGAGTTGTCTCTTGAAAAACTAGAGAAAATAGTAGCATAATGACAAGGACATACTTAGGCATGTAAGGAAGCCAATCCATTCCATTTTATCTCTTTTTATTTAGAAAAGTGCATACTATATAGTTGTATAGTAGACTCAAAATCTGAAATTATAGTTATGCCACTAGAAATATGTAAAATCTTGATACTAAATATCAGTCCAATTAAAAATAAGTGGTTTCAATTCAAAGGAAGATATATAAAATTTGTTGGTCTCTTAAAATATGTATTAATGGTAATACATGGATGATCAGATCTTATGGTGGTACAAGATATGGTGATTATTGATGTGCCTCTCTTGTTTGGCATGTGTTTATCTAGAGGTTTTTGGGATAAATAAAAAGATACTTCAACTGGGACCTAAGTCACATGATTAAAGATGTATTTCCCTTTATCTAAATATTAAAGGAGCATATCAAATGTATTTTTTGTAACAAATATCAAATGTATTTTTTGTAACAAATATTAGAAAAATCATCCAAGAGATCTGCAATGTACTCTGCCTCTACTGTGGATAAGGATATTGATCCCTATTTCTTGCTTAGCTAGGATACTAAACAATATCCAAGAAAGAATGCTCCTCCACTTGTACTTTTTTTGTCATCAATACTACCTACCCAATATGCATCTATATATGCTATGAGAGTGAAATTATCACTTTTGGGATACCAAAGTCTAAAATCCATAGTCCCTTTTAAATACCTGAGAATTATCTTTACTGCCAAAACATGTGTTTCCTTTGGAGGTACTTGATATCTTGCCACCAATTCCACTGCCTACATTATATATGGTCTTATAGATGTATCATATAGTAAGCTACCAATCACATATCTATACAATGTCTGATTTGACTAAGGAGATTCATCATCTTTAATCAACTTGCATTCTATAATCATGGGGGTAATTACTGGTTTGCAGTCTTCTAATTTGAATTTCTTCAACATTTATTTTATATAGTTGGTTTATAAGAGAAATACACCCTTCTCTAATTGTGAAATTTTTAGTCCAAGAAAGAAGGACAACTCACCAAGCATTGAAATTTCAAAATTCATTTTGCATACTCTTTGAAAATTTCTAACACATATTATCATTATTACCTCTAAAAATGACATCATCCACATAAACAACCACAATTAGTAAGTTATTTCCTTAATTTTTGATGTATAAATTGCTATCAACTATTCTGTTCCTAAAACCTTGTTCCTGAAGATACTTATCCAACCTTGAATACCAAGCTCTAGGATCTTGTTTAAGTTCATAAAGAGCCTTCTTTAATCTACATACATAATCTAGCTTATCGCTTAGGTTGAACCCCTTAGGTTGTTCAATGTAGACCTCTTCTTCCAAGACACCATTGATAAAAGTTGATTTAACATCCATTTGATATACTTTGAAGTTTTTGAAACTTGAGAAAGCTAAAAACATCCTTATGGCCTCAAGTCATGCAATAGGAGAAAATGTTTCATCAAAATCAATCCCTTCAACCTGTGCATAACCTTTACATACCAATATTGCTTTATTTTTGACTACCTAACCATATTCATTTAATTTGTTTCTAAAAACCCATTTAGTGCCAATTACATTCTTATATTTTGGTCATGGGTTAAGTTTCCAATTATCACATTTTTCTATTTGATCCAATTCCTCATCCATTGCCTTGACCCAAAACTTATATTCTCTTTCCTCATTTAAATCCTTGGGCTTAATTTTATATAACAAGGAAATATTTTCATGCTCACTTATTCCTATTATCTTCCTCCTTGTCTATCTTTCATTTGTATTTCCAATAATTAGATCTCTTGGATGATTTTTTTGTACATAACTGTATGGAGTCTTAGGTAGTGTTCTTTGTGTTTCTTGTTCTTCTAATTATTCACCTTATTCTTCTTCACAACTTTCTTCTTCTTGATACACAATTTCTTGAGCTAGATATTTTGACCATGTCTATTCATCAACTGTCACATTTATACTTTCCATAATTGTATGTGTCCTCTTATTATAACACCTATAGGATTTGCTCTTAGTGGAATAGCCAAGGAAAATACCCACATCACATATTGAATCAAACTTAACAAAATTTTGGATACCCCTGCCTCCTTGGGTCTTACCCGAAAGTGGCATCCCTTTTGGTATGGTTTCCACACACAAAAAAAAAAAACTTAACCAAATTTTTCTCTTCCCATATTATGTTGCATTTGCTTCTAAATTGTTTGAAATATTTTATAGTAGCTGGTCTCCCTTTCTAGAGATCATATGGGATTTTTTAATGATTTACTCTTACTTAAGCTTTATTGATGATATATATTGTTGTATGAACTACATCTCTCCAAAAACCATATGAAATATTAGACTCATTCAACATGGATCTGGCCATATTTTCAATAGTCCTATTTTTTCTTTCAACTACTCCATTTTGTTGGAGTTATTGTTGTTGAATATTCTCTTTTGATCCCATGTTGTTCACAAAATATATGAATTCACCTGAATTAAATTCTCCTCCTCTATCCGATATTAAAAACTTAATCCTTCTAATTATTTAAATACCTTGAACTTCTCAAAGGCTTCTAAATTTTCTTTTAAGAAAGCTATCCAAGTCATTATGGAGAAGTCATCTATAAATAACATGAAGTAACTTTCACCTAGTAGACTCTTTGTCCTTGTAGGACCACAAAGGTCAGTGTGAACTAGTTTCAATGGTTCAGATGACATAAATTATTTTGACTTGAAACTTGTTCTTGTTTGCTTTCCATGCTGATATTGTGCACAAATTGTGTTTTGTAGCATTTTTATCTTGGGTAAATTTTTGACTGCCTTTTTATGAAAAGTTATTGTGTGCCCTTGATCACAAATTTGGCTTACACTTAGTAAATTGTGCCTCAATACCTTGACATTCAATAAATTTTCTATCTTTGCTTTTCCATTATCTAAACTAAAGGTTCCTTTCCCAAAAAATTTTACTGAACCATTGTCACCAAAATGATACTCCATTGATTTCTTTACGCATAAGAAATTACTCTTGTCTCCTGTCATATGACTTGAACAACCACTATCAAGAAACCACTATTTTCTCTTATATTGCACATGAAGAACTTTTTGTACTAATATTGACTTCACTTTTTCTTTCTCTTTTCTCTCTCTCCTAATTGTTGAGGTTGTATTTTTTTGATCCTTTTGATCCTCTTTCTTTTTTCTTAATTCAGAAAATACCATTTTACACCATTTGTCCTTGTGCCCAAAGTTATTGCATTTGTAACATATGATATTTTAATTCATGAGAGGTGTAAAAGAATTGAAATTTCTATCAACATTATCTCTCACATAAATAGTGCAATATACAACTCTATGACCATATTTGTTACATGAAAAATAATAGACATGGAAGAAATTTTGTAACCTATTAGAGTGCCTTGAGTAATATAGTCACATGCTTCTTCCTTTGCTTTTCCTATAATTGGATTTTATCCATGGATCTTCTTTGCCTTCTTCCTTCTTGATGATTTTGCCTTTTAATACATTAGCATAAGTCATGTGATCTTATTCTTTTGATATCTTTGTTCCTTGGGAGCTTGAATCCTCTTTCTGTTTTCCTAATTTTTTATCTTACTATAACTTATCCTTTAGTCTTTTCAACTTTATTTCTTAGAGAGACAATTTCATATTCCAATATTTCACATTCTAACTCGTTTTCCTTAATTATTCTACCATATCATGTTCAATTTTCCTTCCCTCTTCAAATTTTACCTTGATCTCTATGAGTTTTTGTAGAAGTTCCATATTTTATTCCTCATCCCCTTGGATTTGATCCTTCAAACTTGAATTCCTCATTCTAACATTTTCAAATTTTCTAAGAGTAGTAATAAATTCTTCTTTTATGTCGATCATGGCCTCTTCTCCATTTTCTTAGGTCATGTATATTATTGTGGGGTCTTCCTTCAAGTTGTTAGGCTTTTCATGAAGGAACCCGCTTTGATACCAATTGAAGAACATAAACTTATAATGAGAGGGGGGTGAACAGTATAAGATACAATTTTTTTACTTCTCAATATAAATGATAAAAAAATAATATCAAAGTAGTAAACAATGCACACATCATAACACACATGAGAGACATGATTTAATGTGGTTCACCTAATGTGGGCTACTCCATGAAGAAAATATTTCTTATAATTTTTTCTCAATGAATCTTTGGGAATCAAATCCCTATTACAATATTTATGGACCTTTGTACAAAGGAGACACCAATCTCTTTATATTATGGTTTTTGGATCTCTCTCTATAGGATACCTCTATCCCTACTACTCTGGTTTGTCGTTCTCTCTCCACAGGAGAACTCTATCCCATTTACTCTAGTTTGTGGATATCTCTCCACAAGAGAACTCTATCCCCTCTGTTATACTCACAAATATGATCTAATATTATCACAATACTAATTCAATCTGCTCACAAGTCTACCTCTAATATGCTCACAGTTCTACCTCTAACTTGCTCACAAGTGTACCTCTAACCTCCTGAAAAGTCTACCTCTAACCTACTCATGAGTCTACTTGAAACCTGCTCAAAAATATTTCTCTAACATGCTTACAAGTCTACCTCAAATCTACAAAAAAATATACCTCTAACATGCTCATAATTCCTACTCAATTCTTTCTTAAGTACACACTCATAAATTCTTGTAACATGTGCTCAAAATATTTCATAAATATGCAAAAAATTGTCTTCAACACTAGAACAATTAGTTCACTATCTCTAGCAAAAATATCTCAAACTTCTTTAAAAAATAGAAGCACAATTTATTCTCAAACCCTATCCCAAATGTATCCAAAATATTCAATAATGAATAAAAAACCTGACTCAAATATTTCCAACAATGCTTATCAAAAAATCCTTTTCACTTCACCTTATGTTCCAAAATATTCACTTCAACAAACACTTTAAACAAGGAATGATATTCCCATACCTCTCAACTTGCTCTTATGGAGATATGTCTTCAAGAATTTGTCTCTCACACAATATCTTTTGCAACTATAAAAGGGTTAGAACAACACCTCTTTATGTATTATAAACCTTTCTCAAAATGTGGGCACAATTTGTTCCAAACCAATGCTCTATATCTCTTTTGTTTTCTCAAAATAAAACATTAAATCATGAACCAAGTCCTTCAAATATAATCAAATATTATAAACAATAAAGGTACATTCTACACCTTTTATCTCCCACTTAAAATATCAACAAACACTCCCAAAATGATTTACCAATAATTTCCTTATTACTCCACAAAATAACACTTCATAAAAGTACACTCTCCATTATATTTTTATTCTAAAAAGTGGCAAGAAATAAAAAATATGTCCCTTATAACTACCTAAGTCCAATGGCACTCAAAAAATAAAGAACACCTTAAGTGCCTAAAAACTCAACCTTAGGCATTAATAAAAATTATATCTTTGCTTACCAAAACTACTATGGGTGATATTCGACAATAGCACCTCCTGCCTACCAGCACGCTCATGCTACTTGGGATTTCACTAGGTCAACTGCCCACATGAAAATACTAGTGCATGATTCACACTTTGACATCCACCCACATTTACTTACCAACAAAAATCTTTTCAAAACTATCACTGCCCAAAATTGAACTCATGACCTGTTGTTTGTCCTACACCTTAACACTGCCCAATATTCCACTAGGCCAACCTCCTAGATGGAGATAAAATCTATGATATTATTTTTATCCATGTCCAAAGCCCTTATTCCTTTTTAAAAAAATGGCTTCTTATTCTCACGTCATGCATGTAGGAAAATAATAACTCGCGCATCGAACATACAACCTTAGGGCTTGAATAATCATCCATATTAATATGGATTTACTACCATGCTTTGGACGTCGACGTTGTTTAAGAATTTAAAATTCTTTTCAAAGTTGGCACCAAAACCCACCTTGGGTTTAAAATAATTTATAATATAAAATATTATAATTATTTTATAATTGAACCTTAGGCTTTAACCTTATAACTTTAATATTATAATATTATTTCCTTTTTGAGCCTTAGACACTTGCTTCCTTCAGGGTTATTAAACCAGGGCCTTCAACCTTTTAACCAATCACTTGGAGCTTTGTCCCAAACCTCTTGGACTTAAACTATAAAAAAATTAACCCTCTTTTCATTAATTTTCTTGCACTAAGAATGATTTTTGTCTTGCATTTTAACCAACTTATAGAACTTTTCTTTTTGTCATGTCGAGATATCAATTGCAACCAATGTCATCAATCTATGACCTCACAAATTTGACATCAATGACAAAAATATACTCAAAATTTCTAACACTTATTTCCCATCATTAGTTATCTTCTAGTTCCTTTTGGCTCCTTCTCTTCTTCATAAGTGCATGGTTTAGAAGAAAGTCTATATGGGTTCTTTATTATCATGAGCAAAACTTATCTGAGAGGCACCAAACATGTGGGTCAAAATTCTAACCACATCTAAAAATCCAATGGAAAATGTCTAATTGGATAACCAAGATTCACTAAGTGTTACAAATTCCTAAAATACAACACGAGACTCGAGAACACTCACAACTAGGACTATGTCAGGAAAGGTATCAACACAAAGCTTCATTTCCATAGGAAGGTGCAAAGGCTTATGGCATAAAATTGTGATCTCCTAGGATTGGGATATTTATCATGTTTTGAAGAAAATGCTGAGAAATATAAGTTCACAAGACCAAAAAATCCTCAAAGATTGATGGTTTTTGAAGCATTCAATCTAATCAAGAAACACAATTACAAATTCTATAAACCAATGAGATAAAAGAAAAATAATGAAACACATGAACTACATGAGACCAAATGCATATATCTTTTTATTACTTGTATGAACTTGTACATAAAGATATGCAACTAAGAGTCCATAATATAGACTTCATAAATGGCCTTTGGTATACCTTAAATGAATTTTGGTTTACATATCAAATAATGTAATATATTCCAACACCCCCTATATTACGTTATTTGGGATGAACTTCTCTTGATATGCATAGATGATTTTTGAAAGTTTGAAACTTGTTCTAAACTAGAGATTTTGTAAATATATCTACTAGTTGTTCTTCTGTAGGATTATACTTCAAAATGATATGATAATTATGAAAATTATCTTTAATGAAATTATATTGTGCTTAACTATACTTTGTTAATTAATGTACAATTGTATTTTTTATTAGATTGAGTATTCCTTGATTATCACAATGTATTAGAGTTGGAGTTTGTTTGATTCCCATGTCAAATAATATATATTGTAGCCACAAATCTTTACAAGTTGTATCTTTTATTGCATGGTATTATGCTTCAATAGATGACTATGCTATTGTATGTTGTTTCTTACTATACCAAGATATTTGTCTTGATCCAAGATAAAAAATGTACCTTGAAGTAGATTTTTTGTCATCAACAGAACCAACATAATCCGAATCTGAATAACCTTGTAGACAAAAATATTTAAAATTCTTCATATAAGTTAGTCCATAATCTGTAGTATTCTTGATATATTGTAGTATTCTTTTTGTAGCTTACTTGTGAATTTATCTTGGCTCTTGCATAAATATTGAAAGATAATTTATAGTAAAAACTAGATTAGATTGATTATTTATCAAATATAGAAGATTTTAAATTAATTGGCAGTACCTTGTAGCTGAAACTAAAGTGTTCCATAATTTTTGAATAGTTGAAGCTCTTGTTCCATAGGTGTATCTTTAGGCTTACATTCATTCATTTTATATTTCTCAAGTAGAGCTTTTTCATACTTTAACTATGTAATTGTAATATTGTCTTTATTTTGATGAATATCTAGACTAAATAATTCATAAATCCTAAATCTATCATTTCAAATGCCTTCTCAAGATATTTTTTTATCTCATTTATTAGTTTTCCAAAATTTACAATGATCACTATATCATCAACATACACTATAAGAATTAATATATCATTTTTAATTTTATTTGTATATAGACTTGGATAAGATGTACTTCGTTTGAAACTATTTTGTAACAAATGATTATTAATTTTTATATTCCATGTTGATGAATAACTCTTCTAAAATTAGTACAACACAGATAAGAATGAGATATCAAAGTAATTATTTACCACTTTAGGAGGGTTAAGTCCTTTTCCACTTAGATAGGGCTAAGTCTCTTGCATACACAAACAAGAATTAAATTATGATAGATGATGAAATATAAATCAACCTACTTCTATTAATATTATTAAATAAATGAATAGACGATAATTGAAAATATAGTCGACTTGGCTATATTGGTGTTGTAACATGGCTCCCCTCCTTGGAAAGCTTTGTCCTCAAAGCTAGAAATGACTCAAAAATACTTTTTGTTTCCCATGTAGCATCTTCTACTAGTAGGTCCTACCATTTGATTAGAAATTATTTAATGTGGTGAGATCAAATATGAGGTGATCTGCTTTGTAATATTGCTTATGGCTAAAGGTTTATACATCCTTATTCATCAAGTACTAGAAGCTCTGACTAGGAGTGTACATTTTTTCCAATCACCTTTTTAAGATAGGAAACATGCAAATTGGATGTATATGGGATGAGGGAGGAAGCTCCAATTGATATGCTACTTCACCTATGCGATAAACTATCTTATAAGGACCATAAAATCTTGGAGCCAAATTTTTACTAGTTTTTATCTTCAATGAAAACTTTTTGGAAGGTTGCAAACGTAAGAAAACCATATCTCCTATATCGAATTGTTTCTATAAACAGTGTGAGTCTTGTTGCTACTTCATATAATTTTATGCCTGGATCAAATTGTCAATAATAATGTTGATCACTGTCTGTCGATGTTGGAACCAATCATCTACTTGAACTAATTTGGAAGATACTGGAACATAATCTATATATTCTAGTGGTTTCAACCCATACAATGCTTCAAATGGGGACATCTCGAGGGAAGAATGGTAAGAAGTGTTATACCACCATTCTACTAATCAAATCCATTGACTCCATTGATACTACTTATCTTGAGCAAAGCAACACAGATAGGTACCAAAATATTTGTTAATAATTTTAGTTTGAACATCAATTTGAGGATGGTAAGATATATTTAATTCGGTACCACTAAGACAGAATACTTCTCACCAAAAATTGCTAGTAAATATGGGATCATGATCACTTACAATAGTTTTAGGCATTCTATGTAATTTTAAAATGGAGTCAATAAATACCTTGTCCACTTTGCTTGCTGAATATGGGTGTTGTAGAGCACTGAAGTGAGCATACTTGGAAAGACGATCCACTACTACAAAAATCACTATTTTACCTTCTAACTTGGGAAGAAATTCAATAAAATCCATTGATATGTGTTCCAATTGATGGTTAGGAATTGGTAATAGTTGAATAAGTCCTAGAGATTTGACTATTTCGCCCTTATTGCATTGGCATACTTCACATTAGATAACAAATGTCTTGACATCAGATTTAATCCTTTTCAATAAAATGATTGTTTCACCCGTTGATAAGTTTTCAAAAATCCTGAGTGCCTTGCTAATGGAGAAACATGTGATTCTTCAAGGATCATGGATTTAATAGTGGAATTTTGTGGAATGTAAATGCAATATTTTTTGTGTGACACCTTTTCAATATATAAATAATAAGGATGCTTTGATGGTCCTATAATTATATCTTGAATAATTTGAGCAGTTTCAGAGTTAACCAACCATTCTTCTTGGAGTTGAGAAACCCATTGAGAACAAGGACCTGAAATGGTGTTGATGGAAACTTCATCTTCATATTTATGGGATAATGCATCTGCTACTACATTTTATTTTCCCTTATTATACTCAATGATGAAATCATATCCCAATAAATTTGTCATCCACTTGTTTTGTTTTGGATAGGAGAAACATTTTTCTAGAAAGTGTTTAAGAATACTATGATCTATTTTTATGATGAAATGACTGCTGAGTAAGTAATGTCTCAATTTATTGACTGTATGTAGAATAACCAATATTTATTTCTCATATGTTTATCTCCTTAAATTTTTACCTAAAATTTTCTTGCTTTTGAATGCCAAGGGGTGACCATATTGCATTAATACTACTCCAATACCTGTGCTCGAAGCATCACATTCAATAATGAATGGTTTGTGAAATTCTAGAGTTACAAATACTGGAGTAGTACACATAGCTTCCTTGAGTGCCATGAATTCTTGAGTGGCAATATCAGACTAGTGAAAAATATACTTTTTTTTTAGGGTAGTGAGAGGAGCTACAATTTTACCATCATTGTGAATAAACTTATGATAATAACCTATAAGACCCAAAAAAACATAAATTTATTTGATGGTTTTGGGTAAAGGCCAATCTTGAATGGCCTTAATTTTATTAGGATCCACTTTAATGCCTTCATGAGAAATGATATAACCCAAATATTTGACTTCTTGAACACCAAAAGAACACTTGGAGTGTTTGAAAAGAAGTTTCTCCTTATGTAATACATTAAGAACTTTCTCCACATCAGTAAATGATCCTTCCAATATTTTCTATATATCAAAATATCATTGAAGAAGACTAAGAAAAATTTACAAAGAAATAGATGGCAAACATGGTTCATGAGACTTTAGAAGGTGGAAGGGGCACTGGTGAGACCAAAATATTATGACTAAGAACTCAAAATGACCTTCATGAGTACAAAAGGTAGTTTTGGAAATGTCCTCATCTCTAACTCGGATTTGATGAAAACCTGAATGTAGATCCAATTTTATAAAAAATTTAGCACCATGCAATTCATCTAATAAATCATCTATGATAGGGATGAGAAAATTATCCTTGATCGTGATTTTATTAGGGGGAAAAAAACTAGGACACATGCACCAATAATTATCTTTACGACGAGCCAAAACCACTGGTGAAGAATAAGGACTATTGCTATGATGAATGACACCATGTTCTAATAGTTCTTGGATAATATTTTAAATTTCTATTTTTTGAGGTTGAGGGTATCGATAAGGATGCACATTAGGAGGGAGAATTCCAGGGATGATATGTATGGCATGGTCATGAGATCGCTTGGGGGTATCTCTTTTGGTTCTTTGAAGACTTCATCATAGTTAGCTACAATATATTGAAGATATTTTTAAGGAATCATAGGGGTATCTCGTGCATGAACTTCCATGCAATTAATTTACCATATAAGTATTTGTTTAATTTTTAAACCTTATGTTCTTTACCTTTAACAACAAATACTTCTGGTTGTGACATGTAGACTTCCTCTTTTTAAATTACCATTAAGAAATGCACATTTTACATCCATTTGATGAATTTTCCAACCCTAATGAGCTGCTAGAGCACATACTATTCTAATAGTAGCCATTCTAGTTGTTGGTGCAAATATTTCCTCATAGTCAATTCCCTCAATTTGAGTATATCCTTTGACCACTAACCAAGCTTTGTATTTTTCAAGTGTCCCATCTATTTTATACTTAATCTTGTAAATCCATTTTAAACCTACTACTTTCTTTCCTGGAGGTAATTTTACTAGATTTCATGTTTTTTTCTTTTGTAACAATGAATATTCATTTTCCATAGCTGCCTTCCAATGTGAGTTATTTAGGGTTTGAAATATTATTTTTTGGATTTTTTGTAGTGCTAATTAATCCTCTATTTATTGTACTTTACTACAAGTTTGAGTTCGTGTAGTAGTAAGATCTGTTATTTGTTCTAAATTTGATTCTCGAAGTGTGGTTCTAAGCCATATTGGTTCCTTGCTTTGAGGAATTAAGAAAGCTTTTATACATTCACTTTGTTCATATTGGGATTCTAACTCTATATCTTTAATTGCCATGTATTCCTTTGAGAAATTTAGAAGAATTTATGCATTATTACTTTGTTTTTCATTTTCAACCTTGTTTCATCAAAAACTACGTCTCTACTTATATATACCTTCTTTGTACTTGGATCAATTATTCTATACCCTAAAAATTCATCATCATAGCTAAAAAATATACCAACCATAGTTTTTCATCTAATTTTATCCTTTTCTATTTTGGAATATGCATATAAGCGTTGCATCCAATTATTATTAACTTTTCAATATTTGGTTTTTTTCTTGGCCATACTTATTTTGGTGTAACATTCTTGAGTATTCTTGTAGATAATATATTTTGTAAGTATACTATTGTTTTGATTACTTTTGCCAAATATTAATTTTCAAGATGAGCTTCTTTTATCATACATATCACCATTTCCATTATAGACCTACTCCTTCTTATTGCAATTCCATTTTTTTAAGGTGAATATGTTGTAGTGAGTTTTCTTTTAATTCCATTTTATTCTAGAAATAGATTGAATTTTTTGATACAAATTCACCTCATCTATCTGAACAAATAATTTTGATAGTCTTTCTTGATTTCTTTTCTACTCGAGTTTTGAATATTTTAAAACAACTAAATACCTCTTATTTGTACTTCATGAAATATACCCATATTTTTCTAGTATGATCATCAATAAATAGTTGAAAATAATTATATCCCCCAATACTAGTAATATTCATTGGACCACATAAATCAATATATATTAATTCTAATGGTTATTGAGACCTATTCTGATGAAGTTCAAAAGGAATTCTATGTTATTTTATCAAAAATTATGGACAAACAGTAGATTTCCAAGATAGATTTGGTATCCCTTCAACCATTTGATATTCGACCATTTCATTTAGGGATGATGCATTGGTATATCCCAAACATTTATACCATAGATATTTTGTTCTTGATGTTTTAACTAAAAGAGCCAAATGTGTAGTAGTATCTAAAAAAATAGACTATCTTTATAGGAACCCGAAGGTATATTTTCTTTTTTGATAAAATGACATTTTTTCTTCCATAAATAAATTTGAATTCCACTATCATGTCTTGATCCATGAGTTGAGAAGCTAAAAGAAGGTTAGTAGTAAATCCAGGAATATATAACAATATTGTTAATTATTCCTTTTCCTAGATTGACCAAAATATTTCCTATCCCTTTTACTTCATAAGTCTTACTATCTACTATAATAATTGGTTTGTCATTTTTTTCTCATATAAAATTAAACCATTGTTTGTTTCCAATCACATGTTTACTTGATCCTAAATCTATGTACCAATGATCCATAATTATGTTTTTTTTTTGAAAAATTTGAAAAAACTTGTATTAAAACAAAGATCAATTACAATTTGGGAAGAGAATTTTCCCAGCCAAAATCAGAGAGAGCACATGCTTCCAATAGTAAAAGAAGATTTGCAATGGAGCCAAATCTCTTGAACCATTAACTAGCTAATAGGGGGATCGGATTGGTCTGTTGATGCAACTTGTCGCGATATCGCGACACTCTTACCCTCTTCTCCTTTGGTCGCAAAAATGCAACATGTCGCGATATCGCGACACTTTTCTCCTTTGGCCATGAAAATGCAACATGTCATGATATCGCGACACTTTTCTCCTTTGGCCGTGAAAATGCAACATGTCACGATATCACGACACTTTTCTCCTTTGGCCACGAAAATGCAACATGTCACGATATCGCGACACTTTTCTCCTTTGGTCGTGAAAATGCAACATGTCGCGATATCGTGACACTTTTTCCTCTTCTGTCCGTGACATTGCAACATGTTGTGATATTGTGACACTTTTTCCTCCTTTTGCCGCGACGAAGTAACATGTCATGATATCACGACACTTTTTCTCCTTGGGCAACATGTTGCAAAATCGGGACACATTTTCCTCCTTTGGCCGCGTCGAAGCAACATGTCGTGATATCGTGAAACTTTTTCTCTCTTGGCTGCGATGTTGCAACATGTCACGATATTGCGACACTTTTTCTTTCTCGTCCACGACGAAGCAACATGTCGCGATATTGCGACACTTTTTCTCTTTTGGCTGCGATGAAGCAACATGTCGTGATATCGTGACACTTTTTATCTCTTGGCCGTGATGTTGAAACATGTCGCAATATTGCGACGCTTTTTCTTTCTCGGCCGCGATGAAGCAACATGTCACGATATCACGACAATTTTTCTCTTTTGGCCGCAATGAAGCAACATGTCGCGATATCGCGACACTTTTTCCCTCTTGGCCGTGATGTTGCAACATGTCGCAAAATCATGATACATTTTCTATTTCGGCCACGACGAAGCCACATGTCATGATATTGCGACATTTTTCTCCTTTGGCTGTGACAAAGCAACATGTCACGATATCACGACACTTTTTCTCCTTTGGCCATGATGATGAAACATGACGTGATATCGCGACACTTCTCTCTCTTGGTCGTGATGATGAAACATGTCATGATATCACAACACGTTTTCTCTCTTGGTCGCGACGGTGCAACATGTCGTGATATCGCAACATCTTTCCTCCATTGACCGTGACAAAGGAACATGTCACGAAATCATGACATCTTTCCTCACTTGGCTGCGATGAAGCAACATGTCGTGATATCACAACACCTTTCCTCCCTTGTCCGTGACGAAGCAACATGTCATGATATCATGACACCTTTCCTCCCTTGGCCACGATAAAGCAACATGTCATGATATCATGACACCTTTCCTCCAATGATTGTGACGGTGCAACATGTCACAAAATTGCGACACCTTTCCTCCCTTGGCCACGACAAAGCAACATGTCATGAAATCGCAACACCTTTCCTCCCTTGGACGCGTTGAAGCAACATGTCATGATATCGTGACACATTTCCACCCTTTGCTTTTTCTTTGATCATTAGCTCAAGGACCTTTCAAGACCCTGCCTAATCACCTCATCCTTAATAGCCATGTCACTGTGCAACTGAAAACCCATCTTAGCCAGGAAGTCGGCCGCTTTGTTTAAATCTCTACTCACATAAACTAGAATCACATCATCTAATTCCCTCCATAATTCCTTAATTTGAGTGACAAGAATCCTCAACCTCCATGCTTTCAAGGCAAAGTTCCTCATGCAATCTAGAGCTCCAACCATTATTTGAGAATCTGATTCAAGTATTATCCTCCTGTGGCCCTGTTTAACTGCCCAAATAGAAGCAGATTTGATAGCTATGGCTTCTGCTTCATTGTTTGTAGCTCTTCCCAAGCCTTGTAGTTCCCAATAGAGCATTGTTCCAACATGATTTCGGAAAACCACTCCAATTTTGGCTTTACCCGGGTTGCATTTTGCAGCTCCATCAGTATTAATTTTAATCCAACCTTCTGGGGGTGGTTTCCAACTAGCTCTGTCCTATCCCTATTGCACTTCAACTCCCTCTTCCATTGCCCCAATAACAACTTGAGTTTCCTATTTAGCATATACGGACACAGTTTCTATGACTTTGCTCCAAATGACCTGCCAAACTCCATCTAACAAAGAAAAAGTTTCTCTAAAAATTCTAGCATTTCTCTCCAACCACACTTGCCACCAAATAAATTTTAATCCAAGATCCCAACCAATACGAAGAGCTTTAAATTTAAATCTACCCCTCTTCCATATTTCCCAGATATTAATCCGATTCAAGTCACCATTAACTTGAATTTTAAAATATGAAAACCATCTCTTCCAAATCTGGCGCGTGAAAGGGCACTCAAACATCAAGTGATCAACTATTTCCTCACTCTTGTAGCATAAGACACATTGAGAAGGACTAATGATTCCTTTACATCTGAGATTATCAAAAGTGAGAATTCCATTGTGCATGAATTGCCAGGCAAAAAAGTTTACTTTCAACCAACCTTTGGGGTGCCAAATCTTTCTCCAATCCTCAACCTGATAAGTATGAGGGGGAGGCTCTGGAAGGATCTTGTCATATCGGTCCTTCAATGTGTAGACACCAAGGTTCCCATAGCCCCAAGCTAATTCATCCTCCTCGTCTCTACTTGTGAGAAACCTTTCTGTCAAGATTTTAGTCATGATGGGTGCCAAAGCTGGAGGGATTGAAATTGGCCACTCATCCAACTTCTTAAACTGCTTAAACTTATACTCCCCCAGCTGACTAGTGGTGAAATAACTTTCAATTTGGACCCATCCCTTAGTTTCAATGGCTATTTTTATTGTTTGCAATTTAGGAAATTCAACAATGATAGGTGGGCATTGATCCCATGAATCTGTCCAAAATCGTGCCTTCTCCCCTCTCCCCACTTTCCAAAATAATCAATATTTTACTACCTGAGATCCTAACTTGAGAGCCTACCACACTAAGGATCCAGTACCATCCAAAGGGAAACGGCCCACCTCATTTGGGTTAACATGTCCCACATATTTACTAGTTAGGATTCTATTGAATAAGGAAGTTGGTTGGGAAATCCACCTCCAGTAAAGCTTTCCGACCAAAGCTTTATTATTTATCTTGGATCTTCTCAGACCCAAACCTCCTTTTACCTTGGGCTGGGTTACTTTGTCCCAATCTACCAAGACCCATTTCCTCTCTCCTTTTACTCCTTCCCATAAAAATTTTCTAGACATCTTGTCCAACTCTTTCCATATAGTATGTGGGGCAGCCAGGATAGAGAATTTATAAATTGGCATGGCCTGAATTACTGACTGTAAAAAAGTTAATCTACCCCCATAGCTTAACCATTTGTGAGACCAATGATTAATTCTATCCTTGATACAATCCAAAAGATTCCTCCAGATATCTATTTTTAGTTTTTTAAAGTGCAAAGGGACCCCCAAGTAAACCACTGGGAGAGAAGTCCTTGTGAAACCCAAGATCTCTAAAACTCTATCCTAAAGCCTTTGATCAAGATTGAAAAATACCACTTTGGATTTTTTATCATTGATGAATTGGTTTGTAGCCCTAAGGTAGACACTAAGAGTATCTCTGATCATTCTTGCTTCCCGAAGTCGGCCACTCCCACCAATCCAGTATCATCCACAAATTGTAGGTGAGTCAAAACTTCCTCACCCACCTTGATACCTGTTAGCAAACCTTTTTGTCTTCTCCTCAAGAAAATTCTACCTAGTCCTTCAGCCAATATGAGAAAAATATAGGGAGAGCAAGGATCCCCTTGATGAAGGCCTCAAGTGGCTTCAAATGGTTGCGAGGGAAGACCCTTGATTAACACTGAGTAAGTCAGAGTAGAGACACAACTCATGACCATTCTATCCAATCCTAAGAGAAACCAAAGGCTGCCATCATCTTTGCCAAGAAGCTCCATTCCACCCTATCATAAGCCTTTGACATATCTAATTTTATGAACATTCCTTTATTACCAGATGTTTGCATTGAATGGATTTCCTCCTGAGCTAGAACCACCCCATCCAGGATCTACCTACCTTCTACAAAAACCCCTTGCTTTGAGGAGATAATGTTATGTAAAAGATGTTTTAGCCGCTCAGCCATTACCTTTGTGATTATTTTATATATCACATTGCATAAGGCAATAGGTCTATAATCTAAAATATGTACCCCCTCCTCCCCTTTTGGAATTAAGGTAATGAAAGTATGATTTAATTATTTAAGCATTCTTTTACTACCTCTGGACTCCTCTATAACAACCATTACATCCTCCTCCAAGTTATCCCAAAAGGCTTAAAAAAAATCAATTGGAAAGCCATCTGGACCTAGAGTTTTTTCGGTGCTCATTCCAAAGACCACATTCTTTAGTTCCTCTCTATCAATGGGTTTAAGAAGGGTCTAATTTTCTTCTTCAGAGATAACGGAAGGTATGACAACAATAACGTCATTTTGAGCCTCTTCATCTTGCACCATACTTTCCTTAAAAAGTTTAGAAAAATAATCCATTGAATGGGAATGCATACCTAGAAGTGTATCAAAGGAGTGTCCATTCTCATATTGAAGGGCTTCCATGTTATTCATCTGTCTCCTAGCACAAGCAGTCCAATGGAAAATTTTGGTATTTCTATCACCTTCTAATAACCAAGTGGTTCTTGCTCTCTGTTTCTAGAAGGTCTCCTCTTGGTTGTCAATGTACTCAATCACTTTACGCAAGGCATCATCCTCAGCTTTGAGTTACTTAGTAATTGTTCCTTCCCTAAAGTGTTTTTGAACCTCATCCCATCTTGCCACCAAAGGAGCTCTTTGGACCTAGAAGTCTGTCTTGTTAGCTCACCTCCAATGTTTCAGTTGAGCTTTAACATAATGAAGTTGTTTGTGGAATCTAAAAATTGTTGTCCCATATGTCGGGCAGCCTTCTTCCCACCACTATGGAATTTTCTTTCGAAGTTCCTTTTTTTGTAACCAAAAATTCGCAAATTTAAATGGTTTGTGATGTTGCCCTGTCTTAGTCCCTCCTTCCAACAAAATGGGAAAATGATCTAAAACTGGACCCTCCAAAATCTAAAATTTTGTATTCCATTTTACAAATGCCTCCTCTAAAACCAAAAAACGTTCTAACTTTACCTTCCTGCTATGTGGCTCCCTCCTCTTATTAGTCCAAGTATAGTTGGTTCTAGGGCATTTAATATCCACAAAGTGTAAAGCCTGGACTTGGGAAATCATAAGTCAATCCCCTGGGTCCAAAATTGGGGTTCCCCCTTCTTGATCTCTAGAGGATAATTTAGCATTAAAATCCCCAGCAATAATCTAGTCTAAATCTTCTCTTGAGATTCTCATGTTATGCACAGCTTTCCATTGAAGCCTCTGACCATCAAGGTTTTGAGCCCCATAAAAATTTGTGATTAAAAAATGTTCAGCTGTGACATTATTCCTAAAATGTTATGTGAGAACACCCCTCCAAGATAGATGTTCTATTGCATTCCATTCAAGAGAGTTCCAAAGAGTAACAATCCCCCTGAGGCACCTTGGGCAGCCACTTCCATATGACCAACACCCCTCCAAATTCTGTTAACTATTTTACACATAAGATCTAACGACATTTTTGTCTCCTGAATAAGCAGAAAATCTGTTTTACATTTTTCTAAGAGTCTTTGAAAAACAGATTGATGGGTTCTACTGTTTAAACCCCTAACTGTATAATCATTGGTTACCTTGAGAGCAGTAAGAATCTATTGGCCTCACCGATCCTCCAGTGATCAGTTTGTCTCCTTGAACTGCTAGCAATTCCTTATTTGATTTTCTACCCACTCCTTGAGAGTTGCTATTTTTTGATCTCTTTTCCACCTGAGTTATCCTTAAAGTTGGCCTTTCTCTGTTCTTTTTTGCTATTCCCATGCTGACATCCTTAATTATTGGATGCTCTTGGTTATGCACTATCAATGCCCCTACACTCTCTGACTACGGTAACTCACTATGGTCAATTACCTGCTCTATGACAGGGGGAGATGAAAGAGGAGCTTGAACGTGGATGTTATTATTTTCACTATTACCATCCACTCCTTCCATGAATTTTTACTCTTGGTCCACTAGTGTCTTAAATATCTCATACCTATTGGCGGGATTGAGTTGGGTTTGCTCTTTACCATCTTTTTTATTTTGCATTCTCCTTCTTTTGGGCTGTTCAAAACCATCTCTCTGAGCTTCTTTACCCTGAGAAGTATTGGTTGGTTCTTTGTTTATTGTTGACTTACCCTCAGGAAAATTTGGCATTCCTAGAGGAGCCTCCATTTTTGTGTTCATATTATTTGGGAAAAATCGGGCCAAATGCCCGTATTTGTAGCAAACTCTACATCTAAATGGTAGAACCTCATAATCCAGTTGTTGAATCCAAGATAGTCCTACAAGTTCAAGTTCCACCTCTACCGATAGAGGTTGGCTAAGATCCATCCACACATATTCTTGCATAAACAACTGTGTTCCCTTCTATTGTGTCTTTTGAGACACCCAAATGTCTTCCAAGGGAATTATCGATCATCTCCAAGACCTGCTCACTCCAAAACTCCATTGGAAGTGCATACAAATGGATCCAAACCGGGACAACAGTGGGTTCAATTCAAGGATTGAATCCCACTCTCCAGGATTGAACAAATAATCCTACTGGACCATGATTCCTCTTTTATGATTTGAAAGCCCTATTTCTATCAGCCAGAGAATAAAAACTAACAATAAAATACCCATTGCTAATAAACCATAAAGAGTACTCACCATGAGGATCCCAGTTTTTCCGGACCCAGGAGTGCAAAAAATTCCAGGTTGGGTGAATACCCATGAATTTACAGATCAAATCGTGATTGGCTCTGTATAAGACTATTTCTTCGACCATCCTTGGCTCAATGAAAATCTTGGGCCTTGATTCGTACTGTGGCAAGCATCCATTAACTCGATGAGATGTTGATCTATTTCCAGCAGCCATAAAGAGCATTTTAAATGCAGTTCTTTGAGCTTCGTCAGTCTTGGATGGAGATTTATCTTTTAGCAAATCTGCATAAGAGCTATTTCTCCCTAGGAGAGGATCCGAAGAAGTCCCCATTGGACCCTCCTGGGGTAGCAATCTTGCCTTTAGATCTACAGTAACCAGAAATCTCTTTAGCAACCCAACTGATGCCCTAGATTTTCTCTAGCTCTAGAAACCCTAGTTCATTGCTTCCCATCTCATGTTCCATAATTATGTTGTCCTTGTATTAATATTTCAATTCTCTAGTCCTTATGAAGTTGACTACCTTACACCTCCCTAATATTTTAAATAACAATTTCAATATAATCTTCAACTTCTAATATATAATATGAATACCTTGTAGTTTATAATGTTTGGATATATGATCAAATAATAATTTTGACAAAGGTTTCAATTCTTCAAAATTCTAGGTGAAATTCCTTATAAATCCAAAATTAGAAATTTAGAAATTTAGTAAAATATATTTGCTAAAATATTATTCCTAATTTGATGTAGGAATTCTTATATCTCCAAATCTCCAAATATTAAAAATATTACAAATACTTCAATAATTCAATTACAAAACTTTATAAAATTTTCTCAAAACTTGAAATGAATTCCTAGAACTTTTCAAAAATATTTTAAGGCTTCTCAAAAATTTCCAATAATAACTATTAAAGTCTCTAAGGTTTCAAATTTCACTTTTATGCCTTATCTCTCCAATAATTAAATTAATATTATAAGCAACTAGATTAATTTTCCTTCAACCTTAGAAAATAATAATATTACCCAACCTTATAACTCCTAACTTGGGTAAATAATTGAATTTTAAATAACTTTCTTTACCTCCCAACTTGAGTCATGAAATATTCTATCAAATATGTGTGAACTACCTTTGAATGGTGTTCTTCCATGATATCTCACTCCTTTGTTGCATGTATGATGCTTCTCTTCACTGTGTCGCACTCAGACCTAATGCTCCATGAAGTCTTTAGCTCATTTTTTCTCCACAAGACTTCCTCCATGTGTGGGCTCTGAACCTTTTGGTTTACTCTAAAAATAAATTCTCTAGAATTAGCAATAGATTTTACTTCCTCACTCTTTGTGTATGAGCTTCTCAATGCTCCAAAACAATGCTCTCCTTCAGGTTCTCTACTCTTCAAACTTACACTCAATATATTTTCCTTAAAAACATTGAATGTTGTTCATAAGTTATTATTTCTTCCACCAATGGCCCTTGGAGTTCATCCTTAATCATACGAAGTGACAAAAATATCTTCAACCACCTTCCAAATGGCTTTTTACCTCCTTTGCAATGATCATTCTTTGGCAACATCATATTACACTCGAACTCCAATGAATCCTTTCAAAAAACAATGCTTGGCCAACTATTTTATTCTTCTATCTCACCATGCACCAAATACCATGTGCTCTACAACATGTTGATAGTTATGAAATCCAACATTTGCCTTCTCTTTGACTGTTACAATGCCAAATGAATTGGTTGTATTTTCCACTCCCTTTTGATGTCCAATCGAAAGCTATTTGATTTATCACTTTCCAATGTACATAGGTAATGATTCCTCTACTTAAAATGGAGCTTCTAGTGGCTCCTCCAACCTCTAGTGGCTAACTAAAATAAGTCACCTCTTCCTTATTTTGTGGTTTCTTCTTTGCTCATCCGGTAGGTTTACTTCTCTATGCAATGGATCCTCCTTTGCTCACTCAGTGGTTTTGCCTCTCTATGTGAGGGCTCCTAATTTTATTTCTTTGTGGCTTTGCTCTCAAGCTTATAATCTCTTGGGTACTTTCTCCCTATGCTATGACTACAACTCTACCTTGTTGTCTTATATTTCAACCAACTTGTTCTCCTCCTTCCTTTCCACCTTATCTTCTTTGCAACTTACTAGCTTTGTTCTTTATTATTTCTTGCTCCTTATCAAACTAACTTGTTATTTTATAGGTATAATTTTGGCTCTTTGGTGATAGCAAGCTCTTAATATTTTTCTTCAAAATACAAAACTATATCTCCTCCTTTTGCTACCTTTTACTTGCTTATTTCCTTCACTATTTTGATGCACAAAACTTTCAAATGTGTTGTAATTCATTTTCTTTAGTTGCTTCCCAAACTCTTCTTTCTTCTTTTTTTCAACTTATTATTCAAAAAAAAATTCTCTCCTTTCAATTATGCTATTAAAAAATAGATTCTTATTTATCCAGATTATGTTCAAAATTTATGAAATTTGCAGCTTTCAATGCTACCTAAAATGCTTTATTCTTGTTGTCCAAAAAATCTAATATTTGTAGCTCCCATTGCTACCAATATGCTACTTCAAAAAATTCTGGTTTCTCCTTCCAAAATGTTGTCAAGAAACTCTAAATTTTTTAGCTCAATTACTTCTTAAAATGTTGTTCAAAATACAACTTTATCTCCTTCAATTAGCTTCCTTTTGTTGTCTACAAACTCTACCTCTATATCTATCTTAATTGATATCAATTCCTTATTCAAATAGCTATCAAAAATAACTTCCAAATATACCCAAAACTTCTTTAATTTGTAGCTCTTCTATCTCCTTCTAATGCTACCCAAATTCATAGTCATAAAGTCTTCCAATACTGCTCCGAAAATCTACAATCTTCTTCTTGCAATATTCTACCTCAAAATTTCTTCAAATCTCCTCCAATGGCCACTTCTCAACTCTTCCTTGTGGCTCTAATACCACTAATGGTTTTTGAAGCATTCAATCTAATCAAGAAATATAATTACATATTTTGTAAGCCAAAGAGATAAAATAAAATTAATGAAACACATGAACTACATGAGGTCAAATGCATATAGGTTGCTATTACTTGTATGAACTTGTACATTGAGATATGGAACTAAGAGTACATAATTTAGATTTCACAAATGAAATTTAGTCTACATATCAAATATGTAATATATTATAACAAAGATATGATCAAGCAAGGGCACATAAAAGCAAAATCTAAAGCTACAATGTGTTAGCTTTTGATGCTATAAACTTAAAGGAAATGCAACCACAAGTAGTAAAATAAGCATGCAATATTATATCTATGATAATGGCAATATAATAAGAAAGTAAATAACATGAGAAACTTCTGAAATAACTCATGAAATAGCCATTAATGAAAGCTCACAAAAATTTGAACTTGTTACAATATGTGGAGATCTCAATGCTCCATACTTCATACAAGTTCTACATTGTATCTACTCTAGTCTATCACCTCTACTACTCTTGCTTGATTCCTCACATCAACTCATCTACCAAAGGCCTATATATAATGAGACATGACTCTTGGCCTTCCACCTTCCTATGACTCTTCATCTTCCTATTCTAAGGACTCATGTACATGTGGACACCATGCACATTTACATCATTGCACATTCTAATAATACTTGTGCATTTATTACATTACATAAAGTAAATACTCAAGCCTTAATCTAAGACACTCTCCTAATCTAATGATGTACCCAAGATGGTACATTAGCATGTACCAAATAATGTAATATATTCCAACACCCTCTTGTATTACATTATTTGGTTATTGAAGACTTTAGTCTTCAATATGGTCTTCATTCTGGTTCTGGAATTTGTGCTCTTCTTTCTTGCCTTCTTCATTTTGCTCCTTGTCTGTATCCTGATCAAGTAAATAGTTAGTATCTTCATAAAATGCTATTTTTGCTGAGAGAGCTTTAACTTCATGTTCATCTGTAGGTTCTTCCAGTTCCTGAATTTCTTGAATCTCTTGAACTAAGTGTCCTTTTTGTTTTCCTTCTCTATATTGTAGTTGTGGATGATTGTATTGATTCTGAGAAGTATATGGACGCTGAAATTGTTTCTGATGTGGATTGTATTGATTCTGATATTGTCTTGGTTGGAATGGCCTATTTGATTGGCTTCCAAAATTTGTTTGATTTCCTTGATACTGGTTTCTAGGATTGAATCTGCAATAATTGGTACTATGACCTTTCTTCCTGCATACTTGACAGTATCTATTATTCCATCTTGATCTTCCTTTTGGAGATGATGCAACATTTCCTTGTGGATTATCTTTTGTAACTAATGCATTGTTAGTCATTTCATATTTTACTATATTTTCTACCTCATATTCTTGTAGAATATTGACTAACTCATCAAATGATGTATCTTTACTTAGAATTTGTAAAGATGTAACTAAATGCTTGTAGCTTTCTGGAAGTGCTCTCAGGGTTACTTGAACAAGAAACTTATCTTCTACCTATTCTCCTAAGGTTAACAATTTTCCTTTTATATCTGCTACTTTCCTTAGGAACAATTCTATACTTTCACCACTATTCAATTTTAGAGAATGCAATTGAGTTTGAAGATTCAAGATAGTGGCTTTATTCTTTCCTTCAAATATCTTGGCTAAGGTTTTCCAAGCTTCTGTAGAAGTTGCTGCTGAACTAATGTATGGTTGTATTTCATTTGTAATTGCAAAAGTTATTATCATGAGTGCTTTTGCTTCATTTTCTTCAAACTTTTGAATCTCACTATCCCCTATAGTAGGTTTAGTTTTTGCTCCTTTAACAATATCCCAAAGCTTTTCAACTATCAATATTGACCTCACTTTGTTTTTCCATGAAGAGTAATTAGGTCCTTTAAGAAGTTGGGATTCTATAAGAATGAACTTATTTGTTGTCATGATGATGCTTGTAAGCTACCTTATATCTCCCTAGAGTATGTGATCAAACTTGATAAGACCTTTTCAATTTTCAAGTTTTGTAAAATACTTTCCACCTTGCAAGTGTTTTGAATGTACTATGATCTTGATAGTATGCTTAGCTTTCTTAGTTTTCCTAGAGTTGAATCCCTTTTATCTCCCTAATGTTCAACTTCTATTCTTCACCTTATTTCTCCTATTAATGTATAAATAGAAAGCTAAAGATAATTTTGATGATTCACCTTCAAGTTTTGATAAGGTTCTTTACCTTCAAGACCTTTAAGTTGGATTTCTTATGTCTCATAAATTAGAACAAGAGACTAATTTTAAATGTAATTTCCAACTTTCTATCAATGCTATGTTTTGCTTCTTTCAATTTTCAATTCAATAATTTCTAAATTTCAATAATCTATATTGATGTAGAACTCCTTATATCTCCCTATTTGGAAATTTAGAAACTATGGTTATTTGCAAATTTAATGTTTTTCAAAGTCTATGTAGAATTCCTTTTTCCTCCAAATGTTATTTGCAAATAATCCTAGTGCTTGAATAAAGTAAATTCAAATGCTTTTAAATTAACCTTCCTTGCTTCAAAAATACTTTCAAATCTTTTAATAAAGCATTTAAGGTTGTACTATATCAAAGCAATTCCTTATATCTCCAACTATCTAATTAATCTCAAGCATTAAAGAATTAATTAGTTTCACCTTAGTAATAAAGTTCCTTATTCCTCCTTTACTTTATAAAAATGCACTTTGATTTAAATAAATTCTATACCTTCTTTAACTTTGGTGTGCATTGAATCTGAAGTCTTCCTCCCTTTGACTTCCTGCAAGTTGCACTTGTCTTGAGATGCTATTCAATTCTCCTTCTCCAATGCTTATGACAACATTAATTGCACTTGCTTGTTACATTCTCCTCACTGTGCATTGTGTCTTACTTCACTTTTCTCTTGGAATTTTACTTCACTATCCTCTATGCTTTCAACACTAGTCTTCACATGCTCCTTTTGTTATTCCCTAGCTATTTTTAGCCCATGCGCTATATATGTGCACTTTGGACATTGCTTCTCCCTTTAGTTGTAACTGATATGTAATGTATCTAGTGCCAAGTGGCACTTAAGGTCTTGCAATCCCTGGTAACATCTCTTGTGGTGCTTCTACCAACCTCTCTTTGCTCAAAACTTGTGCCAAGTGGTAATAATGATCCTTGCTCTTCCTTCTAACATCTTTTGTGGTGCTATAATCAACCCTCCTTACTTAACGCTTCCCAAGAGCATTATACTTCATGAGTGTGAGGGTATTAGGTTTACTTTAACATAGCTTCTCCTCTATCAAATATGACATGCTCTCCAATGGGATATGGCACCTTCTCCACATGGTGAATGTCCTCTTAACACTTGGCCTTCCCTATCATGTAACTTACACACCCTAATCTTGGTTCTACCTTATCAATCGATGCTCCTTAATGCTCACTAAGATTATTTCACCTGTAACTTCTTCAACTCTTCTCCTCTATGGTAGATTTTACATAGTTGAGCTTACAACTGGTTTGGTGGTGATTTCTCCAACTTCTTGATGGTGTTATGAAGATGCAAGTAGCTCTTATTTTCCAATGCTCCTCTTAGATGCCAATTGTGCATATGTCGTGGCCTGTAGTGTTGATGCTAGCAGTGAAAACTATCCTTCTTTTCCTTATGTGAGTGGTGCAACCTCGGTGACTCAACCCTATAGATTTATGCTTCTTCTCTTCTCACTGGTGGTGCAAACTTGTTGGCTTAACCTTGCAATCTATGACTGGTTTCAACTGCTTTACATTGGTTGAATAGTGATTGTTCCTCTATGTTCTATATCACCTTCCAAGTGGCTATCTTCTTCAAAATAAGATCATTGCTTGAGGTAGTCCTTTCTATGCCTTGTTAACCTTACCTTCACCAAAGGATTTTTGAATACTTGACACACCTTCTTGGTGTCTTTAGGTTTTACTATTGAGTCTTCTTATTTTCTCAATAGACCTTAGAAAAAATATGTACCTTGAAGAGTCTAAAGCAATCTGATGCTTTCTTCTTTTATGACTTCTTCTCTAAGAAATATCTAATTTGCTTTATTGCTTGTTTGAAATGTGCAGGTTTGATGATGTCCAAGATGTCTCCTTTTCACCTTGGAGATACTAAACCTTAGAGCTCTATTTAATGGCTCTAATGTGGTGCTTTTGTAATCTTAAAAATATCTGATCTAAATGCTTATAACAACCTCTATAGCACCAATATAACTAAGTCTTCTCCTGACTTAGAAGATGTAAACTCATAACTTTTCCTTTTGCTACTCAACTATGGTGTTAAAAACTTAAGAATACTTGAATAATAAAACTTGAATAACACCAATTTTTCAAACCTTATATTGGCCTCCTTTGTAGCAAGCTTGCTTGGTGATTCGATCCACCTAATTGCTATTCTAGTTTTTTAACTTATGCAACTTTAACTCCTTGATATTTTTTGCCCAAAACTCCTCTATTTTGCAGCTCCAATTTGATATACTTTTCTGCCCTAAAATTATCTATTTTGTAGCTCTTCAATACTGCATATTTCTCCTTCAAGTTGTTCTAGGATCCTAAAATTCATAGCTATTAGTGCTGCCCAAATTGCTGCCCTTAACTCTAAAATTTTTAGATTCTAACATAACCAATTTCTCCTCCGATATGTTGTCCTTAATCACTTGAACTTATGTTGTAAAACAACAATCTCCTCTTCCACAAATCAGCCTTCAATGGTAATCTCCAAATCTCTCAAATTTGGTGGCTTCTTCTAGCTCCTTTCTCCTCCTTAGCTCCTTGTCGAATTTTGACTTCAATATTGGCCTCTTTGTTGGCCTTCTTCTCAAGAATCTAAATGTCTTGAGGTCTTTGGAAATCCTTTCCAAAATTTGGCAAACTTCTTGCCAAATATTTCTTCCTTTTGGGCTTGTTGTTGGATGGTGATAATTGTCCCAAATTCTTCTCTATCAAGAACTTCTCCTTGCTATCAATCTTCTCACTTGAGTTCTCCTCAAATCTCCTCCAATGGCCTTCTTCAAATTCTCCAATGAGGCTTTCCTAGCCTTCTCCTTCTTTCTCCTTTCTACCTTTCTTGAGGTCTCTCCTCATGGGTCTTCAAATTCTATAGCTCCTCTTCTACAAAAATTTCCTAGTCCTCTATCTTCAATCTTCAATATTTCAAATTTGGAAGTTCTTCAATGTGACCTTTCTCTTGGATCTCCTCGTTCTAGAGATACTTTCTTATTTCTTCACTTTAAAGATTTCAGTCTTCATATCTTCAATGGGGATCTCTTTCTTGAGTCTCCTTAATCTTCTATATTCAATGGGGTCTTCTTTCTTGGACCTCCTCCTTGATATGTAGTCTTCAATGTGGCTTCTTTGGCCTCTTCCTCTCTTCTCAATATTCTACTTGGAATATTTAATCTGCAAATCCTGCAATGGGACCTTTTTCTTAGGCCTCCAAATCTTCAATCTTCAACTTGTTGCTTCAAGTACTGGATTGATTCCAAAGAAGATATTCTTCCTAGCTCTTGTAGGAAGATTCTCAAATTTCTTTGAATATCCTCTTTTCTACAACAAAGTATTATAAAATGATAATAGTAATTTCTTTAAATCTAAAAGAAAAACCTTCACTAGTTGATTTGTCAATCTAGTGGAATCAATGTTGAGTCCTAGTCTTCACAAGTTTTTTTGCAACTCTGTGGAAAGACTCTAGCCAAATACAATTTCAGAAATTTTGAAAATGATATTTCCTATCTCCTCTCAATCTCTCTTGTGGCTCTCTCTATTTCCTATCAATCAACCTAGTGCTCTGATACCACTGTTAGCTTTTGATGCTATAAACTTAAATAAAATGCAACCACAAGTAGTAAAATAAGCATGCAATGTTATATCTATGATAATGGTAATATAATAAGCAAGTAAATAGCATGAGAAAATTCTAAAATAACTCATGAAATAGCCATTAATGAAAGCTCACAAAAATTTGAACTTGTTACAATATGTGGAGATCTCAATGCTCCATACTTCATACAAGTTCTACATTGTATCTACTCTAGTCTATCACCTCTACTACTCTTGCTTGATTCCTCACTCAACTCATCTACCAAAGGCCTATATATAATGAGACATGACTCTTGGCCTTCCACCTTCCTATGACTCTTCATCTTCCTATTCTAAGGACTCATGTACATGTGGACACCATGCACATTTACATCATTGCACATTCTAATAATACTTGTGCATTTATTACATTACATAAATTAAATACTCAAGCCTTAATCTAAGACACTCTCCTAATCTAATGATGTACCCAAGATGGTACATTAGCATGTACCAAATAATGTAATATATTTCAACACAATGTTCCTAAAACTAGGCCATTTTAGAAGGTGATGCCAGTTGAAGGTATGAAATACCCAAGACTGTGATGCTATAAACCACACAATTCCTAGTAATAATGTCAAAAAAATTGAAAAGAGTTCGACACCATACAATAAAGCCTAAAGCTGTACAAAATCAAAATATGAACAAGTAAAAGTAAAAGTTCTTGAAACTATTCCAATTAAGCTTATGACATCATAACTACTAAAATTAAGCCTAGGATCATGCCTATGAAAGCACCCAAGGCCAAAACTACCTAAAACCATGATTCCATTTTAGAAGAGCTCTGTGAGCAAACAAAGAGCCCATTTTTAAGTAGATTTTAGTTAAACATCATCTTCATACCTACAACTACCATGGTTCTTGCTAGCTAGTTTCAATTCATAATAGCTAATTATGAAAGCCACAAATTTAATAATGCAACCTCTTAAAAAATACAATTATTGGGCTGAATTCAGATTGAAGACCAAGATGAAACTAAAGGTTGACATGTCAACATTTCTAGTTTCTTGCCAGATTGTCTTTCTCAATTGCTATATAGCTATATTCCCACTATAAATTTTGAAATTATAATCTATAAATATGAGCAAAGAGCTCATTACAAGGGTTAGTTTTGTAGCCCTTTCCTAGTATTGCATTGTAATCACTACTAATAAATGAGAGATAACTATTTGGTCTCCATTACTGTGTGATTGTAGTTTTCATACATATGTTTTACTTTAAGTTATTTTTGTTACACTTAATTTTTAGTGTATTCTATTAAAGTAATTATTCCATTTGGATTACCTATGGTTTTTCTAATAATTGAAGCCCTTAAAGTGATTAAAGCAATTATATGCATTTTCTTTAAGTAAATTTTGTTACATTTAGCAATTGGTCTATTTTGTTAAAGCATGAAATACCTATTGGATTCCTAATTTTTAGAATCCTTGGAATGATTAGAGAGAATGTCATGTGCTTGATAAACCTTAAATTATAAGTGATAATTGTTGGTCTACTAAATATATTGTAATTGATCTAATAGTGTATTGCTCTGTAAGATCCAATGCTTTTACACTATAACCCCTTCCATTTTTCAACCTATTTCTCTCACCCTTAATTTTTTTGAACCCTTACTCTTTTCCTATCCCTTTTTCCAAAATAATCAATTCAAAGGAGCTATTATTCTCTAGATGTTCTCTAGAGGTTGAAACATAGAGTAATCTTGTTTCATCCAATTTATATACTTTGGCTAAAATCAATGGGTGCAATACCTTTCCATAACAATGGTAGATTTTAGTCCAATACAATGGCTTGGCCAGGATTTTGGGGATTAGGATACATACCCAACCCTAATGAAAGGTCACCTTACCCCTATTTGGATAGTAGTTATAATGAGATATATCTTTAATCCCTTGAACCTCAAAGTGATATCACTTTAATAGAATGATTGGATTTTATGAGGATGAGTATAGTTAAATTTTGTCCTTCTACTTTTATGTCTATTTTTGTGATATGTGCATATAAAAAGATTCAGAATTATTTAATAAAATCCTATAAATGGAACCAATAAAGGATCCTATGAAATCCATGAGATTAGCTATGAAAATTAGTATAAGCTAGCTTTGATTCAAGCAGATGATAACATTATGCTCCAACCCATATAAAGTATTTTCACAACTTTTGATATAACTAAGTAATAAGTGAAATTTTTACCATATAATGCTTCTATGGATGCTCATAAAAATTGTATTGAACAAGAAAATATCCCTAGTGAAGTGTATCTTTTATTAATTACACACCCATCACAACCATTGAAACCTAAACATTGGACTTGAGATCCCAAATAATTTGAAAGTCTAGGGGTATTTCCTACCCCCCACAACTAGAAAATGAATTTCATATATTGATAGAGGATATAATCAACATCAATATATGTTCCCAAGAGATCCAGTCCACGAAACATTCTTGTTCCTTCTACACTTGAGGGCTAGATATCATTGGCAAGATAAAACCTATGTCATCTAATAGACACAAGATTGTTATTATCATAACTAAATACTTTACAAAGTAGTTAGAGGCTATGTCCTTATCCTCTTGCATTGATGCTCGAGTACTAAAGTTTATTCTAAACTAGATCCTATCTTGGTATGGTATCCTAACATGATCATCTCTAATAATGATACATATTTTAAGAATAAATACGTTTCTAAAATTTATGCTAAATCTAAAATTCAACATAGATGGTTGATGTCATTGTATCCATAAGGTAATGGTTAGTCCAAAGCCTCAAATAAAACTTTAACAAAAATATTAAAGAAACTCATTAGTAAAATAGATCAAGATTGGTATTTGTAGCTATAGCCTACCTTATGGGTTTATTGTACTAGTGTTAGATCTTCAACTGGTGCTACACGCTATACCTTGGTTTATGGAACTAAGGCCGTATTCCCTTTTGAATTATAAATTTTATCCCTTTAAATTATTTTGAAGGAAGTTTCTATTGGTGATGAGTATTTCCTTGCACACCTTATCCAATTGGAACTACTTTATGAAAAGCAAATCCATGCCCTAGATCACCTAAATGTTTATTACCAATGACTTACAAGATCCTACAAAAAGAGAGTGATCTCATTATTTCAATATAGGATATATAGTTCTTAAAGAAAACCAAATGAACTCTACTATAAAATAATACCTAAAATGCAAATTCAAGATTAACTGACTAGGCTTGTTCATAGTAACCTCTAAATATAGGTCAAGTGTATATCACCTAACCACACTAGATGGTAAATAACATAAAGAGACTATAAATATAATGCATCTACAAAATTATTATGCCTAAGTGTGCATGTTTTACTTTCTGATGTGCCAAATTGCATGCATTACTGCTTGTAAAACATGCTTGATTTTATGGTTTTCTTGGGTTTGATTTTTCATCTCATAATATCATGAGGGGGATGCTATGATGTGGTGATGATGATCCTAGCTAGAAAATAGAGATAATTTCATTGCATTTAAATTAGGTCATTGAGCTAGTGGACCTTCTTGATGACTCAAAATCCTTCCTTATCATCTTGATCTTTTGGAATCTAGAGGGAATTTAAGATCTTGATATTAAATTTCTTAAAATTAGTCACCATTCATAACATAGCTATATTTTCAATTACTTGGTTTCTATTTTAGGATTCTAAAATATTTGAAGGATTTATTACCTAGATTTACATCAATGCCTTAGCCTCTGCTTTTAGATTCCAAAATTTTAGGAAGATTGCTTACCTAGATTTGCATTGTTTACTTGATCATGTGCTTGTTGACATCAACTACCTACTGTATAACTATATGATAATTCACTTGCTTGTTATAATATTCTTGTTGCTTTTTGGATTCCTTAACATAGATTCTAAAGATCCATCATGACCCATGATGATCCTAGTTAGGATAAATTACATCATAGGTTGCATTTTAGCTAGGTATATAAGGTAGTGGATCTCTCCAAAGACTCTACTTTCATATTGGGACAATCTAACAAACAACTAGTCACTTTTAATACCAAATCCAATCATTACTTATAGTAAATTTCTAGCATCTTTATGATATTAAAAAAAAAATTATACATTACCTAAAAAATAATCTGAGCTAGAAAGTTCTTTTAAAAAAATTCATTTCCACTTCAACTATCTTGCATCATAAATATTCCTTGTCATATTAAAAAAATTAAGAGATGTACCATTAGGAAATATTTTCATCATCATAAGGACCACAAATCATATCAAGATCACAAATAATTTTCATTTCATTGGTTTCATCCAACAATGTTACTCCTTTTCATTATTTCCATCATTCATGATACATATTATCTATTAGACCATTTGGGATGGTTAATCGTATAGGTTTAATGACTTACAAAATGGTATAAACATGCATGTATGCCAATATATGGATATATAGGATTATAACCATCCCACTTGGTCTAATAAGATAAATGAAGCCTCATCAAGCACACTTTCAAAATATTTGATAAGAAATTATGGGTCAACTTTTCCATACATCATAAATCAACTGATCTTACCTTTACTCTTCATTATTTATAAAGCTTGATAATTTGATTCATCCTTATACCTAAGGAGGAGGTATGAAAAAAATATTTAATGCTTGGAAAGTATCTTACATACCTACACACCCAATAATATAGGATAATTCTATTAAAACTCCTTCCTTGGTATAAGGGTCTATCAAAAATCCTATGTAATGACACAACACTGTATCATATTTTATTTAATTTTTCCCTATACCTTAGAAGGATAAATGAAAGTATTACTATATACTTGGTAAGTGTTTTGTATACCCAATCGTATTGGATAATTAGGCTAGACATCCTATCTTGGTATAATCTTTTATAAAAATTATTATATGACCTTTGTATCGTATTGAACTAAGGCAATATGATGAAGTGTAACTACTGGTAACCTATATCATCAATCCTTCATTCAAAAATAACCCTAATAATAAAATTATTGTCCCTAAAGTAGAGTATTTACCTAGTTAACTTGATTTGATAAATTCATGGAAGTTTGTAAACTTACCATTAAGATGACCAAGTAATTCTACTCTCTTTTTATGATTGGAAAAACATATCAAAAAAACTTGTCACAACCAAATCCTATCTTAATACCCCTCCTAGTTGACTTGCAAGACATAATTCTACACTAATATAATTAATATTTTTGAATCTTAATTTTCAATCATATTAATTACAACACCTTAATTATACCATTAAATATATCTTCTCACCCACATGATGAATTTCCTACATAGTTTGTATGACTTCATATTACATGTATTATTGCTTTCTTAATACATTTATATTTAGGGAATTTCACAAAGATGTAATGATGACAACTATTCAAGATAGCTTACGCTTGTATTGCACTTGTGATAGATCTCTAATGCTAACAAATTCCTACCATTAGGACTATGGGATTGTTTTTCATGCATCATTGATTGCTTTCATATTTGCATCAAATTTTTCTATTGGTTTTGTCCCCTACAAAAACTTCAATAAAGGTGACATAACATTGGTAACAATCCAAGATAACGAATAGTTGAGCAACATCCATAGAATAGAGAAACCATATTGCTCTATAAATCAAGTTTTTTTTAGGAGATAAAATCATGGTCTAAATAAATCCTCTTCAATCCAATTTTCTTGAGAAATTGTTTTATGATAATAACATGATTCCAATATAGAGAACCTTTATTATATTCATAAAAAAATTACCATGAAAAAAAATCATTTAAAATGGACTTCTAATATGCAATGATAACACTAGATTTCTTCGTTTATACTTACATTAAATTTTCATTAGACAATCAAGGCTACCAATTTGCTTGTATAAAACATTAAGATTGTTGCATAATTCCACTTTACTCCTTAATATGATTTCCCCATGCAGTCTTTGTTTGTGAGAGTAACATGTTTCTCTTGAAATGACCTTGATATTTTCACAAACAAAGACTACCATGGTAGGTAACCATAATACCTCTTATTTTATCCCTCTTAAAAGGCCATTTTGGATGCAATAAAGAATCCTAATTAAGCATAAATTTAAAAACATTGGGTATCAAAATCTAGCAATAGTTTTCTAAGCCTCATACTATTTTTCTCATTTTCATGATTGCATGGACTTCTTGGGTTTTTGTTGTGATGATAATTTTAGCTAGATCAACTTTTGTAAACATTGCATCCACATATTTCTAGTGAGAACTAGGCTTAATTTTAACCATTGATTAGAAGATGATTTGACATGTTACCTCTATTGATTAAAATCAGTCCATAGTTATCAAAGGCAATAATAATAAATGTTCCCATTTTCACTCATATTCCCTAAAACGACTAATTAATGTCATAACCCATCTTATTATAAAAACTATCACCTCCTTATAAGTTGTAGGAAAGGATGGATCTAATATCTAAATCTCAATTATCTTAACTTATACACTTGAGCTCTCTTATTAGTGCCTTCCAAGTTATGGAATAAGTAGATCCCATTCCCCCATAGACCCTAATGAGGGGCTTAAGAAAAACCTTGAAAAATTTTCATCCCATATGCTTTCTTGAATCACAAGGGGATGGACAAAGGAAGCTCAAGGGTGTCTATAGAGCACCTTTTATGGGAAAATAGAGGCAAAATGACAAGAATAATCTAAATAATACCTACAACTAGGGACATTAAACATAATCAAAGCAATAAGAACATAGAATATATCAAAGGTAGTAAGGACATATATTGTCCTAAACATTCAAAATTTATGGACATAGACTATCCAAAGAATTTATTTTATGGACATAGACTATCTCAAGAATTTATAATATGGATATAGACCACCCAAAGCACATGTTATGGATGTATACTATCCAAAACTAAATTTATGGACATAGACTATCCAAAGCATATTTTATGGACATAGATTATCAAAAGTATTTAAAATATACACATATATTATCCAAAGTATTTATTATATAAACTTAAATTATTCAAATCATTTATTTTATGGATATACACTATTCAATGCATTTATCATATGGAAATATATTGTCCAAAGTATTTATCATATGGACATAGATTATTCAAAGTATTTATCATATGGATATAGATTATCCAAAGCATTTATCATATGGACATAGAATATCTAATGAAATATTTTATGGACATAGACCATACAAAGTAGTTATCATATGGATATATAGTATCCAAAGAATTTATCATATAGACATAGACTATCTAAAATATTTATCATATGGGGATAGACTATCCAAAGTATTTATTATATGGACATATATTGCCAAAAACATAAAGCAAAATGGGCATAGGCTATCCAACATCATAAATCAATAAGGGCATATATTTTCTAATAAAATATTAATTACCTAAAGTTTTTATCCATTAATTAGAATAAAATGAAACCACTTAGGGGTAAAAGACACAAAACATACTAAATTATCATCAATTTTCTAGGAAGCCCTACAAATTTCCAAATCTTTAGTAAGCATGTTTTCTATCCTTTTAAGAACATCACTTAAAATGTCAATAACACTAAACAAAACTTAGAGCATGCAATAGAGTGAACTTTAAAATTTACCACTTATCTACCTCTTACATCAACTCATTTACCAAAGCCACTCATCATCACAATCCTTTCAGCCCATAGAGAATGCCTTATTTTTTGCAAACAAAATAAATTTACAAAAATACTTCTCCTCTTCTTAAACTTAGAAAAAATATCTCAAGGACATTATAACATGTGCACAAAAATAATCCACACCTTTACACAAGCATAATACGCACCTCTATTCATGAAGCCAAATCATATTGAGTTCTTAATTATTTTATTCCAAAACCAAAAATTTTGACATCAACACAACAAATATATATATTTTAAATAATTTTTGACATTACATAAGCCTACCAAATAAATCTAAAACCCTTTTTTAACCTATATTAATCTAATTTCATCCATATTTCATAATTCCACCTAGAAAAAAATCATTTTGAAATTTTGTCAAAATCATATTAGCCCTTTCACACTTAAATTTTTACAAACCAAATTAATTTTCCAAATATATTAAATAAACTTAAAAATAAATTCTACAATCATATATTCCAACCATATATATCATAAAACATCATTGACACTTAATATTACCTATTTTCTTAATTATCAATTTAAAATCAAAATTTGCATCACATCTCAACACATTAAAACTAACACACCATATAAACAAAATAAATAATTAATATATATACATCTCAAATAACCATCATATATTTGTCTAGATTACCATAATAACTTGAAAAGGTACACTTAGATTGAACCACTTGGTTGAGGAACCTAACAATGATAATTGATACCCTCATGCCACTCATGGTTTCCAAAAAGCTCAACCAAGTCCAAAAATTTGAGACTAGCTGTTAGACCCACTCTCTATCATATGAACTAGTGTATATACTAAATATTAAGAGGTTTGCATGAATATTCTAATATAGTATTAATATTAGGAATATGACATCATATAAATGAATACCTCTAACTTTGAGGTATTATCTCATGGTACAAGACCTTATAATGGCCACCTCTCTCCATATCTATTGCCAACTATGCTTGTACCTAAGCTAGCTAGTCTACCATGATCTTAATGGAAACATCGCTACTCGCAGACACTAATATTATGGCTCTCACTATGGTATCATCTTGATCCCACCTTAGTCATGTGACCTCCTAGGCCCTTTAGTCCCTTTTCATCCAAACATAATCACACTCTACTAAGGTTTGATCTATTTGAACCTTGTAGTTTAACCTCTCGACCATCCTTATTATATTCATAAGTGTTAAATACTCCTTGAAATTTTCCAAATAATCCTAGAGAAGTTTTTATTTCCTCCATCCTAGAGAAGTGTTTACTTCCTCACCACAACATCCCTCACATTCTAGGCCCTCTTAGACTCTGTCTTGCTAGGTCCTACCTTGTCCTTTGGAATCATACAAATGAGAGCCATGGATAGAGTTCAAATTTTTTTTGACCCATCCCTCTATCTCTATATCATCCTCTCCATATCCACATAAATATGGATATGTATAATCATATTGAGCATCAATCTTGGTAATTGCAACACAAGAGTAAACCTCAAGACAAATATTTCTAACTAGTTTCAGTACCTTGGTACCATCCCAACATCATTTATTCCTAAGATATCCACTAGAGGATCATTTGCATCCTCCTCCATAAATATTTTTGGGTTTAAATAATCTCCAAAACCTAACCCCAACCTCCTCTCCCTAGTGAATTATTGGTACCATAACTTCCCCATCATAGGGATCCCTTGAGGAATGCTAAACTAATGGATAATTTAATTTGGGTAGTACATATCAAAATATTTTGATGCTCCTCATAGCCATCTGATCCTTATCACCCATTGCAACTAGAATACATCCTTGGCCCATATTAGGTGTCCTATCCATGGGCATGATATCACTTGATCTAGTTGTATTTGTTTATGACCAATTGAGTTGCCATCAACACCCCTTTGAAGAACCCCTAGACTATTTTGTGGGTATGATACCACTTGAAACCTATGAAAGCCTATGAATCATCCACATCCATATAGATACAAAATAATTATTTAATATATAGGTACTCCCATGATTACACCTATAATAGTATACAACATACCAGTCTCTTGCCCTCCCTATAGACCACTCGGTGGAGGGTTCGATATAGTTGGTATAAAATAAAGGTCCCACACATAAATTTCATTTGTTTATCCCTCATATAATGATATTGCCCTAAATCCATGGTAAATAACTCTTACTAGTATCCTCAATCAATAATACATACACCAAATCATAAAGCATAATTATTAGTTAGTCAGATGACCTACTTGAAATACACGATTAATATTAATGTTGTATCATCTCAACCAAAACTATGGATTTCCTATCAAATTTTGTAGAGCATGAGCTTAGTTTCAACTCAGATGAATCAAGGTACCTCAAATAGGTACCTAGAGGATCCTCCATGTATTATCTAAAATCCCTAACATATCCCATGTTACTGAAAGGAATGTGGCATATTCAAAATACCACCACTTTTCTAGGACCATTAGTAAGGTATTCCAAGTCCTACTAAGTCCATCACTATTCTATTTGTTAAATCCATCACATCTAATATCAATCATAGAGTGCAAGATTGCCATTATTTGCACTCTAGAATATCTAGGTCCTACATGCCCAAAAAAAATCATGAGAGTTATATTTCCCCAAAACAATCAATATCTATCCCTCCCCAGCTCATCATGAATTCATTGGCTCTACATAAAATTTCCACCCTAGAAAATTTTCCATCCTCTCACAAATTTGCTAACACAAATGGTTTTATGATGGATTTGTGATGGCAGATTTATATCCTATGCTCAAATTTGTTTCCCATGACAACCAAAAACTAAAAATTAATTAAAAAAAAAAACATTGATGGTGTGTTGGGACTATACTTATGCTTGAGCCTAATTTTCTTCTCTTTATCCTTGAACCAACTCCAATCAATGCATCAGGTGTCCCTATTGTGCCATTTTGCTATCATTCAATATTTTCTCTTGAGCACTTTCTCCTCTTGCATGTGGTGAAAATGACATCCCCCCTTTCCCTTCACACCTTTTACCCCTGCTAGGGTAAATTTTTTTTTTTTTCCTATTTTCACCTAGCCTATTTGAGTTCCTTTGAGACCCTATTTTTATCCTTAGAAAATCAATGGGGGACCTATACTAGGGGAGAAATTATTTAAATATTTTATTTTGCACAACTTGAAGATTACCCAATAAAAAATTGGATAATTTTTTAAATCTTACAAGCAAATCTTTGTGTATTTTTTATTGCATTGATCGATCAAAGTTTACTGCCCTTGTTTTTCTAAACAATTGGAAGCATCTATAGTTATTTCTAATATATTTATTACTTTAAATGCATCAAAAATTGGGTAAATATGGATACCCAAAATTATACCATCGAACCTAACCAATTCTATTATAAATGTACAAGAATAATCAACTCAGTTGTGTTGTTTGTCTCAACCCTAGATTTGTAGCCAAAATTAATTTCCAGTGAATTCATTATCTAAATAAAAAATTACCAAAAAATCTATTGCATTAGCTAGTGGATTATCACCACATATTATTCCCACCCAAATTTTGACTTCCTCACCAAATTTTATTTACAATGACCAAAAGGACAAATATATCGATTAACAAATATATTGGTGGTGGATTCACTTTAGGAATTCAACCAATATTCCAACCCCTCCTATAATTTCCAAACATGGCATAATAAACTCCTCTATCACCTCATGCAATCTATAGTCATCCCTAGCTAACCTTCTTCTACCTTCACAATCAATCCCATTTAAGGGGCAACTAAATTCCCTCCTCCCAATTAGCTTTGTCACTAGTAGTTAGGGTAGATGTCAAACCCAAATTAGCTAATCTAAATAGTCCTAATTATTGGGTAAAATATTGGTTAGTTTCTATGGTTTATTTCATTACCTTCATTTATTTTTCAACCAAGGACAACTCGTAAACTTGTGAAATATCATGCACAGTATATGCCTGTAATCTCCTTAATAAGATGAGTCCCTTAGATTCTATGGTTTGGGGGTGTGTTTTTGCATTGGATTTTTTGTTTTTTTTTAAACCATTAACCTATTTTATATTATCAAAGACATGACAAAAATAAACTACAAAAATTAAAATGCATACTTGCTAGAAAAATACAGAAAATAGGGGAAGCTATAGAATTAAATGAATTTACAAAAAATATAGTAAAAATAGAAAATAAATTAAATGATAGAAAGCAAGGTAAAAGTGGTAGGAATACTATTGATATTGGGCCTAAGCTTCCAACAAATTCCACCTAAATCAATTCATTCACTAGATGCCAGTTTGAGATTAAGAAAATACTCAAATGAATTGTATTGTATCGCAGTTTAGAAATTTTACAAAGAAAATTTGGGATTCATTTCTTAGATATTGCCTACATATTTAAAAGATATGCCGCCATACCCTGTTACATTTGGAGGTAAATCTATTTCTGATTTTGTCATTTCAACAAATACATATAAATAGGGAGGATAAAGTGAATATACAATCAATTTCATCTGTTGCCATATTAATTAAGCATATTGTGTTTTTATCATAATAGAATATGTTTGATATTACACTAATAAGTTTACATGGATATTTATGTATTTGCAAAAAATAGATGACATTTACTTTATGACATTATCCTTCATCTGCATCCAACATTGAAATCATTGTTTTATTCTGCCAACAACAGGGGTCATGTTGTACCTTTGCTTCAATTGGATTCAGGCACCAAATTGGAGTCAAGCACCAAATGGGAGTCAGGTGCCAAATGAGAGTTAGGAACGAAACAAAAATCAAACATCAACTCTTAAGTTGGGTGCTAAAACTGAATCAAGCACCAAAATTGAACTTGGGCACTAGACTTAGCGTTCATCACTATTTGTGTTGCAGTTACTTTTACCTTTGATTTTCCATCATAAAATAGAAAGTGCTAGGTCCGAATGGGACCTTGACATAAACATGCTAAAAGGCAGTAAAAATCATTGAATCTACACACAATTCACTTAAAAATAAATATTAGACAAAATACATAATTTGTTATTAAATATATATAAAAATTTCATAAAATATACATTCTATAATAATAATGCCATAATATATATGAAAATTTTATACAACATATGAATATTTTTAGGGCTCATCATTCCCCCATGCATAAGGATTGGAATGTCCTTGTGCCACCCAATACTAATAATTTTCAGTCTCATTAACAACTTTCCAGTAAGCTTTGTTTTTCTCCTTCCTCTTCTTGGTTGTAGCCTTGGCTTTTTTTATCTCTGAGTTTTCACCCTTTTGGTGCCTTAAGGGTGCTCACTTCCTACTACGGCTACTTTAGGCACTTACTGCATTGAGTTGACTAACTTGGTCTAGTTACTATACCTAGTTGTTCATGTTTCTAAACTTTCCTCCCTGCCACATTCCTCTGGTAATACTCGATAAAGGTTGACTTCTTTTTGGAATGCTGCATAAATCTGCTTATAGTACTCATGGTAAGGGGGTAAAATTTCTCCTTTTGGGATTGTTGATTCATCCCCAAATGGAACACTAGATTTTTTAGCAATATTAGCCTTAGGCAATTTGGCCACTATTGGTTCAAGTTTAGCATCATCATCAAAATTTGATTCCTCTACCATAGGGACTTTACTTGTTGTTGTTTGGGCTACAGGTGGTACAAGTCATAGTATTCCCATTTTGTGAATATATACCTTCATATTTGAAGGCTGATTACCAATAGATACATACAAATCCCATAACTGATTGGGTTGGGAAAATGTAATTTTATTGGCAAGAGTCTTAGATGCTTCCTTGGATTCCTTGGCCACCTTTTTAGAGGCCTTCCTAAAATCCTTCTTGTGTGCTTTTATGTTTGCTTTGAGTTGTTCAAATTTCTTTTTCTGCTTAGCAAACATCTTCAGAGATTCTATCCATTCCTTATCAGAATTCATACCTAATTCTTTCAGGTATGTAGTTTTGACCTAGTTCTGGGTCTTCACTGAGGCTCTCTTACAAATTTTCTCTTAGCCCTTAATTTCTTGGGCTGTAATTGTGTATCTATGGGAATAGTTGAAATAGAAGATTCTCCTCTTTTGCTCCTACTACTGTTGTTGTTTGTACTTGATTTTTAGAAGATGTAGAATTTTGATTCACCTATGCCTATTTTGTAGATACCTATTCAGGTGACTCTTTAGTCACATTATGGTCATATGGTGACTAACCTACTAAGGGTTCCATTTATGTTTGAAGTTGCTCAGTCTCAATTTTTGCATCCTTTTCCAATTCTTTTTTTGCAGAGTGTGTTGACCCTTGAGGCTCTTCAACCTTCTAATTTTCCTTTGTAGACTTGGTTAAAATTTGAGGCTCTTCAATCTCAATCTCATATTCTTACCTTATCTCTTCCTCTGCAAATTTTACTAAAATTTGAGGCTCCTCAACCTCAATTTCATCTTCTTGATTTACCTCTGTATTTTTAGAGTGAGATGATTCTAGAGATTGATCCACATTTATATTATCATTTTGTTCTTGCCCCTAGTCTATAGAATTTTCTATCAAATAAGGTTGTTCAACCTCCATTGCTACATCTAACTCCTGCTCTACTTCTACATGGGCATTTAGTGAAAATTTTTCAGTCTCACAATCATCAATTATAATTGTAGAGGTCCCTACTTGAGAATTTGGACTACCCTATTTAGAAATATTTTTAGCTAAGGCCTCTGAATGGTCCCCTACCTCGGCTTCAATGTTGACATTCCTTGCATCTTATTGAAAAGGGCCATAAGAGATAATTATCTCCTTTGAATCTAGAGAGGTAGTGGGTACATCCATAACCCAATCTATTTGAACTATTGCATCCACCTTGGTTTTCCATTCAGCTTTAATATATTGAGCTTGTAGATATAATTTTAATATCATTTCCTACAACTGATGGATGGTTTGGTACAACTCTTGCATCTTCACTGAAACTACCTTTCTAGACTCTTGGGTACTACAACTATAATTCTAGAGTCTGATATTATTTATACTTTTCCTCCCAAGTACAAGAATGTTATTTTAATACATACAAATACTATTGTAGATCCCCCATCTACATTTCCTACTGAGGAGACTTTCCATTGGACAAATCCTATAATACTTGGGCCATAAAATCATCTTTGCTCAATCCGCTAATATCCTCCTCCTCATAATATGATGAGCTAAAAACTACCATGGATGCCTTTGTCCTGTTGCTTCTGGTCCTTTTGGATATTGGCATGTGATTAGGTCTTGATAGGATTGGTCCTACCTCATCATCAAATTACGAAAAAATAGGGGATGAAGCCTGCCCTACTTCCTATGTTATTTGCTTAGGCTGGAAAGTAGGTGTTGTATCTATTTTTTCTGATGCCATAGAATTTGAATGTTCACTTTGTTCAAGTGTAGCTGCTACTTCTTCTTACTTAGAAATATCATTATATTCTTCATATTCCTTAACTGGCACTTCTTATGACTCAATATGTCTCACTAAGGCTAAAATTAGCCCATGGTGAGCCAGGGTAAAAGTCATTCTTGCCTAGTACCGGCTTGCCTCATATTTGAGAGCACATGTAAAATAATGGAGGACATTGATTTTTTACCCATGAATTAAATGGTTGAGGGAATTGAAATGATTGGAATTCAACCAAGAAAACCTACTTGTGCATGTGAAGAACTGGGCAATCTGTTTGAAGAATAGTGTCATGACCCGTTACCCTCCTACCTTATTTAAAGAATATTAATTGATCTTGGGGGATCAATTAATGCCTGATAGAAGGGGCATGACCCTAAAGAATCCTACAAAAATATAATAGAAGAATTTTATAAGGATAAGGAAATATTAATTATTTAAAGGCTATCTATGAGGTCTAGTAAAAGATATATTTAAAGAGTTATCTTTTACAAAAAAATTGAAACCATATAATAAATCTGGTGCAGATTTAGTGGACCCTATGTGGATGGGCCTAAAAAGGACCAATGAATTTTTAAATAACTCATGGGTCACCCCTATCTTTTGGGAAGTACTCATGTGGATACCTGACATTGGTGGGAGTTATGCAAGGAAGTCCATGGCTTATCAAGAATAGTTCCACCCTTGTAACTATCTTATGCCTCAACAGTAGGAACTTTGACATTCATCTCATCCCTAGAGGACCCTTGAAGGACATGATGAAGTCATACTGGTCCTAGGCATATTTTTAGTATTATTATAATATGGCCACTATTTGGCCCATGAGTGGAAAATTTCCCTATAAATAGAAGGTATTTTGGGAAGAAATGGCTATCTAGGTTCTAGGAGTCTTAATGGTCTAGGGAGTATGCTCTTCACCCATGGGGGTGAATCAAAAACTAGAAGGCCTAAAATATTTCCTAGATATAATAAAAAGGCAATACATAAGGTTAGAAGGATTGTATAGTCGGAGAAGAGATGGATCAGGGGGAAACATGAAGGCACTAAGAGACATTCCAGGTTGGATCTTTCTAACCCCTATTATTTCCTCTAAAGTACAGTTAGCTTTGTTTGATTATTAGCATGCGTTATAAAAGTAGGAATCTTTGTTAATAGTCTAGATATGATTAAGCCCTAGACTATGTTAAACTCATGTAATGGGATATTTTAAAGTGACTCCAATACGATAAGCTCATCCACCTACGAGTTTGAATAGATTGCCTATGCTGCCTGGCGGGATCTCTCCTTTATCATGTATTTATGAATATGCTTTTTGTGAAATATTAAAGTTAAAGATAAAATGACCACGATGTTTTACTTTTATAAGATCATGTCCTTTCTATGTATCTAGGTAACACTAGTATTTATATCATTGGTGATCTGTAACTAAGTTTGAATAAATGAAGTCTTAGCGGACAAAACAAGCTAGGAGTTACTTTGGTAATATAAATAAAAGTTGCTATTACAATTAGGAACCATACTGTATTTGTTATACATTTAAGTATGCATTTCGATTACCTAGTAGTGATTACTTTTGGAGGGCCTGAGTAGGCCACTTGATAATGTGAACCGCTGATCGATGAAGCTAATTTGACTATGGTAACCAACCCCAAGTTACAAGTCACCATCAACTACGAACAACATACTATGTGATTCAGGCCATTCTAAAACCCTCAATGGCAACCAACCGACGTAGGCCAACATTTGGGGGCAAGTTTTGATAGGGGATTCCTCCCCTTTACCTTTACATTGAAGTGTATAAGGGATATTCAATAGTAGGTGATTGATAGACCGTTTACCACTACTAAACAATGATGCTTTACTACTTTTGCCATGTGAACTAATTAGCGTACGCATTCCCGGGGACTCTCAGAGACCTGTACACTCTAAACTAAAATCAAAACTACAATGATTTAAAAAAAAGGGGTCAAATAAGGTTCAAGCTTAGAAAGATATTTCCAGAAGCCACGTCCTTTGAAAATACTATGATATCCCCAAACCCTGAAGCCATTAGATTGTCCTGACAGACAAAAGTTTTAGATGCCCACTTCAACTTGAAATAATCAAGGTTATAACCCTCAGACCCACTGCAACTTTGATCAGGAGTAATAGGAGTTTTGGTGACTCCTTTGTCTCGTCTAGAAACCAAGCTATGGTAATATTCCTATTCAACTCATCCTAAGAAATGAAAGGGGGCATTCCTTGATACGACAATGACTCTTGGACTGAGGTGCTTCCTGAGACCGTTAGTTGTTTGCATACCATAGAATATTTACCTGGCAACATGACTGGCAGGCTAGAATGTTCACATCCCTTGAGAAGACCAATAACAGGTCTGTAGCAGAAGTAAACCCCTCCATGCCTACTGCTAGACACTATCAACAAGTAATACAGTATCAAACCCTATGGGATGCCTGTATGCTGGATAGGGAGACCGAGTCACCCATGATCTTAGATCCACAAGGGGCATGTTTGAACCAATATTGGAAGATAATAGGAGCCAAAATGTCCTTATGGATATCAACCCTAAGTGGTGATCCTATAACCAATCCCTCGGGACCGTCATAGAGCCGTTTGAAGTCACACGAGACAAATACTGAACATAGCCACTTGCTAATCAATGACTTAGGAATGATACCACTTGTTTAACCATTGTACCAATGCTGGTTCACATTGTGTTTGTAACACCATAACACATGTTATCCCACGATTTGTCTATTCCATGCAGGGTAGATTTTGTTGCTAAGCAAAAATATTGGTTATTCCTCACCTTGTGAGTAGAAGATAGAAGGTACTCTTAATGGTCAAGCCTTTCGAGGGGATCGATCAGATGGCAAGCACCGGTGGGTGGTGCCTTGACCACTTGGGAAAGGGAATACTATAATGTTAAGGGTTAAGATACCTTATTAACATAGCTAAATTAGGATCTTTTAAATGGGTGCGATCACTTTAGGAAATGGATACTATAAGATAGCCACATAGGATTCTATTTAAAATTAAGGTAATAATCCTGTAATCATTCTAGAATAGATTGAAGAAAAATAAAATATGATCTTGTTATGATTAAGTTTCTTAGGCTAAAGTTAAAAGAAAATAAAAGAAAAGAAATTGCTATTATTGTTTTAGCGAAAGGTTATATGCCTCATAAATTAAGGGTATGGGACCTTAATTTATGAAGTGGAAGTTGATTCTTCATCAACTTGGAAGAATGAAGTAGGACTTCGTTCTTGAGGGAAATTTTATAAAAATTCCCTCCATTGTTAAAGATTCATCTCCAAAATGTAAATCCAATGATCTTCATAAACTTAAAAATTATTATAAATCCAAGATGGCCTAGAAAGAAAACCATTCAAGTCCTTAATGGCCTCTTATTTATTAAGGAATGAGAGAATTCCTTACTGGTTCATGTAATACCTTAGCATTACATTGATGTCTTAGAGAAAGGAATCGGGTGATTCCTTAATTGCATCAAGAGTTTAGTACATGGCAGATGTATCCCTTGGCCTGTATCTAATCTATAGATGCCTTCTATAATTGTAATATCACCATTCAAGTTTATGAATATGAGGAAGATTATATTTTGGAGGTTGGGTTTTTCCTGGAAGGGTTTCCCAGGATAAATCTTGGTGTTACTCTAATTTTGTGGTTTGATTTATTATATTTCCTGGATGTTGTTTTATGTTCAAATGAAAATGATTCAATATGTAATGTTTATTTCATGCACTATGATATATGCTAAATTTTCATTGGGTTAAATATGTTAGATGCTAGAAAGTATGTTCAAGTTCCATTATGTTGTTAATTTAATGCAATGCAATTATTTCATTCTCTTTGTAATAATTTATGTTAGAAGAACAATCCCAGGTGATGGATGAATGATATTTAAATATGTCAATGGTTCAATAGCATTTATCTAATTTTTCACTATAACATTGAAGGGTAATAAATGATACGCAACCCCATTTATGCTTATGTTATAGAAACCGATCCTTAAAGGAAAATTGGATTTATGCATTATATCCTTATTCTTGTAGGGCACACCAATCCGTCTAAAAATAAGATTTCGTATAATGCTTTAAAACTAAGGATATGTTGTAATGGATTAAGTGCTCTCAAGATGGTTTAATTGAAAATATGTTGTGGAATGAAACTCTCCAGAGGACACTATGACCTTGACTTACCATCCAAGACAGATCCTCCTCTCTACACCAAATGAATAAAATTACATGGGACTAGTATTGTCCATTTAAAAGGAGTTCATTAGAGGGATTGTCTAATTAAAGGTGTAATACTATGCAAGGAGGATTAAAGATAGATGTTCCATGGATTCTTATCACGATAGTGATATAGTAGTCTTAGAACTCCTTTCTAAATGGATTAGACTGGAGCTAAGATTTAGGAATGACCATGGGTGTGGTTATTCTGTCCATGATGGTTTATCCTTGGTGGGGTTCTCCATCCTCAAGGCATTCACCTGGTCTTGGTGGGCCAAAAGGTGATTTCTCCTTTTAAGGGGATGAAACCAGTACGCTTGGCCAGTGTACTCATACCAAGAGGGGTATGAAGGTTTCGTAGAAGCTGATCACTTCTACTTAAAGAGACTTTGATCAAGTCTCTATAGCTCTCAAGCTATTTGCCTTGAAAGTTATGATCCAAATGGAATTCGCCTATTCTAGGATATGGGTTGGTCCTACCATATGTAAATGAGCATTTACTTATGTTAAAAAAAAAAAAAATTATTGTTAAGGAGTAATGAATTGGGGTTCGTTACAAATAGTCGCAAAAATTTTGGGATGTACTATTTCAACAAATCAAAATACGTTAGGTATAGAATTGGGCATCCAAAGAACTATTGAGTGTAGAGTGCAGGGCTATCCTCATTTTACATGTGCTCCCCTATTTGGGGAAGGCCTGTAATAGTAGAAATGTAGGCTTTTATGATTGGAATTTCTAGTCCATGTATTTTGATGATCTCATCCATTAGAGATGTTATGAACTCCTTGGTCATCTTTGCATCCTAGTTATGGTTCTACAAATTTGAATTGGTTCTACAAATCCACATTAATTCGTTAAAAATCACTGGGTTCATTTTCTTTAGTAAATGATTGTTTGATTTTTCTCCCATGGTGAATTTTTTTTTTTCCTTGGCTCTAAGTTTTATCTGCAACAATTTCTCACACTCTGGTTTCTATCTTCTATAACTCTATTATTTTTTTGCACAGATATTTATTAATACATGGCTTTAAATTTCTTGTATCCATGAATGTAGGTGCTCCATTATCGTAATTAGAAATAATTACAGTTATCCATGCAAAATTTTGTTAAAGTGTGTGCTATATTTTAAGTGGATGATAATCATGAGTGTTCCTCTAATCAAAGCATCAACACATAGAAAAATTCTAAATGGGGCTAAATGGTTGGATGGACAATTTAATGGGGATCGTGCTAACACTATTTTATAGAAATATACATCTATAAAAACTATATATATACAAAACAAAAATTAAGTACACACCTATATTATGTTTTGTGCATGTATGATGCACAAACTCTCATGGTGTATTTGTATTGATTGTTTTTTTATGACCATATGTACCATAATAAGAAATGATGTGTGTATTTTCCATGCAGTAAAATTTTCTCTGTATGACTAGTTCTTGGTTGGTGCAATTTGATTCATTTGAGGATTCCTGCAAGGTTTTAAGAAAAAATTAAAAAACATGTCTTCCCAGGATGACACACATCCCTCCCTTGGAAATTGTTCGTTGACGACTTTAGAACATGCATAAATATCTCATGGTAAAAAAATAAAAATAATTTTATCTGTGAGAAATTTGAATTTATGCACATGGATGAAATGTTGACGTGGCTCGGGTCACTTTCCAATGCTGAAGATTTATTCATACAAGGTACAAACACCCATTAGAATATAAAGCAAACAACTTCTTATATGGAAATATATTGGAAATTTGAGCATGTTTTGTTGTCATTGATGTCAAGAGGTTTGATTAATATCAAATGGTTTAATGTCCTAAATTGATGGAAATATTTGTGAGAATATTTCTCTTGGTGGCACATGAGGTATAAGGCAGCAAGAAGAAAGGAATACCTCTCCATAATATTTGAGAAAGGATTTATAAATTACCTTGGTGGTAATTTGGAAAAGGTTAAAATATTCATTAATGGTGGCAAGGTTATCTCTAAATAATTTACCTTGGTGGTAATTTTACAAAGGTTAAAATACCCATTAATGGTGGCAAGGTTATCCCTAAAAAGAAAAATCCCAAAAGGTTTTTAAATATTTAAATTATAATATTTAAATCCTTTAGGATTTAAATTATTATAATTAAATATAATAATTCAAAATACCAAAATTTGAATTGCAAAAATAAGCCAATGTAAAAAATAGAGTGGGCATGTGTATTAATAAGGCTAAGGTTTAGCCTAAGCATATGTGGAATTCACATAATAATTCCCCAAAGTAATTGCCTTGCACAATTGATGCAATGGAGGAACATCACAAATATCGGTGCAAAATATTGGTCAAACTGTGGACAGGGTGTATCCCCACTCATGTGAGGTGGTAGTTGAGCTGGCAAGCAAGGCTTGTGCAACAATGTAGGAGGTAGAAGGTGCGGGTTTAATTCATGAGAAGGTCCTTTTGGCTACATGGTCGATTTAAGGTTTGGCATCGATGGTAAATATAATAGGGAGGTCTTGCATTTTGATTGCATGTGGGTTGGCTAGCCCACGTTATAGCCAAGCAGCAGTTAGGGTGAGGGACTAGCAAGAAGTGTGGGTTCAACTCCCGGTGGTAGCCGACAGGTGATAGCAAAGAAGTATTATTTTTTAATTAAAAAATTAAATTATATCCTAAGGTCTAAGGTGGCTAAGGTATGTGCTAGGGAGATATAAGGTGTTTTAAATGGTTTTTATTTTTGCAATAAAAGGGTTATAAAAGTAATTTGTTTTTGAGAAAAAATTAAGGTAGTTTATTTTGTTAATGCATTGGGATAAAAAGTGAAGTGATATTTTATTTATATTTTGGAAATGCATTAATTAAAAGTAGGAGATATAATGTGTAAATGGAATTTTTGCTTTATGTGATTGGTGACTCTTGTTGATGAAAATTATTGGCAAAGTTAGGAGTAATAAGGTGTACAAGTGGTTTGGCATTTTATTAATTATTGTATGGTGAAATATTTGTTGAGGTGAAATTTCATGTGGAGATTTTGAGATAGACTATTGCTATCTAACCTTGAATTGGCACAAAAGAATTTGGTTGTAAGTAATACAGGTTTTGAAGATATATCTCCATAAAAGTAAAGAGGTATGGGCACATCATATTTTGTTTGAAGTGTTTATTGGAATGAATTTTGTGAAACATAAGTTGGAGTGAAATGGAGTGTTTGATAAGCATTTTTGGAAATAATTGAGTGAGCTCTATATGCTTCATTGTTGAATTTTTAGAGAAAATTTGAGATAGAGATTGAGAATTATTTGAGTTAGGATTTGAGACCTACATTGTGCTCTTTGTTTGAATAAGTATGAAAACATGTGTTTAGGGGTTGTGAGCAAGTTGTGTTTCATTGGTTGAATGTTTAAGTGAAACTTCTTGAGCATTGGTTTTGAGTGATATTAAAAGTGAATGTGCAAACATTAGAAATCAAATTTGTGAAATCAAGAGAGTAATATTAGAAAGATAGGTGTCATGTGCTAGATTTATTCTATAATTAAAAGAGCAATAAAAGTAAGACATGTGGAAGCGACAGACTTAATTATTGAGTAGAACATATTGAGTTTTGATAGAGTACATCATTCTCTATATGTTCCAAAGGTTAAACAAATTCTGGATAGAATATGTCTAAACTGCTTCAAGTTAAAGGAATTAATTTGAATATTAGACAAAGCATTTGATAGCATTGTGTGTAAGATTTAATATTGATTGAGCATATTATATGAGTTTTTTTTAACATGTGTTAGAAAAATTTTGAGCATATGCTAGAGTAGATTAAGCAAATTCATGAGAGAACTTGAAGGTAGATTTGAGCAAGTCTTGGTGAAAACTTGAGAGTAGATTGAGCAAGTTCTTGAGAGAACTTGAAGGTAGATTTCAGCAAGTCTTGGTGAAGAATTAAGAACAGTTTGAGCAAGTTCTTGTGAGGAATTGAGGGTAGATTTGATCAAGTCTTGTGAAGACTTGAAAGAACATTAAAGAACAAGGTTGATTTGTTCAAGATTTGTGTTAAGTATTGGGGTAGATCTAAGTAGAGTTGATTGGTGATTTGTTCAAGCTTTGTGTTAAGGCTTGGGGACAAATTTGAGATAGAGTTTGGTACAAATTTATGAGCAGATTTAGACCAGATCTATACTAGACTTGGGATATATTTTGGTGTATATTTGAGATATATTTGAGAGCAAGCTTTGGAGATGAAAAAGTAAAGAGGACAATATTCTCTAGTGGATAGAGATACATTAGCTAGTGTAGTGGGGACAAAGTTCTCCTATAGAGAGATATCCACAAGCCAAAGCAGTGGCGGTAGAAGTATTCTAGAATATCATCAGCAAGAGTAGAGGGAAAAGAGTTCTCCTATGAAGAGTGACATGTGAATCGACTGGGAATATAGATTTCTTCTATGGAGAGAGATCCATGAATCAGTTGAAAAAATAGAGTTCTCCTGGATCAAGTTCCATGAACTAGAGCAAGGGGATAGAGTTATTCTATGGAGTGTGATCCACGAACCAATTGGGAATATAGATTTCTTATGTGGAGAGAGTTCCATGAACCAATTGAGGAGATAGATTTATCCTAGATCAAGTTACACAAACCAAAGAAAAAGGAAAAGAGTTCTCCTATGGAGAGAGATCCACAAATCAGAGCATAGGGGATTTGTGTCTCCTTTGAACAAAGGTTCATAAATATTGTAATAGGGAATTGATTCCCAAGAAGATTTGTTGAGAAAATTTAGTAGAAAATTTTTCTTTGTGGAGTATACCACATTGGGTGAACCACGTTAAATTGGTGTCTCTATTGTGTGTGATTATTTGTGCATTTCTTTGATTAATGCTATTGATATTTCCATTGATAATATTGGACAATATTGTTTGATAAAGAAAAGTGAAAGTTGGTTTTATACTATTCACCCCCCTCTTAGTATAAGCTTGTGTTCTTCAATTAGTATCAGAGCGAGTTCCTTTAGAAAAGTCTAATAGTTTGAAGGAAGAGTGTACAAGAACACAGATGGCATCTCAAAGTTGATCTTCAACAAATAAGGTACCATTGTTTTATGGGAACAATTATACTTTCTAGAGCATAAGAATGAAGACTTACTTGATGGCACAAGGATATGAGACATGAAAAGTAATTGAGGATGGATTTACACCTATAGATAATACTCCCATAGATAAGTATGGTAAGCTCTTGCATGTAAATAATGCCAAGGCTATGAATATAATATTAAGTGGTTTATGTGAAGTAGAGTTTGTAAAAGTTATGCATTGCAAATCAGCAAAGGAAATTTGGGAAAAACTGAAGCAAACATATGAGGGAGATAAAAAGGTCAAAATGGCAAAATTGCAAAATCACAAGAAGACATTTGAAGACTTAAATATGAAAGAAGAGGAAGACATTACTACATACTTCATGTGGATGAGGTTGTTAACACCATGCAAGGAATTGAATTTAAAATAGAAGAATCTAATTTTGCTCAAAAATTTTTAAGGTCACTTCCTATGAGGTATGATGGATAGGGTTTAGCCATAGAAGAAACAAGAGATATTGAAAATTTGACTATGGATGAGTTACGTGGAACTCTCACATCTTATGAGATGAGAATAGTATAGGATCCTATTCTCAAAAGAGAAAAAATTTAAAGTAGCAAAGAAGACAAACGATAAGAAACCAGAATCAAGTGATGAGTCAAGTAATGATGAAGAAGTTAATTATGGCAAAAGAAACAAGGAGGATTCAATAAAGTAAAAAGGTACGAAAATAGTGAAGTTTTTTAATTGTGGTAAATATGGTCACTATGCATCTAACTATCTAGAAGCAGGAAGTAGTAGCAGTTAAGAGAAACATGATAATAAGAGAAAGGAAGCAAGAAAATCCACGTATGAAAAGAAAAATAGGTATGGACAAATCAAGCATGAAAATAAGTTTTTTCAAAGGCATAAGAAGAGTTTTTATGTGGAAAAGATAGACAAGGTTTCAAGTGATAGTGATGAAATATCCTTAGATAGTGAAGAAAAAGAAATTCTCTTTTTGATAATAGAATATGAAGAAGAGCTCCTATTGAAGATAAATCTATAAAATATGAAGATGCTCTTGAAGACAAAAAAGTAGAGAAATAATAAAAAAATGAAGAGGAAGGAGTAGTAGATCTAGAAGCTGAACTTATTACTGCTCTAAAAGAATTAAAAAAGGTCAGAAAGCATAATTCAAGATTCAAGGCTCAATTTCAAGAATGTGATGAAGAGAAAGGAAAGCTTATATTGGAAATTTTGAGTTAGTTGTGTTGTCATTTATGTCAAGATTCAGTATCAGGAATTAGTACAAGACTTGGCAGAAGAAGGGTTAAAATATTTATATTTTAATCCTAAGAGATTTTATCTAAGATCTCCAATTGCTTGGTCAAAAGGACGGTTAAATACCCTAAATAAAAGGCCTAAATAAAATAATATTATAATATTTTTTAATATAAAATTAAAGTCAATCAAAAAATGTCCAAGGACGAAAGAGAAAAAACCTAGGTAGTGGAATACAGGGTCTATGGAAATATGGCTTCATGAGCAGTTTTACACAACATCCTTTTGGTTTGGGAGGACCATGCACTTTATACTATGACTCTGCTCTTTGGGATTGATGTTGTGGGTCCAGTGGGTTTTCAGTTTCTTTCATGGCCTTCCTGGGGGGCCTCTGGTTCCTTGTTGTTGTATCCCGACATGAATTCCTCATCTATTTTCCTAAATTTGTTCGTTGGCAGTGCTGAAGGCTGTCTGGGATTTTTGGCTTTCTTTTTATTTGGGCTCTATCATCTATAACTAGGCTTCCTTGCGACTCCTTCCTCTTGGGTTATTGTGGAATTCTCCCATCTATTTTCTACAGTGTGTTGTTTTTATACTACTTCCTCTGTTGTGCTGATATTTTTGAAGGCTTCCTTTTTTCCTGCATGAGGACTCCATGGCCTATGGAGCTCCTCTAAATGTTGATCCACTATTGAACCACTTTTTAGGCTGATGATCCATTGCATGAGGATTTTGTGGCTTGTGGAAATCCTCATTTTGTTGTTCCACCTTTTAGGCTCACAAGGGATTCAATTTTTCTTAGTTTGTGTGATTCTATGCCATCCCTGGGTGATTCCCATCCTTGTTTTGGTAGGATTAACTATTTTCTTTGCTCCTCTGCTCCACCCATTAGTGCAGGGTGGTTTTTCTACTTAAGGATGGATTTTCCCTATGTGGGAAATTTTTTTCCAATAGGTTTCTGGTTTCTTATGGGTGGTTTATGGTTTCCCTGCCCTTGGGATGTTTCAAATTTTAATTTTGGCTCATGTTTCTTTTTCCCTCCTGTGGGAAGTTTCAATATATTTTTTGGTAGGTTGGGTGGTTTGGAGCTTTTCAAGTTAGGTGCCTGAAGTTTTAATTTTGTTTCTAGGTAGGCTTTATGTCCTTTTATGCCACCTTCTCCTCTCCCACCTAGTGGGCTTTTCAAAAAATTTCCTGCATGATTTTCCTTAGTGCTTTTCATGGCCGCTTTCCTAATTTTGTTCCTCAGTGCTTTCCTTAGAGATTTCCTGAATCTCTTCCTCTGCGATTTCCTCAACGCTTTCCTATTTTTTTTCATTTTGGATTTGCTCAAGCCTGTCCTATTGTCCATCCTTGGACATTTCCTCTTGAATTTTGATGTAATTAGGTTTTGGGATCCTTGATAAAAATCTACTTTTAATTTAACTTACCAAAAAAATAGTATAATATTTTATTATAATATTAAAATTTTAATTATGCCTAAGGTAGTTTATAAATAATTTATAATGTTTACATTATAAAATTATTTATAAATAATATTTTTAAATAACCCAAAGTTGGGTTAGGTGCAAAAAACCATTTATCTCTGTCGACGTGCATTGGAAGGCATTTAATTAATTATTTCTATCGACATGGGAGAGATGGAGGCATATGGTATAAATACCATAGCCTTTCCCCAAAGGAAAGTAAGTCTCCAAAAATTCAAGCGCATGTGAATTAAGAGGGAATGCGACATAATTTCATGAGCAAGCAAAGCTAAGGAGAAAGATTTAATTTTTATTAACCTCCAAGTTTTGCGGAAGTCAAAGTGGTGAAAGCATAAGGGACCACCAATCAACAATGGTTGAGCTAGCAATGATTTTGGAGTGTGCAAATGTTTTGAATAACATAAAGGTTTCGTGTTTGATACCCGGTGACGATGTGGGACAATAACCTTTTGGCTCTTGGTGGGCAATGGATAGTCAAAGCACTTTTAACGCCTTTGACTCCCACGTGAGCGCTTAGCTCACATGACTAGGGAGCTGCAGCTAAGGTGCTGCAGGCGCTTCAACCAGGGATCAATCCCATGAGAGCGCACAAGGACGTATTTAATTTTTAATTAGAATTTGCATTTCCCAAGGTCTTTGGTGGTGCTAAGGTGCATGATTTTTGTGCTTGGACTATAGTTTTGAGGGAGAATTTATCAACATTAGTTATTTGATTTTTCTATTAGTGTTTGAGGGAGTTATAAGGTAAAGATAATTAAAATATTTTTGTTTTTGATTTTGGTGATTGAAATTTATTTTATAATTTTGAATATTATAATATGTATCAAGGAAATTGTGGTGTATTTTATTATTATGAAAATGTTGACTTATATTGTGTAAGTTTGGAGATTATAATGTGTACTATGAGATTTGATATTTTGTATGAGAAAAATTTTTGGGAAAATTATTTTGTGGAGATATTGAGATAGGTTGTGGATACCTAACCCTAGTGTTGGCAAAAAAAAATTTAATTGTGATTAAGATAGGTTTTGAAGATATATCTCCATCAAAACAAAAGGTATGGGCACATTTTCCTTGAGTGAAATATTGTTGGATTGGATGTTGTGAATGTTGAGTTGGAGTGAAAAGGATTATTTTATAAGCATTGTTGAGTTTGGTTTTGAGATATCCAGTATTAATTGGTGAAGGTTTTTTTGGAATGAGAGTTGATGCTAGAAACCTTGTTTGATAAGCATTGTTGGAAATATTAAGCCTTCATTGCATGATGAGGGTTTGTGAAAGATCATGAGTATCATTGTTATGTGAAGTTGAGAACTATCTTGAACTAGGGTTTGTGAAAGATTATGAGTATCATTGTTATGTGAGGTTTGTTTGATAAGCATTGTTGATTAAGTTTTCATTGAGTGATTTTTTGAGTGGAGTTGATTGAGCTTAGTTGATTGGAGGTGTTGGAATGATAGTTCAAGTTCTTTGAAGCAAATTGTTCTTTATTCCTAATTTATTTGAAGAGAGTTTTGGAAGTGATTACGCATTGTTGTGACAATGAAGCATATTGAGTTTCTAACCATTATCTATATGTTTATGTGGTAAAACAAGAGATTTTTGGAAGTTATAAAGCATTGTTGTGAGAGTGAAGCATATTGAATCTCTAACCATTATCTATACTATGCTAAAATAAGAGGTTTTGGAAGTGATTGAGCATTGTTGTGAGTGTGAAGCATATTGAGTCTCTAACAATTCTCTATATGTTTATGTGAGATTAAACAAGTTCTAGAGTGGACTTATGGATAGATTTGAGGTAAGTCCTGGTGAAGACTTGATGAGCATATTGAAGAAGTTCTAGTGAGGAATTGTTGAGCAGATTTGAAATAAGTCTTGGTGAAGACTTATTGAGAAGATTGAACAAGTTCTAGTGAGGACTTGTTGAGAAGATTTGAGGTAAGTCTTAGTGAAGACTTGAGAGCATTTTGAGCAAGTTCTAGAGAGGAATTGTGGATATATTTGAGGTAAGTATTAGAGAAGACTTGAGAGTAGAGTTAATTTATTGATTTGTTCAAACCTTGAGTTAAGATTTGGGCTAGATCTAGTAGATTTTATTAGTGATTATATCAAGCTTTGTGTTAAGGCTTGAGGATAGATTTGAGGACAGGTTTGTGCTATACTGAAGTGTAAGACAAGCAAAGTCTCCCCAAGATCGAAGAATGCTCCACAATATAAATCACACACAAAAGAGGAAAACCCATAACACCAATATTAAGTGGTAAAACCCTACTTCAAATGAATAAGGGAAACATCCACTATGAAGCTCACTATATTACTCAATGATTCAACAATACAAGAATGCTTCAATTTTATGCAACAATATGCATCAACATGATATGACAAGATGTAGTAGACAACACCCCTATTTAAAGAGAATCTTTTTATACTACAACCCTAAAAGTACCCTAATATTATCACAATCTTATCTTGAGATGTGTGACAAATTTGATCACAATGTTATCTTGAGATGTGTGACAAATCTTATCACAATCTCATCTTGAGATGTGTGACAAGTGGCATCTATCAAATATTAAAAAGTGATTGGTTACTTTTTAATATTTGCTAGTATATGGGAAATAAATTTTTCCCACAAATTAAATATTCCTAGCACCCTTATTTTATTTATTAATTGGGTGAGAATATTTTTACATAAAATATAATTATTTTCTAATTCAAATATTATTCTTTAGAATTTATATTTAGTGTAAGAATAATTTACACAATGTTGCATTACATATTCCAACACTCCCTTTTAATGCAATATTGGGGAAAGGAATAATGAAACAAAGAAATATTCTCCCCCTAAAGATACAAATGGGGATGAGAATCAAATGAGTAATATAGTTACAATGAGCTTCTATGACCAAGAATGGTCTATAATAAGGCACCAATACAAAATGGGCCAAAATGAGACTGCAAGCCCCCAACGGAGTAGCTTCAGATACAAGTAGCTTACAAAGCCATCCATCAACCACAAGTGGTTGCAAATGACAAGAATAAAACATCACAAGGGTGTCTTTAGTAAGCCTGCAAAACCCCAAATGAAAGTACCTACAAGCTATAAGAAGCTCAACATAAGATCAGTTATATACATCATCATAAATATATTCACCACAACATATATGAATATCCAAAGATGATAATAAAAATGATCTAAAAAATAGTGAACTATAAGTCATCACAAAAATATGCCAAGTCATACTTATAGTCACGTGCTATATAGTTGATCAAAAAATATCATGTACAAAGTTGCATAAAGCAAACAAGGAGTACCATGATAATGCAAAATCTAAAGTACCATGTTCAAAAGTAGCACAAGGCTAACAAAAAAGTACCATGTACAAGAGTTGCATAAGGTATATGAAAATAATAAAGTGTGCACACCGGTTGCATAAAGCCAACCATAAAATATCATGTACAAAAGTAGCATAAATGCTAACAAGAAAGTACCATGATAAACCAATTGCATAATGCCAACTACATAAAAACATGTACAAAGTTGCACAAGGCAACAAGAAAGTGCCATGTAAAAGAGTCGCATAAAGCAATTGCATCATATACCATAATTGCACAATGCCATCTACAAAGTAACATGTACAAAAGTTGCACAAGGCAAACAAGAAAGTTGTGGTGTATATATTTATGATGATGTATCTAACTGATCTTATGTTGAGCTGCTTGTAGCTTGCAGGTACTTTCGTTTGGGGTTTTGCAGGCTTACTGAAGAAACCCTTGTGATGTTTTATTCTTGTTATTTGTAACCAATTGTGGTTGATGGATGGCTTTGTAAGCTGCTTGTATCTAAAGCTACTCCGTTGGGGGCTTGCAGTCTCATTTTGGACCATTTTGTATTGGTGCCTTATTATAGACCATTCTTGGTCATAGAAGCTCATTGTAACTATATTAATCATTTGATTCTCATCCCCGTTTGTATCTTTAGGGGGAGAGTGTTTCTTTGTTTCATAATTCCTTTCCCCAATATTGAATTAAGGGGGAGTGTTGGAATATGTAATGCAACATTATGTAAATTAATCTTAGACTAAAATATAAATTCTAAGAATAATTTACACAATGTTGCATTACATATTCCAACATGAAGGACTGTGTTTAGTGAAAATTTAAGACAGATATTGAGCAGATTTGTGCTAGACCAAAGGACTATGTTTAGTATAGATTTGAGATAGAGATTGAGCAGATTTGTGCTAGATAGAAGGACTGTGTTTAGTGCAGATTTGAGAAAAATATTGAGCAAGATTTATGCTAGACTGAAGGATTGTTTTTAGTGTAAATTTGAGATAGAGTTGAGAGAAAGCTTTGAATGTGATAGAGCATAGGATGGTAGTCTCCAGTGGATAGAGTTCCATAAGCTAGAGTAGTGAGAAAAAGTCTTTTGAGTGAGGACATGAGTCTTCAGTGGAGAGAGATCCACAAGCTAGTGTAGTGGAGGTAGTAGTCTTCTAGAGGATCACCATCCAGAGCATAGAAGAAGAAGTTCTCTTGTGGATGGAGATCCACAAACGGGTTGAGGGGATTGGTGTCTCCTGTGGATATAGAACCATGAAATTGATTAGGGTATTTGTGTCTCCTTTGGATAGAGGTCCATAAACATTGTAATAGGGAAAGGATTCCCAAGAGATTTGTTGAGAAAATTTTAGTGAAATATTTTCTCTATGGAGTAGCCCACATTGGGTGAACTATGTTAAATTGGTGTCTCTATTGTGTGTGGTGATTTGTGCATTGCTTTGATTATTATTGTTGATATTGTCATTGATATATTGCATAATATTGTTTGGGAAAGAAAAGTAAAAAGTGGTATTATACTATTCACCCCCCTCTCAGTATAAGCTTGTGTCTTCAACTTATACAAGATATGACAAACTCAATAGCTAAGACAAGAAGATTTAAAGAAAATCTAGAGGTAAAAGTATTAGAATGTGAGATATTAGAACAAGAGGTAGTTTATCTAAGGAATGAAATGGAAGAGTTTAAGGATAAGCTACACAAGTTTGGAAAAAGTTCAAAAACTCTAGATAAGACTATCAATGCAAAAAAACTTTCATCTAACAATACAGGACTTGGTTTTTAAGAAGAACAAGAGAAACAAGAAGAAGGGTCAAGATCAAGATCCAAATATGAAGAAGTTTCAGAGGAAGAGAGTGAAGGAGAAATTGAGACTTATGAGAATAAGTTGAAAAATAGAAACTTCACCAAGAAAGGAAATAATGCACAAAAAAGGATCAGGGATCATCACATAAAATAAAGGACTAAAAGACCAGTGGATTCAAGATAAGACTTCTTCAAAGGCAATTTATTTTCAGGTAATAGGTTTGGCCATAGGGCTATGCATTGCAGGACTCATGGAAAGGAGTATGGTATTACTAAGAGAAACTTTAAAGATGGATATTTCTTTCAAGGGTATTGCTACTCTTGTAATCAATTTTGTCATAAAGCAATTCACTACAGGGTTCATGATATAAATAGGCATGGCTTCACCAGGAGGAACTTCAAGATATTTGCACATTCAAGGAACAACAACATTGAAGAACACAAACTTATACTAAGAGGGGGTGAATAGTATAAGATCAACTTTTACTTTTCTTTCCCAAAGAATATTATCCAATAATATAAATGGAAATATCAATAATAATAATCAAAGCAATGCACAAATTGTCACACACAATAGAGATACCAATTTAACATGGTTCACCCAATATGGGCTACTCCATGGAGAAAATATTTTTACTAATTTTTCTCAGCAAATATTCTTGGGAATCAATTCCCTATTACAATGTTTATGGACCTCTATCCAAAGGAGACACCAATCCCCTAATTCTTTGATTTGTGGATCACTCTCCATGGGAAAATTATTTCCCCTTTTCTTTGGTTCATGGAACTTGAACCAAGAGACCTCTATATACTCAATTGGTTCATGGATCTCTCTCCATAGAAGAACTCTATCTTCCAAAATGGTTCACGGACCACACTCTATAGGAGAAATCTTTCCCCTTGCTCTGGTTTACAGATCTCTATCCACAGGTGAACTCTTTTTCCTTGCTCTGGTTGATGATATTCTAGAAGACTTATGCCCCCACTACTATGGATTGTGGATCTCTCCCCATGTAAGGCCTTTATCCTCACTACCCTGGCTAATGTATCTCTATCCACTAGAGACCGATGTCCTCTGCTCTATCACCTCCAAAGCTTACTCTCAATTTTGTATCAAATATACACCAAACTCTATCCCAAGTGTAGTATAAATTTGTTCACAAATATCTATCTCAAATATATCCTCAAGCCTTAACACAAAGCTTGATCCAATCATAAATCAACTCTGCTTAGATTTTCCCCAAGCCTTAACACAAATCTTGAACAAATAAATAAATCAACTCTACTTAGATTTACCTCAAGCCTTAACATAAAGCTTGCACAAATAAATCCATAAATTCTTCTCTCAAGTCTTCACAAAGACTTGCTTCAAATATACCTTCAAGTCCTCTCAAGAACTTTCTTAAACTATTCTCAAGTCTTCACAAAGACTTACCTCAAATATGCCTTCAAGTCCTCTCAAGAACTTGCTCAAACTATTCTCAAGTCTTCACAAAGACTTACCTCAAATCTGCCTTCAAGTCCTCTCAAGAACTTGCTCAAACTACTCTCAAGTCTTCACAAAGACTTGCCTCAAATCTACCTTCAAGTCCTCTCAATAACTTGCTCAAACTACTCTCAAGTCTTCACAAATACTTACCTCAAATCTACCTTTAAGTCCTCTCAATAACTTGCTCAAACTACTCTCAAGTATTCACAAAGACTTACCTCAAATCTACCTTCAAGTCCTCTCAAGAAATTGCTCACTACTCTCAAGTCTTTACAAAGACTTACCTCAAATCTATCTTCAAGTTCTATCAAGAACTTGCTCAAATTTTTCTTAAGTCTTCACAAAGACTTGTCTCAAATATACCTTCAAGTTCTCTCAAGAACTTTCTCAAACTACTATAAAAACTTAACCAAGACTTGTCTCAAATCAAACACATGCTCAATACATCTCACAAGATATTCTCAATCAATCTCAAATATTGCATATAATGCTATCAATTGCTTTATCTAATCTTTAAAGTATTTCATTTAACTTGAAGTAATTTAGACATATTCAATTTAGAATTCTTTTAACCTCTAGAACATATAGTGAATGATGTAACCAATAAAAAATCAATATGTTCTACTCAATAATTAAGTCTATCACTTTCACAAATCTAGTTTCTAATATTTGCACATTTACTTTAAATATCACTAAAAACCAATGCTCAAAAATATTCACTCAAACATTCAATTAATGAAACACAACTTGCTTACAGACCCTAAACAATTGTTTTCATATTTATTCAATCAAAGAGCACAATGTGGGTCTCAAACCCTAACTCAAATAATCTTCAATCTCTATCTCAAATATTCTCTAAACATTCACCAATCATGCATATAAGAACTCACTCAAATATTTCCAATAATGCTTATCAAAAATCATTTTCACTCCACCTTATATTTCACAACATTCAATCCAACAACACTTCAATCAAAGGATGATGTGCCCATACCTTTTTACTTTGATGGAGATATGTCTTAAAAATCTATTTCACAATCAATTCTCCTTGTGCCATTCAAAATGTTAGATAGCAACAATCTATTTCAAAACATCCACAAAGTATTCCTTCCAAAATATGCTCAATTAAATTTTAAACCACTCTCTTGGTTTCTCAAATAATCAAACCCTTCAAAATTTTTAGCAAAACATACACATAATCAAAATAACTCATACACCTTTTAACTCCCTCTTAACACACTAAAAAACACAATGAGCAAGGACTCCAATAACTCACTTTCAAAATAATTTCCTATAACTTCCTTCTGAATTTAAATGCATAGAATAATAAAAAATATTCCCTTATATCTCCCACTTATCATAAATGCATTTCCAAAATAATTATAACCACCATTTACAATAATATTCCAATGCACTTACTAAGTCAAAATTCCAATTATTTCAACACCCTTTATTTGGCAAAAAGTAAAAAATATTTTTAACACCTTATACCTCCCACATTAGTGCATACCATACCACATTAGATCCTTAGGAATAATTTTACTAATTCAAAATAAATATCTTTGCGCTACCTCTTGTGGGATTCGATCTCCCGTTGTGCTGCCGCCTACGCCTTACTCGTAGCCTAACCGCTACGTGAGCTAAGCACTCACTTGAGACATCTAACATGTCCAATCCTCTTTATCCCTTTTACTAGCACTAAACTTGTTTTAAAAAAAATTTCCTTCGATGCCACCAGGAATACAATGCAAGACCTATCGTTCGCCAACGACTTGCTTTATGCTTCCACATGCTCCACTTTGATTTTAAAAATAAAAGCTTTTGTCCTCTTGTGCTCATGAATTTTCATTGACCAATTAATTTAATATTTGCATGTGCATTCGGAGATTTGCCTTATGCCTTCAAACCTTATGGTATTGTTGATTAGTGTTTTATACACACGTTGAGAAGAGTATACAAGAAACACCAATAACACATAAATGAAAATAAATTCCCTCTCACTTTAGGATCTTGTTGGTTATCCAAGGTGTGAGTTATAGGGTTGGGTTGAATGTCCTCGCTCTTTTCCACTTCTGGAATAGTTTCAAGTAGACTGCCTGTGTACCTGCAAGGGGTTCAACTTATGTCTGGTGCTTTTTGGTTTATCAATCAGATTTGTATTTTTGTGAATTGATCTAGCTCTTCATATCTCAACAGATTAAACAAATAAATAATTTTAAAGAAAATAAAAATGAGAACCTTTCCGAAATAAAATAGAGAGAGTAGGGTAGGGCAGGAAAGAAAGGATGAAATATTATAATTTTAATTGTTAACCATTATTTTAATTAAAACATGCTACTGTGTTCATTAAATGAGACAAACAGAATAACAAATTATCTAGCTTTCTAAGATTAACTTGTTATCTAGCAAAGGGTAGAACAGGGGAATAAAATAGAATAACTTATTTAAATCATAATTTTCCCTAAAATTAACAAGATGAATCTGTAGATAGCCATCACTCATGCACACAGAACAGGACTATCAAATTTGGATCTTCAAACCAAGTGACTTAAATAATTCTTAAGATAGCTTAACACTTCTAAAATTTTAGACTTGTTGGGATGATTTTACCGGTAGCATAGCACACACGAAAAAACTAGAGCCAGTAGGAAAAGAAATTAATTTTAGAAATATTAAACTACAATTTAGCTCTCAAAGAACACCAAAAACATACTAAAATCAATTGAATTCACAACAATTATAACCATAGATATTTTAGGGAAAATAATAATAAGGAAATGAACACCGTTCAAGCTCCAGAAATAGATTATGCACTTGGCCACGCCACTTCAGAGTAACAACACCACAACAAATCCTATGTTGAGAACAAAGGCTTTTTCATAAACAAATTTAAGAAAAAGGACTTCTATTATAAATTCTTGCATCATTCTTTTACATTCAATGAGAGTATTTATAGACTTGTGAAATGCCCTAATATTTTAGAAAATATCTAGCTCCTCGAGAATTAAAAACAATTTTAAAATATCATCGTCAAAGCGTTACAATATAAGACATTTTTAAATAGAGTTCTGATAAACTCTAACCACTTTGCAAAGCTGCCGAGATAATCTTGCCATAAATGGAGAAGATAAAATCTAATTTTATCTTCAATCAAAAGATAACTTCGTGCAAATATTTTCACTTTCCGACAAGTTGGAGATGTACTTCATTAATTCTCTGTCTATAAAATCTGGGCGTATCATCAATTTTACACGTCTTCTATCTCTGCACAATCACCTTTTTCTTGATTCACGGTGAAATTCCAATCCCGCCATTACTTCCGTGATAAATGCATTTGCCAGCAAGCTCCTGCAAAATTAAAAAAAAAACAAAAGTTAGAACATTAGGTTTAAAATTAAATTAAATTAATTTAATTTTTTCTAAGGTTTCAGACTTTAATTCTTTAGGTTTTAAATTTTTAATCATTTTTCAAAGTTTGCCGTGATTGAGATTTTAATTGATTTTCTTAATATTATTTTAATCTGCTAGGGTTTGATATTGGCTACCATAAAAAATTTCTAACTCCCTCTAAATGTCGCTTGCCACATTTTAATTGCCTTTACTTCCTTCCATAATAATGTCGCGATATCGCGATATTTCAATATAGCTCTATGTCCAACCATGCAAATTTGCTCTCCATATGGATGTTGCGAAATAACGACATTTTAATATTATGTTCTTCCAACACTTTAGAAATCACGACACTTTAGTTATCTCTTGCCCTTTTATGAGAATGTCGCATGACATATTTTATTTTCTCTTCTTTCTTTGGTGAAAATGTCGCGAAAATCAAACATGTCCGAAACCATGACATTATTTTTTTATTTTCTCTTCCAATACTTAGGAAAATTTCTATCTTCCTAAGCATGTCGTGAAATCGCGACATTTTCATTTTCTCTTCTTCCAACCATAGAAATGTCATGAAAACCAAACAAATTAATTTTTTCTTTCTTCTAATGTTGGAATGTAATATATTTGCCTTCATTTCCCTTTTGGTTTTTCCATCATGAAAATCAAACGTTTCCCGAAGTTGCGGTATTTTCATTAAAGCCTCCTTTATTCCAACACTTACAAAATTCAACTTGCCGAGCACTTTGCAAAATTTCTAAAAAATTAAACATTGATTCCAATGACCCCACACTTTGAATTTTGGCACTTTGAAGGTTTGTGAAGGATCCTCCATTCTCGTAAAAAAATTTAAATATTGAAAAATGAATTTTAATTGCCCGAAAGTTGTTAGTTTCATGTGGTGTGAGATTTAGGGCAAAACATTAAATTGCTCAGAATTAAACAAAACTTTTTAGGAATTTAAATAAGCCAAATGGGTATCCGAATCTGCAAAAAAATATTGAAAATTTACTTCGGATCAGAAGATATTGCATTAATAAGTTTGTTGGCTAGAAATAGAAACTGCTATTTCTGGAAGGTGAATCACGTCTAAAAATCTGAAAATTTGGTACTGTTGGAAATGTGAGCTCGATATATTTCACCCAAAATTTAAATCACTCAAAATGGATTTTTTTGGCACAAGATATTGCATTTCCAAGATTGAAGTAAACATTAGGGCAACATGAATAATTTTCAAAGAACCTTAGAAATTAAATTTAATACCTCAAACCTTAGGAAAACTATTGAAAATCAAAATTTTTGAAACACTTAACCAGAAATAATACCATTGAAGCATAAATGTTTAGAAGAAATTAATTCAAATCAATGCGCTAAGCAGGCATTTTTGACACCTTGATGCAGGTAAAATTTAAAGACTTGATGCAAAACAAAACTTGGATTAAAAAATGAAAAAATTTAAGAGGGTCCCTTTGGAAATAAAAATTAATCATTTCAAAGGAATCAAAATTTTATTTTCAGTAGGGGTGTGTTGCTTCTCAACAAATGGCAACATCTATGGGGAAATATTAGCACTATTTAGAACCCAAAACTCTAGTTTTAAAACAATTTAAACCATGCATCCTACCTTGCCGCAAATATTTTCAAAATATTTTAATCATTATATGCCCATATCCATTGAAATTTCCCAAGGACATACTAGGTTGAATCACTCAAGAAAAACTCTGGTGTGTGGTTGCAGTGCATAAATTCTTCCTCTTAAGATGACCATGGCTTAGAACTCCTACTTAGGATTAACTAGACTGCTTGGGCTACAAAAGTTTATTTGAGTAGAGCTCTATTGCTAGTTTAGCCTTTTAGAGCCCCGACATAGTTACTCTTAACTTTATTTTTAAGACCTTGGTTCATAGCCATGGAGCATCTATAGCCCTGGTGAACATGTCTCAGTTTTCTCTTTCAGAAATCTCGACTATCTCCCTCTTATTATGAAACTTTTTTTTTCTCTTTTTCTTTTGGAACTCTTTTTCTCTTTTTTTTTTTTAACTCTTTTTCTTTTTCTTTTTTTTTGGGACTCTCTTTTTTTTTTTTTTTTTTGGAACTCTCTTTCTCTTTTTAAAAAATATAGACTAGATAGCCGAGAAGCCTTACTGAAGGTTCGAAAGTTGCATTTTCCTTGATATTTCATTCACCAAATAGTCGATCAACTAACCATTTCAGTTTTCAAACACCAATAGCCCCTTAAGAGTTATTAAAATGATCTTTGTGAATATAAGTTTTCCTTCAGTTACACCAAAAACACATTTCTTTGTATTTAAAGAAATACCAAATTCTCTGCATTTATCAAATACAGACTCCAAGTGTAATCGAGATTTAGAAAATACTATCAAGTCATCCATGTATACCATAATGCACTTACCCATGAGACCTCTGAAGACATGATCCATTGTACGTTGGAAGGTGGCACCAATATTTATCAATATGAATGGCATTCTCTTGCAGGAAAAGGTTCCCCATTTGGTTGTGAAGGCAGTATTCATTCGGTCTTCTCTTTCCACAAATATCTAGTTATACCTAGAAAATCCATCCAAGAAGGACATCATCTCTGAACCATTCACAATCTGCAGCACATCATCCATGGAAGGCAAGGGATAATTATCTTTTTCAAAATCCTTATTTAGATTTCTAAAATCTATGCACAAGCGTATTTCCCCGTTCTTCTTTCTAACTGGCACCAAATTGGCTACCCAAGTAGAATGCCTGATAGGAAAAATAATGGCAGCACTCAATAATTTTTCTACCTCTTTTAGAATGAGAGGTTCCAACAAGGCATTAACATGCCTCTATTTTTTCTTGAAGGGTTTACATAACTCTTTCAGGGGTATAGTATGTGTGTACACTTTCGGATAAAAAATATTGAGGTCTTTATAAGACCAAGCCATAACATCTTTGGACTTATACAACAAATCCTTGAGATCTCTTTTAATTATAGGGTCACAGACCTTAGCCAATTGAATGTTCTTGGGATCCCCTTTAGTTCCTACATTCAGTTTTTCAGTCTCATTCCCTATCATGTTTACAGAACTTCCAAAATTTATCCTTTGTTTAATTCGGTCATGGTCAAATAATCTTTCAAGTTCTACCATTCCTCTAGGAATCCTATTGTTTTTCAACCTCATTATTTCCTCTTAATTATAAAAAATTTTAGGCACAGTATCCCTCTGACCATCATCAATTATAGTTTTTTCAAATGCATTTGTATTTTGTAAGAAATTTATAATTTGTTAGTCATCAAAAAATACTTGAAATGTATCTATGTTATTCAGAGCAAAAGGGAAAGGAATTAATTCCACTAAAAACTTTTCCATTTAAATTCCTCCAAGGGCTTTATATTAGCAGCTGATGAAGCCAAAGCATGTGCAGGTTAATTTTATTCCCTAGGAATATGCATTATATTCAAAGCATTAAAATACTCAATGAGGTCCCATGCTCAATATTTATATCTTTTTAGGTAAGAAGATTTGCACTGAAACTTGCATTTAACCTGATTGGCTACCAACTCAGAGTCTATAAAAACTTAGATATTCTTCACATTTTTATCTAAAGAAAATTTCAAACCCAGTATTAGTGCCTCATAGTCAAATTATTGGTATAGGGAAACTGTAAGTGGTAAGACATAAAAGATATCTTATTGTGAGGCCCTTTGAGAACATACCCCATACTAGAGCCTTGCTTGGATTTAGCTCCATAAACATGAAGCATCCAAACATCATTATCATGATCATTCATAACCCTAACTAATTTTACCTTTTGTGCAATTGTCAGATTATAAACCCCCACATATATATCAATAAACTTAGCAGTCTCATTATTGACATTGTATTCAATTATCATGAGCTTATACCAAGGTTCCCTATCAATTCTTAACTGATTTGCTACACCTTTCCAAGGTAACCACATGTGTGAAAAATCAGTGGCCAAATACCCATTCAGAGATTTTGACCAATATTTGCGTAGAAACATTCCATATCCCACAGGAATATCTACCACCTGAATATCAATTTTGTGTCGTGCTCTTGGCTCAGATGCTAATTGGATATGTATGCCTTTAATTTCACCTATTACCTTGACCTCAGTTTTATCCAATTGAATAACTCTTCTCTCAAACTTCACAGGAGTTAATCCCAATTGTTGACAAATGGCTAGAGGCATGACATTGGCTGAAGCACCAGAGTCCACCAGACAATTATGTAAGTTTTTTCCAAATATACGTACTATCAATAGGAAAGGTGGAACTTAAGTATTTTCCTTGTAGATGGCCACATTGGCATTTTCTATTTTCTTCCCCTTTTCTAGAGGTTTAGTGGAGAGCTCAGAGTAAGTTTTAATCAAGTTATCTCTCTGTTCAATGATGTGAGATATTTCATGAAGGGTAATGTTGGATTTAATTTTCTTCATGTCCTCCACTATAGTATACCCTCTATTGAGTGGAGCAGTAAATCCATATTACATTTTTGGATCTCCCCCCTTGGGTGGAGGTGGATTATTATTTGGAGAATGATCAGAAGGAATACTGTGAGAGTTGTTGGGAGGTGTAGATTTAGTGTTGGGCTCTGAATTTCTGTTCCTAGGATTGTAATTATCTCTTCTATACTGTTGAAAAGCTGCACTTCATCCATAGGCACTTTTGCAATATTTTCAAACTCATCCAAGAAAGTGAATGAATCCAACACCATAGTTGTACTATGTTTGGATGAACTAGCACCATCAGGATTTTTCTAATTTTTAGGATAACTAATTCACCAGATAAATCTTCAAAAGCATTACAAAATTCCAAATAATCTAGTTCTCCATGTTGAGATGTTCCATAAATCCTACACCAATTAGGTAAATCCAAGTCACATATGTTCACTTTAGTCCCCTTTCCTTTGTTATAATCCTTATTAGGTTCATACAGAGGCTTGGAAAATCTATTATGTTGGTAGGGAAACCTAGATGAATTTTCTCCTGTAGAAACTTGCCTCTTGAAACTCAAGAAGTTTTTTGCCAATTTTTGGACTATATTTGTAACTTCTTCAACCGTAGTTTTATCTGATTCTTTCTCCATAGTCTGCACATGTGGCAAAGTCAATGAATTTTCTATAGGTGGAGCTTGACATGTTGGCAACATCATCTGATGTGGAATGGGATTCAACACCGGTGTATTTTGTGTAACAAAGGGTATCAAAGGACTATTCAGAGGCTGAGGTCCCAACTGCCTTTCAAGATTCAGAGCTTCCTTATAATCCTCTATCAAGTTTGTGATATTGCTATCTATTTTTAGAAAAACAGAGGTTACTAGATCCAAAGCATTCTTATAAATTTCTAGGGATAAATATGCACTTGGGATGTAATGATCTATCATCCTGGCATAAGCTTTCTAGAATCTCACATTAAAGGATCTGATAGTTTCACTGGATTCTCTTCTAATGTTGGAAAACTGTTGATATAGGACACTAGGATCAATTACTTGACCAAATTGGGACACAAAAACCTTTTCCAAACCATCCCAACTAGTGATTGAATCAGTTGTAAGATTAAGGAACCAGTCATATGCTCCTTCTTGGAGATTGAACAAGAATAATCTATAGGCCACATCTTCATGCTGCACATTTAATAATTTTAAAGTATTTTTTAAAAGCTACCAAGTGCTCTTCCGTTGTCTTGATTCCATCATGTTTGTAGGTGGGAAGATACTTTTTAGGGTTTCTCGGTTAATCATATGCTGCCCCAGGTATATTCAAAGTAGTGGAACCCAACTAGTTGGCCAGGACTATTTGATTAATGGTAGGATTCTGAGTCACAGTTGAAGGTAGCACTAATGGAGATAAAACTATGCTATACAAAGATCTAGTCTTCCTGAGATTACTTATCTTTGGGGTTTCCAACTTAGACACAAGGAGCTCTCCAAATTTTGTGTGGGACCTAGTTACTCTAAAGAAAGAATCCAGCCTAACTGATTATCTTAAAAACAAGGCCAAATGCAAGTTTCAGGCCCTCCTTCTAGTGCCAAAACAATGTTGATTAGTGTTTTATACACACCTTGAGAAGAGTATACAAGAAACACCAATAACACATAAATGGGAATAAATTCCCTCTCACTTTAGGATCTTGTTGGTTATCCAAGGTGTGAGTTACAGGGTTGGGTCAAATGTCCTTGCTCTTTTCCACTTCTGGAATAGTTTCAAGTAGACTACCTGTGTACCTGCAAGGGGGTTCAAATTTTGTCTGGTGTTTTTTGGTTTATCAATCAGATTTGTATTTTTGTGAATTGATCTAGCTCTTTATATCTCAGCATATTAAAAAAATAAAGAATTTTAAAGAAAATAAAAATGAGAACCTTTCCGAAATAAAACAGAGAGAGTAGGGTAGGGCAGGAAAGAAAGGATGAAATATTACAATTTTAATTGTTAACCATTCTTTTAATTAAAACATGCTACTGTGTTCACTAAATGGGACAAATAGAATAACAAATTATCTAGCTTTCTAAGATTAACTTGTTATCTAGCAAAGGGTAAAACACGAGAATAAAACAAAATAACTTATTTAAATCATAATTTTCCCTAAAATTAATCGGATGAATCTGTAGATAGCCAACGCTCATTCACACAGACTAGAACTATCAAATTTAGATCTTCAGACCAAGTGATTTAAATAATTATTAAGATAGCTTAACACTTCTAGAATTTTAGACTTGCTAGGATGATTTTACCGATAGCATAGCACACATAGCAAAACTAGAGCCAGTAGGAAAATAAATTAATTTTAGAAATATTAAACTGCAATTTAGCTCTCAAACAACACCAACAACATACTAAAATCAATTGAATTCACAACAATTAGAACCATAGATATTTTAGTGAAAACAAGAATAAGGAAATGAGCACCGTTCAAGCTCTAGAAATAGATTAGGCACCTAGCCACGCCACTTCAGAGTAACAACACCACAACAAATCCTATGTCGAGAACAAAGGCTTTTCCAAAAACAAATTTCAGAAAAAGAACTTCTATTATAAATTCTTGCATCCTTCTTTTACATTCAATGGGAGTATTTATAGACTCGGGACATGCCTTGATCTTTTAGAAAATATCTAGCTCCCTGAGAATTAAAAACAATTTTAAAATATCACATTACAATATAAGGCATTTTTAAATAGAGTTTTGATAAACTCTAACCACTTTGGAAATCTGCCTAGATAATCTTACCATAAATGGAGAAGATAAAATCTGATTTTATCTTCAATCAAAAGATAACTTCGTGCAAAGATTTTCACTTTTCGGCAAGTTGGAGATGTACTTCATTAATTCTCTGTCTGCAAAATCTGGGCATATCATCAATTTTATGCATCTTCTATCTCTACACAATCACCTTTTGCTTGATTCATGGTGAAATTCCAATCCCGCCATTACTTCCGTGATAAATGCGTTTGCCAACAAGCTCCTCCAAAATTCAAGAAAAGAGCAAAAGTTAGAACATTAGGTTTAAAATTAAATTAGATTAATTTAATTTTTTCTAAGGTTTTCGACTTTAATTGTTTAGGTTTTAAATTTTTAATCTTTTTTCAAAGTTTGCCGGTTGAGATTTTAATTGATTTTCTTAATATTATTTTAATCTGCTAGGGTTTGATATTGGCTATAATAAAAAATTTCTAACTCCCTCGGAATGTCGCGAAATCTCAACATTTTAATTGCCTTTATTTCCTTTCGTAATAATGTCGATATCGTGACATTTCAATATAGCTCTATGTCCAACCATGCAAATTTGCTCTGCGGCATTTTTTATTTTCTATTCTTTCTTTGGTGAGAATGTCGTGAAACATTTTTAATTTTCTCTTCTTTCTTTGGTGAGAATGTCACGAAAATCAAACATGTCTGAAACCATGACATTCCTTTTTTATTTTCTCTTCCAATACTTAGGAAAATTTCTATCTTCCTAAGCATGTCACAAAATTAAATTACGATATTTTCATTTTCTCTTCTTCCAACCATAGAAATGTCATGAAAACCAAACAAATTAAATTTTTCTTTCTTCCAATGTTGGAATGTCCCAAAATCATGACATATTTGCCTTCATTTCCCTTTTGGTTTGGCCATCACGAAAATCAAACATTTCCCGAAATTGCGGCATTTTTCATTGAAGCCTCCTTTGTTCCAACACTTGCAAATTTCAACTTGTCGGGCACTTTGCAAAATTTCTAAAAAAATCAAACATGGATTCCAATGACCCCACACTTTGCATTTTGGTACTTTGAAGGTTTGTGAAGGATCCTCCATTCTCGAAAATAATTTTTAAATATTGGAAAATGAATTTTAATTGCCCGGAAGTTGCCAGTTTCACATGGTGTGAGATTTAGGGCAAAAAATTAAAGTGCTCATAATTAAACGAAACTTTTCAAGAATTAAAATAAGCCAAATGGGTATCCGAATTTGTAGAAAAATCTTGACAATTTACTTTGGATCATAAGATATTGCATTAATAATTTCATTGGCTAGAAATAGAAACTACTATTTCTGGAAGGTGAATCACGTCTGAAAATATGAAAATTTGGTACTATTGGAAATTTGAGCTCCAGATATTTCACCCAGAATTTAAATTACTCAAAACCGATTTTTGTGGCACAAGATATTGCATTTCCAATATTGAAGTAAACATTAGGGCAACATGAATAATTTTCAAAGAACCTTAGAAATTAAATTTAATACCTCAAACCTTAGGAAAACTATTGAAAATCAAAATTTCTGAAACACTTAACCAGAAATAATACCATTGAAGCATAAATGTTCAAAAGAAATTAATTCAAATCAATGCGCTAAGCAAGCATTTTTGACACCTTGATGCAGGTAAAATTTAAAGACTTAATGCAAAACAAAACTTGGATTAAAAAATGAAAAACTTCAAGAGGGTCCCCTTGGAAATAAAAATTAATCATTTCAAAGGAATCAAAATTTTATTTTCAGTAGGGGTGTGTTGCTTCTCAACAGGTATAAATACCATGCTCTCTCCTTGCTTGAACATCGGTAGGAATAAAACATTTAAACTTAATGTTTTGCACCAACCCCTTACTTAGGGTTATAAAATTAATTATAATATAAATATTATAATTAATTTATAAGTAACCTTAGTCTTTTATTTTAACACTTAATATTATAATAATAAATATTATAATATTATTTCCTTTGGGTCTAGGTGTTTTCTTTCTTAACCTTAGGCCTTATCTTAACAACTTTGATATTATAAAATAGATATTATATTATTATTTCCTTTGGGCCTAAGTATTTCCTTCCTTCACTTTAGGCCTTATCTTAACAAATTTAATATTATAATAATAGATATTATAATATTATTTCCTTTGGGCTTAGGTATCTCCTTCCTTCAAGGTATTTAGACGATCTTTTGATCAATCATGTGAAGCTTTAAACCAAATCTCTTGGGCTTAAATATAAATATTTTAACCCTCCTTTTTTCAATTCCTTGCACTAAATTTTGACATCAATGACATTGACTCTTGATATCAATGACAACATAGCTTCTTCAAAATTTTCAACAATCTCCCCCTTTGTTATTGATGGTAATCCTTTTTCCTTAACCATTTCTTTTTCCTTTTTCTAATTTTGCTCCCCTTGGGAAACTGCTCCTCCTAACTGAATGCTCTCCCCTAAATCAAATATCTCCTCTTTTGACATCAATGGCAAAGGGACTCCTTTGGGGTTAAATATAAGAATCTTAGCTCAACCCCCTCCCCACCTCCTCTCCTTGAGGTGGTTAATTTTGGGGTGGGGGTATCTCTACTCCCAACATACAATGCTATTTTTCTTTGTCCACCTTCTTACTCAACTAATCCTTCTAATTATTTTGAATATCCATGTTCCTACTTGTTCTTGGAAGTTATTATCTACACCACTTAGCCATATGCCAAAAATTATTGCACTTATGACACTTAATGTTATAGTTCCTTGAAGGTGCAAATGTCTTGAAGTTCCTCCTAGTGAAGCCATACCCATTCCTGTCATGAACCCTGAAGTCTATTGCTTTATGATCAAAATGATTACAAGAGTAGCAATACCCTTGAAAGAGATACCCATTTCAGATTTCCTCTTAGTGAAATCATATTCCTTCTTTTTATGTGTCATACACTACATATCCTTGTGACAAAATCTGTTACATGAGAAGCACTATCCTTTGAATAAATCTTGCCTTGGACCCGCTGGTCTCTTAGTTCTTTCTTCCCTATGATGTTTGCTAGAAATTTGAGGTATTTTATGTTATCATTGATGTCACATGGATCATTAATATCACATGGATCACATTGAGTTTTGGTGGCCAAAGTATAAGCATTTATGATATTTTGGAAAGCATGGATATATACAAGATTTTTGTGAAAACCAAGGCAGGTAAAATAAAAGGTTTTATTTAAAACCATGGATGGCATATTTGAAATGGGTTTTTCTTAAAACCTAGGTTGGATTTTTCGTTTCATTGAAAACGGTTCCCCGATGATGGAGATATTTAAGTTTAAATTTTAATTATTTAAAATTTAAATATAAAATTAAAATTAAAAGTTAATTTATAGCTCCGACGTCAAAAGGAAGAGGCATATAATATTAAAGTTTAATTTATAGCGTCGACATCAAAATAAAGGAGGAAGGCATATATAAATATGCCACCAAATATTTTGATAAAACTTAGGAAGTCCTCGATAGTGTGGTGCATTTGAATTGCTAAGGAAGTAAAAGGTTCCAGCATGTTGAAGAGTGTGCAAAAAGGTGTTCATTCGAAGAGGGAGCAAAGGCATCGCAACCAGTTCAAAACTTGCAGAGAAAGGAGGCAATAAAAGTAAGGGAGGTCCCTTACCAAATGCCATAGATGCTTGTGGCCTAGTGGCAAGAGGAAGGTGCATAAGGTGTTGAAGTGCCAGCAAATCCAAAGTTTGAATCCTGTCAACGTTGGTTTTGCGAAGTAAATGTGAGGATACTCTTTTGGCGCATGTGGTGTTTAAGGGCACACTTGGAGCAAACAAAAATGAGGTTTGCGCTCACCGTTCTATGTGAGCGATTGGCTCACGTGGTTATTGGCACTGTGGTTAGAGTGGTGCAGGGAAAATGACAAGGGATCAAATCCTGTTGAGGACAAAGGTAAGTTAAATATTTTTTTTAATATTTTATCTTTTCTAAAAGTTGCCTAGGAGGAATAAGGGTTATGATGCACCTTAGGAAAAAGAGATATTTTTGGTGATTTATTTTTGAAAGTATATCATATTATATATTGTTGGAAATCTTATTCCAAGGGCTATTTGATTAACTTGCTTAGAGGGAGAAATAAGGTGTGTATAAAGAGATATTTCTAATTTTATAAAGGGGTTCAAAAGTGAAGGTTGCTTTGTTCTTTTTCAAAGGGGATTAATTATTTCATGAGGGGACATGATGTATTTTATTGAGTAGGAGTAATAAGGTGTTATTGAGATATTATTTTTATTGTTGTGTTATTACTCAAGACCTCTAACCCTTGTTAAGATTGGAAAAATAAAATGTGTTGAGTGTGGCAGATTTCCAAAGAGGCTTCTTCATATTCATAAAAGGTGTGGCCACATTCTCCTATTGATTAATTATGGTGGTTTATTTATAAAATATCATTGGAGTGAAAAGGATTGATTGTGGTTTCCTTTTCAAAAGTGGTTGGTTGAATGCTTCAAGGTTTTTTGGTTTGAGAGTTGTGTTTAAACCTTGTTTTATAAGCATAGTTGTTGAAGCCCATTGGTTATGCAAATAACTTGAAAAGAACATGAGTATCATTGTTATGTGAGATTTATGGTTGAGCATTGTTGGAAACATTTGAGTTTGTTGATACATGCATGGACTAAGGTTTTGTGAGAAAGAGTTATCCCTTGTGATGAATGGTTGAAATTGAGTTGATTGTGCCTAGTCAAGTGATTATGAGAAGTGATTTTTCAAGTTCCATAAAAGAAACTATTATATATTCTTATTTGATTTGAGTTGAAGTTGAGAAAAAAATTGAGATTAGAACATATTGAGTCTCTAACAATTATCCTTATGCTTCTATGAGATTGCTTTGAGTTGAGAAAGATATTGGATTTGTGTATAGAACATATTGAGTCTCTAACAATTCTCTTTATACTTTATGAGATTGTTTGAGTTGAGATCATTATGGATTATAGTTGTCATACTTTGAAGAGTGTATTATTATTCATTGTTGAGTTCATATTTAAGCCTTGCCTTTGATTTTTAGATGATATTTGAGTGCTATTTGAGCATGATTGGTTGAGCCTTTGAGAAATATTTTGGGATAGATTTATGGACAAATTTATGGATAGTTTTGGGATATATTTTGATCAAGTTCTTAGTGAGCTTGTTGAGCATATTTTGAGCAAGTTCTTGGTGAGCTTGTTGAGCAGACTTTGAGCAAGTTATTAGTGAGCTTGTTGCACATATTTTGAGCAAGTTCTTGGTGAGCTTGTTGAGAAAATTTTGAGTAAGTTCGTAGTGAGCTTGTTGAGAATATTTTGAGAAAGTTATTAGTGAGCTTGTTGAGCAATTTTGGGCAAGTTCTTAGTGAGCTTGATAGAGCAGATTTGGGCAAGTTCTTGGTGAGCTTGTTGAAGCAGATCAGTGTGTTGCCTAGCTGAGTATATCAGTGGATTACCTACCTAATAAGATCAGTGTGTTGCCTAGCTAAGCAGATCAGTGTATTGCCTACCTAAGAAGATCAGTGTGTTGCCTACCTGAGCAGATTAGTGGATTGCCTACCTAAGCAGATCAATGTGTTGCCTAGCTAAGCAGATTAGTGGATTGCCTACCTGAGCAGATCAGTATGTTGCCTACTTGAGCATATCAGTGTGTTGCCTAGTTGAGAAGATCAATGGATTGCCTACCTGAGCAGATTAGTGTATTTCCTAGCTTTGAGCATATCAAAGTAATCATTGTATTGGATAAGGATCCTTATTTCTATGTGAAATATTATAAGGAGGTTATCTTGTGGAGTACCCCACATTGAGGGAACCACATTAAATATTGTGTCTCAATTATGTGTGGTGACTTGTGCTCTTGCTTACTATTGTTATATAAGTTATTAATGGACATTGCTATATTTTGTTATTGCAATTAAGGACATTGATTGAAATTGGTTTGGAAAGAAAGTAAAAGTGGGTGCTATACTATTCACCCCCCTCTCAGGATAAGCTTGTGTTATTCAATTGGTATCAGAGCGAGTTCCTTAGGAAAGGCTAACAGCTTGAGGGTAGATTCTACAAGAACACAGATGGTTTCATAGAATGAATTATCTACAAATAAGGCACCACTATTTGACGATAACAATTATGCTTTCTAGAGCATGAGAATGAAGAACTACTTGATATCACAAGGATATGAGGTATGGAATATGATTGAAAAAGAGTATAAGATTGAAGGTGGTCCCAAGGCAGATAAGACTCAAAAAATTTGTTGAGATAAATGTAAAGGCAATAAATTATATTTTGAGTGGGCTACGTGAGACAGATTTTGCAAAGGTCATGGTATGTAATTCAGCTAATGAAATGTGGACCAAGTTGCAAAATACTTATGAAGGAGATTCCAAGGTAAAGTTGTCAAAACTACAAAATCATAGAAAAATATTTGAGAAATTGAAAATGGAATATTCTGAAGATATTGCAAAGTTTTTACATCGAGTTGATGAGATTACTAACACCATGAGAGGCCTAGGATTTGAGATGAAAGAATCATAAGTTACTCAAAATGTTTTGAGATCACTTCCCATGAAGAATGATGCAAAGGTTTCAACAATAGAAGAAACAATGGATTTACAACAAGATCCATTTATAAAGATAGGGCTTGGTTATGAATAAGGGAAATAAAAAATAATTACACAAGGACCTATATTTATATCAGGAGGATTTATTTCATAAATATATAAATAAGAACAGGTTTCCAAAGAAAAAGAAGCAACAAAAATAGATACTTGCATTTCAGAGGATATAGAGATGTGTGCCAATTTGCTACTTGACACAAATGAAGAGAAAGAAGAGGAAGATTCCAAAGCACCAAAGGTCTCATATTTCAGGTTTGGGGAATCACACTCAAAATGAAAGGAAGTTCTAAAATATGAAAGCAAGGAAGCACCTAAGTTTTATGAAGAAATTTCCAAAGTTCCTATGGCTCCAAATATTTAGTTTGGATCTTATTTTGAGATAGGTGAATCAAGTTCAAAAGGAAAAGAAATACTTGAAGAGAAAAGCAAGGAAGAAATTAAGGAAAATGATTTAGATACTACAAAGAAAGTTCAAGGATGCAATGCACAAGTTGAAAATTATCATAGGGATAATGGTCAAGAAAGGTATGAGGAACCAAGGCATGAAAAAAGGGCTTTTCAAGGACATTGTTTTTCTTGTAATGGATTTGGACACAGGGCTATACACTACAGGGTCCATGGATCAAAGAAGTTTGATTTTTCTAGAAGAAACTTTAAAGGAAGAAGGTATGATTTTTAGGGACATTGCTTATTATGCAACAAGACTGGTCATAGAGATTCTCAGTGCAAATAAAATGAGCAAATGGTTTTGGTTTTAGAGCTACACAATTCAGAAGTCATGGTTATAATGGTCATGAAAATAGAGCTTCATAATACAAGGTTCAAGAAAGGAATGGATATGGAAATTATTTTAGGAAAAATTTTAGGATTTGGGCACCATCTAAAGGCTACAATATCAAGTGTTTTAATTGAAATAACTTTGGACATATTGTAAAATAGTGTAGGACTCAATTCCAAACAGGTTCAAGGCAATAAGGTCAAACAGGTTCTAGACAAGAAGATAAAGTAATTCATCAAGAGAAGGATATCAAGAAAACATGGAAGGAAGTTGATAAAGGAAAGAAACAATGTAATATGGGAGTAAAAGTACTCCCACCCCAAAATTAATCACCTCAATAGAGAAGGTGGTGATGGGGCTAAGCTTAAGAGTCATATCTTTTAGCCCCATAGGTGTCCCTTTTGCCATTGATGTCAAAGGGGGATAGATTTGAGTAAGGGGGAGAGATTTGAGTTAGGGGGAGCAGCCTCCAAAGAGAGCATTGAGTTAGGGGGAGCAGCCTCCAAAGAGATTATTGAGTCAAGGGGAGCAACTTTGATTCTTAGAAATGGTTTTTGTAGTGACTGTGGTGATTTGCATTAGAGGTGTTGCCATCAATGACAAAGGGGGATATTGTTGGAAATTTGAGGTATTTTATGTTGTCATTGATGTCACATGGATCATTGATGTCACATGGATCACATTGAGTTTTGGTGGCCAAAGTATAAGCATTTATGATATTTTGGAAAACATGGATATATACAGGGTTTTTGTGAAAACCAAGGCAGGCAAAATAAAAGGTTTTATTTAAAACCATGGATGGTAGATTTGAAATGGGTTTTTCTTAAAACCTAGGTTGGATTTTTGCTTCATCAAAAAAGGTGCCCCAGTGATGAAGATATTTAATTTTAAATATTTAAGTTTAAATTTTAATTATTTAAAATTAAAAGTTAATTTATAGCGCCGACGTCAAAAGAAAGGAGGAGGCATATAATATTAAAGTTTAATTTATAGCGCCAACATCAAAAGAAAGGAGGAAGGCATATATAAATATGCCACCAAACATTTTGATAAAACTTAGGAAGTCCTCGATAGTGTGGTGCATTCGAATTGCTAAGGAAGCGAAAGGTGCCAGCGTGTTGAAGAGTGTGCAAAAGGGTGTTCGTTCGAAGAGGGAGCAAAGGCATCACAGCTCGTTCGAAACCTACAGAGAAAGGAGGCAATAAAAGTAAGGGATATCCCTTACCAAACGCCATAGATGCTTGTGGCCTAGCAGTAAGAGGAAGGTGTGTAAGGTGTTGAAGTGCTAGAAAATCTGAAGTTTGAATCCCGTCGGTGCTAGTTTTGTGAAGTAAATGTGAGGATACTCTTTTGGTGCACATGGTGTTTAAGAGCATGCTTGGAGCAAACAAAAAGGAGGTTTGCGCTCACCGTTCTATGTGATCGGTTGGATCATGTGGTTATTGGCACCGCAGTTAGAGTGGTGCAAGGACAGTGACAAGGTATCGAATCCCGCTGAGGATAGAGGTATGTTAAATATATATTTTAGTATTTTATATTTTCTAAAAGTTGCCTAGGAGGAATAAGGGTTATGATGCACCTTAGGAAAAATAGAGATATTTTATGATTTATTTTTGAAAGTATATCATATTATATATTGTTGGAAAGCTTATTTCGAGGGCTATTTGATTAACTTGCCTAGAGGGAGAAATAAGGTGTGTATAAAGAGATATTTCTGATTTTGTAAAGATGTTCAAAAGTGAAGGTTGCTTTGTTCTTTTTCAAAATGGGATTAATTCTTTCATGAGGGGACATGATGTATTTTATTGAGTAGGAATAATAAGGTGTTATTGAGATATTATTTTGATTGTTGTGTTATTACTCAAGACCTCTAACCGTTGTTAAGATTGGGAAAATAAAATGTGTTGAGTGTGGAATATTTCCAAAGAGGCTTATTCATATTCATAAAAGGTATGGGCACATTCTCCTATTGATTAATTATGGTGGTTTATTTCTGAAATATCATTGGAGTGAAAAGGATTGATTGTGGTTTCCTTTTCGAAAGTGGTTTTTTGAATGCTTCAAGGTTTTCTGGTTTGAGAGTTGTGTTTAAACCTTGTTTTATAAGCATAGTTTTTGAAGCCCATTGGTTATGCAAATAACTTGAAAAGAACATGATTATCATTGTTATGTGAAATTTATGGTTGAGCATTGTTGGAAATATTTGAGTTTGTTGATACATGCATGGACTAGGGTTTTGTGAGAAAGAGTTATCCCTTGTGATGAATGGTTGAAGTTGAGTTGATTGTGCCTAGTAAAGTGATTGTGAGAAGTGATTGTTCAAGTTCCATAAAAGAAACTATTCTATATTCTGATTTGAGTTGAGTTGAAGTTGAGAAAGAAATTGAGATTAGAACATATTGAGTCTCTAACAATTCTCCTTATGCTTCTATGATATTTCTTTGAGTTGAGAAAGATATTGGATTTGAGTATAGAACATATTGAGTCTCTAACTTCTATGAGATTGATTTGAGTTGAGATCATTGTGGATCATAGTTGTCATCCTTTGAAGAGTGTATTACCATTCATTGTTGAGTTCATATTTAAGCCTTGCATTTGATTTGTGGATGATATTTGAGTGCTATTTGAGAATGATTGGTTGAGCCTTTGAAAAGGATTTTAGGATAGATTTATGGATAACTTTTTGGATATTTTTTGGGACAAATTTTGAGCAATTTATTAGTGAACTTGTTGAGCATATTTGGAGCATGTTCTTAGTGAGCTTGTTGAGCAAATTTTGAGCAAGTTCTTGGTGAGCTTGTTGAGTAGATTTTGAGCAAGTTCTTAGTGAGCTTGTTGAGCATATTTTGAGCAAGTTCTTAGTGAGATTATTGATAATATTTTGAGCAAGTTCTTGGTGAGCTTGTTGAGAATATTTTGAGCAAGTTCTTGATGAGTTTGTTGAGAATATTTTGAGCAAGTTATTAGTGATCTTGTTGAGCAGTTTTGTGCAAGTTCTTAGTGATATTTCTAGAGCATATTTGGGTAAGTTCTTGGTGAGCTTGTTGAAATAGATCAGTGTGTTGCCTAGTTGAGTAGATCAATGGATTGCCTACTTGAGTAGATCAGTGTGTTGCCTAGCTGATTAGATCAGTGGATTACCTACCTAAGCAAATCAATGTGTTGCCTACTTGAGCAGATTAGTGGATTGCCTACCTGAGCATATCAGTGTGTTTCCTAGCTGAGTAGATCAGTGGATTGTCTACCTGAGTAGATCAGTGTGTTGCCTACCTGATAATATGAGTGTGTTGCCTAGCTAAGCATATCAATGGATTACCTACTTGAGCATATCAGTGTATTGCTTATCTTTGAGCAGATAAAATTAATCATTGTATTGGATAAGGATCCTTATTTCTATGTGAAATATTATAAGGAGATTATCTTGTGGAGTACCCCACATTGGGGGAAACACGTTAAATCTTGTGTCTCAATTGTATGTGGTGACTTGTGCTCTTGCTTACTATTGTTATCTAAGTTATTAATGCACACTACTATATTTGGTTATTTAAATTAAGGACATTAATTGATATTGGTTTGGAAAGAAAGTAAAAAATGGGTGCTATATTGTTCACCCTCCCTCTCAGTATAAGCTTATGTTTTTCAATGTTTCCTATTCCATTTGTTCCTTATTTGTACATTGTTTCCTTCCTTGGTGAACCTTCTATTTTTCAACTTATCCTCATAAGTCTCACTTTCTCCTTCACTCTCTTATTTTGAAGCTTCTTCTTATTTTGAGCTTGATCTTGACTCATCTCCTTGTTCTCTTTGTCCTTAGTCAAAACCAAGTCCTATATTGTTTGATGAAGATCTTTGTGGATTTATAATATTATTCAAAGTCTTTGAACTTTTTCCAAACCCGTGTAGCTTGTCTTTAGACTCTTCCACTTCCTTCCTTAATAAAACTACCTCATGCTCTAATCTTTCACATTCTAATATTTTTTCCTACAAATTTTATTTAAATATCCTACTATTAGCTATTGATTTAATCAGATCTTTTATAAACTTTCCATTCTCTTCATCACATTCTTGAAATTGAGCTTTGAATATTGAATTCTACGTTTTGACATTTTTTAATTTATTTAGAACAAAAATAAGTTCAACCTCTAGATCTACTACTCATTCCTCTTAATTTTTTGATTCTCCCTCTACTTCCTCAAGATTATATTCATAACTTTCTGATTTATCTTCAACAGGATCATTTCCTTTATATTCTATTGCCAAGAAAAGAATTTCTTATTATTTACTATTTGAGGATATTTCATCACTATCACTCGAAACCTTTCCTATATTGTCTGCATAAAAACTCTTCATCACTTTCACAAATACTTGCTTAAAATCTGCCTTCAAGTCCTCTCAATAACTTTCTTAAAATTTTCTCAAGTCTTCACAAATACTTGCCTCAAATATACCTTTAATTCCTCTCAAGAACTTGTTCAAACTATTCTCAAGTCTTCAAAAATACTTACCTCAAATCTACCTTCAAGTCCTCGCAAGAACTTTCTCAAACTACTCTCAAGTCTTCACAAAGACTTAACTCAAATCTGCCTTCAAGTCCTCTAAATAACTTTCTCAAACTATTCTCAAGTATTCATAAAGACTTACCTCAAATTTACCTTCAAGTCCTCTCAAGCACTTGCTCAAACTACTCTCAAGTCTTCACAAAGACTTACCTCACATTTACCTTCAAGTCCTCTCAAGAACTTGCTCAAAATATTCTCAAGTCTTCACAAATACTTGCCTCAAATCTACCTTAAAGTCCTATCAAGAACTTGCTCAAACTCCTCTCATGTCTTCACCAAGACTTGTCTCAAATCTGGTCATACACATGCTCAATACAACTCACAAGATATGCTCAATCAAACTCAAATATTGCACACAATGCTATCAATTGCTTTGTCTAATATTCAAAGTAATTTCTTTAATTTGAAGTAGTTTAGAAATATTCAATTTAGAATTATTTTAACCTCTGGAACATGTAGAGAATGATGTACCCTATCAAAAATCAATATGTTCTACTCAATCATTTAGTCTATCGCTTTCACAAATCTAGTTTCTAATGTTTGTGCATTCACTTTCAATATCACTCAAAACTAATGCTCAAAGATTTTCACTCAATCATTTAATTAATGAAACACAACTTGCTTACAAACCATAAACAAGTGTTTTCATACTTCTTCAATAAAATATCACAATGTGGGTCTCAAACCCTAACTCAAATAATCTTCAATCTCTATCTCAAATGTTCTCTAAACATTCACCAATCATGCATATAAGAACTCAATCAAATATTTCCAACAATGCTTATCAAACAATCATTTTCACTCAACCTTATATTTCACAACATTCAATCCAACAACACTTTAATCAAAGGATGATGTGCCCATACCTTTTTACTTTGATGGAGATATGTCTTCAAAATTTGTTTCACAATCAATTCTCCTTGTGCTACTCAAAATGTTAGATAGAAACAATCTATTTCAAAACTTACACAAAGTATTTCTACCAAAATTTGCTCACTTAAATTTCAAATCACTCTCTTGGTTTCTCAAATAATCAAACCCTTCAAAATGTTTAGAAAAACATACAAATAATCAAAATACCTCATACACATTTTAACTCCCTCTTAACACATTCAAAAACACAATCAACAAGGACTCCAATAAATCACTTTCAAAATAATTCCCTATAACTTCCTTCAAAATTTAAATGCATAGAATAATAAAAAATATTCCCTTATATCTCCCACTTATCATAAATGCATTTCCAAAATAATTATAACCACCATTCACAATAATATTCCAATGCACTTACTAAGTTACAATTCAAATTATTTCAACACCCTTTATTTAGCAAAAAATAAAAACTATTTTTAACACCTTATACCTCCCACGTTAGTGCATACCATACCACATTATATCCTTAGGAATAATTTTACTAATGTAAAATAAATACCTTTGGGATACTTGTGCGGGATTCGATCCCCCATTGCGCTACCACCTACGCCTTAGTCATGGCCTAACCATCACGTGAGATAAGCGCTCACTTGAGACCTCTAATGTGCCCAGTTCTCCTTGTCCTTTTTTTTGGCACTAAAATTAAAAAAAAAAAACTTTCTCTCCTCTGCTACCATTGGGAATCAAACATGAGACCTACCATTCACCAATGACTTGCGCTGCCAAGATTTACCACTAGGTCAACCATGTGGTTGGTGATAGGGGCTGGACCCTTACTGCTTTATCCTTCCACATGCTCCACTTTGCTTTTAAAAATAAAAGCTTTTGTCCTCTTGTGCTCATGAATTTGCATCGATAAATTAATTCAATATTTGCATGTGCATTCGGAGACTTACCTTATACCTTCAAACCTTATGGTATAAATACCATGTTCTCTCCTTGCTCGAATGTCAGCAGGAATAAAAAATTTAAACTTAGTGTTTTGTGCCAACCCCTTACTTAAGGTTATAAATTTATTATAATATAAATATTATAATTAATTTATAAGTAACCTTAGGCTTTTATTTTAACACTTAATATTATAATATTGTTTACTTTGGGCCTAAGTGTTTTCTTTATTAATCTTAGGCCTTATCTTAACAACTTTAATATTATAATAATAGATACTATAATATTATTTCCTTTGGGCCTAGGTATCTCTTTCCTTTAGGGTATTTAGACAATCATTTGACCAATCATGTGAAGATTTAAACAAAATATCTTGGGATTAAAATATAAATATTTTAACCCTCCTTTTGTCAATTCCTTGTAATAATTTTTTATATCAATAAAACTGATTCTTGACATCAATGACAACATAGATTCTTCAAAATTTGCAACAATTTGCACCTTCAAGGAACAACAACATTAAGTGTTGTAAGTGCAATAATGTTGGGAATAAGGCCAAGTGGTGCAGAACAGAGTTTCCAGAGCTTCCAAATATAAGTAAGAACAAGGATACTCAAAGGTATCAAAAAGGTATGTTGAGAAAGAAGGTTGACAAAGGAAAAAAGCATTGTATGCTGGGAGTAATTTTACTCCCACCCCAAAATTAATCACCTCAAGGAGAGGAGGTGGGGAGGGGGCTAAGCTAAGAGTCTTATATTTATCCCAAAATGATTCCCTTTGTCGTTGATGTCAAATGGGGAGAGATTTGAGTTAGGGGAAGAGCATTCAGTCAGGGGGAGCAGTTTCTCAGGGGGATCAAAATTAAAAAAGGTAAAAGGAATGCTTAAATAAAAAAGGATTGCCATCAATGACAAAGGGGGATATTGGTGGAAATTTGAGCATGTTTTTTGTCATTTATGTCAAGAGGTTTGATGTTCCAATTTGATGGAATTAATGTCAAGAGGTTTGATTAATGTCAAAAGGTTTAATTTCCTAAATTGATGGAAATATTTGTGAGAATATTTCTCTTGGTGGCACATGAGGTATAAGGCAACAAGAAGAAAGGAATACCTCTCCATAATATTTGAGAAAGGATTTATAAATTACCTTGGTGGTAATTTGGCAAAGGTTAAAATATTCATTAATGGTGGCAAGGTTATCTCTAAAGAATTTACCTTGGTGGTAATTTTGCAAAGGTTAAAATACCTATTAATGGTGGTAAGGTTATCCCTAAAAATAAAAAGCCCAAAATGTATAAGATATTTAAATTATAATATTTAAATCCTTTAGGATTTAAAATATTATAATTTTTTTTTTTAAACATGGGGAATCGGTAGTCGCCACGAATCTGGGTAGGCTATCCAGATTTTATGGCCACCACAATATTCTACGCTATCCGCCCCAGAAGCTTCCACACAGATCTTCGCGTAGTCCACCCCTATAACCACCATGCCACAATCATTTTAAACCTTTTACGTCATTGAAAGCACTAGGAAAGGGACAAAAGTTTAGTCCAATGAGACCCAAGATTTGAACCTTGGACCTCTGCCCCATTATGGGGTTTAGATGAACCAATTGGTCTACACCTCGGACCTTAAAATATTATAATTAAATATAATAATTCAAAATACCAAAATTTGAATTGCAAAAATAAGCCGACATCAAAAATAGAGTGGGCATGTGTATTAATAAGACTAAGGTTTAGCCTAAGCCTTTGTGGAATTTGAATAATAATCCCCCGAAATAATTGCCTTGCACAATTGATGTGATGGAGGAAACAGAAAGGAGACAGTGCAAATATCGATGCAAAATATTGGTCAATATGTCGACGAGGTGTGTCGCCACTCATGTGAGGTGGAAGCTGAGCTAGAAAGCAAGGCTTGTATAGTGATGTAGGTGGCAGAAGGTGCAGGTTCGATTCACATGAAGTTCCTTTTGGCTGCATGTTCGATTTAAGGTTTGGCATTAGTGGTAAAGATAAGAGGGAGGTATTACATTTTTATTGTGTGTGGGTTGGCTAGCCCACACAGTAGACTAGCAGTAGCTAGGGCACAGGTCCAGTAGGAAGTGCAGGTTCGACTCCTGACGGTAGGCAACAGACGACAGCAAAGAAGGATTAATTTTTTTTATTAAAAAATTACATTATATCCTAATGTCTAAGGTGGATAAGGTATGTGCTAGGGAGACATAAGGTGTTTTAAATGGTTTTTATTTTTGAAATAAAAGGGTTGTAAAATTAATTTCTTTTTGAGAAAAAATTAAGGTAGTTTATTTTTTTAATGCATTGGGATAAAAAGTGAAGTGATAATTTATTTATATTTTGGAAATGCATTAATGACAAGTAGGAGATATAAGGTGTAAATGGAATTTTTGCTTATGTGATTGGTGACTATTGTTGATGAAAATTATTGGCAAAGTTAGAAGTAATAATGTGTACAAGTGGTTTGGCATTTTATTAATTTTTGTATGGTGAAATATTTTTTGAGGTAAAAATTCATGTGGAGATTTTGAGATAGACTGTTGCTATCTAAACTCGTATTGGCACAAAAGGATTTTATTGTAAGTAAGACAAGTTTTGAAGACATATCTCCATCAAAGCAAAGAGGTATGGGTACATCATAATTTCTTTGAAGTTTTTTTTGGAATGAATGTTGTGAAACATAAGGTAGAGTGAAAAGGAGTGTTTGATAATCATTGTTGGAAATAATTGAGTGAGTTCTATATGCTTCATTGTTGAATATTTAGAGAACATTTGAGATAGAGATTGGGAATTATTTGAGTTAGATTTTGATACCTACAGTGTGCTCTTTGTTTGAAGAAGTATGAAAAAACTTGTTTAGGTTTTGTCAGCAAGTTGTGTTTCATTGGTTTTGAGTGATATTAAAAGTGAATGTGCAAACATTAGAAATTAGATTTGTGAAAGCAAGAGAGTAGATCAAAAATATAGGTGTCATGTGCAAGATTTATTCTATATTTAAAAGAGCAATAAAAGTAAGACATGTGGAAGCAATAGACTTAATGATTGAGTAGAACATATTGAGTTTTGATAGAGTACATCATTCTCTATATGTTCTAGAGGTTAAACCTATTCTGGATAGAATATGTCTAAACTACTTCAAGTTAAAGGAATTACTTTGAATATCATACAAAGAATTTGATAGCATTGTGTGCAATATTTAAGATTGATTGAACATATTTTATGAGCTATTTTGAGCATGTGTTAGAACAGGTTTAAGCATATGCTAGAGCATATCGAGCAACTTCTTGAGAGAACTTGAAGGTAGATTTGAACAAGTCTTGGTGAAGACTTGAGAGCACATTGAGCAAGTTTTTGAGAGAAATTAAAGGTATATTTAAGCAAATCTTGGTGAAGACTTGAGATCAGTTTGAGCAAGTTCTTGAGAGGACTTGAGGGTATATTTGAGTAAGTCTTATGAAGATTTGAAAAACATTAAAGAGCAAGGTTTATTTGTTCAAGTTTTTTATTAAGGCTTGGGATAGATCTAAGAAGAGTTGATTGTTGATTTATTCAAGCTTTGTGTTAAGTCTTGGGGATAAATTTGAGATAGATTTTGATGCAGATTTATGAGCATAGTTAGAGAAGATTTATACTAGAATTGGGATAGATTTTGATGTAGATTTGAGATAGATTTGATAGTAAGCTTTGGAGGTGACACAGTAAAGAGGAAACAATTCTTCAGTGGATAGAGATCCATTAGCTAGTGTAGTGGGGACAAAGGTCTCCTGTGGAGAGAGATCCACAAGCCAGAGTAGTGAGGGCAGAAGTTTTATATAAGATCATCAACTATAGTAGAGAGGAAAGAGTTATCCTATGGAGAGTGATCTATGAATCATATCAGAAGATAGAGTTCTTATGTGGAGAGATATCCCCGAATTATTTGAGGAGATAGAGTACTTCTTGATTAATTTCCATGAACTAGAGTAAGGTGATAGAGTTCTCCTATGGAGTGTGATCTGCAAACGAGCTAGAAATATAGAGTTCTTTTGTGGAGAGATATCCATGAACTAGTTGAGGAGATAGAGTTCTCTTGTGGAGAGAGATCCATAAATAAAAGCATAGGGGATTGGTGTCTCCTTTTAACAAAGGTTCATAAACATTGTAATAGGGAATCGATTCCCAAGAAGATTTGTTGAGAAAATTTAGTAGAAATATTTTCTCCATGGAGTAGCCCACATTGGGTGAACCATGTTAAATTGGTGTCTCTATTGTGTGTGATGATTTGTGCATTTATTTGATTACTTCTATTGATATTTCCATTGATAATATTAGATAATATTGTTTGGGAAATAAAAGTGAAAGTTGATCTTATATTGTTCACCCCCCTCTTATTATAAGCTTATGTTCTTAAAAATCGAGCATCTTCCTTCAAATAAAAGCATGTAGGAACTTATTAGAATGAAAAGAAGACATATTTTATTAGCAATCAGGCATCATGCTTAAAATGGAAAACAAACACCTTTTGCTAGAAATCGAACACCATACTTACAAACTTTATACACTTTTTTTTATCAAGGAAATTAGGTGTTGCTCTCTTGAAAAACAAAATTCAAGCACCATTTTCTTGTAAAAATAAGAATCAGGTGTTTTTCCTTTGCTATACGGGATTCATATGCCTTCCATCGTAAAAATAGGAGTCAGGTACCTTTCTCTTCAAAAAATCGGGTGCCTTCCCCTACAAAAAATGGAAGGTAGATTCTCCTCCTTTATTTTAATATTTTTTATGTGTCCACAGGTGTACGCCTATAGTTGATAATAATTTTAACATTCTATTTTGAAGGATAAGGACATAATCAACTTCTGCTACCTAAACTAGAATTTGGGTATTTTTTCTCCATGAAGACCAAAAGCAAACACCCATTCACGTGTTCAAATGTGGTATCCCCTTTCGGGTGGGGATACACTACTTCTACTAAAATCAAATATCCTAGAAAACTAGAAATGCACAAGTTCATGGATCCTGTGCTTGTTAGGCCTAGGTTTCCTAGGTTGCCTAATGATTGCACTCATGGCATCATCCTTGCAAAAAATAAATACAACTAAATAAAGAAAAATTGTGGGACTTTAAAATAATAATTTTTTTGGATCATGTGGACAATGTCCATATATTTGTACTAAATTTTAAAATTGGAATCAATTGGGGTCTCTCCCATGCCTAATATAGACTTCATCACATAAGTCTTAGACACATGATATGGTTGCAGTTGGTGACCATTTACTGTTAATGTAATTTTGTTACTGTTAATTATTTTAACTCTAACAACTCCATTGTTGATGATTTAAATCACTTCATAAGGCCCCATCCAGTGTTGCATGAGTTTTCCTTTCCTCTCCTGGAATTGGGAGTCATAAAATAATGCCCATTCCCCTACTTTGAACTACTTTGTCCTGGTGTGACGATCATGCCACTTGGATATTTGTTTCTATATGACCTCATTTAGATGCAAAGCATCACATTCATATTTATCCAATTGGTTGAGTTGCCAAATCCATTCCTTTTGTGCCTTATCTAGATTCAAATCTAAATCTACTATAGTTTTGAGATTCTTAATCTCAAATTTTATGGGCATCATAGCATTCTTTCCATATACCAACTGGAATGGTGTAAAACCAGTGTTAGTTTTCCAGGTGGTTCTATAAGCCCACACTATTTATGTTAATCTTATGGCCCAGTATTTCCTATGTTGTGGCACTGTCTTTGTGAGAATGTTCTCCAATTCATGGTTTGTTACCTCTACTTTCCCATTTGCCTATGGATGGTAAGGAGTGGTTTTTTTATGCCTGATTTTATACTACTGCATGATTTCCTGGATCAAATTTAAGGTAAATTAAGATCCTTGATCAATATTGATCTCTCTTGGAACCCCAAATATTGTAAATATAGATGAAAATAGAAAATATGCTATGGTATTCTCTTTAGAATCGTGTAATACCTGCACTTCAACCCACTTGGTCACATAGTCAGTGTAAACTAAGATATATCTCTTACCTGCTAACTATGTATTAATGGTTCCTACAAAGTCCATCCCCCATTTATCAAATGGCTCAATGTGTACATGTGGTTAGAGTGACATTTCATCTCTGATAGTTGGTATTCCCATCCTATGACATTAGTCACATTGGCTCACATGTTTGGCTACATATTTGAATAGTGAAGACCAAAAGTATTGAGCCTACAATCCTTTGAATGAAGTTTGTTTTCCTGCAAAATGACCACCACAAGGTTCATTATGGTAAGCTTTTAGTATTTCTATAATCTCATTATTAGCAACACATCTTCTCATGATTTGATCAGGCCTTATTTTAAATAGGTACCCATAAATCCATAATAAGTTTGCAATTTTCTCAATTAATGTGTGTTTCTCACATGGTGAAAGTGTAGGGGATACTTTACCAGTGGCTAAATAATTAGCCATATCTATGTACCATGGTATCTATTCATTCAGAGCAAAAAATGCTCATATGAAAACTGATCTTCTATGATTTTATGATCAGGAGGTGTCAATCTGGAAAAGAAATATACCACCACATTGTCCTTACCTATTTTTCAACAATTGTCACATCAAACTCCTATAGAGGTAACAACCACCTGATAATTCTACCACTAATGCTAAGTTTGTTTGTTAGGTATCTGATATTTGAATGATCAATGTCCACACAAACCTGATAACCTATAATATAGTGGTAAATTTTGTTAAGAGTATGTATGACTATAATAAATTCGTTTTTTGTGACAGTATAATTGAACTCAACACCTGTAAGATGTTTACTGACATAATAAATATCATAGAAATCATCACCATCCTTCTATCCTAGTACTAACCCTATCACATTATTGGATGCATCTGCATATATGTGAAAGGGGATGGTCCAATTTGGACCCCTCAAGACTAGAGAAGCAATCAAATTTTCTTTCAAAATGTTAAATACCTATTCACATTTTTTTTGGTAGATAAGATACTATAGCATTATTACCGGTTTTTACAGGTTGACCCAAAACCTTTTATAAAAAGAAACCTAGGGATTTATATAGCATTTATGAACCTATTCACATTCATTTAACCATACAAACTCTATATCTTTTGATAACAATGTGCTTAGGGATTTAATAGTTTTGCTAAAGTCTGTTATCAACCTCCTATAGTAACCAGCTGAGCCAAGGAAACTCTGGATATCTTTATGAGATTTGGGAGTGGAAATATTTTGGATTACTTCTATCTTCTTTCTATATACCTTGATCCCATCTACAAAAATATGATGTCCTAATACTATCCCTCCTACATTAACATAAAATATTTTTCATTGCTTAGGGATAGATTGGTTTCCTCACACCATTGAAGTGTTCTTTCCAAATTTTATGTGGCTTCTTCAAAGGTTTCACCATAAACAGTGAAATCATCCATGTATACTTCCACAGTTTCTCCAATCATATCATAGAAGATGCTCAAAACTGCCCTTTGAAATGTGGTAGGTGCATTGCACAAACCAAAGGGTAAAACTTGGTAAATGAAGGTTCCCCATGGATAAGTGAACGTAGTCTTACCTTCATTCTATTCCCCAATCTGAATCTTATTATAACCACTGAACCCATCCAGGAAATAAAAGTATTTCTTCCCTACTAAGGTATTAAGGACCTGATCTATGAAGGGTAAGGGGAAGTGGTCTTTCTTGGTTGCTATATTGAGCAACCTATAATCAACACACATATGATATTTTCCATTTTTGTTGGGCACCACCACCAAAGGTGATATACACTAACTATATGAAATACAGTAGATAAACCCAACTATCAAAAGTTTCTACAATTCTGATTTAAAAGTATCATTCATAGCTAGATTCATCCTACGTTGTGGTTGTCTTACCATTTTTACTTGATCTTCTAGATATATGTGATGTGCACAAGTTTGAGGAGCTATTTCTCTCATGTTTGAATACTCCCAAGAAAATACACCTTGATGTTTGACTAATTTTTCCTTCAATTTGATTTGTTGATCAATTTTCAACTCATCATCCATGTTTAATACCCTCCCAAGTGCAACCCAATTTGCTTAATATGGTGATTTTTACCTCCAAAAAGTGGCAATTCTAGAGGAGGATGATTGGTTGTAGAGCTTACATTTAATTTTATCAATCCGAGGTAAATCAAGGTTAGATTTAAAGAGTAACAATACCGTATAGATTATATCATGGGATTTAATACTAAGCTTAGCTAAAGTTTCTTTTTCAGGATTCACGTGTACAAAAAAGTAAATGAACAAAATTAAATTTGTGCATAAATGAATGATGTAGGGTATGATAAATAAATGCAATGATGATTTACTTTTACTAATGAATTAATTTACTGATGCACTTAATTACTGATGAATTGATTTACTGATGCACTTAATTACTATAAACATAATTTAATTTATTTGTGAGGATCCTCGTGCAATCTATTTTATTTTATGTAATTTGAAATGTATTTTAATTTAAGTCTAACTAATACTAACCTTATGTAGGGGTGAGAGCTCAGGGACTATCTATAGGAGTGGCCCCTGCCTCCTAGAGGGTAGTCTAAGTCTTTCCCCCTATTTTACTTTATTTGGTAACTAGATTTTATAACTAATACTAGCATTATGCCTATTTTGTGAATGTAGGTAACAAATAAACACAATGTACACAATAGAAATCAAATTACACATGAAATTGATACAAATTACCATGTTTGAAGAACAAAGTGCTATTTTATTATTGGAGCTTCAACTGTACATGCTAGTGTATTTCCTCTGAATTGTAAACTGAGAATAGACTGTAATGTAATGATAGATGCAACAGAGAATCAGACCTCTTTCCAGGTCTTCTATGTAATTTATATTGTAACTAATATAATTCTAAAAAATATTCTCCATGTATTTGACATGTGGATTTTATGGACTGATGACTATACATTAATCAAGAGTAATCTAAATCATAATCATAATACGTACTCCTACTTGGACTTATAAATATTTTGACTGGTCCAAGTAGCATCCTACTAATAATCCTAACAATATAATGCTACTTTAACTGACTTGCAAGATATACATTAGGATCTCATGTCCTATATTCCATGAAAGTCTAACAATTTTTGCATTTATATCTCAAAATTCCCAAAATAAATTGATAACAGGCTTTATAAAGTAAATCATAACTTTGTCAACTTTAAATATTCTTGCAGATAGTATATGAGAAATGGAATATTTTTCTAGGTATAAAATATTAGTTTTCATCCAACTTAATGTGTCGTCCATCTTAATGTGTCATCCAAATCTGATGTGGCATGATGAATTCAATCATAATTTATTATCCTTCAGTAACTGCTGGTAAAACATTCTTTAGTAACATATGCTTGTTGTGGTGCAGTGGTAAATGCCCTGGGTGCTGGTAGAGGCTGACCTAGGTTCCATTCCCCTTGTATCCATCCTATAGATATATGGTATAGTTAGGAATGTCCTATGTGTTGGTAGAGGCCGACAAGGCTCCATTCCTCCTATGCCCAACCTGTTGAAAGTGGCACCTCGAAAGGGGTGTTTTCCACTATAAATTAATTTAAAATAATGGAAACTGAAATCTTAGAAACAAAATTTAAATATGAAGGGAAGAACTCAAAGACAAACCAACAAATCAAAGGTTTTCAACAAAAAAAAAAGGAGAAAATTTACACAAGAAAAACAATATTTCAAATGTCAAAACTTCAAATAATGCAGGTCCCAATATAGACTCTATTGAACCATCTAGTAAAATTTTGGCTGTGTACGAGCATTCTTCAAGGTTAGAAGCCATCTTAGATTCAATTGGAATAAGTCAAGAAATAGGGAAAAAAAAATTGAAGATGGATTCTAATCAAAAAGTAGGTCGCAAGACCAATCAATATCATATGGTAAAAGAAGGTGAAAAGCTTGTAGAGGAAGGTAAGATTAATGCCCTTCCCAAATTTTTTAGCCTTGGTATTAATGAAGATCATCACTTGGAATATTAGAGGACTCAAAGGGAGTCTTTCAAAACAAAATGAAATTAGAAGAATGATTCAGGTAAATCATCCACATCTTGTTTTCCTTCAAGAAACTAAGATGTCTATGGAGGATATGGACTTAATTGCTAGTAAAATTTGGCCAGCTGGAAAAGTGGTTTCCCTCAGTTCCCAAGGGACTTCAGGTGGCATTGCTTGTCTTTGGGATCCAAAAGAGGTAGTTATTCACCATATGGTTGGCAGTTGGGGTTTGTTGGCTATAGCTATTCAAAGTAGACATTCCAACCATATTATGCTATGCATTACTGTTTATGCTTCGACTTCTTTGGAGGAAAAGAAGACAGTGGAAGGATATTACTCATATTATCTCTCATTTTCCTAAAACTTGGATCCTGATCGGAGGATATTTCAATACCATCCTCTCTCTGGATGAGAAAAGAGGGGGAAATAGAAATTTGGACAAAATCATTGACCTCATGAGTGAATATATTGCAAACCTCCATCTTGTGGATATCCAACCATATAATGGCCTTATGACTTGGTCTAATAGAAGGCAAGGCTTAGCTTGTATAATGGAGAGATTGGATAGGTTTTTGCTCTCTGAAAATTTCTTAATCCATGGTCACATTCCTAAAGTGAAGACTCTTAATAATGTTGGTTCGGATCATTGGCCAGTCATGGTGGAAATGTGGAAAACCAATGTGAGTTTCTATCCTTTTAGTTTTCAATTAATGTGGCTTAGAGACATTTCCTTTAGACCTCATGTGCAACAATGGTGGAAGGAAGGTAAACCTAGGCATGGGACTAAGATGTTCTGTTTTGTCAAAAGACTACAATACATTAAATCCAAAATCAAGACTTGGAACTGGAAAGAGTTCGGGGATTTTCATAAAAAAAATATGAAGTTATTGCTCATCTTGAAAATTTGAATAAGAAAATCCATTTGCATGGCCTCACAGAGAAGAGAAGTGCAGATGAAATTAAACTCACAACTTAGTTAGAGGAATGGGAAAAAAGAGAAGAAATCTTATGGAAGCAAAAATCTAGAATTCAATGGCTCAAAGAAGGAGATTGAAACACAAATTTTTTCCACAAATCTCTTCTAGCTCGAAGATCTCATAACTTTATTTCTTCCTTAAAATCATATTCTGGAGATGTTGTTTATACTTGGGATGGCATGAAATCTATTGTTGTTGATTACTTTTCCAATATTTTTGTTGCTACTCCCCTTGACTCAACTTCACAATATAATGTTCTTCAAGAAACCCCTTCTCTTATCACATCTGAAGAGAACTCTACTTTGACTACTCCTGTTACTATCAATGAGCTTCAACAAGTAGTTTTTAAAATGCAAAAATGGAAAACCCCAGGTCTTGATGGTTTTCCTATTGAGTTCTACCAAGAGTTCTGGGATATCCTTCATGTTGATTTATTAGAGGTGGTGGAAGAAGCCAAGAAATCCAAAGAAATTTTGAAGGTTATCAATAAAAATTATATTACTCTTGTTACAAAAGCTCAAGAGGTTGATCATATCTCAGCTTTTAGACCTATTGCTTTATGTAATGTTCTTCTCAAAATCATTACTAAAATAATGGCAGAAAGGTTGAAGCCTCTTTTGCATAAGATTATTTCCCCAGAGCAAGGGGGTTATGTGGAAGGACGTAAAATAGTAGATGAGATAGTTCTTGCTTAGGAAGCCATCCATTCAATGGATATGCAAAATTCTCCTTCCATGTTCATTCGGTTAGACTTATCCAAAGCTTATGACAGAGTGGATTGGCACTTCCTTATCAAAGTTTTGAGGCAATTTGGTTTCTATAAGGATTGGATGGATTGGATTATGGGATGTATCTCTTCAATTTCCTACTTAGTTCTTATCAATAACAGGCCTTCTCAGTATTTTCTAGCTTCCAGAGGTATTAGGCAAGGTGACCCGCTATCCCCTTATTTATTCATCATTCTTGCTGAATGCTTGGGTAGGTCTATTACCAAAAAGAGGGAAAACAAAACCCTTGAGGAAGTTACCATTGCTCATGGATCTAGACCTATCTCTCATATTAAATTTGTGGATGAATCTACTATTTTAGGTAAAGCTACAGTTAAGGAAGCTTCTAATATCAAGCAAATCATTACCTATTTTTCTAAGGCTACTGGGCAGTTGATCAATGAAGACAAATCTAAAATTATTTTCTTTCACTGCTCTACTAGACAGGAATCCATGGTCTTGGATAAGATAAGATATAAGAAGACCTCTCTTCCAATCACTTATTTAGGTATTCCCATAAATATTCAAAGGTAGAAAAATAAATATTGGAATTGGTTGTTGGACAAAGTCAAGAAGAAAATTGGAAAGTGGACCAACAAGTGGCTTTCTTATGGGGGTAGAATCACCTTGGTAAAATCAGTCCTTCAAGCTATTCCTATTTATGTTTCTTTCGTTTTGAATATTCCAAAGGCTATTCTTCGAGAATTGGATCAAATCAGTCATTGTTTCCTTTGGAGTGGTACTAAGGAGAAAAGAAAATGGGCCTTGGTGAAATGGGATACTTTATGTCTTCCTAAGAGTGAAGGGGGATTAGTTTTATGGTCTTCAATTAATAACAACAAAGCTTTAGATGCTAAATTATATTGGAGGATGTTGCATAACCCCAATGCTCTTTGGGCCAATAATCTCCATGTTAAATATGTTGAGAACAAAAGTCCTGAAGACCTTGTTCACTATTAACTTCCTACCAAAGGTTCTCCCATTTTAGCAGTTCTTAAGATCGGTGAGGATTTGATAAAGAAAAAATTATTTTGGATCATTCATAATGGTCAGCATGCAAATTTTTGGATAGATTCTTGGGATGGTCACAAGCCTTTGATAACTCAGTTTCCCAATTGGAGGCCTTGGATGGAGGAGCTTCACCGAGCTAATTGGATAAAGGTGGCTAATTATCTTCGGTACCATACTGGTAATTCAAAGGTTGGTAGATATTGGATCCCTATTGAGGACTGGCCTATTCAAATCCCAAAAAGGCAAAGATAAGATATCCAAGGCATCCTTCATATGAGATCCCTCTCTTGGTTCCATGAAAAAGATTGTTTTGGATGGAACAACACTACTAAGGGTGAGTATTCAGTTGCTCAAGGTTATTTGACCTTATGCCATAATAATCCCAACCATTCTTCTGACATATTTTCTCAATTGTGGGCTCATAAGCTCTAGCCTAAGGTGAGATTCTTTAATTGGCTTTTATTGCATCGTAGGGTGCTTACTGGTGAGCAACTTATGAAGCGTGGTTTTCATGGCCCTTTTAGATGTGAAATGTGTGAAGAGAATGTAGAAAATATCAACCATATTTTTATTGAATGTACTTTAGCCTCTGAGCTATGGAGGAGAATGGCCACTTTACTTGGCTTACAGTGGTCCAATTTTTTTACTTTTGAACAACTTTGGAGGGATTGGCCTAATAAAGAGGGTGTTGATCATTTTATTAGGCAGTTAGTTTGGATGGGTTCTACCATTCTTCTTTGGAATATTTGGAATGAAAGGAACAACCAAATTTTTAATCAATATAGGAAGGATATTCACTATATTTGGAAAAATACCATAGCCAACTTAGTTGAATCAGTCCATCATCTCCTTAATCACCCCCAAAACTCCCACCAAATATGGGATCAAGTGATGCAAAGATTGAAGATTAAACCTTCTAATGGAAACCATATTAAAGGGAATGTGAGTATTAGTAAATTGGATAAGAATAGAAATTGGCAACCTCCTCCTAAGGATTTTGGAAAAGTCAATATTGATGGAGCCTCTAGAGGGAACCCTGGAAAAGCCAGTGTGGGAGGAATTGGTAGACTTTCAGATGGCTCCCTGGTTTTTACTTTTGCTGAGAATTTGGGTATTATTTCTAATAACCTTGTTGAGGGGTATGGTATCCTCAAAGGTCTTCAGGAGGCTACTAAGTTTGGATGGGAAAAGGTGTTAGTTGAGTCTGACTCTCAACTTATGATTAATCTCTTGAAGAATCCTTCTAAGAATCATAATGTGGATTGGAGAATAAAAAGAATTATTGAGAAGATTCAGTTAATCCAGATGGGATTTTTGAAAGTTGATTACAATCATGTGGTCAGAGATCAAAACAAGAGTGCTGATGCTTTAGCTAATTGGGATTTGGACAAAGGTGATCTTACTTGTTATGGCCACCCTCCTATTTTGTGGGCTTCTCAAATTAGGGAAGCTCTTCTTTCTATCATTTCTTTGGATGGCTCCAGTTTCGAAGGTACCTAGTTTCTTCTTGTTTTTTTTTTGCTTCTCTTTGGTTCATTCAGTTTTTTTTAGTTCCCTAGCTCATTCTATTCTTTATTTTGTTTCCTCTATTGATTCTTGCATTAATAGTCTTCTTGTCTAGATAGGTCTTTGTTTTGTTCATTTTTTATTTCTTTTTTCCTTTTCGTTTTTTTTGTTTAGTTTTTTAAGGTGGGTGGGTTTTTTTATTTTATTTTGTTTTTGTGTTCTTTGTGTTGTTTTTTGTTGTTCTTGTGTTTTTGTTGTTTTATTTTTTTTTATGTTTTTTGTTATTGTTCTTGTGTTTTTTTTCGTTCTTGTTCTTGGGTTTCTCTTTGTGTTATTTTGTGTTTTTATGGGTGAGTGTTTTCTATATTTTTGTTTTTTTTATTGTCTGTTGTTGGTTGTTTTTTATTTTTATTTTTGTTTTATTTTTTAATTTTTTAGGTTTTGGTTGTGTTTATTTTTCTTGTTTTTTTTGGGTTATGTCTTTGTAGTGTTCTGTTGTTTTTGTCTTGTTTGTGTTTTGTTATGTGTTTCTTGTGTTTTTCTATGTGGTTTGTGTTGTGGTTTCTTTTATCTTATTGTGCATTTTTGGTTGTGCTTTTGTTTTTGACACACTCAAGGAGCATGTTTTTTATTTTATTTTATTATTTTTGTTGTTATTTGCTTATTTTTAATTGGGTTTGTGTGTTTGTTTGCTCCTTGAGTGTGTCAAAGGTGGTAGGCCAGGTCCGATTCCTGGGCATTTTTGGCGGAATGGATACCCCTACTTCCTTGGGTCTTACCCGAAAGTGGCATCCCTTTTGGGATGTTTTCCACACAAAAAAAAAAAAATTCTTCAGTAACTGTCGTCAGTAGTTACCTTCAGTAATTACCTTCAGTAATTACCTTCACTAGTTACCTTCAATAGTTATCTTCAGTAATTACCTTCAATAGTTACCTTCAGTAATTACCTTAAGTAACATATTTTAGTAATCAACATTTGTAACAAGATCAACTACTGTTGTCACCGAACTCAGTTGGTTCTTCTTCTCGTTCGAGGTGCACTCTAAAGTTCTGCAATCTCTTCATCGATCATCAATCTCTTTTTCTTGCATTTTTCTCAGAACTAAGAAAATTTTGATATAAATCAAACACATTTGTTAGATTATGGTAATTAATCAATTTTCCTAATAAATCATATTTTATTCAATAATATTCATATAAAATATATCATAATCATTATATAATTGTAATAATGAAACAATTTTGGTGCAAAAAATGTGTCAAATAGACAGTCATCATTCCCCCAAACTGAATTCCATGCATGTCCTCATACATGTAGAAAGATAATGATGAGCAAAATATAATAGCCTTAGCATGTATCAAATATTCAGAATTAAAATTCTAAGTTATAGAAAAACAATAATATAAGTTATCATAATCATTGTCAGAATCTCAGTGAATACTGTTTACAGACCCTATAATGATTTTTAAAACATACACACATTTTTTCCAGATTTTTTTAAAACAACTTGAATTTTAACAGAACTATATTAAGTCTCTTTAAAAGAAAATAAGAAAATAATTCGTTATCTAGAATACATAAAATATCAATTAATTCATTTATTAAAAGATTAGAAATTTTACAAAAACTGATAAATAAACAATTTCTATTAGCAACTATAATTCAACAAAAATATTTCACATAGTAACTGTAAACCATCTTATAAATACAAATAAAAACATACTACAATATTAACTGTACATATTATGTAAACATACTACAGATACAAATATTCAACTTATAAAAATGTACAGATACTAACATATTACAAATATAATTAAAAAATAAGTCTGAATAATAAAGTAACAGTTTTTTATTGTTCAACCAACTGGTGCGTATTGAGAAGAAATCCGGGAATAAATCTGGGATGATCGAGTTTTAAAAATCGACGATGTAAATTATAATCTATGCATATGCATGTGATTTGTCTCATTCCTCATGCGTCTTTGTGTTCGCCACTTGTCTTGGCATGTGGTGTATCTCTTGTTTTAAAGACGCATAATATTTTAACTTGTGTCCGCCACTTTCCTTGGCACGTGGTATAAAAGACATGTATATAACTTCGTGTCTGCAACAATCGTCGAGGCAAAAATGCCTAAAAAAAAAAATTATTATAGTTTTATTATATCTAATTTAATATTAATATATATTATATTGCTTATATTTATTATATCTTTAAATATATTTTATTATTATATATTAATATATATAATAAAGTTATTATTTATAAAGTTATGTATTATTATTATATAATATTATTATATATTATATATATATATATATTATTATATTTATTATATATCGTGAGTAATGTTATTTATAATATTAATTCGTATTTTGATTTTAAATATATTTTATTATAATTATAATTATTAATATATATATTAATTATTATATACATATATATTAGATATTTACGGATGATAACTACAGAGGGATATTACGGAATAGTATTACTGATAATGATATTATGGAAGTTGTTATAAAAAAATATTTACGAAAATTATCTACAGAAGATACTTATGAAAAATACTTACAAAAACTACTTACGAAAGATGCTTACAAAAGATACTTACGGAAGACATCTACCAAAACCACTATTAGGGTTAAGGAAATACTTTACCTATTTTCTTCCCCCAAACTATATTATAAGCTATAGATGCCTTTATTTATTCTCCTCCCCAAACTATAATTTTGGCTATATAGCCAAAACAAAAGGAATGGTGTTTATTTACTTTATAGATAATATAATAATGATTTTAAATATGGGGGTTTAGTTATAAACTTTGATGAGTATGCTTCCTGAATTTCATGAAGAAGTTTCCAAAGATAGAAAAATATGTTATATAAAATCTAGGTTTAGCCTTCTCGGATATCTAAAATTATAGGAAAAGGTGAAATGGATACGAAGATGGCTTTCATCTAAAGGATAAAATGTGATGGACACAAGCCATGGTTTTGTAGAAAATATTAAAATCATAGTACTTTCATGAGGATGTACTTTGAACTCTTAGCTGCATATGATGTTTCTAGGGTTATTCTTCAAAGACATCAAACATCCTAGCATAAATGAACAACCTCATTTACTTCTTTCATAAATTAATATAGTGTTAAAGTTGTCCTAGTAGTTTCAAGTCTCTTCAAGACCAACTGTGTGTGTAGTGAAGATTCATTTCCCATTATGAGTAAGGATTGAAAAACAACAAGTGTTATATATGCCAAATAGCTAGCTGATCTTATAAGCATCTATAGGTCTTATCCAGACTTATTGATAATACGAAAGGATACCTCAAGAAAGAATACCCCATGGTGTTTGAAATACTTATAATTTCAGGGACTCAAGATATTTTTGCCCTTTTTTCTTTGTAATTTATTTTGGATACTTGCTTAGCAAGGGATTTTTAGTGTTGTTTGAGGTTCTTGCTTATTTTATAAAGCAAGAAAATTTCTTGACTTTTTGGGGATCTTGCTAATTTTGAGTAAAAACAAGAATATTTTCATTAGAATACTTGCTCTATTATAGGAGCAAGGGATTTTATTTTTTTGAAGGGTGAAGGGCGAGCTTGTCCTTTTGCCAATTCATTAGTACTCTAGACCATGTGTAAAAATAGATAAGCAAGGGAAACTTTTTACTCTATGGCAAAAATAACACATGAGTAAATGTTTCCAAAACTTCACAATGTTTTTAGATATGTATTTGTGTGTGGTCAATAGAGAAACTTTATCAACTAGGAGTTACAACATTTTAAGAGATTTGCTTCAGTTCCAATGAAAATTTTACCCAAAATACTAGATATAGTTTGAGTATTTGAAAAATACTTAGATTTCATCTAGCAACAGGGTACTATGTGTCATGTGGTAATCATTTTTCTACAAAGTTTTGAAAGAAATTTTTTTTCCTTGAGCTATTTTTTAAAAGCTTTAAGACTGAAAATGAAAACAAATATAGATACTTCATAATGAAATAAAGGAAGTATAATCATTTTTATGTTTATATATATATATATATATATATATATATATATATATATATATATTATTTTTTCAATTTTTATATATATAGATATATATAATTATATTATTATAATATTTTTTTCTTTTCAAAGAGAGAAATTTTATTGAATAGTAACTGATTGCAGTTTAGAAATACACTGCAAATTAGTGTGTTGTCTAAACTGATGTATGAATTCTTCCTTAGATAATGGCTTCTTATAAATTTTAAGCCTATGTCCATTTACTAGTAGTTTCCTTATTGAATCATCTATAGGCTTAAGCTTGACTGTACCATTTCCAAATATTTCCTCAATTTCATAGGGTCCTAGCCATCTTGTTCTTAATTTACCTTGAAAATCTTGGTAACAAGAATCAAATAACAAGGCCCAATCTCCTGATTGAAATGTACATGGTACAATGTGTTTATCATGCCATTTTTTTAGTTGTTGTTGGGTTATTTTAGTTCTATGCAATGCTTCTAATCTTCTTTCATCCAAAATATTTAACTTTTCCAACCTATCTTTTTGTGCGTTATCCAAATTCATGTTAAGTTGTATCGATGTGCGAAGGGTTTCTATTTTGAATTCAATGTGCATGATGGCTTGTTTTCTATAAACCATTTCATATGGTGATAATATTGTGGTAATTTTCCAAGTTGTATTATATGCCCATACCGCTTCTTTTAATCTCTTAGACCAATCACCCCTATTAATAGTTATAGTTTTTGTAATAATCTTTTCAAGTTCTCTATTTGTAACTTCTACTTGTCCATTAGCCTGAGGGTGATATGGTGAGGTTTTATTATGTTTTATTTGATATATGTTAACAAAATTATCAATGACATTGGAGGTGAATTGAGGTCCATGATCTGAAACTAATTCTCTTGGTGCTCCAAAGCGTTGCATTATGTTCTCATAAAGAAAATCTACGACTGGTTCAATTTGAGCTCATGGGAGAGCTTTAACTTCAGCCCATTTGGTAACATAATCTATACATACAAGTATGTTTTTATTCCCATCACTTGGAGGGTCTATTGGTCCAACAAATTCAATTCCCCATTTTTCAAATGGTTCAAGTACTATCTGCGGAACCAAAGGTATTTCCATAAAAGGTGTAGGCTTGCTAGATCTTTGAAAAGCATCACATCTATCAATAAATTGATAAACATCTTTAGTCATAGCAGGCCAAAAGCACCCAGTTTGAAGTATTTTCATAACTGTTATTTGGATGGCATAATGACCTCCACAAGGTTCTTCATGTGCTGCCCTGATAATATCATATACATCATTTTATTGCACACATCTCCTGATGATTTGGTCAAGATATTTTTTAAATATAATTCCATGAATCCTTGTAAAAGGAATACTTTGATGTATTAATTTCCTACCCTCATGTGGTGTAAATTTTTTAGGTATTTTTCCTATTACTAAATAATTTACAATATCAGCATACGAAGGGGTAAAAATAGAAAGAGCAAACAAATGTTCATCTAGAAAATTATCAAAAATTACTCGTTATCATCAAAGATATCCATGCAAGATAAGTGATATGCAATAACATTATCTTTTCCTACCTTATCTATAATTGTGACATTGAATTCTTGTATTAATAGAAGCCATATAATCACTCTACTACCCACTGTTGCTTTATTTGTTAAATATATAATGCCAGAATGATCAGTGTGAACAAATACTTCATACCCTGTTATGTAATGTTTAAATTTATTGAGAGCATGAATTACAACTAAAAATTCTTTTTCTGTAACAGTGTAGTTAAGCTCAGATCCATGCAAGTTTTTACTTACATAATAGATAGCATAAGGTGTTTTGTTTTCTATTTGTTGCAATACTGCTCCTATTGCATAACCTGAAGCATCACAATGAATGTGGAATGGTAATTCCCAATTTTGTCCTTTCAAGATTGGAGTAATAGTCAAATTTTATTTTATTTCTTCAAAGGCTTCTTGACATTCGTTTGTCCAATTGAATTCATTATCTTTAGTTAAGAGCTTAAACATGGGAGTAGCAACTTTACTAAAGTCTTTAATGAACCTACGATAGTATCCTGCGTATCCTAAAAAACTTCTCACATCTGTTTGTGTTTTTGGAGGTTGAAGGGTTTGAATAACTTATATCTTTTCATGGTCTACTTTAACACCATCTTATGATATATAATTTCCTAGAACAATACCTCCTTTCATCATCATGAAGCACTTTTCATGACTTAGAGAGATATTTTGCTCCTGGCATCTTACCAAAAATTTTTGTGAGCTTGAATATGTTTCTTCAAAGGTAGTACCGTATACTGTGAAGTCATACATTTAAACCTCCACAAATTCATTAGTTAAATCGGCAAATATAGCCAATACAACTCTTTGAAAGGTTGCAGGTGCATTACATAGTCCAAAAGGTAGAACATTATAAGCATAGGTTCTTGCAAGACATGTGAATGTTGATTTTTCCTAATCTTCTTCAGCTATGGATATTTGATTATACCCACTAAAACCATCTAAAAAGCAAAAATATTTCTTTCCAACCAGCATATCTAGGACTTGATAAATAAATGGTAAGGGAAAATAATATTTCTTGGTTACTTTATTTAATTCCCTATAATCAACACAAATTCTCCATTTACCATTTTTTTAGGGACTATCACCAAAGGTGATACCCATTGGCTATCGAAAATTGGGTATATAAATCCTGCATTTAAGAGTTTAATGATTTCCTCTTTAACTATTTCTTTCATAGCTGGATTCAATCGTCTTTGGGGTTGTCTTACTATATTACAACCTTCTTGAATAAATATGTGATGAGTACAAACATTTGGGTGAATACCCGTCATATCCTCATAGTTCCATGCAAATGTGGAATGATGCTTTCTAAGCACATCTACCAACTAATATTCTTGCATGCCTGTGAATTCATTACTAATGTTAAGAGTTTTTCCAGATATAATATCTATTTGTTTACATTTTTTTGTATTTGCATCTATCCCATTTATCTCATGTTCAAAAATATTGAAATCATAACCATATGGTTCCATTTGAGATTGACTTGTGCTTACCTCATAAATAGAATATTGAGATGAACAACTATTGTCTTGACCTTGATTCTCTTGTTGATTTTCTACAAATAATGGTAGGGGTCCCTCAATATCTTGTTCAAGTTGTTCAATTAGAACATAAACTGATAAGGTTTGGATATCATCATATTCATGAGGGAAATCATACCACAACTGCTTTGGAAATTCTTCCTCTATTGGTGATTCATGGAATAAACTAAGATCTTTTGTATCCTTGCCATTAGAAATAGTCATATTTCCTTATCTACAGCTAATGTGAGCATCAACTGTTGCAAGCCACGGGCGTCCTAGTATTAAGGGATGTCCCCCTAATTTATTTTTAGGTTGTAAGACTATAAAGTCTACAGGGTATTCCCATGAACTTACTGAGACCATAATGTCTTCTAATTTTCCTTTAGGTTTAATAGTAGATCTATCAGTGATTTGAAGCAAAATAGAAGTTATTTGTAGTTTATGGATTCCTAAGGATTCTATTGTAGCCTCAGAATTCTATAGATTCCTATGGATTCCTAAGGATTCTATAGTAGATCTAGGATTCCAACTTGACTGGTTGATGTAGTAGCATCATTTTTTACTGGTTTATAAATCCTAGGTGTTCTAAAGTATCTTGGGGATTTTTCTTCTATTTTGTTAGTTTTTATGAATCTTCCTTTAGATTCTCTAGGTCTACTCATGATTTTTCTAAACTTTATTGTTTTTTTTAGCAATATGTCTAATCTTCTTTAAATAATTTATGAATATCATTGATTGGATCAAGTTGTTATGGTGTCATAAAATGTTCCTATTCAAAATTAAAATAGTCTACCAACAATTGAATCAACTAAACAAGGTAATATTTAGTTGCAATAGGATCAGGAATTCCAAATTGTAGCTCATAACACAACTCTTGGCATAATTCTCTAAAATGTACAACTCTAGGAATTCAACAATATCTTTTGTTATATTTTAGGGCTAATTATTTCCTCTCTATATCTGCAAGGAAGTTGTGAACAGTGAGGGAATCCTCTAGGTATTGATTTCAATGATAAATTACTGTATTTACTGTTGTTCTCCTATCCCACAACCAATTTTCACAACTTATTCAAAGATCTTGATAAGGTGAAGAATTATTTACCCATAAAGTTTTTGCTATATTTATCCTCTTGATTTTCTTTAGTTCATCTAATATTTTATTGATAGTGTCAATGCGTTCACACAGTTCTTACCACTCTGGTTTGGTTGTTCTGTAATCTTGGTCAAGAAGAAGATTAACCTCTTGTTGTATTAGTAATTTTCTAAGGTCTCTAAATTCAATTTGACTGCTTTCAACCATTTGGCAAATTTTTATTTATTCTCTCTTTGATTTTTGTGTTTTTTTTATTTTCTGTTTGGGTTTTGATTTCCTTTTATGTTTCAATCCTACTGTTTGCTAAGCTTAAATATAAATTTCAAAACTTATAAATACTCTTAACATATTGTCTGCTAAGTTGATGCAGGAGCATCCGACAACAGTGGAAAAATCCTGCATCTTCAAAATTTTTCTCGATTTTCCAAGTATTTTTCTTCAGTTTTTCCCAAGGGGGAAGTGTTTCCAAAGCATGGAGGAAGGGGGTCGCGAAATCGCGACATGTCACGATTTTGCGACATGTCGCGAAATCGTGACCTCAAAGGTTGCATTGATGGCGATGGTGAGTTACCGACAGTTCTTCAGAGCAAAGGCGGAATGGGGGAGGACGTCGCAATATCGCGACGTCGCGATATCACAACGTCGCGATATCGCGACTTTGTTTGCAAAGCAAAGCAGAGGAGTGAGTTGCATCGCGATATCGCGACGTCGCGATATCGTGACTTTATTTTAGAGGTGGTGGTGAGGAGCTTTAGACGTCGTGATATCGCGACGTCGTGATATCGCAGCGGTCTATAGAACATGGCAGAGGAGTTGAGTCCTGTCGCGATATCGCGACAGTCGCGATATCACGACAAATCAGAAACTGCCACATGGCATATTTCCAAGGTAGTACCAAGGGTTAAGACAAACCCAAGATCATGGCAAAGGACCTCAGAAAGGTGGAGGGGTCGACCACGACCAAGTAAAGTTAAGGTCGAAGAAAATAGCGGACGGCCAGACAAGGCCAAAAACTGACACGTGGACTGCCACGTGTATCCTCGAAGTTGTAAAGGGCACGTGCCTTGAAGATTGTGCATTAAGGAGAGGGCAAGCCGAATTTAAACATGTGGTTAGCTACGTGAATCTAGTTAAATATGGAGACCACGTATCATGGAATGAAATTTTACAGCCGCATGCATTAAAGAAATAGAACCACCTTTTAGAGGGATTTGGTTTTTCGACAAAACGGTAGATTCAGAGCATGGACAATATGGGTGAGCAGAGGCTCAGAAGGACAGTCTGACTGGAGCGGTGGTGCAGGTCAATGAGGCCATTAATGAGGGCTTCTTGGTAGATCGGGCAGTGACCCATTTATGACCGAGAAATTTGAAGCTTCAAAGGGGGGGGAATTTGAATTCAAATTTTTGTTAGGTGAAGGCATTAATTGCCGAGAGGATCGGGGGCCTCGTTAAAAAGCCCAAAAATTTGTAATGGAGAAACGGTGGACCGAAGAATAGAGGAGGTAGTACAGTGGAAGAACAGAGCCGAACTCGGCCATTGTAAAGCCTGCGGGCTGTTTCATTCAAGCTTGTAAAATATATTTTTTTTAATTTTTAATGAAAAGGCAAGTTTCTTGAAGTGTTGGTTCCCGGTGCCCCGTCAGTGGTATCAGAGCAGGAGTTCCTGAGCGTACAACAGACCGCCGAAGGAGAGAGGCAGTTGTACCAGGACATGTGGGAGGGTTTGAGTTTGGGTGAAGATGCCTCCGAGAAGAAACCCGATGGGTGGAAGAGGCATGGCAGTGGAAGATTTCCGAGCATTGCAGCGGCAAGTCTAGGCCCTACAAGAAGAGCTACGTAGAGGACGTGAGCCGAGAAGGGATGCAGACAGTGAGGATGAAGTGGAAGAGGAGAATGAGTTTGAAGAAGAGGAAGAAGATGTAGATCCGGCCCAGGCCAAATTGTACAAGGCCATATCCCAGATCGGGAAGAGGCCGAAGTTAGAAGTTCCTACGTATTTCAGGAACTTGAACCCAGAGGAGTTGATAGACTGGGTGAATGATTTAGAAGAATATTTTGAATACGAAGAGGTTGAAGACCCTAACCGGGTCAGATTTTCTAAGACCCGACTGAAGGGTCATGCTAGCATTTGGTGGAAGGGGGGTACAGCTGGAACGGAACCGAAGAGGAAAAGAGCAGATACCAGGTGGGACAGAATGGTGGAGAAATTAAAAAGACAGTTCATCCCCGTTGACTATGAGCTGGATCTGTTACGTAAAATGCAAAGCTTGAGGCAGATGAACAGAATAGTTCAAGAATATACGAAGGATTTTTATAAAATTTCCATCAGAACCGGACACTTAGAAGCCAGCAAAGAAAAGGTGGCCCATTATATTAATGGGTTGAGACCCAGTGTTCAGGAGGAATTGAGCTTGGTTCGGGTAAGCACCATTGAAGATGCTTACCAATTTGATTTAAAGGTGGAAGAAAAATTGAACCAAAATTTTGAGAACAAGAAAAGAGTAAAAGGACCAGGAGGAAAGAACGGTGGAAAGAAAGAAGGAAAGGAAGAGAAGAAAGAAGAGGAGAGCAGCAGCCGGGATCAGAAAGAAGATGAAGACCCAAAACCGCAAGTTCAGAATGATAACTACCCGAGAGGAAGGGGTAGATCTGGACGCGGGAATGAAAGGGGAGTATTCCATGGAACATGTTTCCACTATGGTGAAGAAGGGCATCGTGCATTCGAGTGTCCACAACACCGGGAAAAGACGAACAAGAAACCGGTGGGTCCCACCAGAGCAGTTGTGGCAGTTGAAGATGCTGATTCAGAACATTCTGAAGAAGCTAAAAAGGGAGAAGCCATGATTGTGAGAAGGACCAGGCTGGTGGAAGAAGACAAATCTGAACAGAGGAGAAGCCTATTCCGTACCCGATGTAAGAGTGCAGGCAAAGTTTGCAATGTGATCATCGACAATGGAAGTACAGACAACTTAGTTTCTGAGGAGATGGTTACTAAGTTGCAGTTGGAGAGAAGGAGGCACCCACACCCGTATCGGATTGCGTGGTTGCGGAAGGACCACCGAGCTTGGGTCCGGGAACAGTGTTTAGTCATGTTCCAGATTGGGAGATACCAGGATGAAGTCCTGTGTGATGTATTCCCCATGGATGCTTGCCATTTGCTATTGGGAAGGCCATGGCAGTTTGATCGGAGTGCGGTACATGATGGTCATGCAAATACTTACACCTTGAAGAAAGATGGAGTGTGGCACAAGTTGAAGCCATTGCAGACCGAAGATGAGAAAGTGTGCAGTAATGCCAGAATTTGTCTGGTAGAGGGCAGAAAACTCTGCCAGGAAACAAGATTTGAGCAAGTTGTAAACGTTTATGAGTGTTCAGAGATTTTGCAAAGGAAGCAGACCGAACAACTTAGAAGTGAAGGTCACTTCTCCTTTTTACCCGGGGTGTCTGATGCAGGAGCATCCGACAACAGTGGAAAAATCCTGCATCTTCAGAATTTTCTCGATTTTCCAAGTATTTTTCTTCAGTTTTTCCCAAGGGGGAAGTGTTTCCAAAGCATGGAGGAAGGGGGTCACGAAATCGTGACATGTCGCGATTTCATGACATGTCACGAAATTGTGACCTCAAAGGCTGCATTAATGGCGAGGGTGAGTTGCGTCATGATATCGCGAGGGTGAGTTGCGTCATGATATCGTGACGTCGCGATATCCCGACAGTTCTTTAGAGCAAAGGTAGAAGGGGGGAGGACGTCGTGATATCACGACGTCGCGATATCGTGACTTTGTTTGCAAAGCAAAGCAGAGGAGTGAGTTCCATCGTGATATCGCGACGTCGCGATATCGCGACGTCACGATATCGTGACTTTATTTTAGAGGCAGTGGTGAGGAGATTTAGACGTCACGATATCGCGACGTCACGATATCGCAGCGGTCTATAGAACATGGTGGACGAGTTGAGTCCTGTCACGATATCACGATAGGTCACGATATCCCGACCTGTCACGATATCACGTTAAATCAAAAACTGCCACGTGGCATATTTCCAAGGCAGTACCAAGGGTTAAGACAAACCCAAGATCATGGCAAAGGACCTCAGAAAGGTGAAGACGAAGGTGGAGGGGTCGACCACGACCAAGTAAAGTTAAGGTTGAAGAAAATAGCGGACGGCCAGACAAGGCCAAAAACTGACACATGGACTACCACGTGTATCCTCGAAGTTGTAAAGGGCACGTGCCTTGAATATTGCATATTAAGGAGAGGGCAAGCCGAATTTAAACACGTGGTTAGCTACGTGAATCTGGTTAAATATGGAGACCACGTATCATGGAATGAAATTTTACAGCCACATGCATTAAAGAAAGAGAACCACCTTTTAGAGGGATTTGGTTTTTCGACAAAATGACAGATTCATAGCATGGACAGTATGGGTGAGCAGAGGCTCAGAAGGACAGTCTGACCGGAGCAGCGGTGCAGGTCAATGAGGCCATTAATGAGGGCTTCTTGGTAGGTCGGGCAGTGACCCATTTATGACCGAGAAATTTGAAGCTTCGAAGGGGGGGAAATTTGAATTCGAATTTTTGTTAGGTGAAGGCATTAATTGCCGAGAGGATCGGGGGCCTCGTTAAAAAGCCCAAAAATTTGTAATGGAGAAACGGTGGACCGGAGAACAGAGGAGGTAGTACAGTGGAAGAACAGAGCCGAACTCGGCCATTGTAAAGCCTGCGGGCTGTTTCATTCAAGCTTGTAAAATATTTTTTTTTTTTATTTTTAATGAAAAGGCAAGTTTCTTGAAGTGTTGGTTCTTCGGTTCCCCATCATAAGTTCTAAATATAAATTTCAAAACTTATAAATACTCTTAACACAATATAAAAGAAATAAATTTAAAATCGCTAAACAGTCCTAATGCTACTAAAATTAGATGTGTTATAAAACTAATTTTAGTATAATTAGCAAAAAGTAAAAGTACTTGGAAAGTAAATTTTTACTGAAAGTAAAATTGCTAAAGTAAAAGGTAAATTACTATTATTCTTTGACTATTAGGAGGGATTTCATTACAGTTGTGTCACTCAACCTAACTACTTCCTATAAAACAAAAATAGGGTCCTAAAACAATATTAGGTTATTTTCAGCATTCATCTAATTCATATTCTTTTTCATAGGTCCTTAAATCATATTAACAATAGTAATTACCCAAAGCAAGGAAATTGCAAAAAAAAAAGATTTGCTAGAATTGAAATTTGCAAAAAATAAATTTGCAGGAAATAAATTTTAATCTATGAAAGTAGTAAAAATGAAACCTTTATGAAAAAATGAACCTAGCAACGTTGAAATGTGGGGCTTGTTGGAACCATCTATGGGCCACTCTAAATCGTATGCACACCAAGGTATTGTACATACCCTTTTTCACACACAAGTAAGTCCTCTCGCTTTGCACTGCCAAACAACTTTTCTGACTAACCACTACGATGCTACTCTCCCCAACAACAATGACAAAATGATCGGCTGTAGAGCTTACATTTAATTTTATCAATCCAAAGGAAATCAATATTAGATTTAAAAAGTAACAATCCCATATAGATTATATCATAGGAGTTAATACTAAGCTTAGCTCAAGTTTATTTTTCAAGCTTCACGTGTACAAAAAAGTAAATGAAAAGAATTAAATTTGTGCAAAAATGAATGATGCGGGGTATGATAAATAAATGTAATGATGATTTACTTATACTGATGAATTAATTTACTGATGCACTTAATTACTATAAACATGATTTAATTTGTTTGTGAGGATCCTCGTGCAATCTATTTTTTTTATGTAATTTGAAATGCAGTTTAATTTAAGGTTAACTAATCCTAACCTAATGTAGGGGTGAGAGCTCAAGGACTATCTATAGGAGTGGGCCCTACCTCCTATATGGTAGTGTAAGTATTTTCCCCTAGTTTACTTTATTCAGTAACTAGATTTTATAACTAATACTAACATTATGCCTATTCTATGAATGCAGGTAACAGATAAACACAATTTGCACAACACAAATCAAATTACATAATTGATACAGATTACCATGTTTGAAGAACAAAGTGCTATTTTATTACTGGAGCTTCAACTATACATGCTAGTGTATTTCCTCTAAATTTTAAACTGAGAATAGACTGTAATGTAACGATAGATGCAGCAGAGAATCAAACCTCTTTCTAGGTCTTCTATGTAATTTATACTGTAACTAATATAATTCTAAATAGTATTCTCCATGTATTTGACATGCAAATTTTATGGACTGATGACTATACATTAATCAAGAATAATCTAAAACCTAATCATAATACGTACTCCTACTTGGACTTATAAATATTTTGACTGGTCCAAGTGGCATCCTACTAATAATCCTAACAAGACAATGCTACTTTAACTAACTCGCAAGATATACATTAGGATATCATGTCCTATATACCAGGAAAGTCCAACAATTTTTGTGTTTATATCTCAAACTTCCAAAAATAAACTGATTACAGGATTTATAAAGTAAATCATAAGTTTGTCAACTTGAAATATTCTCGCAGATAGTATGTGATAAATGGAATATTTTTCTAGGTAAAAAATATCAGTTGTTGTCCAACTTAATGTGTCGTCCATCTTAATGTGTTGTCCAAATATTATGTGAAATGTTGAAGTCAATAAGACTTTATTATCCTTCAGTAACTTCTGGTAAAAAATTCTTCAGTAACTATCTTTAGTAACTGTCATAAGTAGTTATCTTCAGTAGTTACCTTCAGTAATTACCTTCAGTAGTGACCTTCAGTAATTACCTTCAGTAACATATTTCAGTAATCAACATCTATAACAAGATCAATTACTATTGTCACTGAACTCAGTTGGTTCTTCTTCTCGTTTGAGGTGCACTCCAAAGTTCTGCAATCTCTTCATCGATCATCCATATCTTTTTCCTGCATTTTTCTCAGAACTCGAACAAATTTGATATAAATCAAACACATTTTTTAGATTATGGTAATTAATCATTTTTTATAATAAATCACATTCTATTAAATAATATTCATATAAAATATATCATAATCATCATATAATTGTAATAATGAAACAATTCTGGTGCAAAAATATGTGTCAAATAGCCACTCATCAAAGGATAGGAGGGTTCTCTTTGAAAAAAAATTGATATCTCTTTCTTCATCACTCTCATCGTCCAACTCATCAAGTTCCATGATGGATTGAATAATTGATAAACCAATCATGTTCTAGTTTCCACTATCAAGTTCTTCCAAAAATCTACAGACTGTGCATATGGATGGATAATCAGATTTTTCACATTTTGACCATAAAAAATGGTCATTTTCCTTGTTTTACAACTTATATAGGTATTAGCTATTACCATCCAAGGCGTACCTAATATGAGTGTATAACCACCCAACCTATACTTGGATTGTAATACTAAAAAATCTGCTAGGTATTCCCATGCATCCACTATGATTGTTATGTCTTCCAACACTCCATCAGGGAGCACTATAGACCTGTCTACCAGCTGAAGCATAATTTTTGGTTGAATTTAGATTGGTCAGTCTACATTTTTACATGGTATCCTTGGGCATGACATTAATGGCAGCCCCCCGATCTACTAATGTGTTGGGTGAAACATAGCCTCTATTTTTACAGTTAAAATAAAGCTTCCTAGATCTGAATATTTTTGTTGTAGGTATTTCATAGCATAAGATCAGCTAACTGACCTACCAAATTGATTACCTGTGTTGGTTTTCTCCCTAGTTTTCTTAGACACAATTCTCTTATGGACTTTCTATATATGGGAATGTCTCTTATGGCATAAAAAAGAGGGTTTGTGACTATCAAATTTTTTAGACTAGAAAGAATATCAAATTCTGGTTGTATTGACTTTCTGGGTTCCTGCAATATTTTTGAGAAAGGTGTAACCCCTTATTTAGTATTTGAATCTACTAGTTCATATTCTATTTCTTCTATAAGAGGTGATTCCTATTTTCCTAAATCTACCTTTTCCTCCTCTTCTAACAAAGGAGCTATTTTTGCACCTACCTGTTTACCTGAACTTAATTATATAGGACTACAATCTACTTTGATATTATACATGGGGTACATCTCATTATCTATTTAGTATGTTGGCTATGTTTTATTGTTTGTATTAGACATATGCTATGCCAAAATTTGACTAGTTCTCAAAGCAGAGAGAGCTAGCAAACTTTGTTGTAGTGGGACTTGATCTACATGTTGTGGAGTTGGAATCCAAGCATTGGGATTTCTTCACTGTGGTCTAGGCTATTGGTATAGCATCCATGGGTAATAATTATAAGTATTTTCTCCTTTTGGGTATGTGTCCAAGGTTTTTATCCCAACTAACCCATATTGGGTCGTTGAACTTGACCTTGGTGCTGAAAATTGTTGCCCTCATAGGATGGCATTCTTGTTGGCATGTTATTTCCCATAGGAGACTATTACCAGTTTCTCCTATTGCCCATGAAATAATATTTCATTACTTTAGTATCTTATCTAAATTTTGGTAATTACAAACACAACTTAGTTTTATGATATTTTTGACATACAACACATACTCTAACTTTGTTCTCAGGACTTTCATTTCTAGGGTGCTTTCTCCTACATTTAGGATTAAAATAGGCTAATGCTACCTCATTATCCTACTTCTTTCTCTGAAGAAGAAGAGTGTCCATTTTAAGTATAAAATATGATAACATCTCACTCTTGAGGTCTTCTAGCATATTTTCTATCTCTATTTTAGTGATTGTGGCTGATTTTTTGATATTTCTAGAAGTTAATTTACCCTTCCTTCTTGAGTAGTTCTAGCATAACTATCAAATATCAAACAATTTGTGTTTGTAAATGTCACATCAAAAAATCATGTTTAATGCATCAAGATATTAATTCGTAAGCCCCTTTTAATAATATACTTATCAAGGACCTATGTCCTAGTTTTGCATGGGGAGATCTTTGCAAATTAAAGTTAAACCTATCCCAATACTCCTTCAATGGCTTACCTTCTTTCGGAGTCATATCCAGGACTTCTTTGGAATCTCGTGCTCTACCAAAGTCTTGATACTAATCTAGAAAGAGATTTTTCATGTCTTCCTAGGTAGTTATATATTTATTTTTTAAACTGATGAACCATCATAGGGTTGATTCATCAAGAGTTCAGGGAAACAATTTTAATTTATGAGCATTGATTTTATAATCTATTGACATGCATAGAATGTCAAATTTAAAAATAAATAGGTTAGGATATTCTAATTGAAATCCTCTAAATATTGGAAGGTGGGTAGGAGATATATATTTCACCTTGTGTTCTCCTCCTAACTCTTCTATGGATAAGTTAAAACTAGTGGATGTTTCTTCTACTTCAACAATCTTGTCTATAAATAGGGTGTACACAAGTGCTATTTTCAAGGCATGTTTCAAGGCTTCTAATTTGTTTCTTTTATCCTCTATAAGGATTACTAAATCAATGTTTGAAATAGTCTCATCTTCAACTACTTGACAATATTTAAAGTTCAGAAAATCTTCCTCATACTGAACTCTTCCTATCACTAATCCTTCACTAATATTTTGTTCATCTAGTTCAGAAGGATCCTATGCAAAAAGTGGATTTTGAATCCAATGCACATGTGGATATGGTAGTGGGAATATATCATTGTCAGGATTTGGCATAGCTAAAACATAGGTTTATGGAGAAACAATATTTTACTCTTTATGAAATGATCGTTCGATCCTCTAAATCTAGGTGGACTGATACAATATTAAAATGGAGTAGTTCTATAGAAAGTAACATAAAATACTTCAAAAATACTTTCTTTAGAACAATATATTATAGTTGGTTAATCTCCAAAAATGGTGCCCAAATATTGGGTAAAATATTTGTTAGTTTCTACGATTTAATTCATTGCCTCCATTTAATTGTCAACCTGGGACAACTCGTAACTTGTGAAAATCTGTGCACAGTATATACCTATAATATCCTTAATAATATGAGTCCTTTAGATTTTATGGTTTGGGGGGGTATTTTTGTGTTGGAGTCTTGTTTGTTTTCCAAACCATTAACCTATTTCATATTATCAAAGACATGACCAAAATAAACTACAAAAAGTAAAATGCATACTTGCTGGAAAAATATAGAAAATAGGGGAAGCTATAGAACTAAACAAATTTACAGAAAATACAGTAAAAATAGGAAATAAATTAAATGACAAAAAGCAAGGAAAAAGTGGAAGGAATACTATTGAGAGTGGGACCAAGCTTCCAACAAATTTCACCCAAATCAATTCATTCATCGGGTGCTAGTTTGAGATTAAGAAAATACTCAAATAAATTGTATTGTATTGCAGTTCAAAATTTTTACAAAGAAAATCTAGGATCTATTTCTTAGGGGTGGCCTACATATTTATAAGATATGCAGCCATACCCTGTTACATTTGGAGGTAAATCTATTTTTGATTTTTTTGTTACAACAAATACACATAAATAGGGAGGATAAAATGAATATACAATCAATTTCATCTCTTTCTAGATTAATTAAGGGTATCCTATTTTAATCAGAACATAATATGTTTGATATTATGCTTATCGATTTACATGGATATTTATGTATTTATTGAAAAATATATGACATCTTCTTTATGACATTGTCCTTCATATGCATCCATCGTTGAAATCATTGCTCTGTTCTATCGATAATAGGGGTCATGTTGTACTTTTGCTTCAACAAGAGTCAAGTGCCAAATGGGAGTCAGATGCGAAACGGGAGTCAAACGCCAAAAAAAAAATTGAGCACTAAAACTGAAGTCGGGCACTAAAACTAAAGTTGGGTGTCAAACTTAGTGTTCATTACTTTTTGTGTTACGGTTACTTTTACCTTTTATTTTCCATAATAAAATAGAAAGTGCCAGGTCCTAATGGGACCTTGATGTAAACATGCTAAATGGCAGTAAAAATCACTAAATTTACACACAATTCACTTAAAAATAAATATTAGACAACATACATAATTTGCTATTAAATATATATATAACTTTTTTAAAACATACATTCTATAATAATAATACCATAATATATATGAAAATTTTATACAAAAATATGAGCGTTTTGAGGGCTCATCATTAATTAGACACCTTACCTCACCTCCTAAGGAAAATCTTAAGTGGGATTTTTTCTACAAATTTACTCCTTAGGATAGCCTTTGCAAGGAATAAACTATGTCAAGTATCGAAATGCTACTGCATTTTCTTGAGAATTTTTAGCTAAGACAATACAATTTTCAAATGATAAAAATTTTCTACTTCTCAAGTCCATTAATCTTGAAGCATTTTGGTGGGAGAGAGAGGATGCATTGAACATCTATGGATTTTGGTTGTATTATATTTTATTTTCTTATTTAATTTTATGTTCATGTTCATCATTTTTTTGTTCTTAATTCATGCATGCAATATTTTTTTTTGTATTTGCATCTAATAAATCTCTTGCATCAACAATCATCTAAAAAACTATTACAAGCCATTTCAAGAGACCTGTAGGATAGCTAATCATACCTAGGATTTGTTGTGCTTTGATAGTAGTGGCCTACAACCTCCTTTTATTTTTTCTATTTGTTTTTGCCTATCAAAAGCTAATTCATCGCCTATACCTTATTTAGGTGATAGATTAATTCTTGATTATCATAATATTAGAATATTGAGTTAGTATCCATATTTCTATTTATTTTACTAAAATATATTCATTACCTATAATTAGTTCATATGGCAGATTTATCATATGCACACTCAACCTCATATCGTTTTAACAAATTAACATATATTCATCTTGAGCTACCCTTGTACAAATTTTTATCATCATTGTGATTTCATACATCCACTCTTAGATCCTCTATCATTCTATTTTTGCTATAGCAACAAATCTTCTAGCTATAAATTTTTATATGTCAAATTCATCACAGGTATTGTTGCATCCATTTTTTAGGCAATATTTAAATTTTTTATATGAACCAAAGGTCTTGACTATGCTAATAAAGAAGTCTTATTTTTTTTACTATGTGGTAGGATCCCAAACTCTCATCATCCTTTAATTCTATTTTATTTTGTAGGTTTAACAAATTTGTTAGCTAAAAGTCTACAAGAGGTAAATTTGTTAGGCAACAAATTTATTTATAGGAGGAAAATATACAATAGGCATAAAAATAGTTAATTATAATCCTTGTTATCTTTTTTCTATTGTTACCATAGTCTATTTTTTTTTTTGCTTTTGTATAATATCCCATTTTTGTTTTAGATCTCAATAAAACAAAAATAATCAATAGAATATTTAGTTTTAGTTTCTTGATCTTCTCTGTTAATTAGATTATTAGACATTCTATTTCTAAATTGCAAGTAGCTTTTGCATTAGGATAGAATTTTGTGTATTGTATTATTCTTAGCCCTTGCTCAAAGAAAATTAAAAAAAAATAGTTTTTTGTAAGTCCTATTTTAGCAAGAAATCAAAATGGCATGTAGGTTAGTATCTTGTTTATATATATTTATCTTCACTTGCATTGCATTATCATTCTCACATATTAGACACTAGGGTAGAACACAAACCTTATATGTTTAACAAATTAAACATATTAAAGTAGATTTAGGGTAATCTATAAACCCCTTGGTGGACCCAAAACTCCTCACTAAAGATAAAACTCAAACACATATAACGATGAGGGTTAAATAGGGATCTCTTATTTGAGTGTGGAAAAACCTTAGAGGAAACTCGAAGGCCAAATACTTTGTGCACCATTTTAAACTCCTAAAAATTGCATACGTAATTTACATTATGAATTTTTTAGTAAATTGCAATACTTTATCCAAATTAAACTGGTTGATGAAGAGGCCTAACCAAGGTATCTTTAAGGTAGAGATATCTTGCTAGGAGATTGTTGCTACTTGCTAGGATATTGTTGCTAACTAAGAAAGTAAAAGAACAAGGTACTTCTTATGATCCAAGTGGTGTGGTGCTACTGAGAGAGAGAGAGAGAGAATGAGAGAGATTTTTGGGGGTTCGATGTGATCCCTTTCCCTCCCTAGATACTGTGACCTTCCATGATTATGGCATTTGAATCTTAGGCCTCCCTTCGAGTGGGTGTTTTTAGTACCTAACATCTTGCATAGGAGGAACTAGTCTTGGGAAGTCTAGGAAATGATGGGATGTGGCTCTTATTAGATAAGCTCTAGGGTTTTTTACCCAATACCAAATCCTTGTGTTTGGATGTCTTCTTTGGTTGTTTATCTTATTCTGGTTTGCTAATCTACTCCTAGCCTAGATGCTTCAAGGGAAAAAGAGAAAGAGAAATAAAGCAAGAAGAAAACATAAGGTAAATGGAAAAAATATATTATATAACCTATATAATGGTGGTGATGCACAAAAAAAAAGAATAATACCCTCCCACATCATGAAGGGTCAAGTGAACACATGCATAGTAGTTTATAGTGCATGAGGAACACACATCTCTTTGATAACATGCAAAAAAGTATAACCACATCAAAACCAAGATAAGAATTTTTCAAATAGTTATAGATTTTAATTAATGTGAACTCTAAGTTACATATGTGTAGAGAGAGAATATTTTTCAAAATAATCCAATTGGCTAAACAAGGCTTATGTTAGGTAGATATGTGAAAGGGTTTTATATAGCTAATACAAAATAAAGGGCCCACACATTAATTTTATTTTTTGATCCCTAATTTGGATAATGATCTCATCCTAAATCCATAGTAAAAAGCTCTTACTAGTTTCCTCAATCAATAATACATACACTATATCATAAAGCATCATTTAAATTAGTCTAGATAACCCACTTGAAATACAACATTAATATCAATGTTGTATCACCTTAACCAAAAATATGGGTTTCCTATAAAATTTAATAGAGCATGAGTTTTTTTTCAACTCATAAGAATTAAGGTTCCTCAAATAGGCACCTAGAGGATCCTCCATGTATCCTATAACATCCCTGACATCTCCCATGTTGCTAAAATAAATATGGTATATTCGAAATACCACCACTTTTCTAGGGCCATTAGCAAGGTATGGCTAAGCTTTATGTCAAGCATAATAACTTGATATACAAGTCCCACTATGTTCATAACTATTCTATTTGTTAAAGCCATCACATCTAATTTCAATCATAGAGTGCAAGATTACTAGTCTTTGCACTCTAGAATATCTAGGTTCTACATGCACAAAAAATATCATGAGAGTTAGATTTCCCAGAAAACAATCAATCTCTATCCCTCTCAAGCTCATCATGAATTCATTGGCTCTACATAAAATTTCCACCCTAGAAAATTTGTTATCCTCTCACAAATTATCTGGTCCCAAGAGTTTTATGATGGATTTGTGATGGCAGATTCATTTCTTGTACTCAAATTTTTTTCCCACGACAATGAAAACCTAAAAAGCAAAAACTTTTAAAAATGATTTGGTGGGTTGGGACCATAATTATACTTGAGCCTAAGTTTCCTCTCTTCCTCCTTGATCCAACTCCAATAAGTGCATTAAATATCCCTATTATGACATTTTGCTATGACTCAATATTTTATCTAGATTACTTTCTCCTCTTGCATGTGGTGAAAATGATATCTCCTCTTTCTCTTCACACCTTTTGCCCATACTATGGTAAAAAAAAAAAATTCCCTATTTTTATCTAGCCTATTTGAGTTCATTTGGGACCCCTTTTTTTCCCTTAGAAACTCAAGGGGGAACCTAGACTAGGGAAAAACTTGTTTAAATATTTTCTTTTGCACAACTTGAATATTACCCAATAAAACATTGGGTAATTTTTTACATCCTACAAACAAATCTTTGTGTATTTTGTATTGCGTTGATCAATCAAAGTTTATTACCCTTGTTTTTATAAAAATTGGAAGCATCTATAGTTATTTACAATACATTTATTACTCTAACTACATCAAAAATTGGGTAAATATAGATACCCAAAATTATACATCTAACCTAACCAATTCTATCATAATGCACAAGAATGATCAACTCAATTGTGTTTTCTGACTCAACCCTATATTTGTAGAAAAAAATTATTTCCAGTGAATTCATTATCTAAAATCAAATATACCAACAAATCTATTGTGTTAGCTAGTGGAATTGCACCACACCTTATTCCCACCACCCAAACTTTGACTTTCTCACCAAATTTGATTTACAATGACCAAAAGGAAAAATCTATCGATTAAAAAATATATTGGTGGTGGATTCATTTTAGGAATTAAACCAATAATCCAACCCCTTATATAATTTTCAATCAAGGCATAATAAACTCCTTGTCACCTTAGGTAATCGATAGTCATCCCTAGCTAACATTTTTGCACCTTTGCAATTAGCCACATTGAAGGGGTGACTAAATTCCATCCTCCCAATTAGCCATATCACTAGAATTTAGGGTAGATGTCAAACCCAAATCAGCTAATATACCTAGTCCTAATTAGACACCTCACCTCACTTCCTAAAAAAACTCTTAAATGGGATTTTTCTACAATTTTTCTCCTTAGGATAGCCTTTGCAAGGAATGAACTATGTTAGGTATCGAAATGCTACTGCATTTTCTTAAGAATTTTTAGCTAAGAGAATACAATTTTCAAATGACAAAACTTTATTACTTCTCAAGGGCATTAATATTGAATTCGTTTTGTGGGAGAGAGAGGATGCATTGAACATCTATGGATTTTGGTTGTATTATCTTTTATTTTATTATTTAAGTTTGTGTTCACGCTCATCATTATTTTGTTCTTAATTCATGCATGCAATATTTTTATTTTTATTTGCATATAATGAATCTCTTGTATAAAAATGCATCTAACAAACTATTACAAGCCATTTCAAGAGACATGTAGGATAGCAAATCATCCCTAGGACTCGTGCTTTGATAGTAGTGGCCTACAACCTCCTTTTATTTATTTTATTTTTTTTGTCTTATCCAAAGCTAATTCATCACCTATATGCTATTTAGGTGATGTATTTATTCTTGATTATCATAACCTTAGAATATTATACCAATATCCATCTTGCTATTTTTTTTACTAAAATAAATGCATTGTCTATAATTAGTTTATATGACAGATTTATCATATGTACACTCAACCTCAGATCCTTTTAACAAATGAATATCTATTCATCTTGATCTACCCTTGTACAACTTTTTTTCATCATTGTGAGTTCATACATCCACTCTTAGATCCTCTGTCATTCTATTTTTGCTATAGCAATAAATCTTGCAGTTGTAAATGTTTAGGTGGAAAATTCATCATAGGTATTGTTGCATACATTTTTTAGGAAATATTTTGATTTTTTATATGAATCAAAGGTCTTGACTATACCAATAAATAAGTATTGCCATTTCTTACTATTTGGTAGTGTTGAGTGGTAATTTTACCCAATTGCAAAACCACCCTCACAGTTAGGATTTTGATTAAAAAACCCTCTCTTTCAAAGAAATAGAAATTTATCTAAGGTTCCTTTTACTTAATATGTGTTTGTATGTTTGTGAATATGTGTCAAATAAGTGCTAGGAATAACTTAGCGATTTGCAAGTAACTATTAACAAGGGCCTATGTTGGTATTACTTTATTATGCTATGTTATTGATTGTTCATAAAACTTAAAAGAAAAAAAATGTGATTGGCCCTCATATGACCACGATGTAAAGATGAAGTTCATTTTATCTTGAAGTATTTTAGATAGATTCAATATTCTTTTTGTTAAGAATATTTTAACAAATTTTATTTGCTAAACTTTTCTTTAAGCATGAAAGGAAATATTAAAATCTATCTCTAAAATGTGAACATGAAATGATGAGTGGATTCATTTTATGTTGCTTTGAGCATGAAAATAAAATAATCTACATGACTAACTTTGTAAATGTAGTAGCCTTTGATATGCCATATAAATTACCCCCCTTTGATGAAATTGTAATTTTCATAAAGGGAAGTTAATTTATTGCTTTGAAAACAAAAGTGCAAAGCTTGAAATTTGTCCTTTCTTTAAAATGTGAAATCATGCTAAACTTGAAATTATGAAATTCCTTTTAAAACTACAAACTTTATAAATTTAAGGAATTCTGAATTTGCTTCAAAATAAAATCAAAATTACTTTAAATGAAACTTTAAATCTTATTCTTTGAATTCGTGCATCTATTTTTGGAATTTTTTTTTTCATATTTTTTATTTTATTTGCAAAATTAAAAAAAAAAAAAAAAATATATATATATATATATATATATATATATATATATATATATATATATATATATATATATATATAAATGGGTAGGGTTAGAGAAAAATAAAATAAAATAAAATTCTGGAATATGGACCAGAATATGGAAAATGACCAAAGAGAAACTACTACAAACTAATCCGGTCTATGTTGTAGAAAAAAAAAATGTTAGATCCTAAATACAAAACACAACCAGGTTAGACCTGCATTCACATAATCTAAAATCTGGTTATGGTGAGAGTCTAAGGGATAAAAACATGCATTGAAAATATCTAAACAATGCTACCATATTCATGCATAAAACACCATTCAGATATGCTCAACACATGTGGAAAAATGTTCAATAAAAGCTTATATTATGTTCAAAAACCTCCTTTTTTGCATACAAGATGATGAAAAACCCACTCTGCAATAGCTTGAATAGCCTTCCAATATTCCTCCATGCCTCTGTTCCAAAAATTTCTAGCCCTTCATTCATTCATTTCAATGGATTTTTAAAATTTTAATTTATCTTTTCGTTTTCCCCTCTCTTGCTTCAATTGTTGCCTTCTTTGCTTCTCTATTCCATCTTCATCATGAATTATTCCACAGAGTCATTATTTGCAACATATAACTATTCAACCATAGAACTTATACCACCTCTAACACACATGGTCTATCATTTATTAGTAATGACCCCGCTTAGGGATTGCCATGATGGATTGTGTATGTGTGAATAAAAAATTTTCAATGATCGACTCAATGCATACTTTTGTAATGTATTAACCTATCATTACTGTGAATTTTCCACCTATTTTGAAATGTCTTTTGATAACACCCTTTTTCCATTATGCTTGATCATTTCATTGGGTGTTACCTTGGTTTATGCAAGACTTGTCATGTATGGCGTTAGACACTTCTTTGTCCTTTTCCTCAACTCTGAACAAACAAGCACAAACAAATGGTAGCAACTCTCTATTTTCATGAATATCCCATATCTTCTTGTGAAAAAATCAAGGATTACGTGGCTTGGTAGTGTAATCAGATGTGGATTTTTGTGAAGTTACTAAAAATGATCATCCCTGGTAGTAGGATACCCCACTTCCACTTTGTCATTTTTTGTGTCACATCTGAGCTACTAATGCCATATCACTATCCTGTTGATGTTCTCTTACTGGTCAATATTTCAAATATGACTTCTACCATGATTCACCAAAATTCACTCCTCTAGGTAATGTTGATAATCTTCCAAAATTGTAGGTGAATCCCTTGTTGCATGTAAACATTGAGAGAGTCCATGTTACCATGGTTGCTGATGGCCTTGCCATCATGTATTTGGAAGTGCACATATCACCCACTTTTCTTCATATAGAAATTTTAAACCTGGTCCTCAGAGATCCATGATGGAGGGGTCATCCACTAGATTTATGATAGTCTTATTCTCATAAAATAATTTTAGCATTCTGCTTGTGCTTTCCATTTGTATTATAGTGGATGTGCATACAAGTGGAAAGTCCTATGGAATTCTCTCATTATATAAATAGTAATCATAAATCCTATGAAACTCCCTTACCCTATATATGCTTATCGATTTGCAGATCGATATCAATATTAATTCTCCACACCCATCAATCTAGCAGTATCAAGATGGATAAGGGTTAACCTGTTTCATATTATCATTAGTTCTAAGTCTATAGATGTGTTTCCCATGGTGTTATTATGGCGGTCCACCTATCTTTGCAATGAATTGTGTAATACATCCCTTTAAATACCTTCTAAATCTTGCAAGTAGGGGTATAGAAATAAGAGGTACATCACTACTAGATTTAGGTTTCTTGATGTTTTTAGGTGTCCATCATGTTTAAACATGTTGGTGCATTATGAATGGATATATTATCCATTACCACATGCATTTATATTACTCAATGCTCATACCCCATTAGGCCTAGGTCGTGGTGTCAATTTCTCCCTATAGATCTTATAGGCCCAGGATTTGACTATTCCATGTCATCAAAATGGGTCAATGTTCATCTTACGCATCCATAGTCATTTATTCAGTACCACCACATATTAGGTATGCATGCCAATCATCCAGTATGTTTCTACTCTATGGGATTATCATCTGCCTCCTCTCATAGTCCATGTGGCTCGCTGGTGGTCTTGTGGCAGAAACCTATCATAATCCACACTTTATAATAAAATTATTGCCTTCAATACCTTTCAATATGACCCCTTCATATATTGCCTTCCCACATGACTACCACGTTTGTGGATATGCCATTGTACTTGTCAGACTTAGCACATGATCCAAAGTTGTTTCTGTTATCCCTATACTTGCAAATGAAGCTATCAGATTTCATGGGCTTTGTATTTTGGATCATGGATTCCATCTATTGACACTATCAGCTATAAAAAGTTGCTAAATGCTTATTTACTCCCATAAGTCTCCACTAGAACTCCTTTCTAGGTCTCAATTTATCCACATCATTATTTTACTTGGAATTCACTATTGCCATGTAGTATTCATCGTGTCCATGTAAATTTGTGGTAGAACCACCACCGTTCAGGTATTAGCCATCTAGGTGGGTCCATTCATCTCAAAATCTAAGTTTTCTTTGGCCTCCTAGGTCCAAGTTGTCCTCACGACTAGAACTTTGTGTCTTCCTAGTCTAGCCACGTCACAATGTCCACCATTGTTGGGTCTAAGTCCGTCCAGAGTCATTATCCCCATCACCCCTTAGGAGCCTGCATAAAATAAATACATGAATGTTAGACATTTTGACACCATATATTAATAAAAAGGAACTTAAATAAAAATTTCAAAGCGACTTATTAATGACCATGAACCTCCACTACAAAATCATTCTTTTATTTTTTAATTTTTTTATATTCATTTATTTATTTATTATTTTTTATTACATATATATATATATTATTTCTTTTTCATTTTTATTTTATTTATATATTATTATTATATATTGACATATATAAATATTTTTTTATTATATGTTTTATTGACTTTGATTTAAATTCAATTTAAATCAATTTCAAACATTTGAAATGATTAAATCCAACAAATTAATATCAACCCAAACAACCAAACATAACAACAAAACCAAAATCCAACCTACATACTAGACATCTAACACTGATGAAAGAGGACACTACACCACACTGAACCTTGGAACCTATCAAAACTAGCACTCAAAGACAATCGAAATCCTCAAAACATTAAAATTTAAGGTGGGTCCCCAAATTTGGGGCTAGTTGTGCAATGGCCATGATAGGTAGGCCCCAAAAATCTTATCATCGTTTAATTCTATTTTAAAATTTTGTAGGTTTAGAAAATTTGTTAGCTAAAATTCTACAAGAGATAAATTTTTTAGGCAATGAATTCATTTATAGGTGGAAAATTTACAATAGGCATCAAACTATTTAAGTATAATCCTTGTTATATTTTTTCTATTGTTAGCATAGTCTATTTTTTATTTGCTTTTGTATAATCTTCTATTTTTGTTTTATATCTCAGTAAAACAAAAAAATCAATAGATTCTTTAGTTTTAGTTTCTTGATCTCCTCTATTAATTAGACATTGTATTTCTAAATTGCAAGTAGCTTTTGCATTAGGATAGCATTTTGTGTATTGTATTATTCTTAGCCCTTGCTCAAAGAAAATTAAAAACAGTTTCTTGTAAGTCTTATTTTAGCAAGAAATAAAAATGGCATGTAGATTAGTATCTTGTTTTATGCATATTTATCTCCACTTGCACTGCATTATCATTCTTTCATATTAGACACTAGGGTAGAACAAAAACCCTATGTGTTTAATAAACTAAACACATGAAAGTAGATTTAGGGTAATCTATAAAGCCCTTGATGGAACCAATACTCCTCACTAAAGATAAAACTCAAACACATATAACGATGAAGATGGAATAGGGATATCTTATTCGGGTATGGGAAAACCCTAGAGGAAACTCAAAGGCCAACTCCTTTGTGCACTTTTTTACACTCCTACAACTTGCATACATAATTTACATTATGAAATTTTTAGGAGATCACAATCCTTTATCCAAACTAAATTGGCTGATGAAGAGGCCTAACCAAGGTGTCCTAAAGGTAAAGACCTCTTGCTATGAAATTGTTGCTAACTAAGAAATTAAAAAAACAAGGTACTTATTATGAGCCAAGTACTGTGGTTCTATTGAGAAAGAAATAAGGAGAGAGATATTTTTGGGGGTTGGATGTGATCCCTATGATTCTCCAAATATTATGACCTCCCATGATTATGGTCTTTGAATCTTAGGCCTCCTTTCGACTAGGTGTGTCTAATGCCTAACATCTTGCATAGGGTGAACTAGTCCTGGGAAGTCTATGATAGGATGGGATGTGGATCTTATTAGATAAGCTCTAGGGTTTTTTTTTCGAAGATCAACTCCTTGTGTTTGGATGTCTTCTTTGGTGCTTATCTTATTTTGGTTTGCTAATCTACTCCTAGCCTAGCCGCTTCAAGGGAAAAAGGGAAAGATAAATAAAGCAACAAGAAAAACATAAATTAAATGGAAAAATATAAATTTTCTAACCTAAGTGTGGTGATGCACAAAAAAAAAAGAATAAGACCCTCCCACACTGTGAAAAATTAAGTGAACGCATGCATGGTAGTTGATAGTGCATGAGGAACACACATATCTTTGAGAACATGCAACAAAGTAAAATACCCACATCAAAACCAAGATAGGGATTTTATAAATAGTCATAGATTCTTATTAATGTGAACTCTAAGTTATATATGTGCAGAGATAGAAGAGGTTTTGAAACTATCTGGATGGCTAAACAAGACTCATGCTAGGTAGATTTGTGAGAGGGAATGAATGAAAACACACCTTAGGAGATGGATGGATTTGGATATTTTACATTAAGAAGAATAATACACATTTATAGATAATACATAAAGTCTTCCCCTTTTCAAATTTAAATTTTTCCCCTTCAAAATTCTTACCTAAAATATTTTATATTAATAGTACACAATCCCAAGGTTTCAAAACCTAAAGCTATTTGAGATGATAGTCCTATCATCCATGCTTAGATATCTATCAGAGGAATCTTATACTATTAATGAATATAGTTCCTTAGTTTCTCCTTCAAATATTTCATGATAACAATTTAATAATTGTATATTTTTTACATGTGGAGGGACATGTGCCTAGGGAAATGAATATAACATGCAAGGGGTCAAGGCCATGGCTCCAATTGAGGGGATAGGTTCATGAGACTTGGGGATAAAATAGGCTATTTAGAACATGGGGTTATGGTCATATGTAGTCCATTATATTTTTTCCTTCACACATCTCTTAGTTTAGTTAGTGCTCCTCATGGTGGCCTTTTACTTTGGTTGCTTTAATTACTATATCTTGTTGGATATGACATATTGTTTGATTTCGTTGGGTGTCTTTGAGATAAAATTTGTTCTGTGACTTGGTGTGTTGTGACATCTTATGGTCTCATAACAACTCCAACTACACCTCCCATTGAGGAATATCTGATCATTGGGGCTTCTATGTCTATCTTGGTCTATGCTTCTCTAGAGCTTTGATTCATCTAGTTCCTAAGCCTTTTTCTAGTCCATGGGTGTCTTGATATCCTATTGGGACTAACCTTCAATACTTAGACCAAATGGTCTTACTCCACCCTAGTGTATTGAGAATCCTCTATAGTTCTAGTGGCTCATGAGGGATCCTCAACTTGATGATGACAAGGTACCCATAAAACCACCACCTTATCCATTGGGTATGGAGTCAAAATATTAGGAAATCCTTATTTTTGAAATCCCTAGCTTTCTACAAAATTTAGAATTTATGTAAGTCCTACCTATTTATAAAGGCCATGAGGATTTCTTACTGCACTCTTTTCATTTATCCTTCTTTCTAGCTCAATTCTACCCCTCCAAGTACCTTTTCCTTTTGCTTGATTTTTAAAGTCACACTAATAATTTTTATTGTCCCTTCAAGTATTTACCTTGGACAATTATTACACCTTAATATGTAAAGACCTAGATGTCCCTCTTATTTTAGATCTTGGACTAGTTTAGCCAATTCTTGGGTCCAAGGGAAACACATGATCTATGGTAATTTTGCCATTTATTCCATAAATCACATCTTCCTACTAGATTTAGTTTTCTTTTGCATGGTCATGCTAGGTTCCTTCTTCCTACATTATTTTTTATCTTTAGAAAATATTTCCAAGTCGATCTCTTGGGAAGGAGGGATAAATTTTTGCATCCTCCTACTTTGATAAGAAGGGATTGCTAGACTATCTCTAAAAATGGTCCCTACCAAATAAATAAGAGTCAAAGCCTTTTTGGTGTTAAGTAAGAGGTCTCCTTATTTGAATAGACTAGGTTTAGCTAACATTGAAAATGCTATGAGTTACTTTCTTGCCTAATTCAATGAATCAACTTGTTTTTGTGTTGTAGGGAGCTTTAGAATACTACTTTTAAAGCCTTATTCTATCAACATCGTCTTTTAGTTATGTGGAGGAATGAGATACACAAGAACACTTTTTTTCTAGAAAGGTTACTCTTCTTAGGGATCGATGGGATTGTGAGATATCATTCCTATATAGACTTTCCAAGCTAGGTAAGTCATCATCACTTTCTACTCTAGTTCCCCTTTTGCAATGATATTTTCTATGAGTGAATTAGTAACGAAGTTGGTTTTTTTATCTTCTAGCTCCTTTGCTGATGTCCCAACCTTTGTAGTCTATGCAACTTTCTCTCATGTGAATTTATTGGTACACTATTTAGTATTCCTTATGTGCATGCTAGTATTTAACAATTTCACCTTATACATACCACCACCTACCCCTATTAATGTCTAGATGACATTTGTGTAATAAAATATATTCATATATGTTATATATTTACACTATGGTACACAAAATTTAGCACTTTTTTATACTAGATTTGTCACATGCCACTCCATAAGAATTTGTAGAGCTCAAACTAGTGCTTCAAAATTTTTTCTTTTCCTCATGTTCTTATTTTTGAACACATAACTTGATACTTCCCAAGGCACTTTTTTGGTTTTCCATATTAGAGAATGAGTCCCTCGATTCCTACCAGATATTACATTAGGATTTGGCATGGGAAATTCACCCATTTGGAGGCTTGGGTCCCCTATTTCATTGCTAGACATGCATATATTTTCTTCCTAGACCATCGGTCTCTAGAATTTGTCTCTCCTTATGGGTTGGTTGGAAGGCCCATTTTATTTTGAGTAGTGGAGGTGCCCAATCAAAACTAAAATGCTTCCTCAAAGTGGATTTGATCATTGGGCTTAGGTCCTTCATAGGATAGGTTTGACTGGATATATATTTTTTTCTAATTCATGATTCACATTACAGTGACCTTTTCAGTAGAGGTGGGCTCATGTTGGGGAGGTGCTAGGATTTTTTTTTGACCTTGGTTTCCTTAAATGATTATCAACTTCATGAATCCATCCATTATGATATTAGCTAGTTGGTCCTAATTAGTGATTGAATGGGGAGAGAGGGAGTTAAAACCTTGATAGGCCCCTCAAGAGAGGATGCTAATAACCTGAGTGCCACATCCTGCTTAGTGACATGATATATATGGAACATGAATACCATCTACTATAGAATCTCCAGTTAGGTTAGCAGGCCTTTGCCATCATATTCTAGTAGGACCTCAAGTGCTAATGTTGGTATATTTTTACATTTAGCTAGTGGCTTTAGGGGATTCAATGGACTCTTATCATTTTGGAATTAGGGGGTAACAATATAGCCATGTTAGAACCTTTGTTTTTAGGTTCATTGCTTGGTGGATGTATTCAAATCTTGTAATAAGCATATGGATTATGGCCTTCACAAAAACCTCAATATTAGGCTCTTCTTGGTGGATTCTTTGGATCCCTATTTTATAATAAACTTTTTAGGTGGGGTATGTAGTTTTATAGATGGAGGTTCCCATAACAACCTTGGTCTAGAGATGGTGGTTTATTATTTAGTAGTAGAGTCACCAGGTGAATCTATAGAGTGCTTCAATAAGCTAATGACTACGACCTTAACTAAAACCATAGTCTAAATTCTTGATGAAGGGATAAATATTTTGAAGTTTAGGTCATATAGAGCATGCCAATATAAAATTTTAGTGGTTGGATGTGACCTCTATGCCTCTTTGGGTGTCATGACCTCTCACACTTATGGTACTCAATCCTCAGGACTCCCTCTAAGTAGGTGCATCCAATGCTCTACACCTTACATGGGGGATGAAAATCTTGGAAATTTTAGGAGAATGTGGGACATGGCTCCCATAGAATGACCTTTGAGTTTTTTACCTAAGTTTGGCTCCTTGAATTTGGATGTGTTCTTTTACAATCATCTTATTTTGGTTCAAATATACTTGTTAGCTTTTGATGCTATAAACATAATGTAAAATAACCAGAATATCTAAAATAAAGTTGTAGGATGAAATATAATATAATGGCAATATTCTAAACATATAAAACTCATAAATAACTTCTACAACAACTCATAAAATAGCCACTAATAAATTTTCACAAAAATAGTATTCTCATATAGAATAAAGATCTTTAATTCACCATACTTCCACACACTCTCACTCTAAATTATATCTCACACACACACATACATAGACATATATAAAGGAATGTGACACTTCATATGGAGTACTCTTGGCATTAACTCTTATTGAGACTTTTAATATCCCTACTCTATGGAATCATGTGCAATGGACTATTATGTGCATTTACATTACCAAAATACTTTGCATAATCTAATAATACTTGTGCATTTATTAGATTGCATAAAGTAAATACTCACACTCTAATATAAGTCACTCTCCTAATCTAAACATGTATCTAAGGTGGTACATTAACATGTACCAAATAATGTAATATACTCTAACACCCTCCTATATTACATTATTTTGTTATTGAAGACTTTAGTCTTCAATATAGTCTTCATCTTGGTTTTGGAACTTGTGCTCTTTTTTTTTTTTGCTTTATTCATTCTACTCCCTATTTGTATCATGATCAAATAAATTATTATTTTCATAAAATACTATATTTTTTGAAAGAGCTTTAAATTAATATTCTTCTGTAGGTTCTTCCAGTTCTTTAATTTCTTGAATCTCTTGAACTAAGTGCCCCTTTTGATTTTCTTCTCTATATTGTAACTAAGGTTGATTATATTTATTTTTATGCTAAAATTATTGCCAGTGTGGTCTATATTTATTTTGATATTGTCTTGGTTGAAATAACCTATTTGATTGACTTCCAAAATTTGTTTTATTTATTTGATATTGATTTCTTGGATTGAATTGACAATAACTTGTACTATGCCCTCGCTTTCTGCATACTTGACAATATCTATTATTCCATTTTGATTTATCCCTTGAGAATGAAGTAATATTTCCCTATGGATTATCTTTTGAGAATAAGGAATTGTTAGTCATTTCATATTTGACAAAATTCTCTACCTCATAATATTGTAGTATATTAACTAACTCATCAAATGATGTATATTTACTTAGAATTTATAAATATGTGACTTTTTAGAATCAATTGAACAAGAAACTTGTCTTCTACCTTTTCTCATAATGTTAATAATTTTACTTTTATATCTCCTACTTTTCTTAGAAACAACTCTATATTTTCACCACTATTAAATTTTAGAGAATGCAATTGGGTTTGAAGATTCAATATAGTGGCTTTATTATTTTCTTCAAATATCCTGGCTCAAGTATTCCAAGATTCTGTAAAAGTTACTGCTGAACTAATGTATGGTTTTATATCATCTGTAATTGCAAATATTATTAGCATGAGTTATTATGCTTCATATTCCTCAAACTTTTAAATTTATCTATTATCTTTAGTAGGTTTAGGTTTAGCTCCTTTAACAATATCCCAAAGATTTTCTACTATCAATATTGATCTCACTTTGTTTTTTCATGAAATATAATTAGGACCTTTAAGAATTTGGGATTCTGAAAGAAATATTTTATTTGTTGTCATGATAACACTTGTAGACTACCTTATATCTCTGTAGTTTTGAGTGTATGATAAAATTTCAAAGTTTGTAGAATATCTTATATCCTCGAATGTTTAGATGATAATATTAATATAATCTTCAATTTCTATTCTTAAAGACAAATACCTTATTTCTCCCAATATATGAACAACAATCAATAAATTTGATAAAGTATTCTATTATTCAAATCTCTAGGTTGAATACCTTTTGTCTCCCAAATTTTAATAATTTTATCAATTATAAATTTCCCAAAATCTAATTTGGTATTGAAATCCTTATAGCTCACATTGTACTCTAGTTTGTCATCTAGCCAATGCTAGAATTGTAATCATTATCTTTCTGAATCTGAAGGTGAGCACCCGCTAATCACAACCCAAACTAAATATTGGAAGAATAAAATTACTTTGATTCGACCTCTAGATAAGGTTGGTATACCTTGTCAACTTAATGAATATTGACTCTATTTAGCTCAAATATTGAAAGCTTAGGGATAGAAATGGTAGGGTTAGAAATGTATGCATATAAGATGAACAGGTGAAGCTAACAACATAGAAATCCACATAGTATCTCTAACAAATTATTTTAGAAGTTGCTCAGGGGATTAACATAATTTATAAAATAATATATAATTACACTATTAAATGGCTTTTGCATGTTCACAAAATTATTCCAAGCATCTAGAAACATTGATTATCCAATTTAATAGAATAATATCAATGCCCTGATTTAACAGAAATAGAATTCTCAAGAAATATGTATGCAAAAACAATTACCTCAATCTACTCTAAGTTAGCTTTTCAAATTAACATAATATAATAACCACAACAATAACACAAGATAGATTCTAAGAATTAAGTCCACCATTAAACACAGGCATAAATTCGAGGTAAACATCCCTTGTTGTAACAACCCAAATTAACCTAGTTGGTTGTCCTGGAGCATAGGGAAAAAATTTCAACGTAATTTCACCTTTATTCTAGTACAGGTATACCAAATCTTCACGAGGTCCATTCCGCTGCAGTCAGAATACTCATGAGATCGGGAATGGCCAATTCCTAGGGTGCTGGCTTTGGAAGTACTTCTTATCCTCATCCGAGAATCTAAGTACAGGTAGGATATTTTGCTTCTAGGTCCCATTTCACCTAGAAGTTGAATTTTTTTCCCCTACATCTCAATGTGATATGATAGCATTTGCATGCTAGAGTTGGATAGATTTCCACTATTTTTGAAACACATCTAGGGTCTACCACTGCCCTGATAGCTACTTGGAGCCCTTGTAAGCATAATGTCCCATTCCATTATGCAAGAGGTACATAACATAAGGACTTCCACTCTTGTACTAGCAGGGTTTACCTGAGAGAAAAACCCATATCATTTCTCCTTTACCTCCCATTATAGCTCTACCCACTAGAAGTACATCAAAGCCTTAAATCGATGTTTGCCTTCCTGAAACATCTATCAGTATTGTCTTCCCACAATACTTTGGGTTTTTTGGTTGTCCCTTGTCCACAACCCTAATTCCTTAAACCCAATGTTTAAATTTTTCTTATGAATGTAGTATTTGAGAACTTCACATCAGGATCTTTAGTAAAACCAAGGCTATGTTTTGCTAAAAGTTTGAGTATATTTAAATTTTGTATTTCACTTTGTTTAAGTCACAAATTTTATGCCTTTTTAAAAATAATCTAATGTAGAAGATAAAGTCATTGCTTGTAAGGTTACATAATAGAAATAAAAACTTGAATATTCTTTAATCATTGTTCTTATAAAGTCTAGTAATAAATCAAGCTTATGCCTAAGACAAGCTTTTTTTTTAAAAGTTGCTGAGATATATCTCATTTAAACGATGCACACCAAATGGGGAGACAAATATTAATAGAAAGCCTACATTCTGTTCACCGTTAAATAATTTTTAAATTCATGTCTAAACAATTGGAACTTATATTTAAATGTTTGAAACAACCACATTTTAAAATTAATATAATAATTTTTACTACTTGTGAGTATATATGGTTGCATAGCATAAAATCATCCATATAAGTTTAAAAGTATAACGTTGTGCTTACATTAATATAAATATTCTAAAATTTTCAAACTGAATGAGCTTATAAATTCATATAATTCAATAAGCTATAATTAAATAATTTCTTGTTGCCAAATAAGTATTATCATGGCTCATTTTATACTTTTAGATGAATACTAAGGTCCTATGCTCATTCTGCCCATATCCATCCAACTGGCACACCTAGACTTCCTAAATACTAGTTTCTTATAACACGCCTTCTAAAGCATTCACTTTCCTTGGATAGGTTAAGTTGAGTTTATTATTATATAAAAATAATATCCCCTTCCCTATGTTCATAAGAGTGATACACCAACCCTATTGGGAGTTGCTTGACTTAGTCAGAGAATTCCTTGTCGAAGGTAGTATTTTTTTTATGTCATTCCATGCTACTTAAGATGCCTTTCTAGAGTTGTGCGCTATAGTTCCTTAATGAGCTCATTTAAATCATCTAGCTCTCATCTTCTCTTACATTTCCAAGGTGGTCATAGATGCAAAAATATTCGCCTAAACAAAGTTTAAGGAATAAATAAGACATGAAATTTATATACTATAAAGGTTTAGCAACACAGACTCCAAGACAATCTTCCTACTATGTCTTAAGAAATTAACAAAGTGCAGAAAAGCATGACATAGTCTTAAGGTCCTATCACAAAAAATGCATACAGTTTAGACTATTTCTTTTTAAATATGTGTATAGTTTTCTGCTCTCTTTTAAGTAAAGAAGTTTTCAAGTTTTTGCAATCACGGCACTCATCCTAGACATTCCTATCAGCTGAGCCCTTCTATACTCTCCAACATTTATTGCTTCACTTGGAATTAGAGGAACACGACTCATATAGCCAAAACAAAAAATTTCCTTATTTTTTTAAAATAAAGTTAATAATAAACAAATACAATGATTCCATATAATATTAATACAAGGGGAACTTGTACATAATATTATGTTTTAAATTTGGGTAGCACATCTACAAGCTAATCTGGTCTTTACACAAACTTGCCATACGACTCACACAAATTTGTTCCACTATAAATCGTTCACATAGAATTTTTCACAATAAACCCAACATGATAACATTTATAGATTAATAATCACATTTATCAGATCTAAAAGGCATCTAGTAGACCACTACCAATATATAAAACATTCATGATAACATATGGTTTTTATTCCAGTGTACTTTCTAAGCATAAGTAAATCACAGGTTTTGGATGTATTCCCATAAACCTTTGGCAAACCGCTACGTCATTTACCCAGAGAGCCTTTTTCTTATGCTGTGGTTTACTGATAGCTGCTCAAGGGGTCATAGTGGCCTAGGGAACTACATGATATGCATCTAGAAGGCTAAATATTTAGGCCATGTAATATTTGTTACAGGCTACATTTTATTTTCTTTATCAGTAATCAGTTTTTCTTTATTATATTTTTTTGAAAAGAAAAACAAACTGCTTTCCAGCTCTTGTTACTCTAGTTTATTAATTAACCAAACCTAATTAAAATTCTACGGACCTCATATAGCTATATAAATTCTAAAACTTGAACATTTAGCCAATACCATATAATTTCATGAGCATCACATTAGCAGAGAAGAGAGAAAATAGGAAACCGACCCTCCAACAATACGCTCTTCCCTTTCTTCTTAGATAGCCCTGCTCTCTTATAGTCGTTCTTCCTTCTTTTCTAGAACGATGACCCCCTTACTCCATTACTCAGCTGTATTTATAGCTTAACATGTTATTTTTCATGTTAGACACTTGTTAAATGAGTGTTCAGAATTTTGCCATGTGGTAAGCCTATTCACCTTAGTCATTATTTTAAATTATATTTTCATTCCCCATTTTGTTACATTTCATTTTATACATTGTTATAATATATGTATTATATATATATATATTAATATAATATATATATATATATATATATATATATATATATATATATATTTGTTATTTTTTTTAATTTTATTTTACTTTATATTATTTCTTATTATTTTATTATCTTTATTATTATTTTTTTTAAAGAAAAATATATCAACAAGCCTAGATATGAAGCTACATGTAATGCATCTACATAGGCCATTGGCAGATGCATTTATAATAGGGATTATTAAACCCCTTAATTGAGGTAAATACACTACTGCTCCTCATACCCCTCATCTTACCTTTCACCGATTAACCTAGTCTAGTACTCAAAAGAGAGAGACACCACTTCTTCCAGAGTTGTTATATGTCCCTACATCCATAGATGAATTAGAAGTACCTTATTCTTGTAGATAAAATAGGTAAAACAAAAGCTAGATTCAGAAGGGTTGTTACATACTCCCTCCCTAAGATTAAACACAGTCCCTATGTTTGTAGAGTACATAATAAATATACCACCATAATCAATTAGAATCATAAAATTTGAGATAAAATGAAGTTCGTTATACATTTCAAAATATTTTAATTTTTGAATTCAAAATATAACTGTCATTGCTCAACAAAAATGGAAACTATCTTTTCATAATGGCCACATCTTCCCATGTGGCATTTTTTTTAGAGTACTGGTCCCACTGGACCCTACATTGTTCTATGTTCATTTTCCTTAACTATTTTGTCCTGTAGCCAAGAACTCTAACTGGTCGTAATTCAATGCATAGGGGATCGATCATCTACAAGTTGTCAATATTCCAAACATGAGAAGGATCAGGCACATATTTCTTGAGGAGAGACACATGGAAAGTATCATGGATTTTTGACAAGTTGGGAGGTAAGGCCAATTTGTAGGCTACTGGGCTAATTTTATTAGTGATGGAAAAAGGTCCTACATATGGTGGGCTAAGTTTGGAGGATTTGTTAGAACTTTTATTTGGTTTAACCCTCAGGAATACTCTGTCTCCCACAACAAATTTCCTTGGGGTTCTTTTAATGTCGACATAACTCTTTTGTTGTTTAGAAGCCTCTTTAAGCCTAAGTCATATTATATTGAGTTGTTCTTCCATTTCTCTTACCATGTTTGGTTTGATCATTACCCGATCCTCTGGATTTCTCCATGATAAGGGTATTCTGCACCTTCTCCCATATAGTACCTCAAAAGAAGCCATACCCAATGATGCATGGTGCCCATTTTTATATGTAAAATATACAAGAAAAAGGTAGTCTTCTCATTTTGTATGATGATCCATGTAATATATACGTAGCATATCTTCTAGGACTTGGTTTACCCTCTCTATTTATCCATTAGTTTTTGGGTGATATACAGTATTGATATTGAATCTTGTTCCCCATGCTTGGTACAATACCTGCAAAAATTCAAATGTGAATCGAGAGTCTCTATTTGATATAATGGTTTTAGGAAATCCATGGATCCGTACCACTTCCCTGGAAAATTTTTGAGCCATCACAGGAACCTCATATTTGATATTTTTGGATATAAAATGTGCTACTTTAGTTAGTTTATCAACTACTAAGAGAATATCATCATGCTAGAAATAGTTCTTAGGCAACCCAACTATGAAATCTATAGAAACAACCTACCATTTATATTCTAGAATCTCATGGAAATACATGCATCTTGTGGGATGCAAACACTTTGCCTTTACTTTCTAATATTCTAGACATCTCATCACAAATTCAGCGATATATTTTTTATTCCTGGCCAATAATAGTCTTTCCTCATATTTTACAACATATTTACATAGCCTAGGTGTGCATAACATGGAGCACAATGTGCTTCCTATAGTATATTTCTTATGAGATTCTGATCATTAGGTACTACCATCATGTTTCTAAAATATAATGTGTCCTTCCAGATTCTAAATTCTTTTGCTTTTCTAGAAATTTGCCGTAATAAATCCTAACACTTCTGAGAGAATTTATATTGAAATTATAGGTTTCTTATCTATTCAATTTTATCAAACTAACATTGTGTCATGGTGGTGATATGTATTCTCCTACTCAAAGCATATGCTAGCTTATTTTATTTTTCTTTTATATACTCAATGCCAAAATCATATTCTGCCAATAACTCCATCCAACGTCTCTGCCTAGCATTGAGCATCAACTGGGTGAAGATGTACCTCAATCTTTGATTATCAGTTTAGAGCTCAAAGGGTTTTCCTAATAGGTAGTGAAACCAAATTTTTAAAGTGTGCACCACTGCCACTAATTCTAAGTCATGTGTGGCATAATTCAGCTCAAGTTTATTAAGCTTCCAGGACTCGTAAGCTATTACTCCTTCCTATTGTAAAATAATTCCCCCCATTCCTTCAATGGAAGCATTAGTACAAATAATAAACGAAAGTTTAGGATCTGGTATCTTGAGTATTGGTATCTTTGAGTGTTCTAAAGGCCTCCTCACAATGTTCAGTCCACTTAAAGGTTGTTCCCTTCTTTTACAAGTTGGTTATTGGGTAGGCTACATTGGAAAAGTTCTTTAAAAAGCACCAATAATATCCAGCCATTCCAATAAAACTTTGTACCTTAGACACATTTGTAGGGGTAGGCCAGTCAATCATGGCTTCTATCTTCTTTGGATCTACAAACACTCCCTCAGCTGAAATCACATACCCCAGATACTATACCCAGGGAGTATAGAACTCACACATGGATAATTTTTTGTATAACTAGTTCTTCCTGAGTACTTCAAGAACAATCCTCATGTGTTGATCATGTTCCTCTCTATTCTTGGAGTAGATCATTATATCATCTAAAAATATTAACACGAATTGATATAATTATTCCTAAAATACACTGTTCATAAGGTTCATAAAATCCGCTGGAGCATTGGTAAATTTAAAGGGTAGCACTATGAATTCATAGTGGCTATACCTAGTTAGAAAAATTATTTTGTGAGTATCTTCTTCTCGAATTCTAAACTGATGATATCCAGACCTAAGATCAATTTCTAAAAATATTATAGATCCCTTCAACTGATCAAACAAGTCATCAATTCTAGGTAGAGAGTATTTACTTTTAACTGTCATTTTTTTGAGCATTCTATAGTCAATACAAAGCCTCAAGGTTCCATCCTTTTTTTTAACAAAAAGAACCAATGCACCCCAAGGAGAGACACTAGGTTTAATGTGTCCTTTCTCCAATAGATATTGAAGTTGATTTTTGAGTTCATGTAACTCTATTGTGGTCATTCTATAAGGTTCTCGAGCTATTGGTGTAGCACTAGGAAGGATTTCTATTAAGAAGTAAAATTCTCTTCGAGGTGGTAGTCCGGGCAAGTCTTTAAGGAAAACATCTCGAAAATAATTTAGCACTAGAAAGGTCTAAAAAATACTTACCTCAGACTCAATCTCCTCTTTCTTATTAAGCTTGACTACAAAGACTCTACTACCCTTCCTTATGGTTCTTTTAACTTGCATGGTCGTTATAAGATGTGGATCCATTTATTCACATCCAAAATAAATTTGAATCCTTTTCTTGGTATTATTAGTGAAATCCATCCATATTTCTTCAAATTTTAGCAATACCTTATGAGCCTTGATACATTCAACTCCCAAAATTATGTCGAAGGCATGCAATTATGCTACATACAGATGCCAACTAGTCTTTCCCTGAGACAATATTACCTGAGCATCAAATAAACATTGATCTGCAGTACAGGTTTACACATAGCCATACTCAACCTTGCATCCATTAGCCATAAATCTAGGTTTTTTTTCCGGTAAGTATCTCACAATATTTGGAGAAATAAAACTATCAGTAGCACCTGAATCAATCATAATTCTTACATCTCTATTATATATTTTTCCATTTATTAGAAAATTTATGGCTTGAACACTGGGTTTAGAGTTACCTATTGTGATGTAGATATTATGAGCAGGCTCAGCATGTTCTTGCATTCTATCCACTCTCATAGGACACTTGTCAATGTAATGAGGCTTCATATAGATCCAAAAAATAGTTTTAGGGGCCTTCTCTCTTGTGTCCCCATATTTGCCTTCCTAAGTACTCATTTTTTTATCATACCTATTGAAATTTATCCTATCCTGGCCTCCACGGTTATTTTTATTTCTATTCCCTTGGAATTTTTTCTTGATTTTGTCAATTATATTCCTATTCTCACTTTTATTTCTAATCCCTTAAATCCAATGTTTAACTTTTTTTTATGAACGTAGTATTTGAGAACTTCACATTAGGCTCTTTAGTAAAACAAGGCTATGTTTAGCTAAAATTTTGAGAATCTTTAAAGTTTGTATTCCACTTTGTTTAATTCACAAAGCTTATACATTTTTAATAACAATCTAATGTAGAAGATAAACTAATTGCTTGTAAGGTTACATAATAGAAATAAAAACTTGAATATTCTTTAATCATTGTTCTTATAAAGTCTATTAATAAATCAAGCTTATGCCTAAGACAAACATTTTTTTTTTAAATTGTTGATATATATCTCATTTAAAGGATGCACACCAATTGGGGAGACACATATTAATAGAAAGCCTACATTATGTTTATCCTTAAATAATTTTTAAAATTCATAAGTCTAAACGATTGGAACTTATATTTAAATGTTTGAATCAACCACATTTTTAAATTAATATAATATTGTTTACTACTTGTGAGTCTATATGGTTGCATAGCATCAAATATTCCACATAAGCTTAAAAGTATAACTTTGTGCTTACATTAATATAAATATTCTAAATTTTTCAAACTGAACGAGCTTATAAATTCATATAATTCAATAAGCTATAATTAAATGATTTCTTGCTACCAAATAAGTATTATCATGGCTTGGTTTATAATTTTAGATGAAGACTAAGGTCCTATGCTCATTCTACCAATCTCTTTCCAATTGGCACACCCAGGCTTCCTAAATACTGGTTTTTGATTAGATTTTAGGATAATTTTTTCTTATAACATGTCTTCTAAATCATTTTATTTCCTTGAATAGGTTCGGCTGAGTTTATTATTATATAAAAATTATATCCTCTTCCCTACGTTCACAAGAGCAACATGCCAACCCTATTGGATGTTGCTTGACTTAGTCAGAATGTTCCTTGTCGAAGGCAGTCTCTTTTTTTTTATGTCATTCCATGCTACTTAAGATGTCTTTCTAGAGTTGTGCTCTATAGTTCCCTAATGGGCTCATTTAAAGCATCTAGCTTTCATCTTCCCTTACATTTCCAAGGTTTTCATAGATGCAAAAATATTCACCTAAATAGAGTTTGAGGAATAAAGAAGACACGGAATTGGTATACTATAAAGGTTTAGCAACACAGACTCCAAGGCAATCTTCCTACTATATCTTAAGGAATTAACAAAGTACAGAAAAGCATGACATAGTTTTAAGGTCCTATCACAAAAAACACATACAATTTAGACTAATTTTTTTTTTTAAATATGTGTACAGTTTCCTGCTCTCTTTTAAGCAAAGAAGTTTTAAAGTTTTTGCAATCACGACACTCATCCTAGACATTCCTATCATATGAGCCCTTCTATACTCTCCAACATTTATTGCTTCACTTGGAATTAGAGGAACACGGCTTATATAGCCCGAACATAATTTTTCCATATTTTTTTAAAATAAAGTTAATATTAAACAAATACAATGATTCCTTATAATATTAATACAAGGGGAATTTGTCCTTAATATTATGCTTTAAATTTGGGTAGTGCTTCTACAAGATAATCTGGTCTTTACACAAACTTGCCATAAGATTCACACAAAGTTGTTCCACTACAAATTGTTCACACGAAATTTCATACAATAAATCCAACATGATAACATTACAGATTAATAATCACATCAATAAGATCTAAAATGCATCATCCCACTGCCAATATACAAAATATTCATGATAATATATGATATTTATTCCATCGTACTTTTTGAGCGCAAGTAAATTATAGGTTTTGGACATATTCCCATAAACCTTTCGTGAACCTCTACGTCGTTTACCCAGATAGCCTTTTTCTTATGTTGTGGTTTACCGATAGCTGCTCAAGGGGTCATAGAGACCTAGGGAACTACATGATATGCATATAGAAAACTAAATGTTTAGGCCATGAAATATTTGTTACAGGTTACGTTTTATTTTCTTTATCAGTAATCAATTTTTCTTTATTATATATATTTTTAAATAAAAACTAACTGCTTTCCATCTTTGTAACTCTAGTTTATTAATTAACCAAACCTAATTAAAATTCTATGAACCTCATATAGCTGTATAAATTCTAAAACTTGAACATTTAAAAAATTCATATAATTTCACAAGCATCACATTAGCAGAGAAGAGAGAAAATAGGAAACCGACCTTCCAACGATACGCTCTTCCCTTTATTCTTAGATAGCACTGCTCGCTTATAGTTATTTTCTAGAACGATGATCCCCTTAATCCATTACTCAAGTGGATTTATAGCTTAACATGTTATTATTAATGTTAGACACTTGTTAAATGAGTGTTCGGAAGTTTACTTTATATTATTTATTATTATTTTATTATCTTTACTATTATTATTTTTAAAATAAAAATATATCAACAAGCCTAGATATGCAACTACATGTAATGCATCTACATAGGCTACTATGGATGCATTTCCAATAGGTATTATTAAACCCCTTAGTCAAGGTAAATACATCATCACTCATCATACCCCTCATCTTATCTTTCATCGATTAACCTAGTCTGGTACTCAAGAGAGAGAGACACCACTTCTGCCAAAGTTGATATCTATCCCTACATCCACAAATGAATTAGCAGTACCTTACTCTTATAGATAATAGAGGTAAAACAAAATCTAGATTCATAAGGGTTGTTACACTTGTAATGATTCATTCATCATTTGCAAAAATTTACATAGTGGTGCAAGCAAACACTCCAGAGCTGACCTTTTGGAAGGAGGTTGTTGCCCTTATTTATAGATTTTACAATCATCATTTTACTCTTAAGTATTACAAGAAATTTGATTCTTTATTTATTTCTCTAACGACTTTGTTGTTTATGATTCCCACCAACTATGCCCCTTTGATCTTGTTGCAACGGTCTTCTGGTTGAGTTCATCATCGTCATTGATGGTTCTTGAAATCTATCCCTCTCCATTGATATTACAACTGAATCTGGTTTATTACTATGTTCTAGAAGTTTCTAAACTATAACTACTTTTATTTGGCTTCTAAGGCATCAATTTCAGCTCTCCCATACTTTATGGATTATGCATGCAAAATTTTATCGACAACCCTAAGGGAAGGTGAAAGTTCAATTTCTATCGTAGATATTACCATTGTACAATTGTAGTGTTTCTTCTTATTTACGTGATGGTAATGAGGGAGGAAGAGAATTACGATACTTTTTCTTAGTCACCTTTTTTTTCTTCTTCTTTGTAGCTCAATGTTTTTTCATTTTGTGTGATCTTGACAAAGGAGTCTGAGAAGCGTGAATTTGTATTACTTTAGCTTGTAACCCTTGTGCTTTTTAGATTTGTCTTGTAGATACACAATGGATGATAAAGTGTGATTCTTCACTCTTCTCACATCTATCCCTTTTTTGGTGCTTCTTCCTTTTAGCTATTTTCCAATACTTTCTTGTTAGCATGGCTAATGCAGAGAGAGCAGATAAATGTGGGTTTTTTTCCTTCTCAAATGTATCCCTTTTCATGCTTTTCTCACTTGGGTGTTCCCTTAAGTGCTTTCTCATCCATGCACTCAATATAAAAGTGTATGAGGAGCATTATTTATCTTTCTTGTTTTATCCCACCTACCAACACTTCTTTGTTCTTGTATTTTTATAGCACTTTTCTATTTTAGTTGTCTTTTGGATTTGCACGGTGAATACAAAGAGTGCTTAGAAGCACAACTTGCCTACCTTCTTTAATTTAGCCTCTTTTTAGTGATTTCTCATTTTCAATATATTCGCAATGCTTTTCTATTTTTGGATGTCCTCCACATTTACGTGATGAATACAAAGAGTGTTGATAAGAGCAACTCACTTGCCTTCTTCATTTTACTTTGTTTTCAATGCTTTTGTGTTTTTCCTCATACTTAGTCAATTTTTTGCAAAATTTTGGCTAGGTATGGATGTAGCCAATTTTCTGTCCTACATTATGGTGCCTCTTAGGGAACTTTGCTTGGAAAGTTATAGAACTCATAGAGCCTTATCCTTGAATGCATAACATTTTTGAGAATGCATGAATAATTCCTTACTAGATTTACAGGAGGTAAAAGATACCAAAACCAAAAACTATAACATTTGGGAAAAAACATGATAGAGTGATATTTAAAATATAACAGTGATATGTGGAGGTTCGAGGGGCTATAAAATGAACCTCATAATACACATGAAAAATAAATGAAAAATAAAAGAGAGGGACAAAACAAGGATCAAGAGGATATAGCTGATGTAGGAGGGAAATAAGGAAGAAACTAAAAAAGTAATCTTATATAGAAGAGGTGGAGATAGGGATACAAAAATGTTGGGGAATGGGAAAGGAAGGAAAGAAATTAAGAGAATTGGAGGTACAAAAAATGATAAAACTATGCATGATACTGTACCTCCATATGTATACTCCATCGAGGTGAAAATTGCATATGTATATTCCATTAAGGTGTAGAGGAGCTTCCAAGGTAGATGGATTGCCATGATATGGACATTTGTTTGGCTTTTCCTTGTTTCCCTCTATTTCAAGCATGACCAAAAAGCAACTCCTTCCACCATGTATCCTTCTTTTTGCCACTTCTTGTCCACCTTTTGAGACCCATCCTTCTTATGACAACTTCAAATCTCACTTTCCAAGTGATAACCTTCTTTTATATTTAATTTGAAGGTGGTTGCTCTTGTTAGTTGACGCCACATTATCATGTTACAGGGATTCTATGCGGTATTTCTGATGTGTTTGGATCAAAATTGATCTTTTCTTGAGTCCTTCATGTGTGCCCCTTTGCCATATATGGAGTTGATTCTACATGGGGAATGACATATTTCATTTGATGCCATCCTTGCTAGTTTTATATTTTCTCAAATTTGCTTCCTTTTATCTTAAGCTCACTTTAGTTTCATCCATTGGGCAATAGAGTCAAAAAAATTCATCTCAAAACTTGTACCCATGCTTTTACTACACAAGGCTCATATCCCACCAAGGAATTGTCCTGCTCTATTTATTATAATCATACCTCACCCTTTATTTACTTGTCGTCTATGTACACAAAATTTGGCATGGTTGAGCACATGCCCAGCTAAAAATAAAATTTATAAATCATCCCCTGAATCTACAATGTCCTGACCATATGACTCTAAATTTATGCTTTTCTTTGTATCCCTGATCAGATATTTCCTAGAATTTATTTGTATGAGAAGCATATTTCATGTCATTCTTTGGGTAATGAATGAGTGTCACTAGTGATGACTCTTCAGCCTTAGAAGTCTGACACAACTAATCTTGGTAAGATTTTTGAGTTGTCATACCTTTCTGTAGATATTCACACATACATAAATCTAGAGATCCCAAGTCTGGATATGGCACGTTTCTCTGATTACGTCTATGAAACAAAAAATGGGTATCATCCATCAACCCTTGATGTGAGAACGTCATCGTCTTCCACTGTTCATAATGCCCAGAATGGCATGTACCGAATTTCCACTAAATGAAACACCTACCATTAATTTACCATAATTACTGACTTCTAAAGGCATGTAGGATTGATTCTGCTCATATCTTTCTATTATGAAGGTATGGAGATCTTTGTAAAAAAATTTAAACTTATCCTTTTCTTCGATTATTTTAATCAGCTATTTCCCATCCTCGAGGTGAAATATTGATTTGCTAAAATCATACCTAGAGAGGTAGATGCCAAAAAAGGGAGGAACATCTGTCACAATTATATTATGCACTATTATCATATCGGGTTGCCCATATAACATTATCACAAAGTGCCTCAAAATACCTATGACCTTGAAACTCTTTCCTTTAAAGTTAAGCCATTGGGCTTGTACCTTTTCCATAGTTAAATTCAAAGTCTCATAGATAGTCAAGGGTATTATTGATACTTCAACATCTGGTTCGATTATACAATTGTGCAAAATACCCCCTTCTACAAAAATAGATAGATAACCTATTCCTTTTTCATCCCTTTGGGGACTCAAGGTTCTATTTTTCAAAAATGGGGTACTCTCTTCAATCCTGAAAGAAGTGTTAACCAAATTGATTTCTGGTCTTACTAGCAAATCTTCCCCCAAAATCTATTTAGATTGCAAAGGAGGTTCAAGTAAAATCTAGAATTGTTCCACATTTATTCTCCTCTCATCTAGATTTAGAGTTGAGAAATATAAATCTCTACAAGCTCTTGACAATTATTACCTCTGAATAACTATTGGTGAAATATTTTTTCAAACCTTCATCTGTATTTTTATCATGACCTCGTCTTGAACTGAGGGAGTATGAATATTATCAAATTTTTCATCCAATGGCTAATATCTTGATCTTGATGTGAATTTATTATTTGTTCCTTAGGTTGTAGGAAATATGTTTGACTAGAAATGGTTCTTTCAATTCATGTTAAGGCTAGGTTATGTTCAAATTTATTATCACCATAATTTTATGATTTTATCTTATCTGGTGAATCCAGCTTCTAGTATATGTTTTACCCATAAGGACATTGTTCTCTTGAATTAGACTCTAGCTCTGTTAGGTAATAATTTCTATTATGATAAAAAATGCAATCATATTTTCATTTTAGGTGTGAAATCATGCTTTCCTCTTCATCAAATCCATTACTAAGGGTAGAAAAAATATTTCTAGGTGGAAGCTTGCCCACCATGATTAATATATTTTCAACTCTGATAGCTTCTTTGAAAATCTAAGGAAACCTCTTTTCTTTGGATTGCTGAACCAGGATACTCAAATCAGGATAGAGGGTATGGATGTAATAGAGATATGCTTGTGACTAGGAAGGCTGGTATTCTTGGGGAATCCTCTCCCATGTCCTTTTGAAATGAATATTAAACTTAGGTAGACTTTCTTGGAGATCTCTTCTCATAAATGAAAACTGAGTGAGCAATAAAAAGGGGTCTCCTAGATCATCAAACTCATCAATGAAAGCTTTGGATAATTCTTCCCAACTACTGATGCTTCTATTTTCTAGGGATTTATACCATAACAATACCTTCCCTTTAAAATATAAAATCAATAGCCTAATCATAATATCTTCTTCCATAATATTGTAAACTAAGGACAACCATGCTATATCTCGATAATGCTCTTTAGCTGATTTTTCTTTTCCTTCATAGCTAGGTAGATTTTTCAAAGTGATCTTCAAGATTTCATGTAGAATAGAGATATTTAGTGGTCTTGTATCATACCATGGTGGATAGTCTTGATCGGCCATTGAACTTAGAATGTGGTAATTAATTTCTGAGGGATAAATGAAAACTTATGATGGCTCCCAAGTTTTCTCCCCAACAGAGTCGCCATATTTCATCCATTTTCCCATCTATTGGATCAAGATGAATTATATCCTTGACCCTATCAGATGATATTTTATTGAATTCTAAATCACAAATATTGTATGATTTTAAAGGAAAATGGTGTATGAACCGAGCCCTTTTTTTAGCATAGTCTCTAGGTAGATCTGAATTTCTTGAAAAACCAGGGGTCACCACTTCCATGATCTTCTAATATTCTATGGACGAAGTCCCACTGAGCATGCCAAAAACTATTGTAGTCCAGTTTGTCATCTAGCCAACGCTAGAACTATGATCATTATCTCTTCTGAATCTAAAGGTGAGCACCCACTAATCACAACCTAGACTAAACATTGGAAGAATCAAATTACTTTGATTCGACCTCTAGAGAAGGCTGGTATACCTTGTCAACTTAATGAATGTTGACTCTATTTAGCTCAAATATTGAAATTTTAGGGATAGAAATGGTAGGGTTAGAAATGTATGGATATAATATGGATGGGTGAAGCTAACAACATAGACATCCACATAGTATCTCTAACAAATGATTTTAGAAGTAGCTTAAGGGATTAACAACATTTAAAAATTATGCGGTTACACTATTAAATGGCTTTTGCATGTTCATAGAATTATTCCAAGCATATAGAAATATTGATTATCCAATTTAATAGAATAATATCAACACCCTAATTTAACAAAAATAGAATTCTTGAGAAACATGTATGCAGAAACAATTACCTCGATCTACTCTAAGTTAGCTTTTTAAATTAACAGAATAGACTAACCATAGCATCAAGATGAGATAACTTCTAAGAATTAAGTCCACCATTCAACACAAGCACAAATTCAAGGTAAACATCCCTTGTAATTCTTCATTCATCATTTTACAAAAATTTACATAGTGGTGCAAGCAAACACTCCAGAGCCGACCTTTTGGAAGGAGGTTGTTACCTTTATTTATAGGTTTTACAATCATATTTTACTCTTAAGAATTACAAGAATTTTATTTTCTCTTGATCTTCTTAACCACTTTGTCATTCATGGTGCCCACTAGCTTACACCCTTTTGATCTTGTTGCAATGGTCTTCTGGTTGAGTTCATCATCATCGTCGGTGGTTCTTGAAATCCATCCCTCTCCATTGATCTTACAACTGAATCTGGTTCAACAAGATGTTCGAGAAGTTTTTGGACTATAACTACTTTGATTCAGATTCTAAGGCATCAGTTTCAACTCTCCCCTACTTTTTTGATTATGAGCATAAAATTTCATCGAAAACCCTAAGCAAAGGTGGAAGTTCAATTTCTACCGCAGATCTAACCATCAGGCAATTGTAGCACTTCTTATTTGAGGGAGGAAGAGAATCATGACCCTTTTTCTTATTCACCCTTTTCTGCTTCTTCTTTAGCTCATCTTTTTTTGTTTTGTGTGATCTTTAAAAAGGAGTCTAAGAAGCATGACTTTGTATTGCTTTAGCTTGTAATCATACTTTTTATATTTACGTTATAGATACACGGTGGACGAGAAAGCACGATTCTTCACTCTTCTCACATCTATCCCTTTTCTGGTGCTTCTTCATTTTGGATATTTTATAGTACTTTCGTATTTGCATGGTTAATGCAGAGAGAGCAGAGAAATGTAGTTTTATTTTCTTCTCAAATGTATCCTCTTTTTCATGCTTTTCTCACTTCGGCACTCATTTTAGTGCTTTCTCATATGTGCGCTCAATACAAAAGTGTATGAGGAGCATGATTTATCTTCCTTATTTTATTTCACATGCCAATGGTTCTTTGTTCTTATCTTTTCACAATATTTTTTATTTTAGTCATCTTTCGAATTTGTGTAATGAATACAAAGAGCGCTGAGAAGCGCTACTTGCCTGCCTTCTTGAATTCAGCCTTTTTTAAGCACTTTCTTGTTTTCAACCTATTCATAGTGATTTTCTATTTTTATATATCCTCCACATATATGTGGTGAATACAAAGAGTGTTGAGAAGCATGGCTTACCTGCTTTCTTCATTTTACTCTGTTTTCAATGCTTTTATGTTTTTCCTGATACTTAGTCAATTGTTTGTAAAATTTTGACTAGGTATGGATGTAGCCAATTTTTTGGCCTACAGATCCCAAATAAGAAATTTAGAAATTCTATAATATTTTGAAGTTTTGTATTCATAATTTGATGTTGAAATCCTTATTTCTCCAAAATTATCAATTTGCAAATATTTCAAATTCTTTCTCAAACTCAAATAATCAGATTACAAAACGTTAAAATAATTTCTCAGATATTCAAATAAAATTTCAAATTATTCATAAATATTTTCAAATAGCAATAATAAAATTTATATTCTTCATAAAGCTTTTCAAATTATAAAATATTCCTTATTACTCCAATCCTTTGTATAAATCAAATAGTAAACTTGAGAATTTACCTCAATAATATGAATGTGTGCTATTCTAGGTAAAATTTGATTTCTTCACTATTGAATAGTCAATAATCTTCCTTGCTGCAAGGCACTCTCTCAAATTTGCAACCCAAACTTCATTCCAAATGATCTCTCCATGTGATAATTTAGGCCCATGCAATAAATGATGATTCCAAAATGCTTTGTTTAATTTCAAATACATTTGGCACTCCTCTATTTCAAGTTCCAAGTTGCACATAAATGCTTTTCCTCTTCTAAAAAATTCTTTGGCACTCTAAGTTGTTGTTCTTCGCATAAGACTTGGCTAGAAATATTTTCAAAATTTGTAAGGTTACATTCAATGATTTTGTAATGCCCTAGGCATTACACTCCTTGCAATACCAAGTTGTAAATTAACTCTACAACTCCTCAAATGAGCACCCTTTATTTTTATAATTATCTTCTTATTTGCAATACGTTTGATAACGCTCCACTTTTGAACGTATTCTAATGTATTGTAGTGCTTGGCCTTCTATGTTCTCTCTTCTACTTTGATATTTGGCTTTCTAGATTCTACTTTTTTCAATGTGGTGGCTCTTCTAATGGTATTGAAATCTCCTTCATCTAATGTGGTGGCTCTTCCAATGGTATCTCCTCTCATGGTGGTGCAACCATAAATCGGGTGGCTTTTCTTCAATATGGTGGTGCCTCCTTGGCTTCTTTCTCAACAAAATACTGGCTTCTTCTTTCCAACACAACGAATTCTCCATATTTACTTAGTTATGGATTCTTCTCACTACTATTTATCACTATTTTTTATAACTATGACTGTTTTTCTTTTGGTGTCTTTAGACACTCTAAATCTACCTTACTCTTGTGCACTATTTGATCTCCTTGAAGAACACAAGCTTATACTGAGAGGGGGGGTGAATAGTATAATACCATATTTTATTTTATTTTTTCCAATCAATATAATGCAATGTATGTATAGCAATATCAACAAAAATAATCAAAGTAATGCATAAATCACCACACACAATAGAGACAACAATTTAATGTGGTTCACCCAATGTGGGCTACTCCATGGAGAATATATTTTGCTAAATTTTTCTCAATCAATCTCTTGGGAATTCTTTCCCTATTACAATATTTATGGACCTCTATCCAAAGGAGACACCAATCCCCTAATCAAGTTCATGTATCTCTATCCATAGGATAACTCCTTTCTCCTTAGCTCTAGTTGGTGATCTTCTAGAATATTTGTTGCCTCCACTACACTGGCTAATGGATCTCTATCCACTGAAGACTCCTCTTCCCACTCATAAGACCTATCCTCACTACCATGGCTAATGGATATTTATCCACTAGATACTATCATCCTCTATAATCTATCATATCCAAATATTACTCTTAGCTCTGTCTCAAATCTATACTAAACACAGTCCTTCGGTCTAGCACAAATTTACTCAATCTCTATTTTTGATCTGGTTTAAACCTATCCTTAAATTTAAACCAAAATTTATCCTCAAATATACACTAAACATAGTCCTTCAATACAACACAAATATTTCCTCAATATCTATATCAAGCCTTAACACAAATATTGATTCAATCACAAATAAACTCTACTAGATCTGATCCAAACCTTAACCCAAGGTTTGAACAAATCAATCAATCAAATTTTCTCATAAGTCTTCTCAAAGACTTGTCTCAAATCCACCTTGTAATATTCCACAAAATCTCACACTAAACTATCCACAAGTCCTCTCTAGAACTCGTCCAATATGTTCAACAATCTCTATCCTCAAACTCTGTATTGTAAGCTTCCACAAAAGCTCACACAAATCTGTCCACAAAGTCCTCTCTAGAACTTGTCCAATCTACTCAAAAAAATCTATCCTCAAACTCTGTATTGTAAGCTTCCACAAAATCTCACACAAATCTATTCACAAGTCTTCTCAAAGACTTACCTCAAACCTGCTCAACAAGTCCTCACTAGAACTTATCCAATTTTATAGAAATATATGGAGAATTATTAGAGACTCAATATGCTTCACATTCACCACAATGCTCAATCACTTTCAATCTCTCTTTTTATCACATAAACATATAGAGAATTTTTAGAGACTCAATATGTTTCACATTCATAAACACTCAACCTATTTTTCAAATCAATTCAAAATATAGAATAATTTGTTTCACATAACTTGAATTAACACACCCACTTGACTAGGCTCAACCAACTCTACTAAACCAATCACTCAATGAAATAATCCTTGCTCATAAATCCTAGTACAAACTTATGAACACTCACTCAAATGTTTCCAACAATGCTTAATAACCAATCTCACATAACAATGATATTCATGATCTCTGCACAAACCCTAGTTCAAGTTTTTTACTTAATCAATCACTTAAACAACAATGCTTATCAAACAATCCTTTTCATTCCAACTTAGCATTCACAACATTCAAAAATCACTCACTAGGAAGATATGCCCATACCTTTTTGTTTGATTTATAAGTGACATCAAAACCTATTTTAAACACAATTTTCTTCTTTGCCAATTTCAATGGTTAGATGACAAAAATACCTCACTAACTCTTTCCAAAAATATTTCTCAAACACAAAAATAATCAAACTTGATTACACCTTATTACTCCAACTTTATAACTCAAACCTTCCAAAATTAAAATAAAATATTAATTTTTTAAAAACCCTTATATCTCTCTCAAAGACCTTATCCAATATTTATTTATCAAAAACCAAACACATCTGAAATATCAAACCTTCCACAAACACCACGGCGCATACCACATACAACCTTAGCAAAAATTATGGGGCATACCTTGCAATCAAAACATCATGGTGGGTTTCAAACGCATGACTAATCTTTCACTAAGCACCTTACCAAGGTCCTATCCCACCACGTGGGCTACTAGCTCCCACGTGAAGGGGAAGGCAAAAACCTTCCTCTTATTTATCTTCAATCGATATGACATCCAAAGAATAACACTCTCCATTACAAAAACAAAGCCAGTGGGCTTCGAACCATGCACCTCAAGCCTATCAATCTTAGTGCCTCCCAAGAATTCCAGCTACTCTATGCAACGTTTGTACAATGAAAATGGAGCACCGCTCCCCTTTGTCCTTTCCTCTACAACCAATAACTTTGAAATGCAAAATCTTCCTTCCTCCTTGCATGATAGTCAAAGTCTTTTGCACTTTACATGAATTGCATTTGGATGATTTATTAACAATGTTATGCCCCCTTCTTATATGCTTTAGACCATGCTTTTATTGACGTCGACGAATGAATTCGATTTTTGAATTTGAATTCGAATAGTCTTTATAACCCATCCCTAGGGTTAATAAATTAATTAATTATATCCCAAACTTAGGATTAATAAATTAATTTTATTATAACCCAACCTTAGGGGTTAATAATTAAATTATAATTAATCTATAATTAACTTAATAACATTTAAAATTAATTAAATTAATTTATAAATTAATTTATAATGAAATTATTTAAATAAATTTAAATATTCCCTTTTAATATTATAATATTATTTTCTTGAGTCTCTTCTTTGCACTTTGGATAACGTCTGACTACCTCGAACCGGATATGACCAACTGAAAGCAGACTCTCCTTTTTGTACTGATTACAGATCTGCTTCTCCTTGCACTGCTCATTGAAACTGACTTTTGACATCAATGACCACTTACTCTTGACATCAATGACAACACATATACTCAAAATTTCCAACAATATCCCCCTTTTTCATTGATGGCAACCCAGTTATCTTCTCAAATTTTCTTAACCTATTTTTGTTCTACTCCCCATGGGAAACTTCTCCCCCTAACTCAATGCTCTCTTCTAAAATCAAATCTCTCTCCCTTACTCAAATCTCTCCCCCTTTAACATCAATTTCAAAGGGTCACCTTTGGGGTTCAGGGCTAGAAATGAGTCTCTTAGCTTAGCCCCTTCCCCACCTCCTCTTGAGGTGGTTAATTTTGGGGTGGGAGTATTTCTACTCCCAACATACACTAATTTTTACCTTTGTCAACTTTTCTTCTCATATGATCCTTCTGATTCCTTTGACTATTCCTGTTCCTGTTTGTCTTTGGAATTTTTTCTCTACACCACTTTGTTGTGTATCCATAATTATTGCACTTGTAACACTTAATATTGTTATTCCCTAAAGGTGCAAATGTCTTGGGATTTCTCCTGGTGAAACCATATCTGTTCCTATCATGAACCCTACAATTCATTACCTTGTGACCAAATTTATTACATGAGTAGCAATGCCCACAAAGTAACTGCATGTTCCTGAATTTCCCATATTCCTATATTTCATGTGTCCTACACTATGAATCTTTGTGCACAAATCTATGACATGAGAAACATCATCCATTGAAATTTCCTTGCCTTGACCTCATTGGTCTCTTAGTTTCTTTTACCCTGTGCTAGTTCCTATTCCATTTGTTTCTCCTTTGTGCATTGTTTCTTTCCTTATTGAAATTTATGTTGTCTAACTCATCCTTAAAAGTTTCACTTTCTCTTACACTATCTTATTTTGAAGTTTCTTCTTCTTCAAAACTTGAGGTTGACTCCTCTTCTTGTTTCTTTTGTACCTGTTCAAATCCAAGACCTATTTTTTTTGTTGACCTTCTTTGTACTTTGATCATCTTATCTACAATCTTTGAGCTCTTTCCAAGCTTGTGTAGCTTATCCTTAGAATTTTCTACTTCTTACCTTAGTAGAGCTACTTCTTGTTCTAATATTTGACATTCTAAGACCTTTGCTTCTAACTTATCCTTGAAATTATTTGTCTTAGCCATTGACTTGTTTAGATCCTCTATAAGCTTTCTTGTCTCTTCATCACATTCTTGAAACTGAAGCTTAAGTTGGGAATTTTGCTTTCTTATCTTTTTAAATGTGTTAATAGCATAAATAATCTCTCCCTCAAGATCAACTTCATATTTTTTTGATTCTTCCTATATTTGTTTACCTTTGAAAACATTTTCATTCTCTTCTGAATTGTCTTCTATAGGATCACCTACTTCTTCTTCTAGTACCATTAGAATATTCTCTTTTGATCCTTCATGTGTATTTTCATATTCATCATCAGTAAAACTGAATACATTCTTTGTACAACTATCTTAAAGATGTCCAAAATTACCACATCTAAAACACTTGAGAGTTATTGGTGACATTTTCTTAACTTCATCATTTTCTTCTATTAGAAATAGAACTCCATCTTTATCATTATCTAAGAAAGTATTATCACTATCACTTGAGTACTTACTTCCCCTATCTGCATAGTAGCTCCTCTTTTTTCTTTGAAAGAACTTCTTTCCTTGTTTGCCTTGTCCATCCTTACCTTTATTTTGGTACCTATATTTTTTGATTCCTTGTTCTTATGATCCTATTTTTCTTCATCATTGCTATTTTTGAATTCTTGACAATCAATTGCATAGTGACCATACTTTCCAAAATTGAAACATCTAACATATTTTACATCTTTAAAGCTTCTTGGATCCTTATTCCTTCTGCCATAGTTTACTTCTTCATCACTGGATGACTCATTGCTTGAATTTGTCTTCTTAACCTTTGTCTTCTTAGAAGCTTTGAAGGTTGCTTTCTTCTATATTTTAGGTTCCTCTTTTGTTCTCATATCAAAATATATAAGAATACCAAGTAACACATCTCTTGTCAAAATATCACCATATTTTGATTCCTCTATAAAGAATATCTTTTCACTAGACCTTTTTGGAAGAGATATTAAGATCTTATCACAAACATTAGATTCTTCAATCTCAAGTCCAAGTCCTTGCATGGCGTTAACAACATCATCTACACGAAGTAGATAAGTACTAATATTTGCCTCATCCTTCATTTTTAAGTCTTCAAATTATCCTTTGATAGTTTGTATCTTTACCTTTTTGACACTTTTATCTCCTTCATATATCCTTTGCAACTTATACCAAATTACCTTTGCTGATTTGTAATGCATAATATTTATGAACTTTATTCTATGCAAACCTCTCAAAATTGCATTCATTACTTTTGAATTGTAATTATGTAGAAGCTTACCATATTTATCTATAGGTGGAGTAGATGGTGGTGTGTATCCATTTTCAACTGCTTTCCATATTTCATTGTCAAGTGCCATCAGGTGAATATTCATTCTCATACTCCAAAATATATAATTGTTTCCATCAAATATTGGTGTTAAATTATCTGAGGACCCATTATTAGAATGCATTATGTTCTTGAAAGCTTTTCCTTCAAGTTGTTAAACTCTTTTGAAGGAACCCACTCTGATACCAATTTAAGAACACAAGATTATAATGAGAGGGGGGTGAACAGTATAAGACCACTTTTTACTTTTCTTTCCCAATCAATATTATGTAATGTATAGATAGCAATATCAAAAATAATAATCAAAGCAATGCATAAATCACCACACACAATAGAGACACCAATTTAACGTGGTTCACCTAATGTGGGCTACTCCACGAATAAAATCTTTCACTAAATTTTTTTGAATCAATCTCTTGGGAATCCTTTCCCTATTACAATGTTTATGGACCTCTATCCAAAGGAGACACCAATCCCCTAATCAAGTTTGTGGATATCTATCCATAGGAGAACTCCTTTCTTCTTAGCTCTAGCTAGTGATATTCTAGAAGAACTACTACCTCCACTGCACTGGATAATGGATCTCTATCCACTAAAGACTTATGTCACCACTCAAAATACCTATCCTCACTAACCTGGCTAATATATCTTTATTTACTAGAGACTATCATCCTCTATACTCTATCACCTCAAAATATTTCTCTTAGCTCTATCTCAAATCTATACTAAACACAGCCCTTCAGTCTAGCACAAATTTGCTCAATATCTATTTCTAATCTGACACAAACCTATCCTTAAATATACATCAAAATCTATCCTCAAATATGCACTAAACATAGTCCTTTGATCTAGCACAAAATTTTCCTCAATCTCTATCTCAAGCCTTAACACAAAGCTTGATTCAATCATAAATCAAATCTGCTAGATCTTCTCCAAATCTTAGTCCAAGGTTTGAGCAAATCAATCAATCAACTCTACTCACAAGTCTTCTCAAATACTTGTATCAAATATACCTTGTAATATTCCACAAAATTTCACACTAAACTATCTACAAGTCCTCTCTAGAACTCATCCAATCTGCTCAATAATCTCTATCCTCAAACTTTGTATTGTAAGCTTCCACAAAAACTCACACAAATTTGTCCTCAAGTTCTCTCTAGAACTTGTCCAATCTACTCAAAAAACTCTATCGTCAAACTCTGTATTGTAAGCTTCCACAAAATCTCACACAAATATATTCACAAGTCTTATCAAAGACTTACCTCAAACCTGCTCAACAAGTCCTAACTATAACTTATCCAATTTTATAGAAACATATAGAGAATTTTTAGAGACTCAATATGCTTCACATTCACCACAATGCTCAATCACTTTCAATCTCTCTTTTTATCATAGAAACATATAGAGATTTTTTAGAGACTCAATATATTTCACATTCACAAACACTCAACCTATTTCTCAAATCAATTCAGAATATAGAAAAATTTGTTTCATAGAACTTGAATTAATACATACACTTGACTAGGCTCAACCAACTCTACTCAACCAATCACTCAATGAAATAATCCTTTCTCACAAACCCTAGTATAAACTTATGAACACTCACTCAAATGTTTCCAACAATGCTTTTCAACCAATCTCACATAACAATGATACTCATGATCTTTGCACAAACCCTAGTTCAAGTTTTCTACTTAATCAATCACTTCAACAACAATGATTATCAAACAATCCTTTTTACTCCAACTTAGAATTCACAACATTCAACAATCACTCACTAGGAATATGTACCCATACTTTTTTTTTTGATGTAGAAGTAATCTCAAAATCTATTTTAAACACATTTTTCTTCTTTGCCAATCTCAATGGTTAGATGATAAAAAAATCTCACTAACTCTTTCTAAAAATATTTATCAAACATAAAATTAATCAAACTTGATTACATATTATTACTCCAACTTTATAACTTAAACCTTCCAAAATTAAAAAAAAAAAATTAATTTTTAAAAACCCTTATATCTCCCTCAAATACCTTAGCCAATATTTATTTATCACAAACCAAACACCTCCGAAATCTCAAAACTTCCACAAACACCATGGTGCATACCACACACAACCTTAGCAAAAATTATGGGGTATACCTTGCAATAAAAACATCATAGTGGGTTTCAAATACGTGACTACTCCTTCACCAAGTGCCTTACCAAGGCGCTAGCCCACCATGTGGGCTACTAGCTCCCATGTGAAGGGGAAGGAAAAAGCCTTCCTCTTATTTATCTTCGATCGATGCGATATCCAAAGACTAACACTCCACCTTGCAAAAATGAAGTCGATGGGTTTTGAACCTTGCACCTTGAGCCTATCAACCTTAGTGCCTCCCAAAAATTCTAGCTACGCTACACAACATTTGTGCAATGAAAACGAAGCACCGCTCCCCTTTGTCCTTTCCTCTATAACCAAAAACTTTGAAATGCAAAATATTCCTTCCTCCTTGCACGATAGTCGAAGTATTTTACACTTTATACGAATTGCATTCGGATGATTTATTAACAATGTTATGCCCCCTTCTTATATGCTTTATACCATGCTTTTATTGACATTAGTGGATGAATTCAATTTTTGAATTCGAATTCGAATAGTCTTTATAACCCATCCTTAGGGTTAATAAATTAATTTTATTATATCCCAACCTTAGGATTAATAAATTAATTTTATTATAACCCAAATTTAGGGTTATAAGTTTTCTTGGGTCTCTTCTTTGCACTTTGGACCACACCTTACTACCTGTAACCGTATCTGACCAACTAGAAGTAGACTCTCCTTTTGGAACTGATTGCAAAACTGCTTCTCCTCGCACTGCTCACTGAAACTGACTTTTGACATCAATGACCACTCACTCTTGATATCATTGACAACACATCTACTCAAAATTTCCAACACTCCTTTGCATTAATTATATTGCACTTCACTTCATTGGCTTACTAAATACAACATTCACTATATAACTTCTTCTCTTTATTACTCCTATTCCAAGCAATCTTTAACTTATTTTTTTCTATTATATTTTGCAGGTTCTAGGATGTCTCATTCCTTGGATTGGAAATAATATACTTAGAGTTTATTTACTCTAAAAATATGATTCTAAAAATATGGTACTTCCGAAAACGCGTTTTTTGAGCTCTAGTGATTTGGCGGGAATCCTTCTGCACTGTCGACGGCCGTGGCTCTAGGGTTTCAGTTCGGAAAACTCCTCCAGCGTGTTTGGGGTTTGTTGCAGGCTTCTGGTCTAGGATCTTTCGGTGTCCCGGGAGGGCCCAATGGGGTCTCTTCCTGGTTCTTGTGAGGGAAAAAAGACCTCTTATGCGGAGATTCTTCGAGAAAATCCTGCGTCTTCCTCTACTGAAGCTCAACGCAGTGCCTTCCATCTGCTAGCCAAGAATGCGGGCAAGGGCTCTCCTGGGCACAGAATCAATGGATGTCTCCCGCAATCTGCATCTAGACCAAAAATAGTCATCGAACCAGAGCTGGTTGAAGACACGATAAACTACCGGACCACTCATGATCTGATTTGCAAGTTCATGGGCATTCGACCCACCCTGCACTTTTTGCATTCCTGGGTGAGACAAAACTGGGAGCCAATCGGTGAGTACTCCTTATGGCCCATTAGCAATGGGTATTTCATTATTAGTTTTTCTTCCCTGATGGATAGAAACAGAGCATTTGAATCAGAGAAGAGGAGTCATGGCCCGACAGGGTTATTTGTCTAGCCGTGGAGAGCGGGTTTCGACCCTCGCATTGAACCCACGGCTGTCCCGGTTTGGATCCGGCTGTATGCTCTCCCGATGGAGTTTTGGGGTGAGCGGATTCTTGAATTGATAGGCAACTCTCTAGGTAGATTTTTGGGAGTTTCTAAGGACACCATTGAAGGAAATACTGCCGTTTATGCAAGAATCTGTGTAGAATTGGATATTAGTCAACCACTACCAGCTGAGATGGAATTGGAGCTAGCAGGACAATCTTGGGTATAACAGTTAGACTATGAAGCCCTACCTTTCCGTTGTAGAGTCTGTCATTTGCATGGCCATTTGGCAAGGTTCTGTCCAAATATCTTGAGCACCAATGCGGATGCTACATAGGGAATGTCAAATCGCTCCCGAGGAGGCAAGTCCACTTCGGCCAAGGAACCACCTGTCATTCCCACTGGGTCTGAGGGCCAGAATGATGGCTTTGAACAGCAGAAGAGGAGAAGAAACAAAAAGAGAAATGGTAAGGAGCAAGCTCTTCCCAAGCCAACAAATCGGTATGAAATCTTCAAATCTCTTGTGGATCAAGAAGACCAACCTATGGAAGGAGCAGATGGGATCCTTGAGGATAATATCATCCTTACTCATGCTCCTCCTTCCTCAACCCCTGTCCTTGAACAGGCGATTGACTCCTCTGAGACTTTGCACCATGAAAACCTCGGGACTCTGGTTATCCACTCCCCAGCCCAGCCCGTTATTAAAGATGTTTCCATGGGAATTACAGAAAAGCTCAGAGAAAGACCAGCTCTTGGAATTTCCCAGGTGGAGAAGAGGTCGAAAAACAGTAATTCCCAAGGGGTGGGCAGGAAATCCAATAAGGATCTAATTGTAGTGCAAGGGGATAAGCTAATCAATGGAGGATTGGCAAGAACAATTGATTCGTATTGCTCCCAAGGTTTCCAATGATTATACAATCTTGGAATGTGAGGGGTTTAAACAGTAGAACCCATCAATCTGTTGTTCAAAGACTTTTAGAAAGAATTAAAACAGACTTTCTGCTCATTCAGGAAACAAAAATGTCATTAGACCTCATGAGTAAAACTGTCGGCCGAATCTGGAGGGGTGCTGGCCATATGGCAGTGGCTGCTCTTGGTGCCTCGGGAGGGATTGCTACTCTTTGGAATCCTTTGGCGTGGATAGCAATAGATCATATATCCTGGAGAGGGGTCCTAACATCTCTTTTCAAGAATATAGTTACAGCTGAACAAGTCTTAATTACAAATTTCTATGGGGCTCAGAATACCGAAGGTCAGCGATTTCAATGGAAAGTTGTTCAAAACATGAGGTCCTCCCGGGAAGATCTTGATTGGATTTTAGCTGGGGACTTCAATGCTAAATTATCCGCTAGAGATCAGGAAGGTGGCATCCCTGTTCTGGATACAGGGGATCGGCTGTTTATTGCCCACGTCCAGGCCTTTAACCTTGTTGACATCAAAGGCCCTGGTACAAACTTTACCTGGACTAATAAGAGAAGAGAGCCATATAGTAGGAGGGTTAAGCTTGACAGGTTTTTGGTCTCGGAGGAAGCTTATGTTAGATGGAATATCAAATTCCAGATCTTGGAGGGCCCAGTTTCTGATCACTCTCCCATTTTGCTGGAGGGAGGGACTATGTCAGGAAAGTATTACAAACCTTTTAAATTTGAAAATTTTTGGTTGCAAAAAGAGGACCTACGAAGGAAAATTCCACAGTGGTGGGAAGAAGGCCGTCCCCCTTTTGGAACAGCTATGTTCAAATTTCATAAACAGCTTCTCTATGTTAAGAGTAAACTGAAACAGTGGAAGCAAACTAACAAATCTGATTTCCAGCTCCAACGGGCTCCCTTGCTGGACAGATGGAATGAGGTGCAAAAACAATTCAAAGAAGGAATTATTTCTGAGCATCTTAAATTTGAGGATGACGCTTTACGCAAAGCAGTTGAGGACATTGATAATCAAGAAGAGATCTACTGAGACAGAGAGCTAGAAATACTTGGCTATTAGAAGGAGACAGAAATACTAAATTTTTCCATCGCTCTGCTCGTGCTTGGAAGGCAATTGAATAACATGGAGTTCCTTCAAGATGAGTTTGGAAACTCTTTTGACACTCTTCCTGATATGCATTCCCTATCTATGGAGTACTTCTCAAACCTCTTCAAGGAAAGTATGCAGCATGATGTGGAAGCTCAAAATGAAGTCATTGAGGGAATTCCCTCTATTATTTCTCATGAAGAGAATCAGTCCCTTCTTAAGCCCATTGATCGTGATGAACTCAAGAAGGTGGTCTTTGGGATGTGCATAGGAAATTCGCCTGGTCCGGACGGTTTCCCTATTGAGTTATTTCAGGCCTTCTGGGATATCTTAGAGGAGGACGTGTTGGCTGTCATTGAGGAATCCCAAATTAACAAAAGAATGTTCAAGGCTCTAAATCACACCTTTATCACTTTAATTCCTAAAGGAGAGGGGGGGGCTCACATTTCTGATTTTAGACCTATTGCTTTATGTAATGTGATCTACAAAATTATTACTAAACTTATGGCTGAAAGACTAAAACCCCTTCTTCAAAATTTAATTTCCCCTGAGCAAGGGGGTTTTGTTGAAGGAATACAGATCTTGGATGGAGTGATCTTGGCTCATGAGGCTATCCATTCTATGCATAATTCAGGTAACAAGGGAATGTTCATCAAATTGGATATGTCTAAGGCTTATGACAGAGTAGAGTGGGGTTTCTTGGTCAAGATGTTGGCAGCCTTTGGTTTTTCTCAAGACTGGATTGCCTGGGTCATGAGCTGTATCTCTACGCCTTCATACTCTGTTTTAATTAAGGGGCTTCCCTTGCCACCTTTTGGAGCCTCTCGAGTTCTCCGTCAAGGAGATCCCTGCTCTTCTTATCTCTTTCTTATCTTGGCTGAAGGTCTAGGCAGACTCCTCCTGAGAAGAAGACGTCAAGGACAGATTACAGGAATTAAAATCGGAGCCGAAGTTTTGACTCATTTACAGTTTGTGAATGATACGGGCTTGGTGGTAGTTGCCAGCCTCAGAGAAGCAAGAGGAATCAAAGATACTCTTAACGTCTACCTTCGGGCTTCTAATCAAGTCATCAATGATTCAAAATCAAAAGTGGTCTTCTTCAACCTTGATCAAAGGTCGCAAGAGAGAGTTATGGAGATTCTGGGTTTCACTCGGACCTCCCTTCCTGTTGTTTATTTGGGGGTTCCTCTGCATTACAAAAAATTGACAGCTGATTTTTGGAAGGACCTGCTAGATGGCATCAAAGAGAGAATGAATCACTGGTCTCATAGATGGTTAAGCTATGGGGGCCGACTAACTTTTTTGAAGTCTGTTATTCAGGCTATGCCTATTTACAAATTCTCAATTCTGGCCGCCCCTCCCTCAATCTGGAAAGAGTTGGACAAAGCGGCTAGAAGTTTTCTCTGGGAAGGTGCCAATGGAGAGAGGAAATGGGCCTTGGTTGGTTGGGATAAGGTCACCCAACCCAAGGAAAAAGGTGGGCTGGGCTTGAGAAGTTCCAAGTTTAACAATCGGGCCCTGGCTGGGAAACTGTATTGGAGGTGGATTTCCCAGCCTTCATCCCTCTGCAGCAGAATCCTTTCTAGCAAATACTTGGGTCTTGTTCCTCCCAACAACTTGGGCCGCTATCATTTGGAAGGTAATGGTTCTCTTGTGTGGTAGGCGCTCAAGCTTGGATCTTGCATTATCAAAGATCAATTATTCTGGAAATTTGGGAGAGGGGAGAAGGCCCGGTTCTGGACTGACTCTTGGGATCAGCATCCTCCTATCCTTGCTGTGTTTCCTGATCTGCTTCCGTTAAAAATAGCTCTTGAAGATAAAGGTTGGATTAATATTCAGACCTACTTCACTACCAGCCAATTGGGGGAGTATAAGGTTAAAAAATTTAAGCGGCTGGGGGAATGGCCTATTCCAATCCCTCCGGAGCAGGCCCCAACTCTGGAAAAACTTTTGGCTGAAAGGTTTCTATCTGGGAGAGATGAGGAGGATGAGCTTGCTTGGGGCTTTGGGAACCTTGGGGTTTATTCTGTGAAGGAGGGCTATGCTTCGATCCTACCTGAGCCCCCCCACACTCTTTTCCTGTTCATGAATGGAGGAAGATATGGCATCCCAAGGGCTGGCCGAAAGTGAACTTCTTTGCTTGGCAACTGATGCATAATGGTATCTTGACCTTTGACAACCTCAGAATTAGAGGCATCATTGGCCCTTCCCAGTGTGTTTTATGTTATAGGAATGAGGAAACTGTGGATCATCTTCTGTTTGATTGCTCTTTCACACAGCAGATTTGGCACCGTTGGTTCTCCCACTTTAAACTTCAGGTGCTTGGAGATTTGTCCCGGACCAATTTATGGGAAAGCTGGAAGAGAGGTAGATTTATTTCTAAAGCTCTTCGTACTGGCTGGGAGCTCGGTTTCCTTTTTATTTGGTGGCAGGTTTGGTTGGAAAGAAATGCTCGTATTTTTCGTGAAACCTTCTCTTCGGTGGAGGGGATTTGGCAGGTCATCTGGAGCAAAGTTGTGGAAATCGTTGCCATCTATGCTAAGAAGGAAAATTAGTCAGCTTCTAAGCCTTTGAGTGGGAGAGGTTCTGATCTTGAGAGATAGGTAAGAAGTTGTTGGAAACCTCCCCCAGAAGGCTGGGTCAAAATCAATACTGATGGAGCTGCTAAAGGTAATCCGGGCAATGCTGGCAGTGGTGTTATCTATCGTGATCATGCTGGGACTGTGCTATATTGGGAATCGCAAGGTCTGGGATATGCCACAAACAATGAAGCTGAGGCCTTTGCTATTAAATCTGCCTCCATCTGGGCCGTCAAGCATGGTCACAGAAAGATAATCATTGAGTCTGATTTCCAAATCTTGGTTGGTGCTCTTTATTTCCTGAGGAACTTTTCCTTAAAATCTTGGAGGCTCTGGATTTTGGTTTCCCAAATTTTAGAGCTTTGGAAGGAAATTGAGGATGTGATTCCTGTTTATGCTAGTAGATCTCTCAATAAAGCGGCCGATTTCCTTGCTAAGTTGGGTGCTGAGAGAGAGGTTGGGATTCATCTGCATAGCAATTTGTCTGTGGAGAATGTCGAGATCAGACAAGGCCTTGAACAATTTCTGAAATAATGTGCAAAGTTTTTTTTGCTAAGGGTCCTTTTTGTCACGATTTCGTGACATGTTGTCCTATCGCGGCCGTTGGCTGGTTACTGTCGCGATATCGCGACAGGTTGAGCCTCTGCAGTCTCCGGCTGGTTTCTGTCACGATTTCGCGACATGTCGCGTTATCGCGGGTCGCGATTCCACGACATGTTGCGATATCGCGACATGTCGCGTTATCGCGTGACGCGATTCCGCGTCTTGTCATGATATCGTGACATGTCATGATATCGCGACATGTCATGTTTTCGTGACTCGTGATTCCGCGACATGTTGCGATATCGCGACATGTCGTGATATCGTGACATGTCATGTTTTCGTGACTCGCGATTCCACGACATGTTGCGATATCGCGACAGGTCCCGCTTTCTAGGTTTGATTGGTGTTTTTACCGCGCTCTCATTCCCTTCTTGAAGTTGAATAGCAATGTAAATATTTCGTCGTGTTTTCATGACAAGTTTGAGTTTTGGAAGCTGCATGGTTCTTCTGTCACGATTTCGCGACACTTTTGGCACTTAGGCGGCTGGGTGGAAAATTGTCGCGATATCGCAACCTGTAGCGATGATGTGACAACGAGCTGGTTTTTGTCATGATTTCGTGACAGGTTGTGCCTTCCTGGTCTCTGGCATATTTCTTGTGTGATTTCGCGGCATGTTTGGCTCCTTTGCGACTGGGTGGTTTTCCGTCGCGATATCGCGACCTTCATGAGGCTTGACTGTTGTTCTCTATTTCTGTCGCGCTTTCGCGATGCTTTCTGCGGGTGGCTGTCGAGGGCCCTTCCTGTCGCGATTTTGCGACATGTCACGATTTCGCGACATGTCGCGCTATCGTGCCTGTTGGTGCCGAAGTGGCCGTGACGGGTTTTCCTGTCGCGATTTCGTGACATGTCACGTTTTCGCGACATGCCGTTGTTTCGTGCCTTCCGTTCTCTGTGCCTTGTGGTTCCTAGCGTTGCCTTTGTGCGCTTTCCTTGCTGTTTTGCTAGTGGCTCTGGCTCGGGATGTGTTCTCTCCCGCTTGTATCTGGTTCTTGTTTTAATACAAGTTTTCATTTTTTCAAAAAAAAAAATATGGTACTTCCTCCATGTAATACCATATTAGTACTTCCTTGGCTTGGTGCTAAATAAATTTGAATTAAGTCAACTTTTTCATTAAAAATAAAGTACTTTTTTATGCACCTAATTTCATACCTTTTTGGTCTTCTTTTGTAGCTTTCTTCTCTGCCTTTCTTGCTACTTAAAATTGTTGTTCTAGACCTTAAAATTTGCAGCCTTAGCTTGCTGACCAAAAATCTACTTTTTATAGTTTTAATTATTTTTACTTTGCTGCTCCAAAAACTTCAAAACTTGTAGCTTTGAAATCTTCTTCAAATGTTGTCTCAATATTTGAAACTTGCAGCACCAAAATCTGTCATATATGCAGCCTTTTTGCTGGCCAAAAACTGTCTCTAACTCCTTTTAAAATGCTTTCCAATAACTCTGAAATTCGTAGCTATATTCCTCTTTAAAATACTGCCCAAATTGTTGTTTTATTACTGTTCAGAATTTCTGCAATTTGCACCTTCAATTGCTGCCAAATATTCCTTTTCTTTGATGTCCAAATATCTCTCAAACTTACCTCAAAATTCTTCAAATTGTAGCTCTACTATCTCCCTCTAATGTTGCCTGAAATTTCTCCAATTTTCTGCCTTGGTTTGCTGTCAAACCTTCCTTCAATTGGTTATTCAAGGGCACTTGAAGATCTACCCAAATCTTCTCCAATTGTAGCTCTATGTGACCCTTCAACTTCTATCATTAAAATAAGCAATCAAATTTCTCAAATTGGTGGCCTCTTCTATCTTCTTTCTCCTCCTTAGCTCTTGTTGAATTCTATCTTCAAATATAGCCGCTTTGTTAGACTCTTATTTATGTATCTGAATTTCTTTAAGTCTTCAAAAATACTTTCTCAAATTTGTAAAATTTCTTGCCAAATATTCTCCTTGAATCAATTTCATAAATCCTTTTGGGCTTGTTAATTGACAATATTTTTTTCAATTTTGATGTGATTACCTCTTTTCAGGAGCTTCTTATTCTTGCAATCTTCTTTCCCAAATTTTCTTTAAACCTTATCCGATGGCCACTTCAACTTCTTCAATAGGGCTTCTATAGCCTTCTTCTTTCTCCTTTCAAATTTTCTTGAGTCCTCTTCTCTTGGGTATTCAAATTCTACAACTCTTCAATTAGACCTTTTCTTAGTCCTCTATCTTCTTTGTCAAATATTCATTGGTATCTCTTCTCTCAGGTCTCCTCCTTATCAATATTTAATGGAGATTATCTAGCCTCTTTATTCAATCTTCATATGTAGCCTTCAATCATCAATGGGAACCTCTTTATTGGGACTCCTAAATCTTCAATCTTTAATCTTCTATGTTGAAAAGAAATCTATGTTGATTCCTAGTCTTCACGAGTTTCTCTGCAACTCTATGGAAAGAATCTAGCCAAATTGTAACTTTCAAATTCTACAAATGAAATCTTCCTATCTCCTCTCAATATCTTTTGTGGATCTCCCTATATCCTATCAATCTCCCTTGTGGCTCTGATACCAGTGTTAGCTTTTGATACTATAAATTTAAAGCAAAATAGCTAGAATATCTAAAATAAAGTTGTGGGATGAAATATAAGATAAGAGAAATATTCTAAATATATAAAACTGATAAATAAATTCTATAAAAACTCATAAAATAGCCACTAATAAAAGCTCATGAAAATAGTATTCTCATATAGAATAAATATCTCCAATACACCATACTTCCACGCACTCTAACTCTACATTATGTCTCTCACACACACATAGACATATATATAATGGAATATGACTCTTCATATGGATTACTCTTGTTCTTAACTCTTATTTAGACTCTTCATATTCCTACTCTATGAAATCATGTGCACATGGACTATTATGCACATTTATGTTACCAAAAATACTTTGCACACTCTAATACATTTATTACATTTCATGAAGTAAATACTAACAATATAATATAGACACTATCATAATATAAATATGTACCCAAGGTGGCACATTAGTGTCATGAATCTCCCTTGGCAGACTTTTTTCTAGATGGATTTATATTTTGCTATGATATGTTGTTGATGGAATGATTGAATATTTCATGACTAGTTTATGTAGACATACATTTTATTGAAGATATGATGTATATTGTTAGTATGATTATTGATTATTTCATGCTTTGTTTTTGCAAAATATACATTTTATGGAAGAATATGATGTTGCTAATATATTTGCACTCTTGCAGGAATAGATGATGCTACTTTATTTTAGGGAAGGAACAATAGAGGATAAAAGCTGAGAACCAGAGAAACCAATCAACATTGTTGAAAATCACCAAAACTGTGATAAGAATTTAGTTTAGTTTTGCTACTCCGCTATAGGATAATTTTAGATAATAAAGTTGGTGCTCTTTATGAATAAGATTGTATAATTGAACCGACTCATTTTGGATGGTTGAAATCTACTCTTTCTGGTTTGAAACTCTATTCCCAACTCAAGCTTATTGATTTCTAATCATTCCTGAACAAGGCTAGTTGCCTTTGTATGTTTAAAGACGTAAAATATCACCAAAATAGTGTTGTACATAGTCATTTGGGCTACTAAGGAATGATCCTTATCTACATAGTCTTAAATAGGGAGTGTACAATATATAGTTGTTAGGAGACGCTTTAAAGAAGAGTGTTAAAGTTTCTTAAAGTGATTTATTGTTGTGAGTGGAAAATATATATGCTCCTTCTTAGCTTCTTAAAACTAGGATAGAATGGTTGATTATTTTTAACACTCTAGTTTTAAACGGAAGTACTCAAGAGCAATAGTTTCGTATAGATAAACATATATATATATATATATATATATATATATATATATATATATATATATATATATATATTTGAGTTTTTCCTCTAAATATTTAGACACCTATGCAATTTTTTATTTGAAATCTGGTATGTGAGAACCTTAGGTTATTTGTGAGTTGTTTCCATGTGTACTTATGTTTCATTATTGGTTCGTAGTGCACCCAAGGTATTTCTGGGGATTGTATTAAATCACTATGAACATATGATAGGCTATAAAAACCTAGTTTTGTGTAACCTATTCTAGTAGGAGTGAATCAAAACCTGATGTCCTACATGTGTTTTTAGGTCTAGAAGAAGAGTGATCGATAGTTACTCTTTTGGCTGGTAATAGAAGAGCCATAACCTAGATGCAGTATATTTAAATAAATGTATTCGAATGGATGGAAGTGAATTCTAGTGTAATGGAATAACAATATCATTAATTTGATTTTTTTTTTTATAGAGAAAGGAATCCCTTTATTTATTAAGCTTAAGGTAATTTTTCAAATAGGCTAAGAATGGATAAAAAGAAATATGCTTTTCTGTGGTACATTGCAATACATCCTATTATGCTGGGAATGTGAGTTGAGTTGAGTAGAAACATTATTTAGGGCAAAAAATTTAGAAGATAGAATCCAGACTCATATAGGTGATTTCAAGATATCATGGAAGGTAAACCTGGATAGTAGCTAAAAGAATTTGTAAAAATGTATATCTAAATTGCTATTTGTGATTGCATTATTTTGTAATTTATCATGAGCTATTAGACAATGAATGAAGTGAATGATGAATGTTGCTTTAAAATTAGAATAACAAATGATGATATGGATTAGAAAATCTAGTGTATTTATGAAAGCTTGATTGATTAAGTTTTTGTTTTCTATGGATGCATGATTGCAATGAAAGAAAAGGTCCTTGCATGCATAAGGAACTACATTAGCATGGTTTATTATTGCATTTATTAAATAGTAGCTATGGAAGTGATGCTCGACTGAGTTTCATTGGAGCCCTAGCTAATTTTTTGCATTAAGAAATTTCATTATGCACCTAAGACTTGATTGACATTAGTAGGGAGTTTTTCAGATCCCTATTGACATCCACTCCTCATTGGTTTATGGAGATATCGAGGACTGGTACAAGCAATGGATATTCAACCCAAATGGTTTACGTAGAGCATAAACCAAATGTGTCATGAAATAGAATCATTGATGTGTTATGGAATTGAAAGCTTGTAAATATAATCCTCTTATTTTTAACAAAAAACAATCGAAGGACTTAGAAAGGAAAGGAAACCTTTGTAATTATATTATGTATGAATATAATATAAGAAATATCTTTCCATTGTATGATATCTTGTGCTAAGTGGAATCTAAAAGTGGATTAATAGTATTGTATATATGGTGTTTATCTAACAAAGTTTTTTAAAAAGGAAATATGATCATTTAATTATTGTTTTACCATTATGTTGGATATTTCAATGTTAAGGGAATGGTGAAAAATAGTTGTGATTATGAATAAATTTTTCAAGGAGAGAAATAATATTTAGATTAGAATTGCTTGGTTTAACTTCATTTATTTGAAGGGAGATATATAGTTTTTTTATAGAACCTTATATGAGAAACCACATGGAAATTTATAAAAATGAAACTCAAGACTGAAATTTATTATGAGTTATTTATGATGAAGGAAAGTTGATATATAGATAATACTAACCTTAAATATTAGTTAAAATTTGAAACACAATGAATTTAGGTTATATTGGGATATAAATGACCATAACCATAATAGATATCATTAAAGAAATATGAGACCTAACATAAGTTTTCCACAAGAGTAATATTTGGAATGATGTCTATTAATGGGATGACTAGCTCATCATGGATATGAGAAGGATAGTCAAATCCTATATGCTTTGAGCACCTATATAGATCGACTTATGTAGTGTGTGGCAAATAGCATACTCCTTTCGACAAGATGAAAGGGGGGTGAGATAGCTCATTGGGGATAATGAGAAAGATAGATTGTCAACTAAGTATTTACACCTAGTATACTTACATAGTTGGGTATATGTAATGTGTAGGGATGGATGTACCTCAAGATAGATCAAAGTGGAAAAGAAATATAGTGATAAGTATACATCCTAGCTTGAAGATCCTAAAATCTATTGTTGAATTTTAGGATAATTCCATATTAATCTAGTTACAAAAAAACAAAAAAGCTCATGGATATGATGAAAGTTTAGGATATAACATTTGATATCAAAGCCAAGGTTCACAGGAATATAAAATTTCTTGCGTAATATTAGATGGTGGTGTGTAATAAAATGCATACTCATGTAAGGACTATACCTTACATGAATAGAATATCTAATGAAATTTAACCCCGTCTATCTAGTTGAGGAAACTAGGAATTTAGTTAATAGAAGGAGGAGCAATTTGAAGAAGTAATTGTGATATAATTCCTAGTATCTCTCATGTGTGCGTCCAGGGATGATGTTTCCAAATAGGAGGAGAGGAAGTGTTACCCCATAAACAAGGTAAAAAATATGAACTAATATTGAGGTTAGAACTTCAAATGTAGGTTCAAGTAGTCATAATAATGATATGGAAGATCTCATAGCAATAATTGCTTTACTTAGAGAATAGATGGAAACACAGAAACAATTATTGGAAGCCATAGTGAATTAGGATTCACAGGCTAGGGACTCCAGAGTTGGTCAAGTTAATGAACCCCTAACTGAGGTACAATAGGACAAAATTTAGTTAGAGGTAGAAATGGGTAAGGATCTAAAGCATGTAAAATCCTCCAAATTTAATGGAGAGAAAGGTGGTTATGTAGTTGAAGCTTGGTTGATGGAGTTAGAAACCTTCTGCAATATGAATAATTACTCCACTAGAACCCAAACGTCCTAAACCACCTCACATTTACAAGGTGTTGGACTAGATTCATGGGAGACTTATAGTACTCAAAGAGGAATTAAGGCAATATTTGATCTGAAATAGGACTTTGTGGTAGCCTTTAAAGAGGTTCCCCATAGAGCATTTCTAGACCAAGAAATTTGAAGAGTTCACCAATATTCAATAGGGAATTAAGATGGTGGAGGATTTTTACCAAAAAATTGTTAATATATTAAAATATGTGCCTACGTATAATGATAAGATGAAGATTCATAGATTCATATTAGGATTTGATTCTAGAATAGGTATGAAGTGAACATGCAAGAGCCTAATACTCTTTTGAAGACCTATAAATTGGCTAGGAAGGCTGAGACTTATCTTAAGCCCTACTTTGATTATGAAGGAGCTTTTGAGAAAGACAAATAGGCACTCAAGAAAAGAAATAATGTAGAATTCATAAAATGGGAGAGAGAATAGACAAACAAAAACTACCAAGGGTAGTACAAAAGGAATTATAGGAAATAGTGAAATTTTATGAATAAATTTTGAGGAAAGAACAACAATCCTAACAATCATAATAGTAGTAATAACAAGTCACCACCACAAGGCTAGCCCAACCCTCTATTAGTGAAGAAGGCATAGGTAGAGAAGTAGGAAACACATCTATATTCTAAAGGTAGATGCTTTGATTTTGGAGGTCCTCATTATGCCAATAATTATCCACTCAGAGAAGGATTAAGTTTGAAATGAAAAGAACCTGATTACAAAGAACCTGCGTACAAGGAACCTGCCCATAAGATTTATGTAGTGATAGGAAGTCAAAATATATAATGGAAAACCACTCCTTTGCTTATTAAGGGTAATATTTTTGGTAAAATATTAAATTTTTGATAGATAGTGGAGCTATAGATAGCTTTGTTTCTATTAATTTTATTAAGGATATACTAGAAATGCCAATATTCTTACCACATGGGTAGAAGGTTGAGTATGGTTTGGGATAAACCTACTTTGTAGATTAGTGTTACCCTATGATAGAGATAACCTTACCTAGAGGTATGACCATTGGATTTAGTTATGTACAATTGCTACATGCTTTTGATATTGTCGTGGAAATGGATTGGTTACAAGCACATAAGGCTATGATCAATTTCCAAGATAGATGGATTGAATATTTTGAAGATGGCAAGAAAATATAGAGGGTGTATAGCCTGCAAGGTGCTTTTCAACCCCATATCCTCTCAGTAATGCAACTTAAGAAAGTTATTAAAAAGGGAGGAACAATTTATGTAGTTAATATAAATGAAATTAAAAAGGAAAAGAAGTGGTGTTTGGCAAACACCTAGTATTTCAATATTTTAGGGTTGTTCTTCTAGAATATTTGTTTGGACTACCTCCAAAATGTGAATTTGATTTCACAATTGAGCTTAAACCTGAGATAGAGCCTATTCACATGGCTCCTTATAGAATGAACCCCATTGAAATGTAAGAGCTAAAAATGCAATATAAGAATGACTACTATAATCAAATTTGGGAAAATATGGGAAGTAAACCCAAGGAAATCAAAGACTTTGCCATAAAGGATGGTTTCTTATGCTTCAAGGATTAGGTAATAATACCTGAGTCGGGTGATCTAAGGAAAATAATCTTGAAAAAAGTACATAGGTCTCCTTATTTTTCTCATCCAAGAGGAGAAAATATGAGATAAAACATGAAGAAAAATTTCTTCTAGCTAAGAATGAAGAGAGACATATCTGAATACATTGCCTAATATCTTGAATACCAAAAGGTTAAGGTTGAACATAGACATCCTATAGGACTACTATATCCGCATGAAGTACCCATGCAAAAATGGTAGGTGATTTCTATGGATTTCATTGTTGGTTTACCTAAAACCAGATTCCAACATGACACAATATTTGTTGTGGTTGATAGATTGACCAAGGTTGTGAATTTTGTATCTAGAAATAACAAATATGACATTGTGGTTGTGGCTGACATATTTGCTAAGAAAATATTCAAGGATTATGGTTTTCCTATGATGATCATTTTAGATAGGGACTCTAGGTTCACATCTAAGTTTTGGTAAGCTTTACACCATGCCATAGGAACTAGGTTAAACATTAGTTTTGCATATAATCCAAAAATTGATGTGTAGACTGAGTGAGTGAACCAGGTTTTGGAAGACATGCTTCACATGTATTGTATGGACCAAAAGTCTTGATAGGAAGACTATCTACATTTGGTATAATTCACGTACAATAATGGTCACCATTCAACCTTAGGCATGGCCCCTTTTGAATTTTTATATGGTAGGAGGTGTAGGACACCCTTGTCATGGGATAATCCAGAGGACCGAGTTATGCTTGGGCCAAACATTGTTAATTAAATGGAGAATCAATTAAGAATAATTAGGGAAAGGCTTAAGAAAGTTGCAAATCATTAGAAATTTTTTTCTAACCTTAAGAGGTCACCAAGAGAGTTTTTAGTAGATGGCAAAGTGTTTCTGAGGGTGAGATCAAAGAAGAGTGCCATGAAGTCCACAAAGCTAGACCCTCATTTTTTTGGACCCTTTTAAATTATAAAAAATATTTTTCCTGTAGTGTATAGACTCACCTTACCACCTAGTTTGTTGAATATTCATGACACATTTTATATATCCTTGCTTAAGAAATATATTTCTAAACTTGGTCATGTATGAGATCTTTCTAAATTGTAGATGGTGGACCCAAATTCCATTGAGTTATGTCCAATGAATATCCTAGATTTTCAATCCAAATAATTGAGGAAGGGGACTCTAGAGCAATGTAAGGTCCAATGGGACCATTATTTCAAGAGAAATTCTACTTGGGAGAAAGTGGCAAATATGAAAAGATGTTTTCATTTTCTATTTGAAAATGAGATATAACTATTATTTTATGATTAGACTATAATGAAACATAAAGGACTGTGTTAAGCCTAAGGGGGATAGGATGTCATGACCCTCCCTTGGTAGACTTTTGACTGGATGGATTTATGATTTGCTATGATATCTTGTTGATGGAATGATTGAATATTGTTAGAATTAAAGTGCACTATGCCTTCACCTTGACACTTGTCAGTTTCTCTTGACAAGTGTCATGTGTTGAATATAGGCTTATGCCTATATATTGTAACCATTTGTATCAATAAAATTAATCCCCATCAGTTTTAGTCCTGTCATTTGGTATCAGAGCTCCAGGATTTCTCTAGCCTTGTGAGCTTGAGAGAGGATTTCCCTCATGGAAATCCCCCCTCATCCTTTTTCCCCCTATTTTCCCATTTTTTTCAAAAGAGGGAGTATGCTCTTCATCCTTGATGGATGAATCAGAAACCAGACCTTTAGAAAAACCATGGCTACCGTTTTGTTTTTTCATGATATCGTCTACATATAAAGAACACTATTTGGAATACCATTCCTCAAAAATGGATAATGCGCGTGTGGGCAAGCTCTCCTATGATTTGGCAAAGGTTTGGTTTGGAATAGGAGGATTTGAGGAATAATGTTGCATGAATGCTGAGTGTGGTTTTTTTTTTTGGCCATGATGCTGACATTTTTATGGGTAAATGCTGATGCATCTCGTAATGCATTGTTCAAGGTTCCCAAATTGGAAAATATATTGTAGAGCTCCAAATAGAAAAGGCCTTATTGCGTTACTATTGTATTTTTTAAATACAGTTGACAAGCGTGCAATCCATGGTGAAGCTAGTAGCACAAGATGCCCATTCCAATGGTGTCTTCATTTGTGTCTTCATAGTGTTGGCCTATGATTCTGAGATATTGCTACTACTATTGAGTTTCATAGTTCCAAAATTGTTGCAGTGACTGAAGGATTTGAAATAGAAGTTGCAATCTCAATGCTTCATCAAATCTTGACTGCACCATCTCGCTGCCAACTCTATTGAGGCTAGCTGGGGCAGGGGAAATCAAGACAAAGGTAAAGTTGATCCATGAATAGAAAAAAGTGGATGAGATATCGGTGGTGATCGACAGGCGCGATGTTCCAAACCATGAGATGTCGCTCCCAATTTTGAGTCCATCCATGGTGACGGGGAGGCGCTGGCTATATTTGATAGGCGAGTTTTGTTCAAAATCCCAACTCACCTCTTCCTTCCACATGTCATCGCATTCATTGTTTGTTGGAATGTGAAGTAAGTTGTGATTGTCATCGGCAATGGAAGGGGAAGAGATAGAAGCCGTCATGGAGAGGGCCTGGGATTTGCACGACAAGATCAGCGACGCCATCCATTCCCTCTCCAAATACCATTTTGTGAATTCCATTCGAAAATAGAACAATCAGCCTCACCCTGTTCTTAATAATCCTTCGCCTTATAACCCCCCTCCTCCTCATTCTTGCTTTCGACAGGATGACCCAATTCGGGATAATATCCAAACCCTTCTTGGCCATTCTCAGATTTACAACGGTGCTCCCGCCCCAACAGAAAGGGAAATAGAATGTGATTATTTGACGTCGAAAGGGGATTTTTTTGCGGAGACGAGGAGCTTGAACAACATTTGGAATGCTTTGGAATCACTCAAAAATCAACTCCATTTCTTGCATACCCTATAGCTACAGCAACGTGCAGAAAGGGACACTACCAATGCTGGAAGGAAATGTCGTTAATTGCGTAATGTTGACGTTTTTTTGTTGTGCATGTCGAAAGAAAAATCCTGCCAAAAAATGCCCACTCACTCGAGTGGTTGAAGGACCGCATGCTGGTTGGCATCATTTTCTCATTTTCATCGGCTGCGCCTATTGATTACCACGAAGATGACTGACTAGATTACCAAAGATGACCCTAAATGAAGGTTTCATTAAATTTTCGAGAGATTTGATGCCATTTTCATCGGCTGCGCCTGTTGATTGCCACGAAGATGACTGACTGGATTACCAAAGATGACCTTGAATGAAGGTTTCATAAAAGTTTCGAGAGATTACACCGCTCTGTGACGATCTGATCGTGATTTTCGAGGATCATCGGCATCGTGGTTGGACTAATGACAGTGTTCTAGTTTGCTCGTGTGGCGTTGATAAAGATATTGACGGACTATTTTGAGGTCGTTTGCTCATGCTCGATGGAAGCATTGGAACATCCAAAAACCCCTAATAATTTATTCCGCTCCGTGAAAGTCGTGGAACCCGCTATGAATTGCAATATGCTTCGATCTCTCCGATTTGGTGCATCGATCATGTTACGCGGTTACACGACAATGTTGGTAGGGCCTAGCTAGAGAGCACATGATTAATCCATGCATTTGGGTGGCTACATGAAATTGAAGCTCCACGTGTCTGTGGAGGCCACCTACGCTACGTCGGCTACGCGAGTTGACGTCCAGTTTGCCCTCCAAAACAATGGTGGCCGACAAGGACTTTCTAGTGGGCAAGTAATGGACTATTTTTTTTTTAATGAGCCTAAATATTTTTATGAGCAGGTAAATTATTTTAATGTTGGGATAAATAAGGGGGCATATTTTGTTTTAGTGGAGGGGACCATGGGCACTTCATTTAAGTTAAGTGGAGTACTTTTTTATTGTATGGCCACATGGCCTATGTAATTTCCCTTGGGAGGAAATTTTTTAATCATGCTGAGAATGGCCGATAGTAAAACTTTATTGGCCTATTTCTTTCCACATGGAGAGTGGAAGTGGAGAGAGGTCCTCATGGCCTCTTATTGATTTATTTCAGAGAGATATTGCCCACATGACCCCTGTTTATTTTGGTTTCTAGGAAGGCATCTTGTTTTTCTCACATGATGAAGGCCCCTTTGATGATGGAGTATAGGGGTATTTATAGTTGTTGGAAACATTTTTTCGTGACAGACACATTAATAGTGTCCATTTGTAATTCTGAGGCTGTTTCATTTAAGTTTTTAAGCCTCAAAATTTTCTACCTTGGAGTGCAATCTCGGTTGTACCCGACACTCCCAAGGCACTTGTAAGTGAACCTAGTATCTAGTAGTCTCCTATTTCTACTTGGCGGATGCAGCGGCTGGTTACCCATGCATTTCGGTAAGATGAGGTGACTACCATAAGGACACTTATTCTAGGGACTACATACATAGACACCCTAGAATCTATCCGAGGTCTTTTTTGGATCTACTTCTGAAGACTACAGACGAAGACACTTTAGAATATTCTCTTCTATTCTTCTTCCTTCTTCTCCTCCGTATTTGGCTTCTATGGCTCATTTTATTGTATTTCATGGCTCGTTTTATCTTATGTATTAAGGTGCATTCCTTCACCTTGACACTTGTTAGTTTCTCTTGACAAGTTTCATGTGTTGAATATAGGCTTATGCCTATATATTGTAACCATTTGTATCAATAAAATTAATCCCCATCAGTTTTAGTCCAACAAATCAAAAATAAGAATGATGCATCTTGTTAGTATGATGATTGACTATTTCATGCTTCATTTTTGTAAAATATAAATTTTATGAAAAATATGATGTTGTTAATGGATTTGCACTCTTGCAAGAATGTTTTCCTCATGGTTGGAAGAAAGGATTAATTATTGAGAGTGAGATATCAGAAAGAGAAATTATGAATGCTATTAAAGGAGACAACTCCAAGGAAGATAGATTTTCCTCTCATGTATATGCATATCATGTGTTGCATGTGGAAATAAATCTTTGATAGGGAGATTGGTTTAAATAAAATAATGAGCCGATGAAATTCTTTGTTTCGTATATGGTTGCTTGGTTTACTAACATGAATTTATTGAGTTGTTTCTTTGGTTTGCTTTTATTTTTTTTTAAAGTGATTTATTTCTTATGTTAAAAAGTAAAATAAAATTCTTATTGGGATATTTTCCATTATGTAAAGAAATAAAGCTTACAATATTTGTGGTAAAGATCTTTTGAAATATTTTTGTTATTTTAAAAGAAAAAGAACTTAAAACTAGATTTGTCTTTAAAACAAAAAACACTAAATGAAAAGACTTAATGTTTATTAGAGTTAAAGTCTAGGCTATTAGCTAAGAATAGTTTGAGACACTATTTGTTAGCCAAGTAATAGCATATCCATGGTTTATTTTCAAAAAACTTATTGCTTGTAGTGGATACTGCCTAGATTCATGGTGTTTGGGAAATAATCTTCTTATTTTTTGGAACGTGGTATGAGTGTGCACCAAGAAAAGTGTATAATGGACAATAAGGTAATTTTGGTGGTCTATTAAAATAGAAGAGGATAAAAAATTCATTATGGAAGGAACAATAGAGGATGAAAATTAAGAACCAGAGAAATTGATTAGCACTGTTAAAAATCATCAAAATTATGACAAGAATTTAGGTTGGTTTTGCTATTCCAATGTAGGAGAATTTTAGATAATAAATTTGATGCTATTTATACTTGAGTCTGTTTAATTGAATTGACTCATTTTGGATGGTTGAAATCTACTCTTTCTGGTTTGAAACTCTATTCCCACCTCATGCTTATTGATTGCTAATAATTCTTTAACCAAGCTATTTACCTTCGTGTGTTTGAAGATGTAGGATGGCACTAAAATAGTGTTGTATATAGTCATTTGGGCTACTAAGGAATCACCCTTGTCTATGTAATATTAAATAGAGAATGTGAACTATCCAGTTATTAGGATATGCTTTATAAAATAGTGTTAAATGTTATTGAAGTGATTTATTATTGTGAGTGGAAAAGATGTATGCTCCTTCTTATCTTGTTAAAACTAGGATAGAATGGTGACTATTTTTAACATTCTTGTTTTAAATGGATGAACTCAAGAGCAATAGTATTTTTATTTGAGTTTTTCCTTTGAACATTCAGACACCTAAGCACTTTGTTATTTGAACTCTGGAATGGGAGAACCTTAGCTTATTTATGAGTTTTTTCCATGCATATTTATGTTTCTTTATTAATTTACAAAGAACCGAAGTCATTGGTTTGGATTGTATTGAATCATTATGAACATATGATAGGCCGCAGAAACAAAATTTGGTGTAACCTAGTCTAGTAGGAGTGAAGCAAAATATGAGAAGGTCCTACATGTGTTTGTAGGACAAGAAGAGAAGTGATAGATAGTTACTCTTCTAGTTGGTAATTGAAGAGCCATAACCTAGATGTAGTATCTAGAAATAAACATATTAGAATGGCTAGAAGTGAATGCTAGTGTGACAGAGTAATAGTTGCATTAATTCAAATTAATTTTTTCTTTAAAGAGAAAGGAACCCATTTATTTCTTAAGGTTAAGGTAATTTTTGGGTTAAGCTTAGATTGGATAAAAAATATATACGTTCCTGTGGTACATTGTAATACATCCTATTATGTTGAGAATGTGATTTGAGCTAAGTAGATATGTTATTTAGGGCTAACACTTTAGAAGACAAAATTCAGGCTCATATAGGTGATTTCGGGGTACCATGGAAGGTAAACCTAGATAGTAGCTAGAAGAATTTGTAAAAAAGTATGTCTAAATTTCTATTTGTGACTACATTATTTTTTAATTTATCATGAGCTATTAGACAATGAAAGAAGTGCATGATGAATTTTTCTTTGAATTTAGAATAACAAATGATGATATGGATGAAAAAATTTAGTGTGTTTATGAAATATTGAATGAATAAGTTTTCATTTTCTATGGCTACATGATTGCAATGAAATAAAATGTCCTTGCATGCATATGGAACTGTGTTAGCATGGTTTATTATTATATTTAGTAAATAGTAGCTATGGAAGCGATGCTCGACTGAGTTTCATTGAATCCCTAGTTGATTGTTTGCATTAAGAATTTTCATTATGCACATAAGACTACATTGACATTAGTATGGAGCTATCTACATCCATATGGAAATATGCTCCTCATTGGTTTGTGGAGATATTGAGGATTGGTACAAGCAATGGAGATTCAGCCCATATGGTTTACATAGAGCATAAACTGAATGTGTAAAAAAATAGAACCATTGATGTGTTATGGAACTGAAAGCTTGTAAATGTAATCCTCTTATGTTTCACAAAAAATAGTCAAAGGACTTAGAAAGGAAAGGAAACATTTGTAATTATACTATGTACAAATATAATATAAGAAATATATTTCCATTTTATCATATCTTGTGGTTAAGTGGAAAGTAAAAATGGGTTCGTAATATTGTATATCCAATTTTTATTTTAAAAAGTAATCTTAAAAGGGAATATGATCATTTAATTATTGTTTACCATTATGTTGGATATTTCAATGTTAAGGGAATGGTGAAAAATAGTTGTGATTATGAATATGTTTTCAAGGATATAAATGATATTTATATTAGAATTGCTTGGGGTAACTTCCTTTATTTGAAGGGAGAAATATATTTTTTAACATAAACCTTATATGAGAAACCACATGGAAATTTACAAAAATGGAACTCAAGACCAAAATTTATTATGAGTTACTTATGATGAAGGAAAATATGAGATATAGATAATACTAACCTTAAATATCATTTAAACTTTGAAACATAATGCCATTAGGTTATATTGGGATATAAATGACTATAACCATAATAAATCTCATTAAAGAAATATGAGACCTGACATAATGTTTCCACAAGAGTAAGATTTGCAATGAGGCCTATTAATGGAATGACTAGCTTATTGTAGATATGATAAGAATAGTTGAATCCTACATGCTCTTAGCACCTACATAGATGGACTTATGTAGTGTGTGGTTGATAGCATGCTCCTTTTGATAGTATGAATGGGGGGGTGAGCTAGATCATTGGGAATAATGAGAAATATATCTTGTCAACTAAGTATTTACACCTAGAATACTTACATAGCTAGGTATATGTAATATGTAGGGATGGGTGTGCCTCGAGATAGATCAAAGTGGAAAAGCAATATAGTGATGAGCATACATCCTAGCTTGAAGATCCTAAAATATATTGTTGAAGTTTAGGATAATTACATATTAAGCTAAGTAAAAAAAAAAGAAGCTCATGGATAGGATGCAATTTTGGGATATGACATTTAGCATGTACCAAATAATGTAATACATTCTAATACTACTTGTAGATTATCTACTTAAAAAAAAAAAAGGAGAAGAAAAATAAATTAGGAAATAAAACACAAACTAAATTACAAAAAAACATAACCTATCTAGTCTATCTAAGGGTGGAGATTGTTAGGACTGAAAACTGAAGGGGATTATGTTATTGATAAAAATGAGTTACATATATAGGCAGAAGGCCTATATGAAACACATGACACTTGTCAAGAGAAACTGACAAGTGTTAAGGTGAAGGTATAGTGCACTTTAACTCTAAAATTCCCCCTTAAAGTGCACTATCCTAACTAAAGAAGAAACAAAACAAGTCAACATTAGGTAACATTCCCCCTTAATGTTGACTTCTCTAAAAATACCTATCATCCTCTCTTATTGCTGAATTGGTCTAGGCTCATGCTCTTTGCACTTGGCTCTCCAATTGTGAATAATGCTAGATTCACTATGTATACATCTCGGTCTGTTGCCTCAGGGTCAGCCACTTCCACGAGTCTATTGCCACTGGGTCAGTTGTCTAAGTGCCTCAGGGTCATCATGGGTGCCTCAGGGTCAACCACTTCTGGGTCTGTTTCCTTTGTAGGTCATCCTCAGAGGATGTTGGCTCTCGTAGGTCACTAACTAGATTCACCATGAGTATGAAATCCCTCCTCATGGTGAACTCAATCTAGAAGGTGTCGGTCTCTACCGAAAATGCACCTAATACAAAGGAAAAATGAGCCATATACAAGTGTCGGTCTGCCGAAAATGCACTCAATATAATAAAATGAGCCATAGATCCAAATATGGAGGAGAAGAAAGAAGAGAAGAGAATCTTCTGAAGTGTCTTCGTCTGTAGTCTTCAGAAGTAGATCCAGAAAAAACCTCGGATAGAGTCCAGGGTGTCTTTGTCTGTAGTCCCTAGTATAAGTGTCCTTATTGTGATCATGTCATCCCACCAAAATACATGGGTAACCAACCGCTGCATTCACCAAGTGTATAGAAAATATCACTAGGTACAAGGATCACATATGAAATTACCTTAGGAGTGTCGGGTACAACCGACAGTGCACTCCAAGGTAGAAAAAAATTTTGAGGCTAAAAAAGTCAATTGAAATAGCCTCAAAATTAAAATATGACACAACCATTGTGTCCATCGCGGAAAAAAATTTCCAACGACTATAAATACCCCTATATTCCATTATCAAAGGGGCCTTCATCATAATGAAAAACAACATGCCTCTTCAAGACAACAACTAAAACCTCGCACTGTGGCGGCATCGCTCTCTGGTGGAATAAAAAAACATCATCAATTTTTCCCTCGTAGGGGAAATACATTGGAATACAATAAAGGGACCATAGTTATACATATTTAATAAATACCCCTTTTCAAAAAAACCCCTTTCATTTTAAAAATAAAGTGGTCAAGTAAAAAAGAACATTTGACCATGCATTTTTAATAAAAGTGATCTTGTCCACTTTTATAAAAATATGCCCCCCAATGTATTGCCCTTTTTGAATTAAAAAAATATATGCCCTGCTTACTCCCGGATATCATATCGCTCACAAAAAAATAGATAAACACCACGTGCACCGCTGCGAATTCGGCAAGACAGCCGAAGGTAAAAAGAAAATTGATTCTCCAAGCATCTGGACTGCACCTCATCTAGCCGTGAACATACTATTTAAAAAAAAAAATATTACTCGTCTTGATCATAAACCGTGGATCTCCGCCCGACGTTTTTCCAGCACTGTCCTCCATTGTAGTCGATGGCTACTCAACTTTCAACGGAACTGCACTGTTGATTTGAACTAACAGACATTTCCATCAAACAGTAAAAAAAAAAATCATCAGGAGAACATGTTTACACAATTTTTCCATCAGATGATAGACATTTTGGAAATGGGATCTGGGCAGGTTCATCTTCTGGATGGAGACGCACACAGGGCTTTCTCTCCGCAGTCAGGTCTTGATCTTGGCCACCCTGAGGCAGAGGGCTCCCAACAAAAAACAAATGTGTATACCAACTCCAACAGCGTCGTAGAGTAGTACGCATTCAATAACTCACTGGTGCTTTCCTAGTTTCTGCCATCGACAAACTTTGTGAGCCCACCCGCCCAAGAATGTAGTTTCAATAGATCAAAATTCCTTAACCTGGGGTACAGAGCCTTCGTTCCTGATTCGCACCCGATTGCAGTAGGCCCTTCTTTCCCTGCAACATTGCACGTCCACAACAGGCAAAACAATGGTTGAAAAACCTCTACAATGGACCCGAATTCTACCCAAACGATGAGGAAGGGTTTTGAACCCCTAAGCTAGAGGATGAGGAGGAAAACAAGATATGTCACCACTTCAGCTATCGTCGCACCCGTCGAATCTATCGCACAACCCTCGGCTTCAGGTAACAGCAAGTAATAGTAGCCTCAGAATAAGCAAGTGATCAATGAGTGGACAAAATTTGGTGCACTGTACACCATACCAACAGGGTCAAATGATGAATGGTATTGGTTTAATGCAACTGTGACTGGTAGTGGTTATATGCCACCTCCATATTCAATTATGATTCAAGAGTCTGCAAGGGGATCATGGCACATACCCATAGTGGGTGGAGAGGTATTGAGATGTCAAGAAAGTGGTTCTGTATTACAAGGCCTAGAAAGTTTCAAGGCAAGAGACAGCCTAGTCAGGCATTCCCAACAGGAAGTCAACTAGCTTCTAAAGTTTCAAAACATAGATGCCCACACTGTAGTAAATGGCCAACTAAATGGGGATTTCGATAGAGTTAAAGTCCCAAAGGATGAAAAAGAAAATATTATGCACCCAGACTTTTCTACAAAAAATTCTACTATCACAGCTAAAATGAGGATGCAAAAAAATAAACCAGAAGCAGGGCATTCTGTAGCCACAACAACAGTTGTCATCGCAACCACAACAATAGCTAATACCAGGTGCCACAATCTCAATCTCAGCAGCAGTTGCAACAATTGCCGCAGTCTCAGTAGCAACCACAACAACAGTTGCAATAGTCTTCATTACCATCTTGGCAACAACATTTGTAGTCAATAAAATGTAGCAAAGGCAAACACAGTCTCAATCAGTATCCAGTGCAAACCCGAATCAGTAGCCACAACAGCCACAAATAGGCCAGATCTCAAGTGGAAATAAAAAAACTTCTCATGAATCACTATCATTAAATTACAGGCAACATGAGAATGTCAGCACACAAGCTCCATCAACGAACTCAACAATCTCAATCATGCAGCAAGAAATCTCAACAAACTCGATCATGCAGCATGGTGAAATATTTTTTTTTTTTTGATCGGTGTGCCCATGAAGATGGTGAAAAAAATTCTCTCAGCTAGCGCCCTTCAACAGACCAGTGCCACAACCTACCAGATCTACCTGCAACCTGTAAAAAACAATGATCCCTAAAAAAAATTGTAAAAACTAGTTCATGACTCCAAGCTTGAAGCTTTAGGGGCAGCCATTAATGGTATCCCATTTCTACGGATGGATACATATGGGGAAAAATGATCACTAAAAAATTTTTATACGTCTGGTTTCTGATCCATAAAATGATGGAGAGCATACTCCCTCGATATAAAATTTAAAAAAATATGGAAAAGAAACAAAAAAGAGGGGAAGGGGGGGATTTCCCTCAAACTCACAAGATTAGGAGACCGCCTGGAGCTCTGATACCAAATGTTAGGACTGAAAATTGAAGGGGATTATGTTATTGATAAAAATGAGTTACATATATAGGCAGAAGGCCTATATGAAACACATGACACTTGTCAAGATAAACTGACAAGTATCAAGGTGAAGGCATAGTGCACTTTAACTCTAACAGAGATGTGCAAAAGAAAAATAAAAAGACTCTCTCATGTTGTGGTGGGTTGAGTGAACACATGTGTGGTAATAAATAATGCACAAGGAACATAGATCACTTTGAGAATATGCAATAAAGTAGAACACCCACACTAGAGGTAGGATAGGGATTTAAAAAATAGTCATAGATTCTTGTTAATGTGAACTTTGAGTTACATACATGAAGATAGGGAAGAGGTTAAAAAAATACTTGACTGACTAGACAAGGCTTGTGTTAGGTAGAGATGAGATATGGAATGAAGGAAATAACCCCTTAGAAGATGGATATATTTCAAAAATTTACATTGAGAATAATGACACTGCAACAACCCAAGTATATCTCACCTAGTTGTCCCTTCCAATCTTGTTTCTGGGAATCATAAAGAGAAAATTTTGACTTTTCATAAATTATTAATCGTAGTAAAGTTTTCGATCACCCAAAATTTAATTAGTACATAGGTATAAGTTACTCACTCTGAGAATACTAACCACTGTAAATGGTATCTCGAGTGGTCTATATTAGCTAGATCTTACAAAAGGTGTTATCTTGTGAACACATGTTTATCCTTTACTAGAGGTCTATGTTCACAATATGGGGTTGTACTTCTAGGGTAAATATCACCTAGGAGGGTGGACTCATAGTTTCCCACTCCATAGAATGGAGGACATAGGTTTCACTAACCTATGATATGTCATTAGTTTCCACCACTGATGTATAGATTTAAATCTTAAGTCATGCTAGGGTATAGTGTTACTATACCTAGTGCCTAGTTGATTTCATTACCTTATGAAGTCAACTAGGGCCCACCAATTATCTAGCTTGGGTCCAAGTATCACAAATTATGTTGCAACTAACAATGAGACATCCCATACCATCTCACCACTGAACCTACTAGCTCTAGAGTCTAGTATCTTCTAGAGCTGGTATGCTTCTAGCGATTCCCCAATTGAATGATGATCATGAGACCCCTCATGGTACTACTCGTATGATAGCCTATAAATGGTATCCCATTCCACCTTTCATTACTTGTGCATAGTAAAAGAACCACTTGTCATGTGCAAGTCTGCTAGAAAATGGCTATCATTGAATCACATTATTTACCACTTGCAAATACCAATGCTGGGTAGATGTTCATCCAACTTGATGAAACATTAATTTAGTAATGGCTACCCTCTTGGTAAGACTTTTTAAGAGATAGACTATATCATATATGTTATTAGGGAAGGTTTGGTTCAAGTTTAGATAACATATCACCATGATATATCCACAAAATTTTTTTTTATAAGAGTATTTATTTTAATTATTCTATTGCTCTATCATATTCTTGTCTTATAGAAGAATGAAACTATTTCTAAATAATCAAAATAAAATTTCAGTCGTCTAGATTTGTTTTTTATACAAATTATAGCAAATTTCATTTAAACATCACATAAAATTTATTCTAATATTTACACTTCATAACATTTAAGGAATAAGTTTATTTAATTTTTCTTAAGTTATTTTAATAGGACTTCATACACATATATGAGTAAAAAGATACATTTTTATATAGTTAATATATCAACTTTAAAATACAATATTTTTCAAAGTAAACTATAAAACAAACCCTAGAATATCTCCACCAATTTTTAGATCATTTGGAGCAACACAGATCCTAGCGCATCCCTATGTGTGAACAAGATTTTTGGCAAGCGATTATGCGAGGGTTTCATCTGGGTTAAGTGCAAGCAGCTCCAGAGTGAATCAGGGTAGAAATGGCATCTATGACTATGACTATGATTAGAGGCGGGAAAGCGAATAAGGTGAATCAGGGTGGAATTCCCACAATGGTCAAGGGTGGTACGGTTTCTACCGACACTGAAGGTGTTGAGTCAGATTCTGATGGTTTTGAGAACATGGAGACCATTGGGGGTAAGGATCCTCCCGATAAGGGACACATGCTTAATGGGTCCCTCACTCAAGACATCGAGTCCTCTTTATGATCTTATGCTGAGAAATTGAAAGGGTCTGTGAAACCTCCCTCGGGTAGTGGAACCCTCTTACTCCCAGCGGGTGAAGATCTGGTAATCCCTGAAAACCTAATGGTGGATTACATTTCTGTTGAATCCCACAATTTGGTGGGGAAATTTATCGGAGGATGGTCAGATATGGAATCTATTCGGTGGTGGGCCTATACCAAATGGAAAACCCTAGGCAATATGGAGTTGGTTGCCCTTTCAAAGGGTTTTTTCCTCATTCATCTCAACAATGAAGAAGATGCCTCCTGAATTCTTACCAGGGGTCCTTGGTTCTTCGGCCGAAAGAGTCTCTTTCTATGGAAGTGGGGTGAATATTTCAACCCTGAGATGTAGAGCATAAATTTTGCACCAATCTAGGTTCGATTTCCAGATCTACCCGCCCAGTTTTGGCACGAAGACATCTTACAGGGCATTGGAAAATATATAGGTGAGCTGGTTGCAATCGACCCGGTGACCCGAGCATGCACTCGCATGGTTCATGCTAGAATTTGTGTCAATGCCAATCTAGATTCCTAGCTTCCCACTCAGATAAATCTAGTTTACAACTCCTACCATAGATGCTAAGCCATAGAATATGAGAACAAGCCTACATTCTACATTGAATGCAAGGCTCAAGGCCATCTCAAAACCCAATACCCATTGCTAAGAAACTCAAAGGAGATGAAACTCCCCAATACCTCTCAAAGTGGGTTGTAGACCAGGTGGTAGCAAGGCAGACCCCTACAGGGCAAGCAACAAAGTAGCCACTATCAGAAGAAGGGATAAATTCTAGAAGATACCAAAGGAAAGTAGATTGAAATCCAAGATTCGAAGGATGATCATCCAAAGGTGAGTTCCATTTTTGCCTTCCAAAATCATTTTGATGTTTTAAAAGGAACTCTTATTCATGGGTCTAAACCTGGTGAGGATGAAATTACCCCAAATCCAATTGAAACCCTAGTTTTTGATCAAGAGGAACCCCAATCCTTGACCAGATCTGGGCCATCCAATATTTTTTCAAAACCACCGCCCACCCCCGAGGGGCATACAAAAATTGGTAGTCCCATCTCAGACAAAGTGGAGAAAGAAGACAAATATGATTTCAACCCCATTAACACTAGAAGTATCAAGAAAGCTTCTATTGATATTGGTAGTGAAAAGAAAAAAGGGAAGACCCTCTATCAATGATCAGAAGAAAAAGGAAACAAAAAATGATATTGCAAATGGTACCCAGAAAACCTTATTCCAAGATCTTCTCGATCAGGAGAAGGATGAATCAAAAAGGCCCAAACCTCCCTTGCAACAAACTAAGGGAGGCCAAAAACTTTCCAAAAATTCTAAATGAGGATCCTCTCATGGAATGTGAGAGGCCTCAATAGTGTTGTCAAGCAAAGGCTTGTTTGCACTCTGAGGAAAGAACACAGACCCACTATCATGGTTCTGCAAGAAACGAATATTGATCAAAATAAAATCTAGAAAATCACAAATTCTATTTGGAAAAATGGTGATTTTGCTTTTTTCCCCACTCAAGGTACGTCTGGGGGTCTTCTCTATATTTGGGACTCAAACAAGTTAGAAGGCAAAATCATTTCCTCTTTTGATAGGGTCCTCAATATGATGTTTTTCTATAAAAGTAGTAATTTCTCTTGGGTTATGACCAATGTCTATGCCCCTAACGATCCTCTCAATCGTAGGGGTCTATGGGATACTTTGAGTCAGATGAGAAGTGCTTTCATAAACCTTCCATGGATTATTGTTGGAGACTTCAACTCTCCCCTTTTTCCTTCTGATAAGCAGGGAGGGAACCTGATGCCCACCAAGAGCATTGAGGATTTTCATAACTTTGTCACTGAATGTGAGTTGATGGATGTTCAGACTAAAGGGGTAAAATACACCTAGAGCAACAAGAGAATTGGGGATCAACACATTCAAGTAAAACTTGATAGGGTTTTCTTGTCTCAAGAAGCTATACCGATGATGGGTGATGGCACTCTTATCTATCTTCCTAGAGTTGGATCTGATCATTGCCCTTTACTATTTGAAGTTGAGAAAGGCCCTTGTTTCAAAATCCCATTTATATTTGAAGCTATGTGGACACAACACCCAGATTTATGGATGCAAATTGTTGATTGGTGGTAATTTGACTATCATGGGTCCTTTATTTTTAGGGTTTCCCAAAAACTTAAGTGTGTCAAAGAAAATATTTGAGTCTGGAACAGAGAATTTTTTGGTAACATCTTCAAAAATAAGGAAAATATTTTGCAAAAACTAAAAAGTATTGAACTCCAAATTCAGAATGGGTAGCTCAATGAACAACTCAGAAATGAGGAGAGACAAGTTATTGCAGACTACCACAATGTGCTGGCTAAAGAGGAGACTTTCTAGAGGCAAAAATCAAGGGCCCTTTGGCTCAAAGAGGGGGACTCAAACACAAAATTCTTTCATGCCACTACCCTAAGGCACCGAAGTTTGAATAAAATTAAAGAATTAACCAGAAGTGATGGATCCATCATCAGGGATATTTTTGAGATTCAAAATGAAGCTTCATATTTCTTTGAAGGCCTTTTGGGAGCCAACCCCCAAAATTCTACCCAGGATGGTAGACAATTGCTCCATCATATACCCAGTATGGTCACTTCAGATATGAATTTGGCTCTTATCAAACCCCTCACCCCTGATGAAATTAAAGAGGTTATTTTCTCAATGCACCCTGATAAATCCCTAGGCCCTGATGGGTTTTCCCCCTGGTTCTATCAAAATTTTTGGGACATCATTGGGCCTGACATTTGCAATGCCATCATTGAACTTCAGCAAACTAAATCCATACCCAGAAGTATCAACTCCACCTTCATTGCCTTGGTTCCCAAAGGGCCTGTGTGTAAATCTATGTCAGATTTTAGACCCATTAGTCTTTGCAATATCCTATACAAAACTCTTACTAAAGCCATGGCTACAAGACTCAAAGAGATCCTTCCTCAGATCATAGACCCTTGTCAAGGTAGCTCTATCAAAGGAAGAAATATTACTGATGGTGTTATCACGTTGCATGAAGCCCTTCATTCTACCAACCATAACAAAAAAGTTGCCATGTTTTTCAAAATTGATATGAATAAGGCTTTTGATAGAGTTAACAGATATTTTTTTATTGTTGTCCTTCTCAAATTTGGGTTTCATAGGGAGTGGGTTGATCTTGTTCATAACTGCATCTCTAATCCCTAGTTTTTAGTCCTGGTCAATGGATCTGCAATAGGGTTTTTCCCTAGTAACAGGGGCCTTAGATAGGGAGATCCTCTATCCCCCATCCTTTTTATCATTCTTGTTGAATCCTTGGGTAGAGCGCTCAAAAATACCTGCTCCAATGGTATAATTTTAGGCATTAAGGTTGCATCTAATTTAAGAGCCTTGTCTCACCAATAGTTCATTGATGATACCATCATTGCTACTCATGCTTCTATGTGGGAAGCAAAAGCCATTAAGAGTATTCTTGATACCTATGAGGAGGTTGTAGGGTAGAAAATAAATTATATTAAAAGAAAAATATTCTTCATTAACACTCCCCAAGAGAGACAAGCTAATATTGCATGCATCTTTCAATGTGTTATATCTCAGTTGCCTACCCAATATTTGGGCCTCCCTCTTTTCACCAGTGCTTCGAAGGAATCCATGTGGAGTAACGTTATTGAGAGGATTAACAAAAAACTTGTAGGTTGGAAAGGGACCCTCCTCTCTCAAGAAGCCAAAGCCACCCTGACAATGGCTTATCTCCAAAGTGTTCCTATTTATTTCATGTCCATATTCAAAGTTCCTATTGTTGTCTACATGAAAATTGAGCAAATTTAGAAAATATTTTTATGGGTAGGTGTCGAGGATAGGAAAATATTTCATCTAGTCAGTTGGGACAAGGTGTGCTCCCCCAAAATTTAGGGGGCTTGGGGCTTCGAAGAGTTTGTAATATGAACACAACCTTGTTAGCCAAGCAAGCATGGAAGGTTTTCACCAACAACAACCTTGAATGGGTCTCAATTGTAAATAAAAAATATCTTCAAAATCATTGTTTCATAGATGATGATATACCCAGAGAGGGCTCCACTTTCTAGAAATCAATTATCCAAACCAGATCTCTAATTCAGAAGGGGATAAGGTGGCAATTAGGCACAGGGAGTAAAATTAACTTTTGGACTGATAGGTGGATCTCTAATCAACCACTTTTAGAGAACAATGAAATTGTTATTTTATAGCCTTTCTTGGACACTTTAATTGGTAGCAAGGTTGAAGATTTCATTGATGTTTCATCTAATTCTAAGCGTTGGAAAAATTTTCATATTCCAAATGCTAATGGCCAAATATTTGATGCTTCAACTATTCTCAAAACCATCCTAAATGCAATAGTCATCCCCACTAGTAATTCCCTTGACTCCCCTTTTTGGAAAGAGATTGATTCTAGGTTATTCATGATTAAATCTGCTCATGGTATGACTATTGATTATCAAGTGGTTCAAATACCTTATGATCGAGTGTGGATTAAATATCTCATTCTGAAAGTTGCTCATTTCAGCTGGTTGGCCATCCAAAATAAGATTCTAATGATTGATAATCTTATGAAAAGGGGCATGATTATCCCTAACAGATGCTATTTGTGCATGAATGCCTGGGAATCTATCAATCACCTCTTTCTAGAGTGCTCTTTCTCCAAGACAACTTTGGATCACCTTATGTCCACTTTTCATATCTCATGGGTTCCTCCTAATTCATTGAGTCACCTTTTCATCCAATGGCCAACTCCTTTCAAAAACCTCAGATTATCTTCTTTATGGAAAGTGACCCTTCATCATATCTTATGGCAAGTGTGGCTTGAAAGAAACAATAGGGTTTTTTCTTCCTCCTCTAAGGATCCCATATCTATTGCCAATAAAGCTATTGCCTTTGTTGTCAAAAATTCCTAGCTCTTCCCTTGTCCCAAATCTCCTGATTCTAGATTGGAGTCTATTCTATTCTCTTCCTTAAAAATTCCCTACAACTCCAGTTCTAGTTTTCCAGCCCCCCATCCTAGAGTGGGTGCCCATTGGATTCCTCCCCCAAGTGAGTGGCTGAAACTTAACTTTGATGGTGCCTCCAAAGGAAATCCAGGGGATGCAGGTGTAGGTGGTCTTGTCAGAGATCACAGTGGTCAAGTTATTATGGCTTATGCTGAGTATCTGGGGTGTCAAACTAATCATTTTGTTGAAGGTCGTGCACTGTGGAGAGGGCTAGATCTTCTCAAGTATTATAAAGGTAACATTTTTATTGAGGGAGATTATTTGAATATTATAAATGCTCTAAAAAACAATAGGGTGTCCTCTTGGAATGTCAGAACCATTATTCAAGAAGCTAAGAAGTTGTCCCAAAATTTCAATGATATCTCTATCAATCATGTGTACCACGAAGCTAACAGGCCTACAAATATTCTTGCCAATTGGGGAGTTATCCATAAATCACTATCCATTTGGAAAGAAATCTTTCCCCAAGAAGTTTTAAATGCTACTAATAATGATTTGGTTTGAAATATGTGGTCACAGGTTTTGGTGGGTCAACTTCTCCAATGATGACTCTAGCTTTTTTAGCATGATTTGTTTCTTTGGTTCCAATTCTTATGGTGGAAGTTTTCTGATTAGCGTGACTTTCAGTCTTGCTATCAGTACTGGTGGTTGGTTCTCTCGTTTCCTTTTTGTGAAGTATGCTATGTCCCAAGGTAGGCCCTATCAGTGGGTTTGTCTCGTGGTGGTCTTCTCCAAGCATGTCAAGTCCCTTAGTAGGTCTAGGCAGTGTAATTGGATGTTGTCAAACAAGGTCAATATGCATCAAGTCTCGAGATCCTCTTTTTTGCATCTTACAAATTTTGAGAATCATTTTTTCAGTCAATTGGCACTCCCAATATTATCCCAGTCCTATCCTTTGCGTAGTCTATCTTGTGCCATGTCTGTATTTTCCAGTGTCTATTCCCTATGGAGAATTACTAAGTGGTCCACCAATCACTCCAACTCAGCTTTCGAAAAGGTCATTTATTGTGCCAAAAATTTCTATATTTACAACCCTGGTCTATGTCAATCCATTACCGTCTGGTTTTTTTCACTATTGTGTGTCCTAGGTAGTAAGAAGCATAGTGTCTGGTTTTTGTGGTCTTCCTTTTTCCTCAGTCTTACCAACATGGCCCTGCTTGAGCCATCTAGCCTTCAGCTTGATCCCCTATCTCAGACCTTTCTGGAAGCTCATGGTCTCATTCCTTTCCTCAACAAGTTCAAAGGGGCTGAGCAAGATATCACTGAAGCCTTTGTCAATTCATGGAATAATGGTTATGTTGTTGTGCGTAACCTCCATTTTAGAGTTACTATTAAGCTGATGGTCGAGGTGATAGAACTTTCGATGAAAGGGTGAGCGGTGTGAAGAGATCATCATAACTAGGAACCTGAGCTCTAGGGCTTCCCATTATTGTTTCTAAGTTCTTTATTGCCCTTGCATGGGCCTTTTTGAATACTATGTTTCTTCCTGTTCAGGTATCTATTATAGTTTTTGCTGATCTTTTGTGAGCATCCCCTACATGGGTTTTTGTTATAGCTCCTTTACAAGGTTTACAGGTAGTTACTTCTCTTAAGAAACCCCTGCGTGGGTATTGCTCGGGCTGTATTTTTGTGTTTATGATGTCAGGCATCCACTCAGCCTTCTCTGCTATTGTTTGGTCCTTTTCGTTCAGGTTGCAGTTGGCCAATGTGTAGGCCTGTGTCATCTTATGCTATTATTTTAGCTACCAGTTTATGTACTTGGGTTTGGGGCCCATTTAAACCCTGCACTTAAGCAATTTTACCTACCAAAAAAAGTAAACTATAAAACACTTCCATATATATTATTTATTTATTTATTACCCTAAAGCTACTCGATAACATATTAAATCACCTAAAAACAAAAATTCAAACATATTTAACCATTTTAGAATTAAATCATAAGATATCTCAACATTTCTACTTTATTTAAATTCAAAATACATACCTTATATGAATGAACAATGGAAAAATAAGGTTCAAGACGACATTGATAATGGCATTCAAAAAACCTTATTTCCCCTTGTTGGTCCTCATGCCAAGGATGAACTAAAAAGCACAAAACCTCCCCAACCTACTGGTAAGGGAGGCAAGAAATCTTCTAAAGGTTCCAAATGAAGCTTCTCTCATGGAACATGAGAGGATTGAATGGGTTAACCAAACATAGAGTGGTTAGCTCATTGAGAAAGGAAATAAATCCTACTATTATCATTTTACAAGAAACAAAATTAGATCCAAACAATTTTGTTTCAATTGCCCACAAAATTTGGAGCAGAGGAGAATTTGTTTTTAACCCTGCTAGAGGTGCGTCTGGGGGTCTCATTGTTTTGTGGGACCCAAGAAAGGTTGAGGGTGCCCTGGTTCATTCCAGTGAAAGAATTATCAGTGTCAAATTTCAAGAGAGTAATTCTAACATATCTTGGATTCTATCCAACATATATGCTCCAAATAATTCTTTAGAGAGAGCCATTTTTTGGAATATGCTTAGTAGCATCAAAGAATCTTTCAACAATATCCCATGGATTTTTGCAGGTGATTTCAACACACCACTTTATCCTTCAAAAAAATTTGGGGGTTCAGGATGCACTGAAATAAGTATGGAAGATTTCCTGGACTTTGTTAACACCAACAACCTTATGGACATCAAGCTCAAAAATGCAGAATACACTTGGAGCAATAGAAGATCTGGAAATCAGCTCATCCAAGTCAAATTAGATAGATTTTTCTTGTCCCAAGAAGCTGTCCAATTATTTGGTGATGCTAATCTTCTCTCTCTTCCAAAAATAGGTTCTGATCATAGTCCTCTTCTTTTGGATATCATTCAGGATAGCCCTTTCAGGAGACCTTTTAGATTTGAGTCAATGTGGATTCAACACCCTGATTTAAGACTCAAAATCTCTCAATGGTGGCAGCAGGTTGGTCAAGGTGGTCCTTCATTATGCCTTGCTCAAAAATTAAAAAATGTCAAAAATAACCTTAAAATATAGAATATGGAAGTTTTTGGCAACGTGTTTGAAGTTAAACAATCCCTTAAAGACAAACTCCTTTCCATTGAAAGCAAAATTCAAGTAGGTCTTTGTGATGATCAAATTCGGGCTAAAGAGAGAAGTATTTTGGTTGATTATCATAACATTTTAGCTCATGAAGAAATATTTTGGAAACATAAATCATGAGCTTTGTGGCTCAAGGAAGGAGACCTTAATACTAAGTTTTTTCATGCTTCCACTTTGAGGAATAGAAGTCATAATAGGATCAAAGAATTATCAAGGGCTGATGGATCTATTACTTCTGATTTTCATGAAATTAGGAATGAAGTTGTGTCTTATTTCACAGATCTCCTTGGGGAAGAAAGGACACCCTCCAACCTTGCTCTGAATTCCATGCTTCATCACATACCTAATCTTATCTCTAATGATGCCAATTCTAAACTCTTAGCACCTTTTTCTAATGAAGAAATCCACTCTGCTCTATTTGCAATGCATCCAGAAAAATCCCTAGGGCCTGATGGTTTCCCATCGCATTTCTTTCAAACCTTTTGGGATATTGTGGGTGTTGATGTCTGCTCTGCTATAAGAGAGTTTCAATCTGCTAAATCTATTCCTCATGGATTTAATTCTACATTCATTGCCCTTATCCCAAAGAATTCCAATGCCAAATCCATGACTGATTTTAGCCCCATCAGTTTATGCAATGTGGTTTATAAAATCCTCACTAAAGCAATAGCCAATAGAATGAGAGATATCCTCCCTACCATTATTGATTCTTGCCAAGGGAGCTCTGTTCAGGGTAGATCCATTCTTGATGGTGTCATCACTATCCATGAAGCAATTCACTCTGTTCACCTATCAAAGTAGCCTACCTTTGTTGTGAAATTAGATATGAACAAAGCTTATGATAGGTTAAATTGGGATTTCCTTATGTCTGTCCTTCTCAGGTTTGGCTTCCACCCTGACTGGGTTGATCTAATCAAAGGTTGTATTTCTACCCCATGGTTTTCTGTTCTTGTCAATGGGTCCACGACTGGTTACTTTCCAAGTCATAGAGGCATACATCAAGGAGATCCCATATCTCCCTTGTTATTCATAATTATCGTCGAAGCCCTTGGGAGAACCATTAAAGTGGCTTGTAATATTCACCACTATACCTATTTCTCACCAAAAATTTGTGGATGATACCATTATTACTACCAAAGCATTGTCCTTGAAGCTAAAGTCATCAAGCACATTCTTTTGTTATATGAAGATGCAGCTGGGAAAAAAATCAATTTCCATAAAAGCAAAGTCTATTTCTTAAACACTCCCATTCAAAGACAACATAAAATTTCTGCTATTCTTGAATGTCCAATTGCTTCTTTCCCTGCCACTTATCTTGGACTCCCTCTATTTTTAGGGCAGCCTGATGCCTCAATGTGGAATAATGTTATTGAAATATTCCAAAAGAAATTAGTAGGATGGAAAGGGAATTTGTTATCTCAAGCTGGCAAAATTACTTTGACTCATGCCTCTCTTTAGAATATACCTATTTATTTCATGTCAGTTTTCAAAGTTCCTGCTAGAGTTTGTCAAAAAATAGAGTAGATTCAAAAGAATTTCCTTTGATCAGGTTCTAAAAACAAAATTAGGTTCCATCTTGTGGCTTGGGACAAAGTCTGCAGACCAAAAATTTATGGTGGGGTTGGCTTAAGGAGGATTCATATTTTTAATTCAGCCCTTCTAGCCAAATAGGCTTGGAGATTAATTTTAGAAAGTGAAATTGATTGGATATCTATTGTCCATCGCAAATACTTGCAGGACACTAATTTATTCAGTGTTGATGTGTCCCCTAGAGGGTCTTGTTTTTGGAAATCCATCCTGTAGGTCAGACCTCTTCTTAAGTAGGGCCTTCACTGGAGACTAGGTAATGGACAACAAATTGATTTTTGGAGAGACAAATGGATCCTTGATGAGCCCCTTATAGATCATCCTAATTTGGTTACCCTTAAGGATTATACAGATACTTTATATGGGTCCAAAGTTTCAGATTTTATCTATTCTCTGAATGGCAGAAAGTGTTGGAAGCCCCTCACCAGTCCTCATCATCTGAATGAGATCAGTCAGTTGCAACTTCTTTTAAGATCTCATATCATTCCTTCTAGGAGATCCTCAAATCAGTTGTTTTGGGACCTTACTGAATCAGGTGAATTTTCTATTAAATCTGCTTACAAACTTCTTTCACCCATTGAGGCACCAATCTTACCTTTTAATCTTGTTTGGCTTAAATTGTTGATTCCTAAGATTGCCTCATTTTCTTGGGTTGCTATCCAAGAAAGAATTCTCACCATTGACAATTTGCTAAAATGGGGATTACCCATACCCAATAGATGTTTTCTTTGTTCTTCTGATTGGGAATCCCCCCACCATATTTTCCTTGGGTGCCCCTTTGCTTTATCCATTCTCAACAGGCTCTTTGAGTGTTTCCATATATCCTGGGTTATCCCTTGCTCTATTCCTAATATTTTCACTCAATGGCCAAATCCCTTTAGGAACCTACGCCTCAAGACTTTATGGTAGTTTTGCCTTCATCACTTTTTATGGCAGATTTGGTTAGAGCAAAATCACAGAGTTTTTTCTAGCTCTTGTCAAAATTCTGAGGGTGTCTTTAGCAAAATCCTTGCCTTTGCCATTGAGAATGCTTCCCTTAGCCCCTTACCTTCCCAACCCCCTTCTTCCTTTGAAGCCTCTATTGGGAGAGCCCTTCAACTTCTCTATTGTGACTAATTCTTGCTCACATCCCAAGTCCACCAGAAGTCATACGTCCTGGATACCTCTCCCACAAGGATGGCTCAAACTAAATTTTGATGGTGTTGCTAAGGGCAACCCTGGCCATTCGGGAGCAGGTGGTGTCATCAAAGACAGTCAAGGTAAGGTCATCATTGCTTTTGCCAAATTTCTTGGGATTCAGTCAAATAAAATTGCTGAGGCTCGTGCTCTTTGGCGTGGTCTAGTCTTGGCTAAGGATGTGACCAATAGAATTTTGGTTGAAGGTGATTCTTTGACCACCATAAATTACCTCAAAAATACCAAAATTCCCTCATGGAAAGTAAGAAATTGCATTGAAGAAGCCAGAATCTTAAGTAAAGAGTTTCAAGACATCATATTTCAGCATACCTTCAGAGAAAACAATAAAGCTATTGATGCTCTTGCCAATTTTGGCACTACTATAAGTGAGTTGATGACTTGGACCTCTGATCCTCCTCAGTTCTTAATCCATGTCATTGACAAATATTCTTTGACTTCAGGTCTTTCTTCTACTGACGTGGAGCAGGTCAACTTTGTTCAAAGTTCTTTTCATGCTTGAGTGTCATATTGTCCTTTTTGCTGGTCCCCATGTTAGATCGTATCTTGAGCTTCACGTGTTTCTTTGCGATGTCAACCTTGGTTGTCGATTTATCCACCTTCGAGGCAGAATTTTTGTAGTTATCACCTGTTTCTTTCTTGATTTTCGGTTTCCCATTTTCCATAGCACCATCATTTTTAGCCAGTCCCAACCCATAAATCCTATTTTTCCCATGCTTCCACCTCTCCACCTATCCACCTCATCCTTCCATGTCATCATCCCATAGTGTGTCTTTCCTCGTAGTTTGACCCCTCCTTTGTTTTTTCCATTTTGAGAGATCCTTCCTCGGATTATCTCATGATTTATTTTGGTGATCGGACTTACCTTGTCAGTCAATATTGCATTGGAACGTGTTGGCTTGTTATGTGGTATGAGTACCGAATTCGCTGGAAGAGCATTGTTAAAATTAATATTTTTGCCTTTGATGATCATATTGCCCAGGTCATGTGCTACTACCAGAGCCTCTTTTCTTTGAAGCTATCCCTTCTGCTATGTTCCCCCTGTTCTACCATCATGAACTCCTTTGTTGAGCCATCTGAGTTATGCATTGACACCATTGCTGAAGGTATATTGGTGGGTAGAAAATTCCTTCCCTATTTTCAGAAATTTGATGGGGAAGACCCTGAGATCACCTTGACTTTCTTGGAGACATGGGATGAGGGAATGATCACTATTCATGATAAATCCTACGTCCTTGACATCAAATTGCTCGTTGAATTGATGGGCCAACAACCTAAGGGAAGGTCCATTAGAAGGGAGAAGCATAATTGGGATGCAGAATTAAAGGATGTCACTGATAAAGACCTTGTCAGAAGAGCTCACTTAGGAATGCGGTGGGATGAACTCCCTTTTCCTTGGGGGAACATCCTCAAACCCATCATGGAATATGTTACCATCGACGACCCAGATAAGCCCTTATGTAGCTTTCATTTTTCCTTTTATAATCATTTTCGTGATGTTAGGGCTATAAATATTCCTCAGTTTATTTTTAATTCCATCAGTCACACTATTGAGGATGTCAGAGATAAAAAAGGGTCTGAGTTACCCTTACACCATGGGCTTTTCAAAGTTCTATACAAGCATTGGTTGATTCATTGCCCTGATGGTGTTGTCTCAACCCCTCCCCCAAAGCCTAAGCTGAGTTCTTCCCAAACCATGCCCCAATCTTCTTCTGCCCCAAAATTATCTACCAAAAAATAGAAAATCATTGAAAATATTGCAAAATTAAGGAAAAGGACTAGAAGTGCTTCCCCTGATCCTGAAAGCGAACCTGAGATTGATCCTGAGTATTGAACCTGAATAAAAGCCGCTGCGTGCCTCGGTGCATCTGAAGAACAAAGCTAAGCAGAAGGAATCTCTGGTTATAGAGTCTGACGAGGAAACTAAGGATGACCCTAATCTATGTTTGTAGGAATATATCATCAAATCCATCTCAAATAACATTGCTCAAATGATTGATCTTCGCAATGCTTTTAATCTCTATTTTTTCAAGAAATATTTCACTGAAAAGATCGATGGTGAGCCTACTACAAAGCCTAAGAAGATGATTGTCAAGTCTGAGGACATCCCTGCTAAATATAATGGTGTTGAGTTGGATGTTTTTTCTGGGAGCATCCACAATATTTGTTCCAATCCTACTTCTGAGATTTGATTGCTCATTTAGGGCTTTTGTTTTGTGGTTTTGTGGTGCTTCTTTTCCATTTTGGAGCTGTAATTTGATGACTACGTCCCTATTATTTCTTGCTGGTTGAGGGTAGCCTCATTTTTTGTAATACTATCCTTCTATTTGCATGATGAGGACTACCTCTTTTGCTCTTTGTGTTTCGATCCTTTTTCCTTTCCATTGCTCTTAGTATTTTTTGGCTTGTAATACCTTGTTGTATTTAGGTTTTGTGACCCTGTCAAAACGTGACTGTTATATATGATAATATGTTTAACCAATCGAAAAAAAAGAATGATAATCTCCAATACCATTATTATATCCTAAATTGATAACCCTAATCAAATTTTACACATTTATACTTTAAAACATACATATTTTAACATAATGATCTTTTTTCATAAAGCAAACCTACTAAATCACTTTGAACCTCCATATAATGCAAACAAGCATGTTAACAAGGCAAATATTTTCAAAAAGTATTATCTAAAGGTCAATAAATAAAATTTATCTATATGCTATTACTAAATATGTCAACCTAATTCGGTTGGAATTTTATTAATTTAAGATTATTTATGTCGGGGAATACGAGGATCACAAGTCAAGGCACTCTACTAAATGAAAAGATATTTTATTCATCCACATAAGATAGGTGGTTTTTTGTGTTAAATATTTAAACATATCATAAATTACTCACCAAAGAATTCATGAAATCATCAGACGGATAGATATTTTTGTGGGTTATTCATTCATCAATACCTAGGTTTTACCAACTAAGCAAGACATCAAATCTCTAAAAAAAATCTAGTGTTTATCCAAAATGGCGATAGCTAAAATTAGCATGGTTGTTTCATTTCTAATATTAAAAGTGAAGTATCCATTATGAGTTTTAAAACATTTATCCTCTTATACATCATATATAAAGAAAAATATCTTGCTGGTTCAATGGTAACAGATGCAGCTACTAAGCTCCACCATAATTAATGTTGATTTATCCTAATATCTATAGTTGGGTTTACACACAAGGGTGTCACCAAAAACAGGATTTTAACATAATTATGACAACAACAATGGATTACACTTACCAATGATGACCCACTTAAAATCCAGTTTAAGAATTTGTACTTTATGTATTCAATGATTACCTACCTAATAACATTATTGGTTGAGATTAATTTCTAGGATTTGAAAGTATTTTACTTCAAATCCATTTAGTTTTACCAAATCGACAAAGATACAATAAATTTAATACAATCAATCAATCTATCGCACAATAATTTGTCAATGGAACCACTCCTTCAAAATATATTATTATATTATGGACTTCCTATTTTATTTGAAACACCAAAACTACAATTGGTCACTCTCTAAAACATATACAATTCTAGATATAATTCACCAATTAGTAATTATAATTTTATGATATGAAAAATAAGAGGACAAAAATCCACTGAGTTTGTCATGAACTCCAATAAGATATAAATTGACTTTCAAACAAAATTGTTTCTCTGACAGTGCAACCATTACAACACATTAACATTATGAATTTAGAATATTTTAGTTCAGTCATGAAATTTTTCATTTTCTCCCATATCACGTTGTAGTTGGTAAAATCCTGAAAACTTTGTCCCACTATGGTGCTTGAGCAAGTAAACTATTCATGTGGCCTTCAAGGATTCATTGTGGTAGAATGTAGTGCGATGAAGCACATTGGGTTAGCATGGCCTTGGCATGCTAAATGTAGCTAAATGAGTTATTATTCTACAATGCAACACTTGCCTCCCTTTACTATAATATTAATTACTCTCATACACACAAAAATTGAACAACCCAACATAAGGTGATCACAAGACTTTATATATATATATATATAATATGTAGGATTTTAAAGGTTATTTCATTACATCCTAATATCAAACACAAGAAAACCATTTCAATGGAAAAACTGGAGATTAATTTATTGAGGCTCATATGGGCATAATACAATTTTTTTAAATAGAAATTATCTCAGTAATATATAATATTCAAAGTATATCCTGAAAAAACCACACCCACTCAAGGTAGAGTTTAACGATTCATAGTAGAGAGTAGAAATTCATAAGCATATCATTCTATCTAGAAAATTATTAACTTAACAATCATTCCATCTCTAATTTATTTACACAAGAAGGTCTTACTTGATATGACTTCAAAAATAAACTTCCAAGTATGCCAAGTTTGTGCAGAGGTTTGTTACCATATAATTCCCTATCTTCAACTATCTCCTTTTAATGAAAATTGAAGACAAGTATGGGATGACACATAAGAGATTACATGCATGAATATGGTTGACGGGTGGTTTTCCATGTGGAAACCACATTATATATATTTTTATAAATTAAATTAAATGTAACTTATATATTATATTTATTTTTGTTGTTATTTCTATTATTATATATTTTATTATTATTGTTGTTGTTTTAATTTTATTTATTCACTTTATTTCTTATTATCTATTTTATGTATTTAATGTAAAAAAAAAATTATAATATAAATATTCACTTATTGAAATCGAATATTAAAAAATGCATAGAAAAAACGAATGCATTAACCCGACCCAATGTAGACAACAGGCATGTCAAATGCATAGGATAAATGAATGCATCAAACAAATTCAATGCATTTAGCAGGCATGATGTCCCTATATGAACTTTATCTAATGGGCTTCCATGTACCCAGAGGCCATGGTGCTTAGAGCACTACACATCATATCTCACCTTACCTCATGTGGACATCTGCTAACTTTTACCAGAAGGTGGATAACAAGTACAACTGATCTACTCGCCTAAAGGCAATACCTTTTTCTACGCTCACAAAATCGATCAACAATACCTCATTCTAAAAATAATAATAAACAATTCATCAATAAAATGGAAGGGATATTATAGACACACATTTATAGATAATACATAGATTCTTCCCCTTGTCAAATTTAAAATTTCCCTCTTCCAAATTCTTGCCTATAGTATTTTGCATTAATAACATACAATCCCAAGGTTTTAGAACCTAAAGCTATTTTAGATGATGGTGTAGACACCCAATTTTGACACATCAACAAGGAAAAAGGCACCAAAAGTGGTCACAAACCTTACAAAACTTCAATTTGGTAAAAACCCAACATTTTGCGCATCAAATTCAACCTTTATCAAATTTACCACCTTGATCAAATTTTCTAGTGGTGAATTTGACAAGTTTAGTGGTGAATTTAGAAAAACTTCAAAATTTAATTATAACAGTCAAAATCAACTTTACCAAATTTGCTAGTAGCAAATTTGGTAAGCTTAGTGGTGAATTTGGTAGACATTCAAATTTCAAAAATTGAAGAATCAAACTTGTTTTTTGACCAAAATTGCCACTCAAAACCATCAAATTTACCAATGGAAAATTTGATTGACCAGTGGTGAATTTTTCTAATGACCAAAATATCTTAGAATAATCCTTAGGCATACAGATTCCATCCCTCCACTCTCTACTCTGAACTCACATGCTCTAGCCATGAACCAAATTTGCATATATTAATTTGATCCTAACTAATTTCCCCCCTAATATTTCTGCCAAATCCTATTTAAGCAGCCCCTTGGGTATGCATTTTGCATGATCTAAAAGAGTAATTACACTATACAAGATTTCTGTAGCATCTCCATTCCAAGATTTTCCATTCTAGTAAGCTTTTCAAGCGTTTTCCTTTGATTTGCAAGTATTTTTGGAGGAGATTAAAGCAAGGCAAGAGGGTATGGTGGTAATAATATCTTATTAGTGTAAGGGAGAGGCCATTTATAAGTGATTTCATCCTTAGCATAGTTCTCTCCTTCATTTACTTGTTGCCTCTTTCATTTTAGCTCTCTAACATAGCTTTGCTAGCTTGCTAACTTCATTTACTTGCATATTTTCTCTTTCATTATATACATTAAGCTTGTTTGAATCTTACCTTTTTTTTGTAGGATTTAACACTATCATTTGTAGGTCTTATTTTAAGTATTTTCAGGCCTTCTTTGTGCATCCAATATACTTATTGTAGGTTTTGAAGATTCACCTTCTTGGCCACATTCATCTTGTTTACTAACCCTTTTATCTTATAGGGTTATTTCAAGCATCCTTCATCATAGCATTTAGATAGTTGTTTCCTTATATTTGCAAATCATATTTATTTTCATGCATACTAATAATTTTCTCTTATTTCCATGCTTTCATGCTTTTGTTTACTAAGTATTTAGCATGCCAATCTCTTCTTTTCAAGCATATTTGATATTATTTTTCTAGTATTTCAAGCACTTAATCACTTATTTTCATTTCTCAAGATGCCATAGCAGAGGATACAAGGTATTTTATTTTATTGCTATCCCACTTGCAATCTCTTTCCAATTTCCATACATGCATTTTCTTTCATAGTTGCTAGAAATTGCATTTCATAGCATATTATTCATTTTTCCAGGTATTTTGCATTAATCTCTTTGTCAATTTCACAAGCATTGTAAAAATTAGGATATAGACAAGTTACCTTGATATATTCCTAACTCTTCTACACTCTTAGATATCTATTTCCAAATCTTTTACTATTCAAAACAACCATTGATGCATCATGCCCTATACTTTCCATAAAAGCATCTATTTAGAGCATAAATTGGCAAATATTTATGGTATCCTCTACCTCTTTTACACTTATATAATTAGTAAACAATGTTAGGATCACCCTCCTACAATTTCAACCCAAAAATCTATAAAAATCCATCCAAAACAGCCTTCAAAACTACCTCGACCTTGTACTCAGACTAAATTCACCACCTTGCATAGTCATTAGTGAATTTGGCTCTCTGAAATACACATAACCAAATTTCCCACTAACCAAATTTGCTAGTGGCGAATTTGGCAAGCCTAGTGGAAATTTTGATAAAAGTTAAGTTTACACTCTAAGAGGTAATCAAACTCAAAATTTATTTTAACAGGGGATTAATCAGCTACTTAGACAAGTATTCTACCCTATGCAACTCTCAGATAGACCTCCTAAATTAGAAAATCTAATTTTTTGGTTTAACTTGTGTAAGTGCCAAATTCTCCTTAGTCAAAACCAAATTCATAGGGGGTTGCAAATTTGGCAAGTAGTGGTAAATTTGACAAAAGGCTCCAAAAGAGGTGATTCTACCACTAGGCACTTCCTTAAGCTCTGTAACTTCCATTTCTCTATGTTTTGCTTTTGTATTATATTATTTTGCACCTATAAATCACATTTCATTTGGGGAATTAAGGAATACTAAGTAAAACCCTAATTGCTTTACAAAACAAATCTAAATTAGTCAATCAAAGAACCTTAGGTTAGATCTTAAGTTCTTACTCATTTTCAAGTACATAGGCAAAGAAATTGAAACTCATTTAGTTGCATTTAGGCTAGATTTATCTTCTTGCATCCTCTCTTGTTTTACCTTGAAATATCAAAATCTCCTTAGTTAACTCATCAAAATTTGAAAAGCATATAAGATAGCTCTTGTATTCTTGCATTTGTGTGATATAAGCTTAGCATGCATTTAGATGATCTTCATTTTTAGGTCTTAAATAATTGTTAAGGCTTGAAAAAGAGTCAAGATAGATAGTGATCCAAACCTTTTTGAATAAACCCATATAAAACACCAATCAAACAAGCATAACATCAACTTCTACAAGGTGTGAGAAAAAAGCATTGAGTAGGGGTCTAATCGTGTTGAGAATATCCATATTCTCAAGGTCTCCTTTGGAAAGAGACCCTCAAGTGGGGAAGCAAATATTCCAATGAATATCCCCTGTGCATGCTTGATATTAATTAGAATTTTAAGAGGGAAAGAGCATATTTCCACATCTATATATTTGGTGAACTTAATGTGAACACTCATTTTTCTTTAATAAAGATAAAAGTTACATAAAAAAGTCATCAAATTTTATTTATTAGCTTACATCACATTAAATCAAGATAACAAGAAATTAACCAATTGTTATTCCTATTTGGGGAAGGATAATTATCCCTTGAGTAAATTTAAGTATAAATATTAGGGGAGCAATCTTCTTTAGCTAGTATATCATGATGAATTAACGAGAGTCACAAGAAGGGTTGCTTTTCAAGGTGACATAAGGATTTTAAACATATTCTCTTCTTTGCTATAAGTACTCTAGAAACAAAACTTTAATAAATCAATCTCCTTCAAAACCAAGATTTCAAACCATGTCTCAACATCCTTACAACACCCGAAGCAAGGGTTTCCCCTCTTCATCTCATGAGGCCTTCACCCATGAGCAAGAAGAAAATCCTTGGTCACAACAAGTGAGTAGGGAACAAGAACAAGTTATTGAACAAATTTTTGTTCAAACCATAGATCATGTTAGAGAATACATTAGAAGAAATAAAGATATATTTTTAGATGTTCTTAAATATGAACTTAAAGAACAAGTAGAAAAAAATCAAAGGATAATCCAAAATATTCTAATGATCAATCAACCATTGCTCAAATCAATGAAACTCAAAACAACTTGGAAAGTCTCAATGTGTCTATGGTACAACCTACTGATTCTACAACATGTCCAACCATATCCATGGGTATGCTCATAATATGCAACCCATTTTCAGCATCTCCTAATGATGCAATTCCCATCAATACTACAAATCCCTTTCTCACTCACAACATGGGACTTAGCCAAGTCCCTCCCACCATAACATCAAATAAAAATATTTCAACTCTCATGAATCTACCATTCATATCTCAAGATTTCACTCAACCACCTACACAACCATTGATAATGTTGCCTACACCACCAAACCCTCCATCAAATGATATTCAATATATCAACACTAAAATCTTAGACTTAGAAAAAAGGGATTCCAAGTTTGAATAACTTGAGCATAAAATTACCTCTTCAAGGAACATCTAAGTTAAATTACTCTTTTGAAGAGTTCTACAATGAACCATTATATCCAACGATCATTAATAATCCATTTCCAAATAACTTTGAAACTCTGAAACTTAAAATATACAATGGAAAGTAAGATCCCATAAACCATCTAAGGCTATTTTAAATAGCTTGTAGTGACATCAATCATGATGAAAAACTTCTCCTTAGGCTATTCCCTATAATTCTTAGTGGTTTAGCATTAGAATGGTATTTTCAAATACCTCATCATTTCATCAAGAAGTTAAAGGAACTTATAGAAACCTTCATCAAATAATTCATAATTTACATAGAATATAAGGCTGCCATAGATTACCTTTATCAAATTAAACAATTTAAAACTAAGAAATTGTCAGATTTATTAGCCAATTGAAGAGGCTTAGTATAAATAATTCAATACATTCCTCATCTTAAAGAACTCTTGCATATTTTCATATAAAACCTTCACAAAAAACTATCATATCCCTTGGAAATAACAAACTTAACCTCTTTTGAAGAAGTTGTTGACATGGCTAAAAGAGCAGAAGCCATCCTCATAAGATGAAGGTAACTCAACTATAACAAGAAAGAAGATGAAAAACCCTCTAGTAAGTGGCAATACAAAAACAAACATGTTGTCGAATATGGTGTAATTGACTCTCATCAAAAAAATAACATAAACACCACTTAGAATGTTCCTAAAATTTTAGTCATTCAAAGATAAGAAAATCCCAAATAAAATATACAAATAATGAATAAAGTAAAATTTTTATACTAAAGATGCTCCTTGTGTTGGAATAATTGAGTTTTTATTGATGTCAAAGGTTATTTTGGTTGATAGCAGTTATCATTGATGTCAAAGGTTGTTTTGATTGATAGAAAATCATGATGTGTTGAAGCAAACTATGCAAGACAAATATATCTTCAAAGGTATGCAAGACAAAGTGTGAGCTTTAATATTTAAATTTAATATTTAATATTAGAGTGGGATATACTTTAATATTTAAATTAAATATTAAAGTAATAGTTAAGATATAAAAGTTTAAATATTTAAATCATCGATTTAAATATTTTATATGAAGTGGAAGGTTGGAAGTGTGGGCCGACCTCTTAAGGCACCACATGAAAGAGAGTATAAATAATAGATCAAATCCCATTGAAAATAAGTTTTTTGATGAGAAATATCTTTTTTGTTCACTGTTATTCATGAGAGACCTTTCATTGCCATTTGTGAGAGTCTTTTATTGTCATTTGTGAGAGTCTTTTGTTGCTGTTAGTGAGAGTTGTTTATCACTAGTTATAGAAGTTCTTCATCCTCCTTCATAAGATTTCATTGGTGTTCGTAATTATTCGTGAGAGTTCACTACCATTGTTTGAGAGTGTTCTTTGTCATTTACAACTATTTTTTCACTACCACCATTTGTGAGAGTCATTTGATATTTGTAATCACTATTAGTAAGAATCCTTCACTGTTTACGATAGAGCAGAGTATATATGTTGAAGCTGTCAAGGATACAAAGAATATGGAATAAAATATAGAATATGAAAGCAAATTTAAGTCACCGAGGTTGCACACAATAAAATAAGAAGCACTACAGATATATAAGATCATAACACCCAGGTATAAAATGTGATTCATTTGAATATCTTTGACAAAGATGATGATAATGCGTAGATTAGAGTAAACTCCTTTGCATGATGGAGGTATTATAAAGGTATTAAGGACATATCAAGTTCTCAGACTTAGGCACAACAGTATATAAGTAAATATAATTTCATCTACATGCAATAGGAAGCGAATGCAAATGATATTGAGAGAACGAGCTAGAGAGAACCACACAAATCCTTGAAAGAAGATGTTACAATTTGCATGCGTTGAAAGGGAAGGTATTGCTATCTGTGGTCAAGCATTGTAATACTAATTATCAGGCTTAGTTTTGTATTTTTTCATATATTACATGGTCATTGAAGTTTTGGAAAAAAGTAAAGATAGAGTGTGAATATTAGTGCATAGCTTCACCTAAGAATTCAAGTATATGAAAAGGAAAAATGTGTGCACTATGAAAGGTTTTGAAGTGAAGGTGTAAATCAACAATTACTAGGTTAGTTATCAAGTTCTAAACTAAATCTACCTTTTGATGTAATAAATGTGAGACATGTGAAAGTGACATATTTAATGAATGTGAATAATATATTGGGCATTTGTTAGTGCATATCATTATCTATATTTTCATGAAGATAAAAGAATTTTGGGTAGAATATGCCTGAATTACTTTATTGAGGAAAACACATTGAAGAATGGTGAAGAACTTTATGACATCATTATGCAATATTTGGAATAGATGAGATTTTTTTTTTTTGCAATATTTGGAAAATAGATGATCATTGTTTTATATGCAAGATCTGGGAATAGATGAGCATTGTATGTATGCAATATTTGGAAATAGATGAGCATTGTATGCATGCAATATTTGGGATTATTTGAGTAGTTTTTGTGAGTAGGTTTAATTAGGATTTATGAGTAGGTTATGGAGATGATTTGAGAAGAGTTGTGAGTAATTTATGGAGTTTATTTGAGAAATATTTGTGAGTATATTTGAGATAATATTTGAGAAGAGTTTGGACCAGATTTATGAGTAGAGAGGATTGGTGTATCCTATGGATTAGTGTCCACAAAACTAGAGCAGAGGGTATTGGTATATCCTATGGAGTGGTGTCCACAAAATTAAAGAAGATGTGATTGGTGTATCTTGTAGAGTGGTATCAACAAAACCATAGTAGACGGGATTGGTGTCTCTTGTGGAGTGGTGTCCATAAAACTAGAGCAAATAGGATTGGTATCTCTTGTAGATTTGTGTCCATAAAACTAGAGCAGAAGGTATTGGTGTCTCCTGTGGAGTGGTTTATACAAAACTAGAGTAGAGGGGATTGGTGTCTCCTATGGAGTGGTGTCCATAAAACCAAAGCAGAGGGGATTGATGTATCCTATGGAGTAGTGTCCATGAACCAAAGCAGAGGATATTGGTGTCTCCTATGGATAGGTATCCATAAACCTGAGAGGGTATTGGTATCTCTTGTGATTGGCATCCATGAACATCGTAATAGGGTATTGGTATCTCATGTGGGTTGGAGACTGTAAAATTTATTAAATAAATATATAAGCAATATTTATTTGTGGATGTAGCCCATATTGGGTGAACCATGTTAAATATATCTCTTATGTGTGTGGTTATTTGTGCATTGTTTCACTATTGTGATTGATGATATTTGAAGTTATTGCTTTATAAATAAAAGTAAAATTTTTATCTTATACTATTCACCCCACCTCTTAGTATAAGCTTATGTTCTTCAATTGGTATCAGAGCGGGTTCCTTCATGAAATCCTGATAGCTTGAATGAAGATATTACATGAACACAAATGGCTCCATTATTTTATGGGATTAACTATGCTTTCTAGAGCATAAGGACGAAGACAAAATAAATATGGGGTAAATTACAGAGAACATATAAAGGAGATGATAAGGTTAAGATGGCAAAAATTCAAACCGATAGGAGAAAGTTTGAAGACTTGAAGATGAAATATGTGGAACATATTGCTAGGTATCTACTTCATGTTGATGATATTGTAAAAACCATTTATGGACTTGGAGAAAGCATTAAAGACTCTAATATTATTTAAAACATTTTGAGGTCACTTCCCATGAGGTTTGATGCAAAGGTTTTAGCAATTGAAGAAATTAAGGACCTCAAAACTTTGAGAATGGATGAGCTACATGGTATTCTCATAGCCTATGAGATGAGGATATAAAAATATAAAACATCCAAATGAGAAGCATCCTTCAAATCTTCAAAGAAGGTAAAGAATAAAGAATCAAAATAAATTGAAGAATCAAGCAGTTAAGAAGAAGCTATCTTCGTGCGAAAGAATAAGAAGAGTCCAAGAAAACACAAAGGTATGTAGTCTATGAAATATTTTAACTTTGGTAACCTTGGTCACTATACATCTAATTGTCCACATGATGGAAGTAGTAGCAGTGAAGAAGAAAATGAATACAAGAAAAAGAAAGAAAAAATTTTATCATGAAAAGAAAAATAGACATAGTCAATGCAAACATGAGAAGAAGATCTTTCAAAGATACAAAAAAAAAAAATTATGTTGAAGAAGCAAGTAGTGCTTCTAGTAGCATTGATGAAAGCTTCTTTGATAAATAAGAAATTTTGTTTTTGGCCATAGAAGAGAAAGAAGATAATCCTATTATTGAAGACCAAGAAGAAGAGGAAGATTCAAAAGATGAAGAGGAAGCCACAATTGACATAGAAGAGGAACTTATTATTTCTCTTGAAGAGTTAAAGAGGGTTAGAAAGAAGAACTCAAGATTGAAGTATCAAGTACAAAAGGATGAGAAAACAAAGGTAAAACTTCTACAAGATCTCACCGACTTAAAAGTAAAGGTTGAAGAGACAAGGAGAATTGAAGAAGGTATGGTTGAACAATTAAAGGCAAAAGAACTAGAGTGTGAGAGACTAGAACATGAAGTTATCATTCTAAGGAAGGGACTTGAAAATTTTTATGATAAGATATATCAGTTTAGGAAAAGCTCAAAAAACTTGGATGATATTATCAAAGCACAAAGATATCCATTTATCAAGGCTGGACTTGGTTTTGAAGAAGGTCAAGAGAAAGAAAAGGGGGAGTCAAGCTCAAAATAAATAGAAGCATAAAATAAAATGATTGAAGAGGAACCTAAGACCTATGTTGATGTATGTAGAAGTGGAAGCATCAATGAGGAAGAAAACAATGCACCATCAAGGAATAGGGACCATAATAGAAATAGCAAAGGAAGAAGCATGCGACCATATCCTCTAAGGCAAAGTTAAAATATGGATACGAAGAACGTGGAATAAAATTTGGAATGTGAAAGCAAAGTTAAGTCACCAAGGTTGCACATATATAAAGGAGAAGAAGCACTACGGATATAGAAGATCATAACACCCAGGTATAAAATGTGATTCATTTGAATATCTTTGACAAAGATGATGACAATGCGTAGATTAGAGTAAACTCATTTGGATGCTGGAGGTATTATAAAGACAGTAAGGACACAACAAGTGCGTAGACTCAGGCATAGTAGTATAGAAGTGAATCTGGTTTCATCTACATGCAATAGGAAGCAAATAAAAATGATATTTGAGAGCACCAACTAGAGAGAACCACACAAATCCTTGAAAGAAGATGTTACAATTCACATGCATTAAAAGGGAAGGTATTGCTATCTATTGTCAAGCATTGTAATACTAATTATCAGGCTTATTTGGTTCTCTAATAGAAATAAATATAGTGGGAATGCGTTGAAAGTTTTAATATTGGACCAATGGAAGAATGCAATGGGGAGATAAGCTAAAGGACAACTGTTAGGGTTGAGTGCATCAATGCAAGTGCAAGAAGATTGCAATCCATATTTCACCTGATAGTTGAACAAAGTTGAATATAGAGCCACCATGAATTGCAGTGATGCACAAGGAGAATAAAGATTCATATTGTTGATTGGAAGAGCTGACTAGAATTTTGAGGCATGATTTATTTGTTGTTGGGCATCAAAATTGAACACTACACAAAATATTGATCTAGGAAGACAGAAAGGGCAGTGCGGTTAAAGAGCTTTGCTTGATGAATCCACTTCAAAGCACAGGGTGTGGAATACTTTTCTCAAATTATAGTGTATCCGAGGTAGTTTGCATTGTGTTGGTAAATCTTGGAAGTGAGAGACCCAGGTTCGAGTCTCATGCATGATTTTATTTTAAAGTGTGGCAATAAATATTTCAAAGGAAGAGGTTTCATTTTTTATGTTGGCAGCCAAAGAGGTAACAATAAGATAATTTTCTTTTGTGGAGTAATTATAATTGTTGACCTTATAGTGGGAGGTATAAGAAGATATTTTGTATTTCAAAATAAGTTTTTCATGTATGGTTTCTACAAAATAAGAAATAAGGGATAATGGAAGTGTTTTGATTTGAAATTTTAATAAGAAGCAAAAGGGGAATTATATGTCAAAGTTGATAGTTGAAATTGATGACATTGTTGTGAAGAAATATATATATATATATATATATATTTAACATGGTGGAATTGGTAGCCGCCATAAATCTAGGCAGGCTCTCCGATTTTTATGGCCACCACAATATTCTACGTTGTTTGCCCCGGAAGCCGCCACATAGATATTTGCACAGTCTATCCCTATAACTGCCATGCCACAATAATTTTAAACCTTTTACGCCACTGAAAGCACTAGGAAAATGACAAGTGTTCAGTCCAATGAGGCCCGAGAATTGAACTTTCGACCTCTGCCCCCTTTATGGGGTTTGGATGAACCAATTGGTCTACACCTCGGACCTATTGTTGTGAAGATATTGGAAGCTTTTGTTTTGTATGTTTTCATCTATTGCATGGTCATTGAAGTTTTTGAAAAAGCAAATATAGAGTGTGAATATTAGTGCATAACTTCACCTAAGCATTCAAGTAGATGAAAAGGACAAATCTATGCACTATGATTGGTTTTAAGGTGAACATGGAAATAAAAAATTATCAGGTCATTTATCAAGTGCTAGACTAAAGCTATCTTTTGATGTAATAAATGTGAGACATGTGAAAGTGACAGAATTAATGAATGTGAAGAACATATTGGGCATTTGTTAGTGTATATCATTATTTATATGTTCATGAAGATAAAATAATTTTGGGTAGAATATGTCTGAATTTATTTAGTGAGGAAAACACATTGAAGAATAGGTGAAGAACTTGATAACATCATTATGCAATATTTGGGAATAGATGATCATTGTTTTGTATGTAACATTTGGGAATAGATTAGCATTTTTTTGTATGCAAGACTTGGAAATATATAAACATTGTATACATGCAAGATTTGGGAACAGAGGAGCATTGTATGCATGCAATATTTGGGAGTATTTTAGCAGGTTTTGTGAGTCGGTTTGAGTAGGATTTGTGAGAAGGTTATGGATCTGATTTGAGCAGAGTTGTGAGTAGGATTTGTGAGAAGGTTATGGAGTTGATTTGAGTAGGATTTGTGATCATATTTGAGAGAAGACTTAAGCAGATTTTGGACTAGATTTTTGAGCATAGAGGATTGGTTTTTCTTATGGATTTGCATCCACAAAACTAGATTAGAGGGTATTGGTGTCTCTTGTGGAGTGGAGTCCACAAAACTAGAGAAAAGGGGATAGGTTTCTCCTATGGAGTGGTGTCCACAAAACTAGAGTAGAGGGGATTGGTGTCTCCTATGTAGTAGTGTCCATAAAACTAGGGTAGAGGGGATTGGTTTATCCTATGGAGTGGTGTCCACAAAACCATATCAGAGGGGATTGGTATCTCCCGTGGAGTGGTGTCCATAAAACCAGAGTAGAGGGGATTGGTGTCTCATGTGAATTGGTGTCCAACGAACTAGAGTAGATGGGATTAGTATCCACAAACCATAATAGAGGGGATTGGTGTCTCCTATGGATATGTGTCCATGAACCTGAGAGGGGATTAGTATATCCTATGGATTGGTATCCATGAAAATTGTATAGGGTATTGGTATCTCCTATGGGTTAGAGACCACAAAATTTATTGAAGAAATATATAAGCAATATTTCTCTATGGATGTAGCCCATATTGGGTGAACCATGTTAAATTTGTGTCTCTTATGTGTGTGGTGATTTATGCATTGTTTCATTATTGTAATTGATGATATTTGAAGTTTTTGCTTTGGAAAGAAAAGTAAAAGTTTTATCTTCTACCGTTCACCCCTCAATCTTAGTATAAGCTTGTGTTCTTCACCTTCATTCTAAATTGGTGGAATTTCCACCTATAAAACCTTGGTGTTTGTCCCAAGAAAAGTCATTTTGGTATAGACAGGATGAATATTATGATATTCACCATACAAAGGGACACACTACCAACAAATGTATAACTTTAAATAACATTATCCAAGACCTCATTGAGGAAGGAAAAAAAATGTTCAATAAACTAGAAAATACCAAAAAATACATGGGGATATTTCAAGATCCCTTGCCAACACATGATCAAAAATCATCCAACTTCATAGGTACTATGTATTTATCAAGATCTTTCTATACCATGACTATTCAAAAAGCAAATAATCAACCATTGGATCAACCTTCGTCTGTTATTCCAAGAACAAATATCAACATTCTGAATAAGTCACCTTTGGTGCTCACATACAAGGCAAATACCCCTATTGAAATCATATCAGGAGTTTATCCTCTTTACATCATAACTCAAGTAGGCAATAAATATATTAAAAGTATCCTAGTTTACAATGGATCAGCCTTGAATGTATGCAACATCAAATTCTTGCAAAATTTTAACTTAAAAAAAAATAATTTATAAAAATCTAACCTCATCATTAGAGCCTTCAATAATGAAGAACATGAGGCAACGAAAACTATCACTTTACGTATCAAAGTGGGGCATTGTGTCCTAAACACCCTCTTCTATGTCTAACATAACATATAACATACTCCTTGGAAGACCTTGGATACACACTATGAGGGTAGTACCTTCTACCTTACATCAATGTATCAAATATGAGTATTAAGGGATTATTATCCATGTTCCTAGAGATATGGAACCTTTTGCCATGTGCAACTCTATCGACCTATAAGAGATTAATGTATGTGCTTCCATACAATGAGAAATATCAATTGATAAACCAAAAGCATACAAAGGAAAGAAAATATTAGAGGAACCCCTCATAAACTTAGGGAATGCACTCCAATAATCCTCTTCCAAGGATCAATTCAATCTCATTAAGCAAAATTCTAATTATTTCACATATTTAGTAAGAATGTTCCTATCTCCTTGTGATATAGGTATGCCCAATAGAAAATAACTCAAAATACAAATAGGATATTATGCTTTCGTTCATTAGGGAACTATATTTTATGAAAATATTCAAGGGTGTAGCTTCATGCCAAGTGAATGAACATACACTACATGCTACATATCATCTTCATTCTCTATAGCCAAACAAATACTTTCCAACATGGGTTATCAAGGTAAAGGCCTAGGTCATTATGAATAGGGTATAAAAGAACTCCTATAAGTTGAACCTTGGCCAACACGATGTGGGATCGTATTCATCCCTAGCAAAAAATAAACCTTCTCATCTTCAAAAGAAGACAATGAGGATAATTATTCTGAATCACTACATGGCTCTTAATGGGATGATGAGGATGAAGAAGAACTATGGTTGCTCCTTAACCAAACACCCTACAAAATTGTATGATAGCATTAACATTCTAGAATTGGTTGATCTAGAAAAATAGCAACCAAAAAAAATCTTGAAGATTATTTAGATAATTATCGTATAGAATAATATCTTAGACAAATCATCAACTTAAACTCAATCCAAATTCATGGGTTGGAACAAAAATCTATGGATCTAAAAGAACTTGAATATTTAGAGATAATAGATGATATCCTCTTAATTTCAAGGATGAATCATAATACTTAATCAAAGAAATGATAGACATCAACATTGAAATAGATTAAGATCCTCACCTTATCAAACTTGGAAAAATCCTAACTCAAGAAAAGTAGATAAAATACAGAAACCTACTAAAGAAATTATCTGGCATCTTCACTTTGGGATACAATGACATTCCATGACTTGACCCTTCGTTGGTAGTCCACCATTTGGTAATGTGCCTTGACACCAAACCCATCAAATAAAAATTAAGAAAAATACATCCAAGATTCATTATTTTGGTAACATATGAACTACATAAATTACTAGATATTGGCTTCATAAAGGCCATAGATTATTCGGATTGGATATCCAAAATCATTCTTTTTGCTAAAAAGGAAGGATCCATTTGAATTTGAATAGACTTCTGAGATATAAACAACACTTATCCAAGAGATGATTTTCATTTGCCAAACATAGACATGGGAGTGGACTTCACTACAAGATCTGAGATGCTATCTTTAATGGATGGATCCTTAGGCTATAATCAAATTAAGATTGCACTGAAATATCAATCTAAAATGGATTTAACTACCCCTTAGGGAAAATTTTGCTATTAGGTCATGTTGTTTGGCCTTAAAAATTTAGAGATAACATATCAAATGGGCATGACCTACATAATTCATGATATTATGTATAAAACAATAGAAGACTATGTGGACAACATCTTGGATCAATCTCAGAAAAGATAAAATCATGCTCTAGATGTTAGATGCTTTTTAAAAATATTAGGAGATTACAAAGTCAAGCTAAAATATCAAAAGTGTATCTTTAGGGTAACAATAGGAAAACTATTGGGATTCATCGTATTCCATCGCTTGATTAAATTTTATCCCTCCAAAATTGTAGCCATAACAAACATGTCACCACCTACAAAATTAACTAAATTATGAAACCTAAAAGACAAAGTATGATCTATTTGTAGATTCATATCGAAATTTGTAGATAAATGCCAACCTTTCTCCAAATAATTGAAGGAGACAAATTTCGAATGGGATGAAGGATTCCAAAAAGCCTTTGAAGATCTAAAAACTTACCTCTTGACACCACCCATATTGGTATTGCCAAACCTAAACCAAATGCTATTGATATACATATAAGCCATTAAACATTCCCTTGGGGATTTATTAACCCAATATGATGTGAAGAGCAAAAAAAAATGATGCACCTAACAAATGAAATTGAAATGCATCTAATGTTCTATTCAAGCATTCAAAAGAGACAATAAAGTAAGCAAGTAAATGAAAAATAAGTTAAGAAAAATGGGGGTTCTCTTTGTATTTATTAATTTTCAAATAGGAGGTTACAATAAATCCCCTTTAGGGATTTCAATTTGATACAATTCAAATTACAAAGTTTGAAAGATCCAATCCCTCCATGAACTTATGGCATGCTTTCAATGTTCCTCTCGCACTCACGATTTAAGAACGGGCTTGCGCTACCACTGATTTAAGCTATATTTATTCAACTCCTTAGCTCATTCATCATGCACTAGAATATCTATATCTACACACAAGGAATTAAAATATGTTAATAGCATATGCGTATTATGATAAAATCCATGAAATGCATGTAGTATTGAATGTAAAAAATGCAATCAACAAGTCTAAACTACTCCAAATGATATGAAAACTTAGCATAATGTATATTATATGATTTTGTAATGATATGAGTAGAAATTGAAGTGAGATTATGAGTAGAACCTATGGTCATCCTTGGGTGGGCCAATTAGGACTGTAATCACAAAAACCCTAATTAACAATTCAAAACCACTCCAAACTTCACCAAAATTAACTATGATGCTAATATATTGCTATAAAATTGGATCAAAATTGTGGGGCAATTCATGGCCATACCTAAGAGCTCCAATTGGGACTATTAATCATCCCAGGTGGGGACAACCACAAAAAATGATGGTTTTTACCACCAATTCCACTTGGATATGGTCTAGAATCCTCCTAGGGTATTGTCACAAAATTTGCTAAATTAACTCACAAGAATGGATAGGTTTTGGAGAGGATGTGTGTATTTGGGAATGCCTTGAAAATACCTTCGATTGATGAGGTTTCCAAGGGCAAATACGAGGGAAAAATGTGAGAGGAAATATTGGTAGCACTTCATGGTAAATGCTTGCAAAGGTCTCTCTCTAAAACTGAGTGGAAACACTCCAATTTATATCCCAAGAGGGCAAAGGAGGCAAAGGGGTAAGTTTGGGCATGCAAGGTAGGTGCTGCCACTTGTCAATACCTTTGCCATGTATAGGGTGGAAGAGGCTTCCCAATTAGACCTCCAATTTGTAGTCCCTAATGGCATAGATAGTATCCCAATCTATCATAAGTTATTGGGTGGGATAAATGGTAGAAATTGATTGACACTTATCCCACCTTTGAATTTTTGGTGGTTCTGGACCATGGCCATCCCACCCAGGGATGGTTGCTTGTGGCCATCCTTGGGTGGGACGACCATGAACTATGGTCATCCTAGGGTAGGATGACCATGGTTACATGGCCCAAAAATTCCCAAAGTGGGGTAAACATTACCAAAAGTGGTTAGGACCCCTAATTAACCCTTGAGGATTACCCAATGGGACCATATGGTGTCGATAAGAGTGGTGCATTGGCAGTATTATCTGATTTACATGATTTTAGTGTCTACAGATGCACCTTTTTGATATGCATTATGTGAAATAGAGCGTAGAGAAAAAATAGATGACTAAATCATTAAATAGTTAAGGTTATTCATTAACCTAAACAACTTTAGATACCTCCATTATGGAAAGAGCATACATTCTTGGAATCCTTGCTTTTGACATAATTGAAGGATTGATTTTGGTATACCTTTTCAGCCACCTTGCAATAGCATTTTTGGGGCTTTAGGGTATACTTGGTCTTGGTTCCTTGTTTCACTTATAATAATTTTTCTAGGTAAATTCCCAAGGATTCAAGGAGACCAAGACTTTGTTTTTTTGAATTTGCTAAATTATTTTCCCCAACGTAGGCTTGAAAATTTATCTTTGGCAATGATTCTTTTGAATGTATGCAAGTTGCACTTTGAGTGTTTAAGTGTTGATTTTTATTGTGAATTCATTATTATGACTACCCCATCAAGCGATGAGTCACTTGACCCGTATGATTGGATTGGGATTACCTTCATTTTTATCCATTGTAAGATTTATCAATTTTGTGAGGATTTTGATAGTTTTGTTTATGTTTCATGGTAGAAAAACAATTGAATACCTCATTATTGTGGAGTTTTCCATCCACAATGGCCTTATTAGGGATTTAAGGAGAGACTTTTCCATTCATATATGAACATTTTTGAGTTCAATATTGATCCTTTCTGAATTTTATAAAATTTAACTCATTTTTGGTGGTTTTTGGGGCCTTTTTTGGTATTTTTTAGCTATTTTTGTGGGATATTTTTGTGGTCATCCTAGGGTGGGATGGCTATATATTCTATGGACATCCTATTGTGGGATGGTAAGGCAATTTTTTGGCCATCCCACCCTATGATGGCCATGCTCATTCTAGTGCTTTTTAAGCCTAAAATTGGGCAAATGAGCTTATTTTCACATGTCTAACTTGGCAAATTGAGAGGTGAAGAGTAGGAGGTTGATTTTTCAAAGTGGAGTGCTACCAAGAACATCCTAAAATAACCATGAGTCAGCCACAAGACTCCACAAACGGTGGAGCCAGTACAAGATGGGTAACGATTGCATTTTATCCTATTCTTTATTGAACTTGAAATTGTAATCAATCATGCATTTTTACAAAAAAAACACACTAATTCATGGTGAATGAACCATATTAGTGATAAAATGTAGGAATGTAGGATTTATTTGTGGTTTAAATGCATTGTTATCCCATTTTTTTGTATATTTTTGCTATTTTATGGTTATTTTTAGGGGTTGTCCTTGGGTGCGAAGGCCACTGGTGGCCGTCCCTAGGTGGAATGGCTACAAAATTGGGGGCCATACCTAGGTGGGAGGACCACAAAATTAGGGTAAAAATGTCTTTTGTTAGTCCTTTTTTTTTTCTATTTTTGGGTAATTTTGATGCACTTTTTGTGCATTTTTATGAACTTGCTTACCTATGCCAGGTGGTTAAGAGTTATCAATTTCTGACTCTTTTTCAGACCACTAGGGACTTGCTAACAAAGGAGGACTAGAAATGGCTTGATGCCATTGGTATTAAACAAGTGACATGGTTAGAGCCAGTAGTGGGCGATCGAGCTTATTTGTTGCTTTGATAGAATTATGGGATCCTTGCACCAACACCTTCCACCTACCTACAGAGGAGATGAAAGTGACTCTAGAGGAATTCTATAAGATTTTGTGCATTTTGATAGAGGGGTGACCTATTGTATCTACTCACCAATATCTGAGAGATATAGTTTTGTAGAGATACTTTGATAGGGATTGGTACGAGGCAGTGTGAGACTTACCTAGTTGCAATATATTAGTGGAGTTATGGTATGAGGTGGAGGTACTTAATATGAGACATACCTTACTAATGATGTTGATCTCCAACATGTTGCTACTAGACTCATTAGGAGCCAGGTTCCCCATGAATATTTTAGAGTTGATATTTACACTTGTGAAGTGCACCGTAGAGCAACTGCTAGTGATGGCTTCAGACACTACTTTACTAGCACATTTGTATAATAAGCTATATGAGATCCACCTCCATGGGTGGAAGGGGTTAGGATGAATATTTCTACTATAGGTGTGGGGATGGCAAAATATTGTTGTGGATTGACCATGAGGACTGCCTTGGATGACACGAGCACAACTTATGAATATGGATATAGGTTATGGGATTCTATGGTAGTGATACCAATATATAGGTTAGAGACATCCCTTTGTAGGTGTGATTGACCATTGCACATAGTCCTTTGCATAACTTAGGGTAGAGGAGGTGACTTGGAGATTGTATAAGGATTGTCCAGCATGGCCTACGACTGAGGAATAACGTCATCAAGTGAGGTGAGGGAGATGATTATATGGGCAACATGGGATTGAGTGAGAGTACTTCCTGTATGCTCAAGTATTGTGATAGTTTGGACTATGCCAGGGGTTGCCTAGTGAGCTAGTTATCTACCGACATTGTGGGGATGAGAGGACACTTGAATGGGAGGTAGATCCTATAGTGGACATTTTTGAGCTAGATGATATTAGGACTATAGTAGAGTATGACTCTTGGTGGGTGATGATCTAATGGCCAAGGAAGGGGCCACTAGAAGGTGATACAACTATGGTTATGGAGGAGGCTCACATGATGCACAAGATGAGGATCATGATGAGGCTCTAGATGAGGAGGAGCTAGATACATGTGAGCAACATGTGTGTCACTAAGTAGAGAATGAGTGGATAAATATCCTTGATGTAGGAGATCCACAAGATGATTTTGGTGAGGATTAATTTTATGAGCAAGTAGTGCAAACACATTTGGTAGCATGATATGCTACTATTAATGAGCTATAGGGTGATATGATTAGAGGTAGATGAGAGCATGCAGATGAGAGAGATCTCCTACAAGTACAAGTACATAGTGAACATGCTAATATTTATAGGAAGGCAATAGAGATAGCTACTCTTTAGGTACATGTTACTTCAAGGAGCTCAAGCTAGGTGGTAGCTAGTGGTGACAAGGTATCTAGGCTATAGGAGGAGGTGATACATCTCCAAGCATTATTTGGGGGACTTCTAGGCTCGTCATCAAGAGGAGCTATCGTACATCCAAGATTTGGAGGATGAGGTAGTGCACTAGAGGGGGCACTTACCAGCCCATCCTTTCACTAGTGGATCTCAATAGAGTAGGCAAAGTGGTACAGGGTAGTCATCTACAAGGATGGGGGCTCTCAGCTCCACATAGAGGTTAGATAGGGTAGGGAGTAGTAGATCTAGGAGTTCTTGATGGACGATGTTCAAGGGTGGGGGTGAGAGTCATAGTTTCGGTCCTATGTGACCATGGATTTTGAGACTCTATGGTTCTTTTTGGACTTTGGGAGCATGAGGTCTAAGGACCCACATGATTGTAGCCTACGAGCACTTTTTGGATTATGATGTATATTTTGGTTCCATATATATGTATATATATATATATATATATATATATATATATATATATATATATATATATATATATATATATATATATGATTTTTTATGTTATCATCATGTGTTTCCTTATTGCTTTATGATATGTATGCAATGCTTATGTTTGCTTTGTTGATACTTTTATGGATGCTTATCATGTAATATGATGTGATTTGATGATATATAGATGAGCATATGCAAAATGAAATGAATTAATCATTAACCTGTACTAATGATATAATAATTCTATTTGACACACTAGATGCTAGCACCATAGACTGTACAAGATTCATCTTATTCATTTTGAATTTATCATGAGATTATATAATGGATTGTGAAAATATAAATTAACAAACATGTGATAAGATAATATGTAATGGAATGAATAATATGAGGTTATATGATGTCCTTAAAATTTTCATGAGACACAAATACTCCAGTGATTTAGTCAAAAGTTATATAGTAACCATGCAAGACTTTTTTTCAAAGGTATAGATCTGCTAGGATTACCAAGATATTCAATATCCCTATGTGTGCATGTGAGTTCATTATTATGATAGCACATAAAGTTACCCCAGTGCCAAACATGATTGATGCAACCCATCTATACTAAATATCACCCTGTGAGTATCACGATCCTAAGTTTTGTATGTAGTTGGATTAGCCCACTAGGCAATACAGGCTACCAAAAACTAGCTCATCCACATGCAAATATTGGTCTATACAAAAATAGATTGCTTATGTGATAGATATATCATAATGATTAAGGATACCGCCATTTCCAGGTAGGCTTGATGCCACCTAACCTATAATGAGGATCACATTATGGTTGTCAAATGCTAAGAATTCTAGGTATTCAAGCTCAGTAATCCCTTATTTTATTTTATATTTGAATTGCTCTAGGGATTTGCTCATTTTTTTTTGGTGAGTAAGGGATTTTGGTAGTGGTGAGAACCTCTGTTTATTTTATTTTTTGCTTTTGATAATGGTGAAAACCACTGTTTCTTTTAAATATTTTTAGTGGTAATAACCATAATTTATTTTTTCTTTGGATACTTGCCCCAATTTGGTGTGAATCAAGGGATTTTGATTATTTTTGGTAAGGAGGAGTTTGTCTTTTTGTCAATTCTCAAAAATTTTGAAACATTCGCATAAGGGGATGAGCAAGTAAAATTTTTTACTTAAGGTAACATAGACCACTTTGTAGATTTCATCTTTCCTTGTGCAAAACTTGGATTCATTAATTTGAAAATGTTTTTGGGATTATGATGTATACAAGGTACAATTAAAGCAAGACCCTACCTTCTAAAAATAAAGATAGCTTTCTCAAAAATATAAAAATAAAACTAGAGATGATTGAGTGACCAAAAACCCTAATGATGCCTTATAACCAATGGCTATGTGAAGGGAAATAGACACATAGTATGGAATGTAGATGGAAATGATAATTATAATGCAAACAGGTGGTAAAAATAACCTTTGACAACATTGATTTTGATAGATACCTAGTGTACATACCTGGTGCTAGACATGTATGATCAACTCTAGAATGTAAAATGCCATGAGGAGTATGCCTAATGCCAATGATAGTATGATGCAACTATATGAAATGCAATGCAATGTGATATTTTTATGTTTTTGATATTTTAATGATGTTTTTGGATTTTTGATATATATGGAAATCCATTTGACCAATGGGATTAATGGATGACATTGGGGATTTTTGGGTGAAAAAAGGGTTTATAGATACCTTTGAGGATTTTTTGGGTGACCAAAGGATTTATAGAGGGGATTTTTAGGTGATAAAAGGGTTTATAGATACCTATAGAGATTTTTGGGGTGACCAAAGGATTTATAGATACCTCTAGAGATTTTTGGGGTGACCAAAGGGTTCATAGACACCTTTGGAGCATTTTATGTTGACAAAAGGGGTTGCAAACATATTTGGAGCATTTTATGGTGACCAAAGGGATTATATATACCTTTGGAGCATTTTAGGGTGACCAAAGGGTTTGTAGACATCTTTGGAGCATTTTAGGGTGACCAAAGGATTCGTAGACACATTTGGAGCAATTTAGGGTGACCAAAGGGTTCGTAGACACCTTTAGAATGTTTTAGGGTGACCAAAGTGTTTGTAGATACCTTTGGAGCATTTAAGAGTGACCAAAGAGAGTGTAGATACATTTGGAGTGTTTTAGGGTGACCAAAGGGTTTGTAGACACCTTTGGAGCATTTTAGGGTGACCAAAGGGCTTATAGATACCTTTGGAGAATTTTAGGGTGACCAAAGGGCTTATAGATACCTTTGGAGTATTTTAGGGTGACCAAAGGGCTTATAGTTACCTTTGGAGCATTTTAGAGTGACCAAAGATTTTATATATACCTTTGGGGCTTTGTAGGGTGACCAAAGGGTTTATAAATACCTTTGGGGTGTTGTAGGGTGACCAAAGGGTTTATAGATACCTTTGGAGCATTTTGGGTGACCAAAGATCTTATAGATACCTTTGGAGCATTTTAGAGAGGGTACGGTGCTCTAAGCATGGAAAGTTCCCAATTGAAGGATATTCAAGGGTTCAGGCTCCACACATCCTTTAATGGAAGCTAAGTGATAAGTTTCGGGTCCAATTTAACTAGTAATAATGTATGGACCTAACTAGTTTGTCATAAATTTATCCCATATATGGTGTGGAAAATTAGATTTTTTTTTGTTCTATTTCAGAACTAGATCACCAACTTCCAAGTCTCTAGGGTGGAATTTCATGTTATAATCTCTCTTAAGATGCTCTTGATAAACACGTAGATTCTCAAGAGCATTAATGCATCACTCATCAAGCAAAGTTAATTTTTCCATGTGAGCCTACCACACACTGTCATCATCGATGAAATCTTGCATGGATATGCGTAGTAATGGAATGTCCAACTCTAGGACCATGACAACCTCAACACCATACACTAGTGAAAACTGGGTTGCCCTAGTGGGTTTTCGAATACTAGTGTGGTAATCCCAAAGGGCTAGAGAAAATTGAACATGTCAATCTGTGTGATTATCCTTAACAATTTTCTTTAAGATTGTAATTACTATTTTATTTGATGCCTCAGCTTGCCCATTAGATTTTGGATAATAGGACAGAAAAAATATGTTGTGTTATATATTTAGCTGTTAGAGCACGTACATCCTTATTATTAAAAGGTGGCCCATTATCTAAAATTATTTTAGATGGGATACAAAAAAAAAATGATATTATGTAGCATGAACTTCATGATGCAAGGTCTAGTTTTAGTGGTAAGAGGAATTGCTTCCACCCATTTTGTAAAATACTCAGTAGTCGTAATGATGAACGTGTGATAGCCTGAGGAAGTAGGTGATATGTTTTTGATTAAATCAAACCCCCATTACTAAAATGGCCAAACTAATTGAATTGATTGTATGAAATGAGAAGGTACATGTGTTATATTAGCATGGTGTTGACACTTCATACACTTCTTGATATAGGTACAACAATCTTGCTCTAAAGTTGGCTAATAATAGCCCATGTGAAGAATGTGCTTTGTGATGGCCATACCGCTACAATGACCACCACATATACCATTGTGTGCTTGGGAAATTGACCAAACTGACTCTTTATGCTCTAAGCAATGAAGGAGGATACCTTCGTAGCTTCGAAGATACAATATATCTCCAAGTAAGACATAATTTGCTAATTTTTGCTTGAATGTGTGTATGGCGACACGTGACAATCCAGAAGGGATATTACCAAGCTTTAGGTAATATTTTATTTGGATGGACCAATATTGTTTTGTAGAAGCCTCAATTGCATTAATTGCTTGACCCTTTTGAAGTTCATCTCTCACAAATGCTAATTGGGAGAGAACTTATAAATGTAGTGTTATGTTGCCATCAAAAGGAGTTTGAGGGAACAAAGTCCCTTGAGCAGCATTACTTAAGCAATTGTGAATTTGAGAGAACCATTCATGAAAAGGTTCAATTTGAATCATGTGGACTTATGGCATGGAGTTAAGTCCATCGTTCTTAGTCACATAGTGTGATAGTGTTTTAAATTGAATGGTTGTTATATCATTAGAAGGGTTCTACAGGATTAAAGACCCTAAGGAGGCCATTATATCTGTAAAATTATTAGATGAACGAGGGAGTGCCTCAATATCATACCATTCAATTTTTCCAAAATTTTATCCACTAGGGTTTTATAGGCTTGCAAGATTGAGCATCAACATTGGAATATCCCCTTGATGTGATTCACTATGAGCAAGGAATCACAAAAAATGTTGAGCTTAGTTATTTTCATGGCGATTATCATTTGAAGTCCTATGAGAAGAGCTTTGTACTTGACATTATTGTTGGTGCATGGGAAACCAAGTTTAAATGATAGGGGTATGGGAGCCCCTTGCGGTGTGAAAAATATAATTCTCATGCCACCCCCTTGCTTGCACTTAGAGCCATTGAAGAATAGAGTTATATCAACTTTTTCTTTAGGCTCTTTAGGATCAGGTGATTTTGACACCTGAAATACTCCATCATCGGGAAGCTCTATGCTGAGAGGTTGGTCATCCTAGAGGGGAGCCTCTACTAGTTGATCGACTATGACCTAACATTTAATTGATTTTCATCCTATGAATTATAGGTCAAATTACGTCAACAACACAATCCATTTTGTTGTGTAACTGTTATGGTAAGTTTGAATCATCATGTATCACAATGGTTTCTATTTGGATACTACATACATGGTATGATTGAGCATGTAATGGCATAGATGTTTAGTGGAAAAAACCATGGCTAAGCATAAAATCTCAATGTATGCATAATTTATTTCATAACTAACCAGGGTGTGGATAATATAATATGTAGCCTATTATTTATGCAATTCATTCTTTTGGACCAACATGGTGCCCAATGCAAGCTCAATAGCTAAGATGTAAAGATAGAATGACACTCCTAGTTGGGGAGGAACCAATACCGGTGGTGAAGCCAAATATTGTTTAATATTGTCAAAGGTAACTTGACACTCATCATCCCACTTAAATGTGACCCCCTTGTGTAAAAAAATATTCATATGTCGACACTTATCTGACAATTGCACTATGAAGCGCTTGATGGATGTGACCTTTCCTTGCAGACTACATAGCTTCTTGATAGTAGTCGGGAGACACATTTATAGAATTACCTTGACTTTATTTGGATCAACTTCTATGTCTCATTTAGAGACTATGAATCCCAAAATTTTTCTATATGTGATGCCAAAGACGCTTTTCTTAGGATTTAGTCTAACATTATGTTCAATGAGGCGATCTAAAACCTTGCGTAATACATCAATATGCTCATTGCATTGTAGAGATTTGGTCAATAAGTCATATATGTAATCTTAAATTTTTTTATGCATGTAGCCATGGAAGATATAGGTCATAGCTCTTTGGTAGGTGGCACGAGCATTTTTGAGACCAAAAGGTATGACCTTGTAACAAAATGTCCCCCAAGGTGTTGTGAACACCGTTTTGATTTGGTCTTATGGATTAATGTAAAATTGATTGTATCAATTAAAACCATCCATGAGGGATAAAATTTCATGTCTTGTTGTGCCATCTACCAATGCATCAATTTTTGGCAAAGGAAACTCATCATTAGGACTTGCTTTATTGAGATATCAAAAATTAGTGCAAATGCAAATCCTCCCATCGGGTTTCTTGATAGGTACCATGTAGGAAATCCATGGTGGATAATAAACTGATATAATAAAGTTGGCATTCAATAGTTTTTTAAATTCATATTTTACCATTAAGGCAACTATTGAATGCATCTTACACAAATTTTGGTTAACTAGTTTGGCATTTGGATCAATTGTAAGATTATGCGTGACTAAATTGGGATCTAGTCATGACATATATTTATAAGACCATGAAAAAGCTATATTATTCTCTTTTAAAAGCTATGTATAATTATCTTGCTCAGTAGAGGATAAGTATTCCCCTAGTTTGATAAATTATATATTATCAGGATCTGTGCCAATATCCCTATCAATTGTTGGCTCAATTGACATATGAGATCCCTCTTCCAACTCGTGTGGAGTAGGAATCAAATGAATATCATCTATTGGGTTTACATCATGAATTAGAAACTCATGCTCAACCTCAACATGAAAGACATTGTGAGTAGATCTTGGAAAAAAATGAAATGGTTGTAACATTTCATCGCAAATCCAGTACTCAAATGGAGAAGGGGGAGAATCTTCTCTATCAAAGTCAATTACCTCAAGTTTGAGGTGAAATGGATTTGATGGGTTATTAAAATCATGCAATGGGGTAGTAAATAAATGGAAATCATGTTTATGGATGGATGATTTCCAGTGGATGGGCCATTGGGTCTAGAGACAATAGTTTGTCTCACGATTCATGGGGGTGGCTGCAGTGGTGGTGAAATGATTGGTGGTGGTCTATGGGGTAGGCGATAAGGTTGATATTCAAGTGGTAAAAGCTATCACTAGATGGTATTTTGTACTAGAAATATATGTAGGTAGAATTATTTTTCATCATCCAACAAGATGAGCTACTCATACTCCTCATTTGAACTAGGGTAGTTGATGGGTGCTACAACATAATTTGACTCATCATATATCATCCATTCATGAGGAGGACATTGATCATTTTCCTCACTATAATATGGAAGGGTATGTGAACCTTCACCCACTTACTAAGATTGGGTGAAATCATGAGATAACCCTTTATCTATCATATTCATGGGAAAGTAATCTCCCAATGAGTAGACATGATTTGGATTAGCATAGGGATCATGTGCAAGCTCATCCCTGTAATTCAACCCTAAGAATTCTAAAATATCTATGAGGACATCAAGGGGTACAAGCTTGCTATGTTTGAGGCCACATTTATTATATGGCAATTGATATTATGGTTGGCAAGGAACATGAGTGCCTTGTTCATACAACCCCAAACCATAGCCAGTCCAATGACAACTATAGATATATTGCAAGGCGTAGTTAGGATTGGACATGTAATTTATATCCTCAAAGAAAGGTTTCTCATCTTCTTCTAGCTGAGGAGATGGCTCTATTCCATACTCAATACCCCCATGTATAAAATTCATTTGGTTGGATGGTATACCTAGAGGTATGATGCTACCTATGGGTAGATGAGGTCATCCCATGTCTTGCACCATCTCAATGGCTGGAATTGTTGTGATGTTTCTCACTAGGTATTCTCCTAGACATGTACTAGCCATATGGATTGTAACCATGGATGATGAAGGTGGAGGGGATGAAAGCAAGGCTTGATATATCTCAATGCTTACCTCATGCGATGTTTCCTCGTCTACTAGACTAGGAATCTCTTCTGTAGAAATGGTGGAAATTATGGGAGGGATATCATCGATTGGCCTCTTTGACATATTCCTCTATGGAGGATTGGATGATGATGAAGGTTTTTTAGAAGGTACCAATGATGATGTTGGTGTAGAAGAAGATGGTAATGGAGTAATGGAAGGTGATAGTGAGGGAATTGGACCCTGAATGGACGTGTTCAATTGGAATTCCATGTGATTCAACAATAGGGTTGACTCGAGGATTTGCTACACCAATTTGTAGTATTTAAAGGGCTCAAGGTCTACAAATATGACATGCACTTGCTCTTCATAAGTATACTTTAGACATTGGTGAGCTATAGAGGGTACACACTTCATGTCCCTGATCCAAGGTCTACCCAAAAATATGTTGTAGGCCATTGCGCCCTCCAAGATGTGACATAAATTTGGTATAGTTTTGTGCCCTACCTGGATGGGTAGGACTATAGTGCCAACTATTGAGCATATCATATCATTAAATGCTTGGAGGGTGTAGGTGGATGCAACAACATGGGATGTTGGGAGTCCTAGATGTTTGAGAGCATTGGTGGTAATAATGTTACTTGAAAAACTAGTGTCAATAAAAAATATCTTGTATGATGTTCCATTCACACATGCAATAATGTGTAGAGGAGGATCAACCACATAAATCGACATTAGTTTGAGTTCATGCTCATGGAACATGATCACTGGTTGCATACACTATTGAATGTGCCCCACCAAATCAATAAAGGAGTTATACTTCTAGGGCTGCAGCTCAATCAACTTAAGAATATCCATAAGATCTTCTCTATGAGGTGGCATTTATTGAATAATCTCGTATATGTAAAGTCTAGATGATTTTGTTCGTAAGATTTGATAAAGATTACTTTTTATTATAACCACTGGATGAGATGGAAGGATTTGTACTGGAGGAGGTGGTGGCTGTGATGTTGAAGGAATATCACTTGAAGCTACAAGCAGTGCAACTTGACTTGGATAGCATCTATTCCTTTTCACAATGCTAACCATCCTAATGTACCCTTGTTTAGGGGATGATGTATTGACCTCATTTACTTGTTTGGTAGGAAATGCTTGTACCTCATGAGTCGATAGTGGGTATTTAAAAACACCCATTTGTTTATTGCTTATTGCAAGAGGATTATCCACTTGAAGGTCATTCATCTCGATCATATCCTGCACTAAGTATTTGAAAATATAGCACGTAGGCAAGTCATGCCTAATATTCCTATGATATATACAAAATAGGTCTTCTCAACATCCCATAGGATTTTGTTTACCTATATTTAGGTCTATAGGCTATATTTCTGCTAAAGTAATCGCTTTGGCAGACCATAGACAATCAAATAAGGAGTCCATTCATTCAGCAAAGGACGTATACTGTCGCTTAGAGTGATGTTGCTAAATTTACCCCTAATTTTCTTGGGTGTTATTGTTATCACTTGCAAGAGGAGTTTGGGCTTGATAATTTACCTTTTTAGATGGCGTTGTTTATGCAGGCCCTAGGACATTAATGGCAACTTGGTTCATTGCTTCCAAATTTTATTGTGCTATATTTTAATTTGGGTTTTTAGTCCACTCCTTCTTGCGAGGTTTTGAGATTTATCCCTCTTGAATTTTAATTTCTTCTATGGTTCTAGCCTATGCTAGAGCAATATTGTTGGATTTTTAGCAATAACAATATTGGTTTTAGACAACTCTTTGAAAACATCTGAGTCAACTCAGACACTAGAACTAGGTAAGGTAGCTTAGTAATAAGCATTCACCACCTGTTACCATAGTCTGTTATTGAATCATATTCATATTACTTTAATCCCATGAGGTTTACTAAGTTTACCTTTATCTTGGTATTGAAGGCAAAATGTTCCAAGAATGCATCTGCAAATTATTCAAAAGTATGGATGTTATGCCTTGGAAGTTGATAATACCACTCTACTACTGGGCCAGTCTCAAGAGTAATGCATCATCATCTTGTGTAACCACCAAAAAGGCTCACACCCGAAGCATCCCTTATTGCAATAATTGATAAAAACATAACATGCATACAAGAACAAGAAATTGACAACAAATGAATCAAGAAGAAATACACTTTATTCCATTGTATTCGAAGTCAAAATCAAATTACAGGTACATCCCTCTTAGGGATAATCATTTTGATACAATATTACAATAGGAGTGTGTAATTGTTTCCCTCTCAAGGGTAGGTGTGATTTCCAAGTGCCTTTTAGGGTGACACGAACTGCTCTAGGGTGGAGGTACCCTCTTCTTCATGATGGGGAAGGAACTTGATGGTTGGTTCTCCTTTGAAATTATTCCCTATGGTCAAGAAACAACATAGAAGTGTCAAAAATATAGGTAGCCTCTCATGATGAGGCCCTTTTAGGAAAATTGCATAATGACACCATTAAACATGCATAATCAAGAAAACATGAAAAGTGCTTCTAAACTATGCAAATTGAATCAAGATTCATATTATAGCGTAAAGAAAGATAACAGCTACTCTATGCATGGATCAAATGTGTAAAATGAAGCATAAACATGCATAAAGAAACCATTTAAGTCCTAATTGAAGCATAACATGAAGAAGCTAATCTAACCTAATTCTACGGTCAGAAGTCTGCTAAACTGCCATTAAACCATGAAAATAGCTAATCTAATCTAATTAACCAGACATAAATGAAAAGAGGAAGGTGGTGATACCTCTGCTGCAAACCGTAGCTCTGGTGAGCGGTCTGCACTATAAACCATGGCTAAAAGCCATGGTTAGCACTCTGATAGGCTTACCCTCAATTCCAAGGGCAGTGGGCTTGACCTCCTTGTCCAATTGATGTTCAAGGGTCGCCTTCGGTGTCCTTCTGACAGGTTTGGCGGTTGAATCACTGTGATGGGCCTTCGTTTGCCTGAATTTGCATTTCTTGGCTCTCCTAGACTCCTAGGGCATCCATAATGCAATTCATCATGAATCTTGGCAAGTAGGTAGGGGATAAGTGCAATAGCTCTCTCTTAGTATACTCGATTGAGTGTACAATTCGACAGGGCTCCACTGCTCAAATCTCCAATGCTCTCTCTTCTATATTTTGCCCTAATTCTGAGGGGTACTTATAGGACTACCCAAGGGCTAGGGGTGGCTTCCTGGAGAAGCCAAGATCAAGAAGGGGTGGTTAGGATAGTTGGATTGGAAGCTTCCACCCTCTAACCACCTTCTTCTAGAACAAATGGTCGTTCCAACCGATTTGGCTCGGATTGAAGGCCAACTGAACTCTAGTTAAGACCGTAGGTTACAACTGTGGTCTAGACTGTAAACCATAGGTCTCAACCATGGTTCAGCTTGTAGACCATAGGTCTGGGCTATGGTTCAGACTGATTAGGCCAAGGAGCCCAAATTGAGTGGTTAGAACCACTGCTCTATCTTGGAGTCTATCCAAGATCTTCCATATGGTCTTGTAGCATGTCCATATGAGTAGTCGCCCTCGACATGACATGTTTTAGGTGTCTATAGATGCCCCTTTTGAGATGCGTTGTGAGATCGAACAATGCTGAGCAAAAATATACCTCCTAAAATGATGTCGAAGGTTCTATGATGATCATTAGTCAGATCAACATTAGATGCCCTAGGTCCTACAAAAGGATGCGCATCCTGGAATCATTGCTTCCAACTCTTTGGAGGCTTAAACTTGACAAGTCTATACTCATCACCAGACATTCGGATAGCATCAATGCCAAGTAGGCTTTCACGCCTGTCAATCCGAAGGGATGATAGTTACAAATAAATTATCATATTTGCTATTCTCCCCAAGCAAAGGGGTAAGCTTATGATAGCTGTTGACAATGATTCGCAAGGATGAACACAATTTTGACAAGATCAAGGGATCTACGATTCTCAGGGATCTTCTATTGATTTTGATTATGATTTGATATTATGACTACCCCCTCAAGCGACGAGTCGATGAGAGTAATGACAATGATTAAAGCGACGATGTCGCTTGACCACCATGGATGATCTGAACAAATTTAGATTTGAGCAAATTAATGCATTGGCTAGGCCTAGTTCAACTTTTGATTTCAACTATTAATAGTATTTGCACATTTCTATCCCATGGAGCAGTCAAGCTGCAATAGTCATCTTAGGGAATCGAATTGATACAAATCCAATTAGATTTATGTTGAATCAAATGATCGATGATTTGCTGAAAAGATGTCATAGAAGAAATGACATGAAACGCCTCGTTCCCATGGAGTAGTCCAGCCTCGAAGGCCTTCTTAGGGATTGAAAAGAAGCATACCAGATCAACGATGACAATTTTGTCCCAAATGTCCTTATGGTAACTTACTCATCTTGTCGGATTGCATGGAGCGCAAGTCGTTGCAACCGCCAAGTGTATAGGGTAAGTTACTGAATACGAGGCGCATTTGGTGTTTTGAATTATTTGATTTTTTTGAATATTTTGAATTATGCATTGAGCTTATTTATTTTGCTGGGAGGTGCATCACTCCATGAAAGGATTATCATAGCGATGACCTCGGTTGAATGTACTTTATAATCTCAGCCAGATTTTTGATTTTTAATTGGATCTCGGTGCTTGATTATCACCAAATTTCCAAATTGATTTGTATTTTTTTGAGTTTTGATCCCATGGGAGGCATTAGTTGATCATTTTAAACCTTCCCATGGTGGGATTTTATCAAATTGCTTCCAGTTGCAAACCATGGCTAGGGTCTGTGGTTCCCATTTGCAATTTTGGGAACCATGGCTAGGGCCTACGGTCCACGCGAAATAGAAAAAGCTTATAAAAAGCTCGATTTTCAAATTTCTCTCATTATTCCCTGACAATGACTTGCAAACTAGAGCTCTGATAGTGACAACTGAAGAAACTGACCTACAACCCTACCAAACTTCACCTACACCCTACACAGCACGATGGTAGAGCGCGGGCAAGCTTCTTCTAGCCATGGCAGACGAGGCGAGGGCAAGGTAATCTAAAACCAAGACCTCACATCCATTACCATAAAAATGAACCCAATTAAGTAATTGGTTAATCAATCTCACTAAATTGTTGGCAATGAACCTCATCTTAGGCTAGGGTAGCTTAGGATTTATTATTATTTTTTAATTTTTTTTCATTTTTGGTTGCGGTATCACACCCGACGGGATCTCAATCGGAGATCGCAGGTACTAGCTATGGTTCCCAATTGGTCAATTGGGGACCACATCTGCCAACTATGGTCAACATTTAAAATCCCAACGGTCAATTTTTGACCGCATGCGAATTACAGGGTTGACCCGCGGTTCGCGAACTTTAGAAAAAAATTATAAATTTTTTAATTTTTCTAAGGTTTTAAAAGGCAATTAATGTCATTTAATGCATTTTTGACCTATCTGAATGACAATTTTGATTTTTAGGCCTGCATGATGACATGTTTTTGTGATTTTATCAATTTTTAGCTATTTTTGGTGATTTTTAGGTTATTTTTAAATGTTTTTGCTTATTTTAGTTAGATTTTTCCTTATATTATGCTTTCTATTTCAGATATTGACCTCTAGAGCTTGAGAGCCTAATATTCTTAAGACTCTCCATGGAGAGCTCACTCCCAAGGAGCGGGAATGGTTTAGAGCTATTGGCTTCGACTATGTATTAGATCTACCCACTATCAGGGTAGATCAAGCCTACTTGACTACGTTGGCCTGATGTTGGAATGTGCGGACCAACACATTTCACCTACCTATAGGTGAAATGACTATGACCCTAGAGGATGTTTACAGGATCTTTAGGATCCCCATTGATGGTGAGGCCATCATCTCTTCGACTTCTAGGGCTAAGGAGTCCATATTTGATGCCATCTTCGATGCTCGGAGCGAGGAGGCTCAGCGTGGCATTGACCATGGAGGGGTTCACATCGGCTATTGGTAGGGGAAGAATGTCTTCTTCGTACGTGAGGCCATTTTTATGCACCTAGTGGTGCAAGTTGTTCTTCTAGACTCCTCAAGCGTGAGGATTCCCTAGAACCTCCTGGCCACTATTAGGAGAGTTACTCAGAGCTCCACACGATGACCACTACTCCTAGCCTGGGGGAGTACTCTACTATGTCAGTTGTACCATGAGCTATATCAGATTATTGAGTAGAGCTATAAGGGCATCAATTGTAGCCTACTTCTTTAGATTTGGGGATGGTAGCACATCAAGATAGAGCATCCTAGGGAGCTACCCCTACATATCATAGAGATTGATGATGCCCATCAATGCTATGTTGCTTGTTGGCCTCGAGAGGAGGAGGGCTTCCAGAGTAGGACCCATGTTGGTGATGTCCAGCATTATATCACATAGTTTGTAGGACTCGGGCTAGATGATATCGAGTGGTGACCTTACATGGAGTGTCCTGACTAGCCTGAGGTCGGTGAGTGGCTTCGACAAGCTCACCGAGATAGATGGTTACTCGGTCGAAAGGCCGAGATTAGAGAGTACCAATTTTTCTCTCATGTCCTGCATCAGTTCGGCATGGTGTAGGACATCCCGAAGATCCCATTTATCTATAGGCGCTTAGCTTTGGAGAGGGATCTACCATGGATTCATCCTCCGACTCTAGGGGATGATCTCGATGACTTCCAAGAGACTAGAGTTGATAGAGTTGTGACCACTCCAGAGTATGATGGATGGTGGTCTATGTTCTATTGGTATGGGATAGGGCCTCTAGGTCAAGCTGTAGATCAGGTAGGGGCAGAGGTGGATCCTGACGGGCATAATGTGCGCCAATGGATAGAGGGTAATTAGGGCATAGAGGCTACAACTGAGGAGGCTCCTAAGGTTGACCCTGATGAGGAGGCTCCCAAGGAGGGTGAGGTCCCTCCTAAAAGTGTAGAGGGACTACTCTTGGCATAGGTGGCTGACCTGTAGAGTCAGTTGGGGTGATTCTAGACATAATAGAGGGAGCGAGACACTACTATCACTACTCTATAGGCATAGTTGATTGATAGAGATCGCCTAATGATGTAGGCAGAGGAGCAGATTGCTAGCTTGACAGCATGAGCTACAACAATAGAGACCCAAGTTGGTGAGCTCACTAGTGCTCATGATTTGGCACTGGCATAGAGGGATGCAGTAGTAGTAGAGTGAGATCTACTTAGGACACAGAGGGGGGTCCTCCACCCTCTCAAGCGATTATGGGGCCTTTGGTGGCACCAACAATAGCACTACCAGGTGGTCGAGATCCTATGGTAGAGATCCAATGCTTGTAGGGTTTGTTGATGAGTACCAATGATAGGCATGCATCCAAGGTTGCTTGGGTGGACCAGCTAGTTGGATACATACAGATGTTAGGTGCAGAGGTTCCCGAGGATCCGTATGCTCCAGAGTCCTAACAGACTAGATCCAGGACTACAGTATAGTCTACTGCTAGCTTGAGCCATCACACCCATCGGAGTGAGAGGACACACAGGTCCTCTAGTACACATGGTGATAATAGTCACACCAGGACTAGGGAGGTAGGGTAGTCTACTACAACATCCAACCATAGGTCCTGGTGCACAGAGGTGCCCATTGCACATGTGGTGGTTGGATGAGTGCTAGGCCTCTTCGAGCTAGGTGGTACTCAGGGCTCTCAGTAGGGTCCATAGTGGATAGCAGGGTAGCAGGTAGAGCAGGCTCCTGAGCACAATACTGAGGGAGGCGGTGAGAGCTCCGATACAGGGGGAGCAGATCAGAGCTAGAGCTCTACTATTGCAGGATACATTTTTGATATATATCATTTTTGGTGTAAGGTCGAGGACCTACACATTTGTAGCCTACGGGTAATTTGTATACTCCCTATGTACTCGTTTGGACACATATATATATGATATGATCATTTATGGCTCATTATGTGTACATGTGTATATATTTATTTTTTGATTTTATGTTTATGTGATGCACATGGATGCAATGTTTATGTTATGTTGATGCTATATGATGAGATGTATGATGTCATGCATTAGATAGCTATGTAATTTATGATGATGGTATGCAGTGATCTAGATGCTTAGATGTGTTTTTTGATGATAGATGCAAATGGATGCGATGCTTTCTTTTAATGCATATTCGATATTGCTTTCTTTGCATGCATTAATGTATGTAATGATTTATTTACATGATGGTAATCTAATGTAAATGAACCTGTATGCTTTAATCACTTAAAACATAAGGAATGAATGCAAATATGTTTATCAATCTAATGGATGACACCACAGGATGTGTAAAAATCATGACTGTAATTGAAAATCCTTAAGATAAGAATTTAATCAATTAATCACCCATACATGAAATGAAATGACTACAGATGTATAATGCGAATGATATAATATGTCATTCTATTTTCTTTCTTTTGCACTTTGGATGATATGCACGATATAGTCAGTGGTCGTCTAAACATCTTTGTTGATACTCATCCGGTATCTATCCTATATCTTGATTGTGCTTTATGTAATGATGTATCACTTCTTGGATACTTTGAAATTTGATGATTTGCAATGACTTTTACCATTTAATGGTTTATGCTTTTTGTAGCATTTGTTGCTTTTTAGAGAGATTTTGAGGTTTTCCATGAGACTCAAACACCCTAATTGTCTTATCAAAAGTTGTATACTGACCATACTAGACTTCTGAGATATAAGGCTTTTGCTAGGATAGGCCCTAACTATTCATTATCCCTGTGTGTGCACATGATTATTTTAAGATAAGACACGAGCATTCCCCGATGTCAAGCGGGATTCTTTCAGCCCATTGCTAAGATAGGGGTCCCACAAATGTCTTATCCAATCTCAAGTTTAGATTTTAGTTGGACTAAACCACTAAGCAATGCAGGACACCTGAAGCTAGCTCTTCCACATTCAAACATTGGTCTTGTTCATAAGCGAGGTGCTAATGCATCAGACATATCATCATGCGTAAGGTACAGTAGTGTCGATAATTCCAGGGATTCAAGTTTACTCCCACTCATTCTTTTTCAATTTTTGGGATACTTGCTCATATGTAGTGAAGCAAGGGAGTCGATTCCATTTTGACTTTGAATTTCTTTGGATCTTCATTTGATCTTCACTGGAATCTATTTTTTGATCTTCATTTGATCTAGATTTGAACTTTGATTTATGATCTTCACTCGATCTTGATGTGAACTTTTATTTTTGATCTTCATTCGATCTTCACTTTGAACTTTGATTTAAGCCTATTTTTTGATCTTCACTCGATCTTCACTTTTTGGCATTTGCATTTGATAATTTTCTTCAAAAACTTTCCTTTGGGGGGATTTACTTGGGAAAACTATTTCTGGTATATCGATTGAGAATATCGATCTTATGATATCAATGTAGGATATCAATCTAGGGAGTCGATCTATGATATCGATCTAGGGTATCAATCATGAGGATTGATGTGGGATATCTCTTGGGGATATTGCTCTTTTTATCATAAGCAAGGGATTTTGAGTAGGAAATACACTTGTCCTTTTTCCAACAGCCAACATTTCCCATACCGTCCACATAGAGGGATAAGCAAGAATAATTCTTTTCGCTTCAGGATACCCGATCCTACTTCATGGCTTTCATCTTCCCCTAGTCCTTATTAGGATTGCTTAATTTTTTGATTAGTGATAGAATTATGATATGCTAAGGGCTATACTAACTAGACCTTAGCTACAAAAGTAAAGCAAGCTTTCTATCAACTCTTGATAAGACCTCTAGGTATGGCTGAGTGACCGAAAAACCTGAGTATATCTTCATAGCAACATTATGGGTTGTGTTGAAAAACACAATTACTCACATGAATGATGGATTCTGATAAATGCAGAGATGCATGATTTAGACACAAACGTGGCATCGCTTGTGAGACTGAAAAACACATTGCTTTCTATTATGGAATGCAATGGATGACGAATGCCTATTTGCAATGCAATGGAATGAATGCATGAATGAAAATGCATAATGCAAAATGCAAATGTTTTTGGATTATATGCTTTACCAATTTTTTTGGATTTTATTGATTTTATAATTTTTATGAGTTTTGAGCCTCATATCTTGACCAAACGGTGAGTACATGCCTTCGGAGCCTTTAAATTGACCAAGTGATTCTTAGGAACCCTTGGAGCTTTTAGGATTGACCAAAGGGATTATGAGCACCCTTGGGGCATTTTGGTTTGACCAAAGGGATTATGAGCACCTTTGGGGCATTTTGGGATGACCAAGCGATTTTAAGAATCCTTGGAGCCTTTGGGTTGACCAAGTAGTTTTTTAGAAACTCTTGGTGCCTTTTTAGGATGATCAAGCGATATTCAACAACCCTCGAGCCTTTTTAGGATGACCAAGTGGTATTTAACAACCCTTGGAGCCTTTTACTGACATGACCAAGCGGTTTTGAGAACCCTTGGAGCCTTTTACTGACATGACCAAGCGGTTTTGAGAACCCTTGGAGCCTTTTGCTATGCTCCTCAAGCATAAAATGCCTTAATATGGATGATGTTGAGAGGTTCAGGCTCTTCAACACCCCCTAGCGATGTCAAGTGATAAGTACCTAGACCAATATTTTTAGATATGATATAGGGCCCTAGCCAATTAGCTATAAATTTGTCCCTCAGATCGGGTGGCAAATTAGAGTTCTGTTGGTTCTATTTCAAGACAAGATCCCCAAATTCAAAGTCTCTCTAGTGGACTTTGACATTGTAAGCTCATTTTAGTCACTCCTGATAAACATGAAGATGCTCCAAGGCATTCACGTGATGTTCATCAAGCAGCATCAGTTGATCTAGTCGAGCTTGCTACATAGTGTCATCATCGATGAACTCTTTCAATGCGATGTGTAACATTGGAATTTCTAATTCCAAGGGCATAATGGCCTCAATGCCATATACTAGTGAGAATGGGGTTGCCCCTATGGGCATCCGAATACTAGTCCTGTAAGCCCATAACGCAAGGGGCAGCTGGACGTGCTAGTCTTTATGGTTTTCTTGGACCATCTTTTTCAAGATGGCCACCACTATCTTATTTGAAGCTTCAACCTGCCCGTTTGCTTGCGGATAGTATGGAGTCACAAAACTGTGTTTGATTCTATATTTAGATGTCAAAGCTCTCACAGTTTTGTTCTTGAATGACGTTCCATTATCCGATATTATTTTGGATGGAATCCCAAAATGACTTATAATATGCTCTAGTATAAACTCTGCTATACGAGCTCCAGTTGTCATTGTTAAGGGTATTGCTTCCACCCACTTTGTAAAATACTCAGTAGCCATGATTATGAATGTATGTCGGCCCGATGATGGAGGAGAGATCTTGCCTATAAGATCTAGTCCCCACTAAGAAAATGGCCAAGCCGCTTGGATGGGTTGTAAGGCCTATGATGGCAAGTGTGTAAGATTAGCATGATGTTGACATTTGATGCATTTCTTGACATATGCATTGCAATCCTTCTCTAGAGTGGGCCAAAAGTAGCCCATTCGAAGGATGCACTTGATGATGGCCATGCCATTGAAATGGCCACCGCATGTACCATCATGAGCCTATGAAATCACCCATGATGCCTCTTGGGGCTCTAAGCAATGAAGGAGAACTCCATCATAGCTTCATCGGTACAGGATGTCTCCTATTAAGACATATTTGGTCACTTTCTATTTAAATGTGCGCTTCATGGCATGTGATAATCCCTCTAGGATTATACTAAGCTTTAGGAAGTCTTTAATTTATGACATCCAATTTTGATAAATCTCAGCTTCGACTGCTAAGACGACTTGCTCCCCCTATGTATTTACTTTTGCAAATGCAGACTCAAAAACAACCCTATGGTGAATGGTAGTACCACTCCCCATGGGACTCTGAGAGGTTAATGACCCCTAGGGTGCCTTCTTAAGAAAGTCTTTAGCTCTGCAGAACCATTCAACTTGTGGTTCTACACTGATCATATTGATCGACTCTTTGTTATCATAGGCTGCACGCTCTACTGCTGGATGCGAGAGCATCTTGACATGGATGGTAGTGAAATTAGTAGATGGATTCTGAGGGATTAAATATCCCAAAGAAGCCATGGTATCTACAAACCTATTTGATGATCGAGGGATTGCCTCGATGTCATACCATTCAAATTTAGCCAAATAGGTGGCAACTAGATCTTTATAGGCTTTCAGTATGGGACATCGACACTAAAAAATCCCCTTGACTTGATTTACTATGAGCAAGGAGTCACCAAAGATGTTCAATCTCTTAATATTCATGGTGACAACTATGTGGAGGCCCAGAAGTAGGGCTTCGTACTCAGCATTGTTGTTGGTGCACGGAAAATCCAACTTGAATGACAAGGGCATTGGAGCTCCTTGCGGTGTGAAGAACACTATTCCAGCACCACCTCCTTGTTCGCACTTCGAACCATCGAAGAACAGAGTCATATCAGCATTGTTCTCTGGCTCTTTGGGCTTGAGAGCTTCAGATATGATGAAGACTGCATCGTTCGAAAGCTCAATTGTTAGAGGCCTACTATTTGACAATGGTGCCTCAGCTAATTGATCTGCTATGACCTATCCCTTAATGGACTTTTGGCTTATGAATTCTAGATCAAACTCTATCAATAGCATGATCCACTTCATAGTACGTGTATTGTGATAAGTCTTACTCATCATGTACTATAAAGGATTCTATTTTGATATAACATATGTTGTATGACTCAACATATAGTGTCACAATTTCTTTGTAGCGAACACTACTACTAAACACAATTTCTCCACATATGCATACCCTAGCTCATAACTCACCAAGGTTCGACTAATATAATATATGGCTTGTTCTTTGCCTTGCACATTCTTTTGGGCTAACATGGTCCCTAATGCAAAGTTAGTTGTCGATATATATAGTAGAAAAGGCACATCTAGCCTTGGTGGAGCTAGTACTAGTAGCATCACCAGGTATTCCTTTATTTCAGTGAAGGCTACCTTGAAATCCTCATCCCAATTGAATGGGACCCCCTTATGTAGTAGTCGATTCATGGGTCGACATCTTATCCGATAATTGAGTGATAAATCGCTTGATCAAAGCTACTTTGACCTGAAGGCTTCTCAACTCTTTAATATTGGTGGGAGGACACATTTCTAAAATAGCCTTGACCTTCACTGGGTCAACTTCGATGCCTCTCTTAGAGACAATGAACCCTAATAATTTTCCAAAAGTTATGCCAAATACGCACTTCTTAGGATTCAACCTAACATTATAATCTATCAGGTGATCGAAGACTTTCCTTAAGACCTCTGCATGCTCTTCACATAATAATGACTTGGCTAACAAGTCATCCATATAATATTCAAGAATCTTGTGCATATAGTCATGAAAAATGTATGTCATGGCCCGTTGGTACATCGCACCAACATTTTTGAGGCCGAATGGCATAACTTTGTAGCAAAATGTTCCCCATGGCGTTATAAACATGGTTTTATGCTGGTCTTCGGGTTTAATCCGAATTTGGTTGTAACCAAAAAAATCATCCATTAAGGAGAGCATTTCGTGACCTGTAGTTGCATCCACAAGAGCATCGATATTAGGCAACAAAAATGAATCTTTGGGTGTTGCCTTATTGAGGTCTCTAAAATCCATGCAAATATGGATCCTTCCATCAGGTTTTCCTATGGGTACCATATTGGAAACCCATTCTGGATAGTCGATGGAAATCACAAATTCTACATCCAACAACTTTTGTAGCTCATCTTTCACCATTAAGGCTATTGTTGGGTGCATCTTTCTAAGCTTTTGCTTGACCGACTTCTTCGTCAAATCTAGCAAAAGGTTATGAGTAACCAATTTTGGGTCTAGACCTGGCATATCCTTGTACGTCCAAGCAAACAAATTTGGTCTCTCTTTCAGCAGAGGGATGAGGGTGGCCCGCTCATCTGGAGTGAGACTCTCTCCAAGTTTAACCTTCTTTGGATTGGTGGGATCATTGCTGATATCCACTTCAAAGGTTTCCTCTACTGACATATGCGACCCCTCCTCAAGCTGGTGAGGCGTAGGGATCAAATGGATGTCATCAACTGGATTTATATGTTCTATATTAGAAGCATTCTCAGCATGATATACATCGTAAGCACAACCTGGCACAAAATGGAAAGGTTGCAGCATTTCTTCATTAGGGAAGAAATCTTCAGGCTCTACTGGTGAATCAACACGATCCTAGTCGATAGCATCTACATTTAGATACAATGGTTTAGATGGATCTACTAGATTGTGAAGTGGAGTGGTTAAGTCAATGGAGACCATATTGATGGAATGGTATTGGCCTCCAGAACCACATGGACAATCCTCTACATAGCTGATGTAATCATCACTCCCAGGGTCTAGCTCCAATGGCACAGGTACAAAGGGGTCTTCTCTATGAGGACTATAGACAATCAGATCCTCCCTATGCACTAACTACAAAATAGGATCATTTGGCTCTAGGAGCTCCATGTAAGTCGATGGGGGAGGATTAACCATCCGATGAATCTGATCAAGGGTTAATCATCTCGCTCTTAGGCGAGGACCTATACACAACTAACGATAGACTTCGTCTATGTCTATGTGTTGGTGATAGTAACACAAATATGGAGGACCAAGGTAGGACCTCTCTAGCTCGTATTCTTCATCACTATATGAGAACCAGATCCCTTCATTCGCTCCTACTCCCATGGGGTGCTCCTCCAAATGAGGCCCCATGAATCTTACTTCTTGAACGCTATCATCGCTATCCAAAAAAACTAGATAATTATACCTTATGTACGACATTACCAAGAAAAATGGCTCGATCTCTTCCTCTAAATGATTGACATTAGGAAGAATCTCTTCAATAACATGTACCGACTCTGTAGGTAGTAGGTGATGTGCATATAAAGGCCTTACATAAGCACCTTCGACTTCATCCTCAGATTCATCATCGCTTGAGGATTCCTCATCTGCATCATAGCCTGGTCCACTCATATCGGAGGTGGACTCCTCTCCATATTTATTACAAATATCTCCTAGATCGAGATCATCTACAATGATGGGGTTATGCCCTTGCATGTCTATGTCATTGACTACATCACAGATTTGGTGTCCCAGGTTATCTCTGGGGTTCTATTCTATCTCAATATGCTCAAGGAGCCCTTCACGATGATCTTCGAGTGGCTCAATGGTGATGAAAGATATCATAGGATGATTCCTCTAGAATTTGGAAGGATCAAGATGATAGGGATTAAAATCCACATCATCAGCCAGACTAAGGTACAGATGATCAAGAGATGCCACAAGCAAATCATCCTGCCCTCGTATCTGTAACCCCAAACCAAACTTATCAATGGCTAACTGATAACTTAGCTCCAATAGAGTCCTACATCCTTGTTCGAAGAGACCAAGGCCATATCCATTCCAATGATATAACTCAAAGATTCGTATGGAATACTCTAGGTTGGATAGATAACGAATATTTACTATGAATGGTTCGTTGTCATCTTCATCCATGGGCGTACGCATGGGAAGCTGGTCTAGCCTCGCATAGATGAAGTTAGTCTGATTGGGTGGCTCACCCAATGGTATGACTGATCCAACCGGATATCGATGGGTGTGCGGTCAGCCCATATCCTATGTAGTTTCTAAAATAGGCCCGAAGGTCACATTCTACACAATGTACTCGCCCAACCCGATGTTGGCGAGATGGACAGTCACCCACGGTGCGGATGACCCTGCTGAAGATGCAGGTGAGGTAGGCTGAGGTGCCTCCTCGACTTTATCTTGGGGTTCCTCAACTTCCATAGGAGTGGGAGCCTCCTCGATGATTGGCTCAGGCTCATGCTCTTTCTCTTTCTCACCCATATTTACCTTTAACTTCCTTTCATCCCGCTGCATGACTGATGTCGATGGTTTTTGAGAAGTGGTAGTGGTGTGCTCCGATCTATGTGACATAGATGGCATTGGTTGAGCACATACTATTGGTTTACCTCCTAGTTTCTTTATCGATGATGATGGTCGAACATCTAGGTGCATTGATGGGAGTACAAAACCCCCGAGCAAATCTGCTAGGTTCATAAACTTGAAAGGTTCTTCATCCGATGATACTACGTGAACCCGTCCCTCATGAATATATTTCATGCACTGATGTAATATTGAGGGGATGCAATACATTTCATGAATCCAAGGCCTACCGAGTAATATGTTATATTGCATGGCCCCTTCTATCACATGACACATCATGGAGATGGTCTTCAAGCCTACCTACATGGGTAGGATAATTGTGCCAATAGTTGAACATAGTGCATCGTTAAACGCTCTCAATGTAAATGTAGTTGGCACAATATGTGATTTAGGTAGCTTCAAATGACTCAGTGCCTTGGTCGTTATTATGTTGATCGATGAGCCAGTATCGATCAAGACCATTTTAAATGGCATGTGATTCACACACGCGATTATGTGCAATGGTGGGTCAGCCATAGTTGTAGAAATCATCCTTATCTCATGATCATAAAATTGGATCATCGGTTCCTGACACTGTTGTACATGTCCCACGAAATTAGTAAATGTCTGTGCATCTTGGGACTGTACTTCAATGGACCTCAAGATGTCCATCAGAGTCTCCCTGTGCCTAGGAGACTACTGTATTAGCTCATATATCGACAACTTTGCAGGAGTCATCTACAGGTTTTGGATCAACCTGCTCCTTATGGTCACCACCGGTCTTGTCGATGGGCCTGGGATATTCTGTGTCGGTCATTGATTCGGCATGGCCTGTATCTGAATGGGAGCACGAGGTTGGTTTGGTTGTTTGTACCTCCCATGTCTAGTGACAATGTTCACCATGCCTACGAACCCCTGGGTAGGTGGTTCGACTCACACTTGGTTGACCTGGCCAACGTTGTTGCGAGGTGCCTCATGATTCGGTAAGGGGTTTTTATAAATCCCTATATTTTGATTATCGGGTGCCTATGGGTTGTGTGGCACTACAAGCTCACCTTTTTCAATCATATTTTGCACCATGTGTTTGAAAGACCAACACACCTCAATGTCGTGGCCTTTCGCTCGATGAAAAATGCAAAATAAATCATCTTGGTACCCCTTAGGTTTGGGTTGATTGGGGTCTACCATATTGACCTCAGGTAATCTAATTGCCTTGGCCTTGCACAGTTGATGGAAAATCATCGTTAGCGATTCCATTAATGGTGTGAACTGGTGAGGTGGGCATTGATATTTATTCTTGCCCTTAAAATTGTTGTTGCACTTGTCATATTGCACAGGAGGAGGTTGGGCTTGATAATTCTATTTTTGTTGCCCCTTGTCTCCCCTTTGGAGATTTAGTACCACCTGATTTACATGGGCCTGCTTGCCCTGTTGCTTCATGGCACTCTTCTTTTGTCCCTCTCTCCTGTTCTTGAGCTTCAAGTTGCCTTCCTACAACTTGATGTCCTCGATCACTTTGGCTTGCGCCAAAGCTTCCTCGAATGTAGGATACTACTACAGCTACAATAGTAGTGAGATGTGCTTGGCACAACTCTTCATAAACATTTAGGTTAACTCTATGGTAGGAATAGGGAATGGCAACTTTACCATCAGTCTCCTCCATCTCTTCCTGTATTGCTCAATCGGCTCATCGTCGCGCTGAGCTAGCACTGCTAGATCAAAAATATTGGCTTATTTCTTGATGCCAAAGGAATAGCATTCAAGAAAAGCATCAGCTAATTGCTCGAAACTAGTTATGCTATGTTTCTTTAGCTAGTTGAACCACTCCTAGGCTGGACCAGAAAGTGTCATGATGAAAGTATGCAACAACAATGCATCGTTGCTTGCTATCTAAAAACAAGCATCCAGAAAGCTCGTGATATGCTCCTACGCATCTTCATCACCCTTGAACTTGTCCAACCTGGGCATATCAAAATGCTCAGGGTAAGCCAGAGTAGGTACCGAAGGATCCAAAGGCTCATTGTGGATTTTCCTTAAAGTCGGCTTTTGAATAGTCATGCCTTGTCTTTCGATGGCTTTGACCTTCTCGGCTAAGGCCTTATAGGCCTCTGAGGATAGAAAGTCCTCCTCCCTAAGTTGACATGGAGGTGGTCTAGGAGGTATTATCTTCCTCATACAAGGTGGAGGGCATGGCTCTTCCTCCTCCTCAGCTTGAGAGCTTTTAGGATATTCTCGCTCGTATCCGTCTCCCTCTTCTTCTTCATGTTGTCTCTACCTCTGATCATCGAGTGATGGTGGTCATTCCCTCTATTTGACACTAGCATGAGTACGAGCATCTCTACGCTCTCGATGCATATCAGCTTGTGAAAAATCCTTCCTATGCGTATGCTCTCTATGCTCATCATGAGGATATAGGCTAGCCCTAGCTAACCGGTCCTCCTACTCCACACGCTCCTTCTGGGTAAGGATACGCTCTTCGTGCATGCGTTGCTCATATAACCACTATCTAAGGAGCCTCTGCGCTTGAATATTTTCATCTTCAATATGCTACCTCTCTAGGTGAGCATCCTCCAATTGATCTTGGAGGAGTTGGTATTTCTGCTCTGATGCCAGTCGATGTGATCTATCGATCTAGTCGACCATGGGAGGCCTCTAGTATCCCTGCTCTATACGAGCGACCTTATGGGTTCTACACCCATCAGACTGATATGCTACACCTTTGCCTCTATCTATGAAGATGGCATTGGCATCCTATTGTACCCTATACTATGAACCACCATGTATAGATAGTGGATGTGTGACATGAGGGTGCTTAGAAGCCTCTCCATGCTCTCTAGTAGTCCTGATGATGCTCCCGCTATGCTCACTCAGGGTACGAGTGGGTGGAACAGAAGGCTTGTAGCCTAGCTACTCTAAGACACTACCTAGACCCTCTAGCTATCTAGACCACCACCGCTCATGCGGAGGGGTGCCATTATCTCCCACATTTGATATATCAATGGTGATCTTGCATGGTGGAGCACGCATGGGAGTATGGCTAGACCTATGCTCAACAATGAGCCTATCTGCCTACCCCTGAATGGGTGGATCTCTAGTCCTTCTATACTTAGAAGGTGGAGGTATGGTTCCTCCTATAGACCTAGTATGTAAGGGCACCAACCTGGTTCCCTGCACAACAAACTCTTCTATTGATCTCGTGGATGCGCATGCATCATGGTCTCGATAATGGCTTCTGAGTGGAGCACCCTCATGTTGAGAGGCTCCCTGCTCTAACCTATGCCTAGAGGAGTGTACTAAAGCTCCTCTAGTAGGGGTATGCTCTATGGGATCCCCTCGTGTCGAGTTATCCCCTCTAATGCTCATCGAATGACATTCGGTTCGCTCATGTGGGTGAGGGCTCGACACATGTTGTTGTGAACTAGTTAGGGGTTGGTCATTGGCATCAGGTTTAGACCTTTGTCGACCACCCTGTGTATCCACCATTGTGTACCTAGTGTCTAGATGTATATTTTATTATTAAGCAAACAAGGTATACAATAATGATTATCTCATTTTAAGTTTTGAAAGTGAGTCCTAAACTATTTGATGTGTTTTCAAGATTTGTTGTATCAATGTAGAAACTCTTATCATGTTTTGCAAAACTTGTTGGATTTTATTCTCAGTTTAATGGATTTCACCTGTACGCTCATAGCTCGACAACTTGGCTATGAACTCCAAGTCGTGTAAATCCCCCGTGTGTGGTAATGAAGCCCACACCGAACAAGGAGCACAGGTCCTCCCAGATCCTCACCCATTTTCCCCCAGTCAACATTATACCCTCTGAAGAGAATACATGCAAATTTTCTAGGGTACGAAAGGTTCTTGGATCCGGTATTGGTCTATATATCAAGGGTTCATAGGATTTGGGCCAACGGATGGAAGTTACGCCCACCATCGTTGAACCCTACTAGTGGTTGGATGTCAAGCCCAACTCACTAGCATTTAAGTGCCAAGTGGTGTGTGTGGTTCCTTTTAATGTACATAAAATAAATGCATCATATAGCATACATGCTCATTTTCTAAATGCTATGCAGATGAAAGACATTTTAGATTCAAAAAATGCAAGCTATTCTAGATGCTCTTTAAGACTATGCACATTACGATGCTAAATGGCCACTAATTGGGCCTCACACATGCAAACCATCCACACATTTCTATCAAGCACGTTGTAGCCTAGGGTGGACTACAATCAGAGGTCCGTTGTTCCCAGTAGCGCCTTTCTATTGAAAGAAAAACATGAAAGCAAACTAGGACGATTGATTTTACCCTTTTCTTAGTTCTTTTCCTAATTTGCATTCGAATTAAACTGACTGTGAAAACATAGAGAGCAAAAAAGTAATAGAGGGTTGAAAATAGGACCTACCTCAGGTCCTGCATTGGCTGATATTCTAAATTTGACTGTCTGTGTTGTCAGTAGGAAACCGTAGGTCTGATCTGTGGTTTTGATTGTAAACCATGCTTTGTACCTACGGTTCAGTTGTTGGCCCGTAGCTGATAGCTACGGTCTATACCTACAAGTGCAAAAACAAGTAAAACATAGTCAGGTCCTAAAAATGTGGGGTTCCACCGTGATCGCCTATTATAACCACCAAAAAGGCTCACACCCGAAGCATCCCTTATTGCAATAATTGATAAAAACATAACATGCATACAAGAACAAGAAATTGACAACAAATGAATCAAGAAGAAATACGCTTTATTCCATTGTATTCAAAGTCAAAATCAAATTACAAGTACATCCCTCTTAGGGATAATCATTTTGATACAATATTACAATAGGAGTGTGTAATTGTTTCCCTCTCAAGGGTAGGTGTGATTTCCAAGTGCCTTTCAGGGTGACATGAACTGCTCTAGGGTGGAGGTACCCTCTTCTTCGCGATGGGGAAGGAACTTGATGGTTGGTTCTCCTTTGAAATTATTCCCTACGGTCAAGAAACAACATAGAAGTGTCAAAAATATAGGCAGCCTCTCATGATGAGGCCCTTTTAGGAAAATTGCATAATGACACCATTAAACATGCATAATCAAGAAAACATGAAAAGTGCTTCTAAACTATGCAAATTGAATCAAGATTCATATTATAGCGTAAAGAAAGACAACAACTACTCTATGCATGGATCAAATGTGTAAAATGAAGCATAAACATGCATAAAGAAACCATTTAAGTCCTAATTGAAGCATAACATGAAGAAGCTAATATAATCTAATTCTACGGTCAGAAGTCTGCTAAACTGCCATTAAACCATGAAAACAACTAATCTAATCTAATTAACCGGACAAAAATGAAAATAGGAAGGTGGTGATACCTCTACTGCAAACCGTAGCTCTGGTGAGTGGTATGCACTATAAACCATGGCTGAAAGCCATGGTTAGCACTCTGATAGGCTTACCCTCAATTCCAAGGGCAATGGGCTTGACCTCCTTGTCCAATTGATGTTCAAGGGTCACCTTCGGTGTCCTTCTGATAGGTTTGGTGGTTGAATCACTGTGATGGGCCTTCATTTGCCCGAATTTGTGTTTCTTGGCTCTCCTAGACTCCTAGGGCATCCATAATGCAATTCATCATGAATCTTGGCAAGTAGGTAGGGGATAAGTGCAATAGCTCTCTCTTAGTATACTCGATTGAGTGTACAATTCGACAGGGCTCCATTGCTCAAATATCCAATGCTCTCTCTTCTTATTTTCCCTAATTTTGAGGGGTACTTATAGGACTACCCAAGGGCTAGGGGTGGCTTCCTGGAGAAGCCAAGATCAAGAAGGGGTGGTTAGGACAGTTGGATTGGAAGCTTCCACCCTCTAACCACCTTCTTCTAGAACAAATGGTCATTCCAACCGATTTGGCTTGGATTGAAGGCCAACTGAACTCTAGTTAAGACCGCAGGTTACAGCTATGGTCTAGACTATAAACATGCAGGTCTCAACCATGGTTCAGCTGTAAACCGTAGGTCCGGGCTGCGGTTCAGACTGATTAGGCCAAGGAGCCCAAATTGAGTGGTTAGAACCACTGCTCTATCTTGGAGTCTATCCAAGATCTTCCATATGGTCTTGTAGCATGTCCATATGAGTAGTCTCCCTCGACATGACATGTTTTAGGTGTCTAAATCTTGAATATTGAAACACTGGTTCATGAACCTAGTGACGTGCTCTTGTGCATCTTCCTCTCCTTTAAATCTATCTAATTTGGGTATTTTGAAATGCTTTGGATATTGAGGGGAAGGAATAGATGGATGCAATGGTTGATTGTGCAACTGGAGCAACATGGGCTTTGTTGCCCAATCCTAGCTGTCTTACTCTCTATGGTTTCCATACGCTTAAGCAATTCTCTATACGCATTAGAGGATTTAATCTCCTCATATTTATTTTGGCCTTGCAGTGGGGGGCGAGGAATGTTAAGCATGTGACATGGTGATTTATTATCAACCATACCTCCATAAGGTGCTTTTATGTATTCCTCTTCTCGTTCCAAATTATCATAGGCTTGTAAGGTGTTTCTTGAATGGGACTACAAGGAAAAATTAATGCCTACTAAAGGTGATATATGTTTGGACTAGGGGGGATGTTTCGATTAGGCTTAGGAGGTTGAGGAGGCACCATTTGATTAGGCCTAAGAGGACTATTTTGGTTAAAAGTGGGTTGCCTCTAATGAACCCCCTATATGTGTGTACTTGGGGTAGGAACCCCATTGTGCAAGGTTTCTTGAATTTGTTGTTCAATCCTCTATTTGTCTAGCTGATGCTGATGATCTAAGAGATCCAAACATTTTTTATCTAGCTAAACTTGATTAAATTAGTCTTGGTGATCAACATACCTCTTGACAACTTGATTTAATTGCTCAAATGTGGGAGGCCTATAAGCCCTAACATCATTGCCCTGATACCTATATTTTTTAGGATGATCTAATAGATCTACTACAAGATTCCATCATTTGAGAGAGGTCAGGTTTACTTGAGGCTCACTCCTATATACATTCTCTTTGCACTCAACTAGCACATAAGCACATCATGCTTGCATCAAATGATGCAACTAAGGATAATCAAGATTTTCCTTCGGTTTTTCTTCATAAATGAGGAAGGGAAGAGTTGCATTTTCTTGTAAAGGATGATGGGAATCATAATCATATTGATATTTATATTGTGGGGACCTATCAGGGAAATCTGAGGGCATATTGTGATCATATAGCCCTGTCCATGGCGCATAGTCTTGATTCTACACATAGGTGTGTGAGGTAGATTGAGTAGGTACATAAATACCTGGTATTGCTCTATGTATTGGGACCTCAATGTGCTGCTACCATTCTTGAAAGAAGGCATGTGAAGTGTCTATGCTTGGAAAATAATTTTCCTAACTAGGACGACAACCTGTAGGGGTGTCCCACATGGGGGTCCCTTGGAGGCTAGGTTCCCTATTTGATAATCTAGGACTTGGGTGAGTAGGAGGCCACCAAGGAGGTATAACCAAGTCCTTGGGATCAAATCGGAGATGATCTGTCTCCTTGCCTACTCCCCACAGCGTCAACCCTTAAGTGGGCTTGGCTATGAGTATATACCATGACTACTTTTTCTAAATCCCTACGTGATTAACTTATTTACAAATTTTAATGATTCAAACACACAAAAATATAAACACAGGAATACATATGTTTATCTCTTTTAAATATTGATATGTGTTCCTAAATTTTTTAGTGTGTTTTTGATTTATTTTTTTGTAAAGAAATATCTTTTCACGTGTTTGAATGTTGTTGATGTAAATTCTCAATTGTTTAAAGGATTTCAACTATATACTCGTAGCTCAATAACCGGTAATGAAAGTTCAGTCACATGAACCAACCCAAGTATGAAGATGAATCCCATACCCAATCAGCGAGTACAGGTCCTACCAATCCTCACCCATATTGACCATGGGCAATGATACACCCTCCAAAGAGGAGTGTGTGATATTTTCCATGGCTAAGATGGTTCTTAGAGCCAACTTTGGCCAAAAATAGGGTTCATAGGATTTAAGCCAACGGGTGGAGATGAAACCCACCATCATTGGAATCTATTAGTGGTTGGGGATGAATTCCAATTCACTAACATTTAAAAGTGGCATGGTGTGTGTGGTTATTTTTATCTTTAAAGAAAGCAAAACAAAATAACATTCAATGCTAGTTCACTAAATTCATAATGAACATTTTAATTTTAGAAAACTATGCATGAATAAAGAACCTACCAAACACTTATCCTATATGAAGACCTAACCATTAGGTAGGTCACACACAGGTAAACCATTCAAATGCATGATGAAGACTGTTATTTTTCCTATTTTTCTTCAATTTTCTACTTAGATTTTTAGGAAAAGCAAAAATTAACCTTTCAATCAACAAAGAGAAGACATAAATAGCTGAATTTACCCTTTTATGAACAACCTTAATGCAAATTGAAGGTTTAGGCACTTACCTTGACTATCTGTGAAGTTGCTATTTCTAGAAATTTGGGCTGAAAAACCCCCTATTTTTAGGTCGTTCCTGGGTGGGACAGATGCAAATTTAGGGGCCATCCTTGGGTGGGACGGTTGTTGTGGCTATCCTTGAGAGTTCCAATTAGGAATTCAGGGACCATTTCTTCTCAAAATGACCAGAACCTACAACATACAAAGTGCAAAATTAAGGTTAAAAATATCAACATTGAAAAGGGACAAGGGTCCCATTGTGATCGCCATTGAAGAGAAAAAAATGGTGCACCTAACAAATGAAATTGAAATGCATCTAATATTTTATTCAAGCATTCAAAAGAGACGATAAAGTAAGCAAGTAAATGACAAATAAGTTAATAAAAAGGGGGGTTCTATTTGTATTTATTCATTTTTCAAATAGGATGTTACAATAAATCCCCTTGAGGGCTTTCAATTTGATACAATTTAAATTACAAATTTGAAGGATCCAATCCCTCCATGAACTTATGGTGTGCTTTCAATGTTCCTCTCACACTCACGATTGAAGAGCGGGCTTACACTGCCACTGCTTTGAGTTATATTTCTTCAAATCCTTAGCTCCTTCCTCATGCACTAGAATATCTATATCTACACATAAGGAATTGAAATATGTTAATAACATATGTGTATTATGATAAAAAGCATGAAATGCATGCAATATTGAATGAAAAAAGTGTAATCAATAGGTCTAAACTAGTCCAAATGTCATAAAAACTCAGCATGATGTATATTATATGATTTTATAATGAAATAAGAATAAATTAAAGTGAAATTATGAGAAGAACCTATGGCCATCCCTGGGTGGGCCAATTAGGACTATAATCACAAAAACCCTAATTAACAATTCAAAACCACTCCAAACTTCACCAAAATTAAGTATGATGCTAATATAATGCTATAAAATTGATCTACACTAAAATTGGATCAAAATTATAGGCTAATTCATGGCCATCCCTGAGAGTTTCAATTGGGACTGTTAATTGCACTAGGTGGGAATGACCACAAAATAGGGTGGTTTTTGCCACCAATTCCACTTGGATTTGGTCTAGAATCCTCCTAGGGGTATTTTTATCAAATTTGGTAAATTAATTCATAGTAATGGATAGGTTTTGTAGAGGATGTGTGTATTTTGGAATGCGTTGAAAAATCCTTCAATTGATGAGGTTTCCAAGGGCAAATATGAGGGAAAAAGGTGAGAGGAAATCTTGGTAGCACTTTGTGGTAAATGCTTGCAAAGGTCTCTCTAAAACTGAGTGGAAACACTCCAATTTATAGCCCAAGAGGGCAAAGGGGCAAAGGGGTAAGTTTGGGCATGCAAGGCAGGTTCCAACACTTGTCAACGCCTTTGCCATGCATAAGGTGGAAGAGGCTTCCAAATTGGTCCTCTAATTTGTAGTTCCTAATGGCCTAGATAGTCTTCCAATATGTCATAAGTCATTGGGTGGGATAAATGGCAAAAATTTATTACCATTTTTCCCACATTTGACTTTTTGAGGGGTCTAGACCATGGTCGTCCCACTCAGGGACGGTTGATTATGGCTATCTCTAGGTGGGATGACCATGAAATGTGGTCATCCTAGTGTGGGAAAACCATGGCTACATGGCCCAGAACTTCCTAAAAGTGGGGTAAACCTTCCCAAAAGTGGTTAGGGCCGCTATTATCCCATAATGGTTACCCAATGGGTCCATATGGTTTTGATAAGAGTGATGCCTTGGTAGTCGTATCCTATTTACATGATTTTAGTATCTACATGATGAAAAACACTGAGAAAGAGCAATATACTACATCGATAGAACTTTGGTAAACTACGAAAATTACTACACACCATTAGTGAATATTTTCTTAGCAGTTGTCTTATCATCTCTCAAACTAAGACACTACATGCTTAGTCAAAAGGCCTATGTCTTAGAAAGGATAGACTCATTGTGTTACCTTAGAAAGGATTTTGACATAGAATTTTTCAATCAAGAATTACTAAAGGGACAAGTTATAGCTAATCAACTTGTTGAATCTCCTTTAGAATCAAAATATCCCATAAGCATGTCTTTCCTAGATGAAACAATATTCTCAATAGAATCCCAAGAACCTAAAACTTGGATCTTGTAATTTGATGGAGCTAGATGTGCTAAAGGTGCAGGGGCAAAAATTATCCTAGTCACCCCACACTAACAAATTATATTTTAATATTTTCTTCTCATGTACTAAAAACACAACCAAATATGAAGCACTCATCCTAGGTCTTAGGGTTGCAACAAAACTAAATGTTGAGAACATAACAATGTATCATAATTCGCAACTGGTAATCAACAAAGTGAATGATACTTATCAAACCAAACATGAAAAGCTAAAACCATACAAAGGCATTGTAGACATGTTGAAAAATCACTTCAATCAAATCACCATAGAAGCCATACCATGATCTATCAACTATCACACTGCAACTATGACTACAACTGCATCTCTCATTCCCTTAGATTTGGAAGATGAATAAAATTCCATTATCATAAGATCAATTAACAAATATTCTACCATAAAATCATGCTTAAAACATATCAACATATGCACTATTGAAACATCTACACCACAAGAACCGTTGTATCAAGACATACTTAAATTCATCAAAGAGGGAACATTCCCTAAGGGATCGAACTCTAAAAAATAAAGATAATTTAGGCTAAAAATATGTCATCATTGGAGATATCTTATATCGGTATTTATTTGAAGTTATACTTCTCAGATGCATAAATAAAAATGAAGCCAAAACTATCATAAAAGAAGCCCATGATAGATAATGTGTCAGATATTTTAGTGGACTAGTCATATCCAAGAAGATCCTTAGGATGGGATATTATTTGCCATCTATTGAAAAGTATGTTCCCAATTATGTTAAGAAATATGACAAGTATCAATGACATGATAACCTTGTTCATACCTCCTCTCAAGAATTACAACTGATCACATCTCCTTGGCATTTCTCCTCTTGGGGATTGGATATCATAGGTAAGATCAACCCTCAATCATCATATGGACACAAGTTCATTATCACCGCTACAAAATATTTTACTAAATGGGTCAAGGTAATGCCCCTATCCATTGCAATAGGAATTCAAGTATCAAATTTTATTCTAAATCAAATCATTATCTAATATAGTATAAATTCTACCTTAATTGTTGATAATGGAACCCCTTTTATAAATAAAGAAGTTGCCAAACTATGCATCAAATATAAAATTCAACAAAAAATTCTACACCATACTACTCGTAAGGAAATGGATAAGCTAAATCCTCCAACAAAATGCTAATCAAAATCCTTAGGAAGATAGTAAACAAAAATGTTTGAGACTAGCACTTACAACTCTATCCATTCCTATGGGTATACTACACAAGTGTGCATACTTCCATGTGAGAAACACCATACACCTTAGTTTATGGCACTAAAGCAATATTTCCTTTTGAACTTGATATACCTTCTCTAAGAGTCTTGTTACAAGACTCTTTGGTAGGAGATGAATATCATCTAAATTTCTTACAACAACTAGAGCTCTTAGAAGAAAAACACATTAATGTTCTGGAACATCTCAAACATACCACAATAGGCTTCAACATGCCTATCACAAGAAAGTGCATACAAGATCCTTCAAAATTGGGGACCTTATCCTAAAGGAAAACTAAAAATATACTAACGCTAACAATGACCTCAAAAGAAAGTTTGAACCTAATTGGTTAGGACCTTTCATCATCATAATTAGTTTTAGATTCAAAGCTTACTACCTAGTCATATTGGATGACCAAGAACATAGAGAAAAATCAACTTCATACATCTTAAATAATACTTTCATAAAACATCAAGTCATATGCTTGATCATATAATTGAATGCACAATAAACATCATTATATCATCATACACACTATGTCCCTTGCACAATTGTCTAGTTTGTTTGATCATACCATAGAGTCAGGAGGGTTTACTATGATACAAATCCTTGTTACAAATACATTTGCATTACATCCACCTAGTCTAACCATATGTTGAGTAAACTATGTCAATCCAAAATACCTAATTTCAAGCCTCCTACTACATATAAATCACACTTATTATTTTCTTGGATTAAGTAATTAATGACACGATCATCTACAACCTTAATGACTTGCGATCATCCCTATCTTTTGTTTCAATATACTAGGGTTATGCATAGTGGTGAATATTTATAAAGTGGATGAATATTATGATTTTCAAAATTGGAAATTGGTTAATATGAGGACCCTCGACATTGGCCCATTCACCTAAAATTTTGGGGAAAACTTTTTTCTTAGGGTCAATTCGCCACAATATATATCCAAACATAGGTATATTTGTACTTGTTGGAAAGCTCTTTTCGAGCTTGATCTAATGGTGGTATTTTTATGAAGTTATAAGGTTATTTGATAGGTAAAAAAGGGACCTAAATATGATCTTACTTTTTAGGGATTCAAATACCGCAAATTTCAGTCTGAAGATGATTGATTTTATTTGCTTAGGATTCACTTTGATTCGCATTGATTTCTATTAGGATTCATAATTTTTTACAAGTACATTTTGAGTCCAACCCCTTATGCATCACCCTATTTTTGGTTTGAGGGTCTTCCTATCCTTTTCCATTTCCACCAACACTTCCATATTTGTACATATCTTCTATTTTTATAGATTATTCATGATGAGAAATATTTTCTATAGGTATATACTAACATAGAGGATTTCAAGTGTATGGAAAAACCTCTAAAAGCATTCTTCTCGAATTACTTACATTCTCATGCTTCCCAAAAGAAACCCTAAATTGACATGGATATACTCCACAATATTTTATTATGATACTCTCAAAACCTAAATTACAAGGAATAAACTCTATTCACTTTCATTTTTATTAAAAGAAGATAATCTTTTATGACTTGAGAAAAATGAAGATATTTACGCAACTTGACTTAACCTATTTTGTATTCTTTATTTTAAAATTTACCTCCATGTAATCGTTCTTACCTTTAAATCCTTCTAAATTAGATCGTGCACATTTTAATTCCTTATGTGATGCATCCCATTTGGTTTCTTATAATAGTTCATTTGATTGAATCATAATGACCTTGACCATAATATAATGTAAAAGTGGTGTAGAAGGGATTTCATTGTCACTTTTTTGGATTGAGAAATCATTAGTCTAATAAATTTTGCATTACAACATGATATTTTTATTTTATTTAAAATTTATCTAATAGAATAATATTTTAATCTCTTTCTTGATTATTTTCACATTGCAATATCTATTAATGTATCCAATGTTATGACATAAAATTACAATTTTTTATAATACACTTAATTTTCCTATTCTCTTAAACTATATATAATATTAATAAAATTTTCTAAGGTTTTTGAAAATTCATGGGAATACATATTTAGGTATACGTTGATTGCTTTTTATTATTAATAGTTAGTCCCTTCTAAATGAACTTCCTAAAGAATTACTAATATTCTTCAAGATCTCATTATTGATAAAATAATATGAAATTCAAATATCATAAGATACACTAGAAGATTTTTTATATTTCTATATCCATAAATATCACTCTATTGTCTTGAATATAAGTCATCTCTCCTATAACCATGGTCCATGACATAATATTTTATCATTAATTTTCAAACTATGAAAAATAACAAGAAATTTTTTTTTAGAAAATAAATTAACGGTACAATTTGAATTCAAAACACATTACCATTACCATGTAATCTACTTTTGAACCTATGAAAAACATAGCTAATATCCATGAAACTTTTATATTAAACCTATGTTATTAACAAAAATTGTATCCTATTAAAGAATATCATCTTTATAATCACTTTTGGTGTAAGATCTATTCGGATGAGGTTATCATGTATCTATTCTTCCTCTTTCTCTCATCTAAGGCATCTACATGTATAGATAGGACATCCTTATTTTTAGTTAGAAATTTCATAAATGTCTTTCCTTCTATCCCACCTAGCTTTTTCTTATCAACATCTATAATTTTTTAAATTCTATAAAATATTTTAAATATAAAAAAAGTTGAGGCTCCTACCTTGCTCATACATAATCCTTCACACTATTATCTCTAATAAATTATTGAATTTATTTTATGTACAAATTTCACCATATCAATTATATTTTATTTAAATAGAAACTTGCCTCCATAAATTTCTTAAAAAAATAATAGATAAATCTTTCCTAATTTAAAATGAACTTGTAATTTTTCTTATAGATACATAAATATAAATTATGATTGTAAGAGATGGGTAATTTGATTTGAAAGTAAATTTTAAATTTTTTAGTTATGAAGAAAAGTTTGTTTTTTCCCTTTACATCTATTTAAACATTTAACTTTAAATTTAAAATATTAAATGATTATATTTGTCTTTTAAATATTATCTTACTTATTTTAAAATATATTTTATAATTAATATATATTATAATATTACAATACTATAATATTTGTAAAATTTATTTTTAAAATTAATATACTCTAAAATTATGCTTCATATAATTTGCTTTCATAAGATTTCTTCTCTTTTTTCTCATTCTTCTAACTCAGCTATGAGTTTAATTTCATTTACACTTGTACTCTCTGTGAGGCCATCTAAACGAATTTTCTTATTCAAACATTATATTTGTCTTTTAAATATTATCTTATTTATTTTAAAATATATTTTATAATTTATATATATTATAATATTACAATACTATAATATTTGTAAAATTTATTTTTTAAATTAATATACTTTAAAATTATGCTTCATATAATTTGCTTCCATAAGATTTCTTCTTTCTTTTCTCATTATTTTAACTGAGCTGTGAGTTTAATTTCATTTGCACTTGTACTCTCTATGAGGCCATCTAAACGAATTTCCTTATTCAAATTTTCAAGCTGAGCAATAACTTCATATTTTGTTTATGAACATGCCCAAACTCCTTCCAGTTCTAAGTCTTTATTTTGAATTTAATGTATTGCAATATTTTGGTAAAACAGAACATCTTAGTCCTATACTTAGGTTTACCTTCCTTCCATCATTGTTGCACTCGAGGTTTAAAGGAATTGTCTCTAAACCACATTGAATGAAATAAAAAAGGAGAGAAACTCACATTGGTTTTCCACATTTCCACCATGACAGGCCAGTGATCCGAACCAACATTGTTAAGAGTCTTCACTTTAGGAATGTGACCATGGATTAATAAATTGTTATAGAGCAGGAACCTATCCAATCTCTCCATTATACAAGCTAAGCCTTGCCTTCTGTTAGACCAAGTCATAAGGCCATTATCTGGTTGGATGTCCACAAGATGGAGCTTTGTAATATATTCGATCATGAGGTCAGTGCTCCTATACAAATTTCTATTTCCCTCCATTTTCTCATCTAGAGAGAGGATGGTATTGAAATCTCCTCCGATCAAGATCCAAGCTTCAAGAAAATGAGAGATAATATAAGTAATATTCTTTCACTGTCTTCTTTTTTCCTCCAAATTAGTTAGAGCATAAATAGTAATGCAAAGCATAATTTGGTTGGTATGTCTTCTTTGAATAGTTATATCCAAAATACCCCAAATGCCAACCATATGGTGAATAACTACCTCTTTTGGGTCCTAAATGAAAGCAATGCCACCCGAAGTCCCCTGGGAACTTAGGGAAACCACTTTTCTAGTTGGCCAAATTTTACTAGCAATTGATTCTATATCCTCTATTGAAATCTTCATTTCTTGAAGGAAAACAATATGTGGATGATTTATCCGAATCATTCTTATAATTGTATTTTGTTTTGAAAGAATTCCTTTGAGTCCTCTAATATTCCAAGTGATGATCTTCATTAATATTAGGCCTAAAAAAGTTGGGAAGGGCATTAATATTACCTTTGTCTACAAGCTTTTCACCTTCTTTTACCATATGATATTGATTAGTCTTGTGACTTGCCTTTTGATTAGAATCCATCTTCAATTTTTTCCCTCCTATTTCTTGACTTACTCCAATTAAATCTGAGATGGCTTATAGCCTTGAAGAATGCTTGTAAACAGTCAAAATGTTACCAGAAAGTTCAATAGAGTCTATATTGGGACCTATATTATTTGAAGTTTTAACATTTAAAAGATTATTTTTCTTGTGAATGTTTTCTCCTTTTTTTTTTTTTGTTGAAATACTTTGATTTGTTGGTTTGTCTCTGTGTTTTTTCCTTTATCTTTAAATTGTGTTTATAAGATTTTTGTTTCCATTATTTCCTCTTCCTCACTTGGGACCTCATTTGTTGAAAGAATTTCAAACATATTAGCAGATAAATTTGATTGATCCTTCATAACTGGTTTTTTCTAGTGTTCTTCTTCTTAGGCATTTGGAAACCTGTTGAATTTATATCTTCTTTATTTTGATATAGGATTTTAATAGGGAAAATGGTAACCAAATGACCATAGTAAATTTTACAATAGAAAGGAATGTTCTCATAGTCCATTACTTGCTCTCAAGTGTCCTCCCCAAATTGTAAAGTGATATTTTTAGGTAGGGTTTGTCAAAATCCATTAAAAAATAAATTCGAGCATAAATAATATGTTCAAATTTTTTAGTATAATCAACAGTCATCATAAAGGTTCCTAAAGAGTTTCCAATTGAAGAAAAACCAGTTGGATTCCATAATTCAATTGGGATGCCAAATAGTCTAACCCACACAGAACCTATAGAAGGTATCTCTTCTTCAACTTTAAATTTAGTATGCCAGGGCTTCATGAAAAGCCCTGCCCTTTCAAAGAACTAGGGACCCCATTGAAAATTTTTCTCTCTATCTTCATTATTAGCAAATAAAACAAAAAAATAACCATTTGGATAAATAGAGATTTATAGATCACCTTTAGTTTTCCAGATTTTTGCAAACCAAAATTTGAAAGCAAATAGGTCAGATGAAAACCCATGAAATGACAAATTAGTCGTCTTTTTTCTAGATCTTCAATTCCAATCTGAATGTTGCCCATATCAAGCTTAACAATAGGAGTTCCATCATCTGCTTTAAGACATCCTGACTCCATTTTCCTGGGATCAATCTTAGGTATTCTTAGAGGTTTACAAGAAGCCCTAAGATTAATATTAGCATTAGGCTGAGGCTATCCACCATGGAGGGCATCCCTAAAATTTATTTTTAGGGTTGATTCTTCGAAATATTTACCTTTGACAGGGGTTTTCACAATAAATTTATTTTGTGAGTGCACCTTGGCATCAGATTCACTTGAGATCTGAGTCATTTTTTGATCAGCTACTTGAAACTTGTTTTGTGATCTCTTTAATCAATACCCTAAATGCCATGGAAAGGTATGATTTTCACTTTTCTTTTGTGTAGCAAATTGGAAGTCGTTGTCACTCAAGTTCACAACATGAAGATCTGTTGAAAGACATATTTCTAACCCATATTGGATCTCCTGCAACATTTCTTGCTAAAATATTGAGCAGAAACCATAAAAATATTGGCCTCTAGGACCCGAAGGCCCTGAAAAACAACCTCTAGAGCTGCTTGCACTTAACCCAGATGAAACCCTCACACAGTCGTCTACCAAAAATCCCGTTCACACATAGGAATGCGTTAGAATTTGTGTTGCTCCAAATGATCTGAACATTTGTGGAGACGTTCTTGGACCTGTCAAGCATCTACCCTCAAAATTTTGGCTCAATTCAAGTCCTGATGCGTGAAATATGGCCGAAACAAGTTCAATAGTTTGAACAGTCCTGCAAAAAAATGTCCCCCTCTTGTTAGTCTTTTCCAAACATTTTAATTTTATTGATCAAAATCCTAACCAGTTCTTTGTAATATTCTTCTTATACAATTTATTTAGTTTTACACATATTCCAATAATAGAATTTCGTTCAACGTGAATATCTCTTCTATAAAAATCTCTCCTATAAAAATGTTATAGGGGATTAAAAATGAACGACAATGTTGTATTCCTTTTTCACATTCAACATTTTAAAATGTATTTAATGCTTTCAACAAGAATATATTGTTTTTTTAAGTTGAAGGGTGCAAGTAAATTGTGTTTCTAAACTTTAAAATTATAATTTTGGGTCTATAAGCTATCGATTGGAATGGTATGATACCTTGTATGACATTGAGCGAGCAAACAATGTGGACTCTCAAATATCTTCGCGTCTAACAAAGACCCAGTCTAAACAATCAGAGTCAAAATTGCATTGGTCGTGATAAAACGCTACAAGGAACAGATCATATTTGGTCTGTCATACCTCTTCGATCATTTTGCTTCACTACATTCTTGTATTGACTTCCGCGTGAGATTACCCAGTCAAAACTTCACCAAGAAAATTTATAGTATATAACATATTGATGATAACACCCAATTCATGTATCATTCAAATTCTCTACTATCCTTGTTATCTCCAACCAACAATTCTCAAAGTGAATACAACTAATGTCTCCAACTAGTAAATCTATTTATATTCCAATGGACAATTGGACGAGATTGGCCGGGGTGACGTATATAGTGTTTGTTACGATGACAATGATACAGAACTCGGAAGCTACCAGGCCTATGCAGGAAGAGAAGGTATGGCAAGATGTAGTATTGTTTGAATCACTGAGGGGTCCAACGCCACCAGAAGGGGCATCAGGTTGCAGAAACTACGGATCATCAAAAGGCGGTGGGGGTCCATGCCTGGCGGCTTCAATAAACACAGCAGGGCAAGGGCAAGGGCAAAGGGAAGGCTTGATGCGGAACGCTCCACATCCCAATATTATGAGCATATCTTTTGGAGTTGCACAACTTCTTAAAATCAATCATCTTCAAATCCACTGATCTGAAACCGAAAGTTATATTATTTATTTTAATTTTCTAATTCTTTAATTGTTGTCAACCGTTACTTTTTGATACCTTTTAATTGTAGTGATCTGGAACATAATAAGTGAATTTAAGCCATTCCTAGTGTATGTATAATAAAAGTATTCTTTGAGTTAGTTCCAAACATTCTTTGTAACCCTGTGCTGATCGTTCTGCAGAGGTTGCTGCTTAGCATTGCACTCAACAATTCTATTTTATTTCGAGATATATGGTTAAAAAACGAAGAAGATGTTCCTTTCGGGACACTAAAGGTATTGGGTTGGGTTCGCGTAAGAGACATTAAAAATATTTAAAAAGTTTAAGAGAAACCCAAATTTAATTTATAGAAAGACTTTCAGTGAACAAAGATATCAACGCATTAATTCGTCGGATGGGTGTTCATTTAAAATCAAACGGTTTCTGTTTCAAGGCAACATCCGAAAATTTGGTAAACACATTGCATTAAAGGACTTTTAACGAGAAAGAAAATGGATGTATGAGAATTACGCGTCTGATTTGTGAGCAGAGTTGCGCGTACTGTTGTTTAGTTTCTCTAGTTTTGGTTTTTATTTTATTAAGGTCGTTCTTAAAGGCACCAAACGAATGGGTTTATTATTTTATATAGTTTTGTCTTTTTTATTTAGGTTATGTGTTAAATTTTATATAGATTTTGATTTATTATTTTTTATTTGGATAGTGTGATAAATTTTATATAGATTTTTATTTATTATAAACTTTTACATAGGGTTCCACTTATTAATAGAGGATTAACACACAATTATACATAAGATTCGCACCTTCTAAAAAGAATCAATCTCCAAACCCTTGCACTATCCTCGAAACTATTGATTTTTTTTTTTAACACATACAATAATAGGTATCATTGGATGTTGCACTTTCCTTAAGACTGGATTTTCTTTTTTAATACATAAGACAAGACAATAGGTATCATTGGATGTTAACATTATAAATGTTAAACTGTTGCGTGAGACGAAGTCAAGGGGACATTGCATTAGGGCATTGGATCTTGACACTATAAACCCTAACCTCTTGGGTTAGAGGATGTTGACACTATAAACCCTAACCTTTTGGGTTAGAGGAAGTCACTATAAACCCTAACCTATTGGATTAGAGGAAGTCAAGGGAAACCTAGATCCGGCATCAGGGCATTGGATGTTGACACTATAAACCCTAATCAGTTGGGTTAAAGGAAATCAAGGGAACCCCACCCTCTAGGATGTCAAACTAGGGAATCCAATCAGTTGGGTTAGAGGAAATCAAGGGAACCCCACCCTCTAGGGCGTCAAACTAGGGAAGTCAATTGATGACATGACATTAGAATGTTACCATCCAACCTATCCTCTTTTGGGTAGGTTGTGGTTTGAATCTCGGACCTTACAAAAAAAAAAAACCATAGCCCTAACCACTAGCCTATCCTTGTTGGGCTTTTATTTTTCAAAACTTAAAATAATTAAAATTAAATTTATATAATTTAAAATAATTTAAGCCTTCAATATTTATATTTTCAAGAAACTTTTGGTTTATAAAAGATATTAAGTAAATTATTATGGTTTTAAAGTATTTAATTTTTTTATGCCTATTTATTATATGTTAGTGTTGATTACTTCTTATGTTAAATAATTTTATATAATTATTATTTTTTATTGAAGTTAATGTGTGAGAAACTTCTACCAGTGATGTGTTAGGCATCCCGATTCCAACCATGATCTTTGATAAGGGTAAGAGTTGAGTTTATTAATAGGGACCAAACACACAATCATACACACACCCACCTCCTCACACTCACCTATGTCGTGGTTTGAACCTTGGACCTTCCAAAGAAGATCCAAAGTCTAAATCATTGTGCTCTCCCTCCGAGACAAACTTTTAGGTTAGAGGTTTGTGCTCTTCCTCTGAGATAAAATTTTAGGTTAGATAAAAACCTCTAGAGCTGCTTTGCTCTAGGTGGCCGAATGTGTCGTTCCATCTGGGTATACCACTATCTAGAGGGAAGTTACAATTTTTTTTATCCCCATTCACATTTTAGAGGTTTCAACGATGGACCTCCCATTCAATGGGGTGAGCCTCGCCTTCTCCACTTGTGCTACAAAGGTAGACTAATTATTGTTTTATTTTGTTATTGTGAAAAACCTTTATGAATGATGTTAGGTTTAGGAAAACTATGGACCTGGGACTAGGTTCACCTTCTCCATGTGCACTATAAAGGTAGACTAATTATTTATTTTTGTTTGGTTAGTGCGAGAAACCCCTATGACTAATGCTAGGTTTCGGCATCTTCATCGTACCATGATTTTTCACAAGGGGAAGAGTTGAGCTTATCAATAGGGTCAAAAACACAACCATACACACTCACCCCTCATGCACTCGCCTACATTGTGATTGGAACCTTATACCTTTTGAATAAAAGCGAGAGCATGTATCATTGCACTCTCCTCGTGGGACTATTTTGTGTTATTATTGTTGAGAAACAATAATGACATGAGTTATATTAATAAAATTTTTTATTAGTTTATATAAAGAAATAATGATTTAAATTTTTAAAAATAATATTTGAAGTCATTTAAATGACATGTGTAAAGTAAAAAGTAATAAAATAATTTATATACGAAAAATAATTTATTATAAGACATTTAAAAAAAAAGAATTTACTACAAATTATAAATTGATTTGAATATTTTAAAATGCATTTATAATCTACATATTTTTTTTTTGGTTATTGTGAGAATATACATATTTTAATCTATACAAGCATAGAAAGGACTTATGTATATAAATATCTCATTAATATATTATCGAAAGATTAATTTTTTTAAGATAACGTTTACAAATTACATCAACGACCACCCTCAAAGGGTTTTAACACAAGACCATGTAAGAAACAACCATCATCTTAGCCACTAGGGCAACTGCCTGTCGGCTAATCGAAATATTAATTGAAAAATGAGACAACGTTTAATATTAGAGTGTCTTTGAGTTTGAAAATTATATAATTTCATAATATAATATCAATGTTGTTAGAGATAGGATATCAATAATTATAATGTGAACAATTTCATAATGATAAAAAATTCTTTATCTATTTAAGCCATAAGGAGTACCACCCTTTTTTGAAATCCTTTTATAATTACTTAGATGGTACTTATGATTTTTCATTGAATTTAAAATAAATAATATAAGGTCCTTCCAACATCTATCATATAGAATGACTATAGTTAAAGCATGATTATTTATAGATTTTTCTTCAATATTTTCCTCTATCTTCTAAAATTAACCAATAATAAAATTGCTCTTTATTGTAAGAAACTATCTATTTAATTTGTATTTTTCTAATATTTTTATATCCTAAAATAAAATCTCCTAGACAAACCCCTATATTCCAACTATTTCTTAATGTGTCTATACAATCCTCAATTCTTATTCACACCCACAATCCATTATGCCATCTCATCATCACCATTTTCTAATTTATGATCTTAATTAAATTTCTTCTTAACAATTATGATATTTGCCTTGGTTTCACAAACCAATGTTGCTTTGTATTTTAATTTCTCTTTGATTTTGGTCATGGTTATGCACAGTAGTCAATATTCACAAATTGGGCAAATATTAGGATTTTCAAAATTAGAAATTGGCGAATATGAGGACCCTCAATGTTGGCCCATTCGCCTAAAATTTTTGGGACTAGTTTTTTCTTTGGATCAATTCGCCATAATATTATATCCAAACATAGGCATATTTGTATTTGTTGGAAATCACTTTTCGATTCTGATCTAATGGTGGTATTTTTATAAAGTTATATGGTGATTTAATAGGTCAACATGTGCTCCAAATATGAACTTACTTTTTAGGGCTTCAAATACCCCAAATGTTTTTGTGAATATGATTGATTTGACTTGCCTAAGATTCACCTTGATTCACATTGATTTTTATTAGGATTCACCATTTTTTTACAAGTACATTTTGAGTCCAACCATTTATGCATAACCTTATTTTTTTTAGGGTCTTCCTCTCCTTTTATGACTTGAGAAAAATGAAGATATTTATCTAGCTTGACTTAACCTATTTTGTATTATTTATTTTAAAATTTGCCTCCATGTAATCCTTCTTACCTTTAAGTCCTTCTAAATTTGATCTTGCAAATTTTAATTCCTCATGTTTTGTATCCCTTTTCATTTTTTCTAATAGTTGATTTGAGCGAATCATAATGGCCTTGACCATAATATAATGTAAAAGTGTTGTAGAAGGGATTTCATTGTCATTTTTTTTTTTGGGAGTGAGAAATCATTAGTCTAATCAATTTTTCATTACAACATGATCTTTTTATTTTATTATAAAATTTGTCTAATGGAAAAATATTTTAATCTCTTTCTTGATTATTTTTACATTGCAATATCTATTAATGTATCCAATGTTATGACATAAAATTACAATTTTTTTATAATACACTTATTTATCCTAATCTCTTAAACTATATATAATATTAATAAATTTGCTAAGGTTTTTTAAAATTCGTGGAAATACATACTTAGGTATACATTGCATGCTTTTTATTCTTAATAATTAGTCCCTTCTAAATGAACTCCCTTAAAGAATTACTAATATTCTTCAAGATCTCATTATTGATAAAATAATATGGGATTCAAATATCTTAATACACATTAAAAGATTTTTTGTATTCCTATATCCATAAAGATCACTCTATTGTCTTGAATATAAGCCATCTCTCCGATAACCATGGTCCATGACACAATAAATTTATCATTAATTTTTAAACTAGGAAAAATGACAAGAAAATTTTATTTAGACAAATAAATTAATGGTACAATTTGAATTCAAACCACATTACCATTACCATGTAATCTACTTTTGAACCTATGAAAACATAGCTAATATCCATGAAACTTGTATATTAACCCTATGTTATTAAGAATAATTGTATCATATTAAATAATATCATCTTGATAATCACTTTTGGTATAATATCTATTGGGATGAGGTTATCATGTATCTACTCTTTCTCTTTCTCTCATCTAAGACATCTACATGTATAAATAGGACATCCTTATTTTTAGTTATAAATTTTATAAATATCTTTCCTTCTATCCCACCTAGCTTTTTATTGTCAACATCTATAATTTTTTAAATTTCTATAAAAAAAAATTAAATATAAAAAATAGTTGATGCTCTACCTTGCTCATACATAATTGATTTTATTTTATGTACAAATTTCACGATATCAATTATATGAGTTATTTAAAAAAAAAACTTACATCGATAATTTTCTTTAAAAAATAATACATATATATATAATTTTAAGGGAAAGGTGATTTTAGTTTAAAGTAATTTTTTTATTTTTTATTTATCAACAAAAGTCTGGTTTTTTTTCGTTTAAGTCCATTTAAAAATTTAACCTTTAATTTAAAATATTAAATTATTGTCTGTCTTTTAAATATTATGTTACGCATTTTAAGATATATTTTATAATTTATATATATTATAATATCACAATACTATAATGTTTTGTAAAATTTGTTTCGTTTATTTAATATACTCTAAAATTATGCTTCATATAAATTCTTTTTCTTTACCTTGTTTTCTAACCAGTTCTTGGTAATATTCTTCTTATATAATTTATTTATTTTCACACGTATTTCAATCATATAATTTCGTTTAACGTGAATATCTCTTCTCTAAAAACTTTATAGAGGATTGAAAATAAACGACAATGTTGTATTCATTTTTCACATTCAACATTTTAAAATGTTTCAAAAAGATATTGTTTTTTTGAGTTGACGGTTGCAAGTAAATTGTGTTTCTGAACTTTAAAATTATAATTTTGCATGGATTGTTAGAAGGATTTGAATGGTGCTGATACCTTGCATGACATTGAACGAGTAAACAATGTGGACTCTCAAATATTCTCGCGTCTAACAAAGACCCAGTCTAAACAATCAGAGTCAAAATTGCATTGGTCGTGATAAAACGTTGATCATATTTCGTCTGTCATAACTCTTTGGTCATTTTGCTTTATACCTCTTCTGTCATATATAGTGTTTGTTACTATGGCAGTGATACAGAACTCGAAAACTACCAGGCCTATGCAGGAAGAGAAGGTGTGGCAAGATGTAGTATTATTTGAGTCACTGAGGGGTACAACACCACCGGAAGGGGCATCAGATTGCAGGAACTACGGATCATCAAAAGGCGGTGGGGGTCCATGCCTGGAGGCTTCAATAAACACAACAGGGCAAGGGAAAGGGAAAAGGAAAGGATTGTTGATGCGGAACGCTCCACATCTCAACATTGAGAGCATATCTTTTGGAGTTGCACAGCTTCTTAAAATCAATCATCTTCAAATCCACTGAAAGCGAAAGTTAATGTAGTGATCTGATACATATTATTTATTTTAATTTTCTAATTCTTTAATTTCAGTCGACCGTTACCTTTCTAATACTTTTATTGTAGTGATCTGGATCATAATAAGTGAATTTAAGCCTTTCCTAGTGTATATAATATTAAGGTTTATGGAGTCAAAACAGGTAGTTGGCTGCTCATTAATGACTGTCAGTTCAAACTGCTCAGTCTGCCAATTGGTTGCTGCATTAAAGATTGGCCGGAGTGCCATTTGCAAGTGTATGGACAGTTTTTTCTTTAATGATTGATGATGACTACACTTACTAGTTCAAACTGCCTAGTCTGCCAATTTGCTATTGCATTGGAGATTGGTCGGAGTGCCATTTGCAGGTGTATGGACAGTTTTTTCTTTAATGACTGATGGTGACTACACTTACCTGGGGAAACCTTGTTTGAGCAGTATTTTGTAGCTACCGATAAAAATAGGGGAAGGCTTTGTTCAAAGCCATAAGTTGTGAGTTGTTCAGATAGTGGCCTAGTGGCCATTACTCTGTCCATTGTTTGTAGTGGCAGAGTAGTGGAGTGGGCTGTAGTGGCAGTAGGGAATTAATGCGTTGATATGGGAGTAGGGAATTCCACTCAGCCCATGACTTTCGGCTGAGTTGAAATATTATTATTCCTAGTTTTTTGTTTTTTTGTATGGGCTGGGAGGTATGTAGACTAAAAGAAAAATACATCCCATGTAGTTTTGTGTGTGAAATGAATGTGTGGGTAATGAAAGTGTATGGCAGGGGAGAGAACTTTGTTCTGCTATGTTTTGAGAGAACTCTGTTCTGCTATTGCTTTGGTTGTAACTGGGCTTTAACCGATTGCATGCCTTGTTCTTGGGCATTGTAATGCATTGTAACAACCATTGGTTGTGTTGTGGTTGTGTTGTGTATGATGACAGCCATGTAATGTATACAACCCAACTGTAGTAAGACTGCATTTATCAATAAATACTGAAGCATTTGTTCATTTTGAGTTTAATCCATTTTCAGTTGATTGCATTTGTTCACTTCTCTATTTTTTTTAACTGTCATTGTTTTCTCAACAACTGGTATCAGAGCCAGTTATTCTTGGATACACTCTAAGAGAGATCTCTCATTGAGTGGGAGCAATGGCTGGAGAATCAAAGTTCAAAGTAGAAAAATTTGCTGGGCAAAATTTTGGTCTATGGAAACAAAGGATTGAAGATTATCTTTACCAGAAGGAAGATTTGTATCTAGCACTCAAGGGCAAAGAAAAAGGGCAGCCAGATGATATGTATGATGAAAATTAGGAATTGCTTGATAGGAGAGCCTTGGGAATTGTTAGGCTGAGTCTTGCTGATTCAGTTGCACACAATGTTTCATCTCAAAACACCACCAAAGGAGTTATGGATGCCCTGGCTAAATTATATGAGAAACCCTCTACAACAAACAAGGTATTTCTCATGAAAAAGCTCTTTAATATGAAATTGGTTGAAGGTTCATCTATCCAGGATCATTTGAATGAGTTTAATGCTTCTATTGGTCAATTGTTATCAGTAGGAATTGAATTTGAGGATGAAATTCGAGCTCTATTATTTCTTTGTTCATTTCCAGACAGTTGGAATAATGTTGTTATGGTTGTGAGTAATTTTGTACCTAGTTCAGGACACCTAGTATTTGAAGATGTTGTTAGCACTATTCTTAGTGAGGACATGAGGAGGAAATCCTCAGGAGAGACTTCATCTTCAGGGGCTGCATTAACTACTAAAAATAGAGGTAGGAAGAAAGAAAGAGGCAAGAGTCAAACTAGAAGCAAATCAAGGGGTAGATCAAAGAGCAAAGGTAAAGGTAAAGTTGAGTGTTGGCATTGTGGGAAGACCGGGCATTACAAGAAGAACTGCTGGGAAAGAAAGAAGGAAGGCAAGACTAATAACAACAAAACTGAAACTCAGGAAGCTAACATTGCAGGTGATATTTTGCAAGATGCTTTGATACTTTCCGCTTGTAAGAGTGATGATGATTGGGTTGTTGACTCTGGTGCTTCTTATCATGCTACTTGCCATAGGGAGTATTTTTGTGATTATGTTCAAGGCAACTATGGACAGGTTTTATTGGGTGATGATCACCCATGTGACATTGTTGGCATGGGCAAGGTAATGATCAAATTGCCAAATGGAACAAAATGGGAGCTTAACAATGTTAGACATATTCCCAAACTTAAGAGAAATCTTCTTTCTATTAGTGTTCTTGACAATGAAGGTTATACCACATCTTTTAGTGACCATACATGGAAAGTGACAAAGGGATCCATGGTTATTGCAAAGGGAAAAATGGTTGGAACTTTGTACTTGCTTTCCAACCAATTAAATTGCACAATGGATTATGTTGCACATGAGGATGCAAAGACTTGGCACTTGCGGTTGGGTCACATGAGTGAAAAAGGAATGCAAATTCTTCACTCAAGGAAGCTTTTGCCAAAGCTTAAGGATGTGAATTTGGGCTTTTGTGAAGGCTGCGTTTATGGAAAGCAAAAGAGAGTTAGATTCTTGAAGGTTGGAGGAGAGAAGAAAAAGGAGAAGCTTGAGCTCGTTCATTCTGATGTGTGGGGTCCCTCACAGGTAATGTCTCTTGGTGGCTCCAAGTTTTATGTTACCTTCATAGATGATGCTACAAGGAAAACTTGGGTTTATACTATGGCAAACAAATCTGATGTTTTTGACATTTTCAAAAAATGGAAAGCATTAGTGGAAAATGAAACCGACAAGAAGTTGAAATGCCTTAAATCCGACAATGGTGGTGAATATTGCAGCAATGAGTTTGATGATTATTGTGCAAGGAATGGAATAAGAAGGATAAAAGTTACTCCTAGGACACCACAGGAAAATGGAGTCTCAGAAAGGATGAACAGGACAATAATGGAGCGAGCTAGAGCTATGAGATTGCATGCAGGGCTGCCATTATTTACTTGGGCAAATGCAGTAGATACAACTGTATATTTGATCAATAGAGGACCTTCTACAACCTTGGATGGTGGCATTCCAGAGGAGGCATGGTCAGGTAAACCTATCAACTACTCTTTTCTTAAAGTGTTTGGATGTGAAGCTTATGTACACATTGATAAAGAAAACAGAAAGAAACTTGATGCAAAATCTAAGAAATGCTACTTTCTTGGTTATGGTGTTGATGGTTTGGGGTATAGACTATGGGACAATGTTGGCCAAAAAATCATAAGAAGTAGGGATGTGATTTTCAATGAAAACAGGTTGTACAAGGATAGGCATGTGCAAGAAAAAGAAAATCAGCCTGATTATGTAGAGTTGGATGATTCTCTTGAGCATGGTACTAAAGTGCAACCTAATGTACATGCTCATGATCATGGTGCACAAGATGATGATCATGGTGCACATGTTGAAGAGCATGGTGACCAAACGAATGAGCAAGTTGAGAATGAAACACCTCAAACACCCCCACCACCACTAATACCGGAAGGTTGGAGATCTACTCGGGTAAGAAGAGCACCAAATAAGTATTCTCCTTCTTTGCATTACATTCTATACACTGATGTAGGTGAGCCCGAATGTCTTCATGAGGCTTTGCAATTGGAAACTAGGAGCAAGTGGGAGCTTGCTATGAAAGAGGAGATGGACTCCTTAACTCATAACCAAACTTGGGATTTGGTTGAACTTCCCAAAGGCAAGAGAGCTTTGCATTGTAAATGGGTGTATAGAGTCAAAGATGAGATTGATGGTCACAAGAGGTACAAGGCTAGACTTGTGGTAAAGGGGTTTGCACAATGCAAAGGTATTGATTATGAAGACATCTTCTCCCCGGTTGTGAAAATGACTTCTATACGTGCCATTCTTAGCATAGTGGTTGTAGAAAATCTTCATCTAGAGCAATTAGATGTCAAGACCGCTTTCCTTCATGGGGACTTGGAGGAGGAGATCTACATGCACCAACCGGAGGGGTTTGAGGTAAAAGGTAAGAAGAGTCTTGTGTGCAAACTTAAGAAGAGCTTGTATGGTTTGAAACAAGCTCCAAGGCAATGGTATCTTAAATTTGACAGTTTTATGGCTGAGCATAATTTTAATAGATGCCATAGTGACCATTGTGTATATTACAAGCAAACCGAAAATGGCAATTTTCTTATTCTCTTGTTGTATGTGGATGATATGCTTGTAGCGGGTTCTAACATGCAGGATATCAAAGAATTAAAAAGAAAATTGTCTCACACATTTGCTATGAAGGATTTGGGACCAGCCAAGCAAATCCTAGGCATGACTATTTTTCGTGACAGGAAGTTGCGTACTCTTGAGTTGTCACAAGAAAGGTATATCAAAAAGTGCTTAAGATGTTTTCTATGCATGATGCAAAACCAGTTGCCCAACCTCTTGCAAAGCACTTCAAGCTCTCAAAGAAATATTACCCCAAGACACAGGTGGAACTCGATTACATGAAGAGAGTTCCATATGCTTCAATGGTTGGGAGTTTGATGTATGCCATGATATGCACTAGACCGGATATTGCTCAAGCAGTGGGAGTTGTGAGTAGGTATATGAGTAATCTAGGTAGATCGCATTGGCATGCAGTGAAGTGGATACTTCGGTACTTGAGGGGGACCTCTAAAGCTTGTTTGCACTTTGGAGGTTCCAATGTTGATCTACAGGGCTATGTGGACTCGGATATGGCAGGTGATTTGGATGGAGGGAGGAGCACCACAGGGTATATATTCACCGTTGGGGGCACAACGGTGAGTTGGATATCCAAGTTACAACGAGTTGTTGCTCTTTCTGCCATGGAGGCAGAGTACATTGCCATCACGGAGGGTGCCAAGGAGTTCATCTGGCTGGAGAGATTGATGAGTGAGTTGGGCAAGGAGCCTAGAGATGGGAAGCTTTGGAGTGATAATCAGAGTGCCATACACCTGGCTAAGAACTCCGCCTATCACTCAAGGACAAAACATATCAGGTTGAGATACCACTTCATCCGCTCAGCATTGGAGGATGGTTCGGTGCGTTTGGGTAAGATCCACACTTCCCAAAACTTTGCGGATATGCTTACTAAGGTTGTAACATGGGAGAAGTTAAGCTTTTGCTCAACTTCTGTTGGACTCAGGGAATGAGTTCATATTGGACACCTTCCACAGGGGCTACGGGATTGTAGCCAGGTTTGTGACTCCAAGTGGGAGGTTGTTAAGGTTTGTGGAGTCAAAATAGGTAGTTGGCTGCTCATTAATGACTGTCAGTTCAAACTGCCCAGTCTGCCAATTGGCTGCTGCATTGGAGATTGGTCGGAGTGCCATTTGCAGGTGTATGGACAATTTTTCTTTAATGACTGATGGTGACTACACTTACCTGGGGAAACCTTGTTTGAGCGGTATTTTGTAGTTTCCGATAAAAATAGGGGAAGGCTTGTTACATTAAAAACAATGCTCTGATAAAATATAATATTGCATAGCCTGCCCGACTCCTCTCCACTGTTCAAAGCCATAAGTTGTGAGTTGTTTGGGCAGTGGCCTAGTGGCCACTACTCTGTCCATTGTCTATAGTGGCAGAGTAGTGGAGTGGGCTGTAGTGGCAGTCAGAGCCCACTAAGTCCATTAAGGCCAATGGGAGTAGGGAATTCCACTCAGCCCATGACTTTCGACTGAGTTGAAATATTATTCTTATTAGTTTTTTGTTTTTTGTATCAGCTGGAAGGTATGTAGACTAAATTAAAAAGACAACCCATATAGTTTTGTGTGTGAAATGAATGTGCAGGTAATGCAGGTGTATGATAGGGGAAAAAACTTTTTTCTGCTGTGTTCTGAGAGAACTCTGTTTTGCTATGTTCTAAGAGAACTTTGTTCTGCTGTTGCTTTGGCTGTAACTGGGCTGTAACAGATTGCATGCCTTGTTCTTGGGAATTGTAATGCATTGTAACAGCCATTGGTTATGTTGTGGCTGTGTTGTGTATGATGACAACCATGTAATGTATACAATCCAGCTGTAATAAGACTGTATTTATCAATAAAGATTGAAGCATTTGTTCATTCTGAATTTAATCCATTTTTAGCTGATTGCATTTGTTTGCTTCTCTATTCTTTTTAACTGTCATTGTTTTTCTCAACAGAAGGGACATCATGTTGTAGAAACTACGAATCATCAAAATGCGGTGGGGGTCCATGCCTGAGGCTTCAATAAACACAACAGGGCAAGGGCAACAGAAAAGGGAAGGCTTGTTGATGCGGAACGCTCCACATCCCAACATTGAGAGCATATCTTTTGGAGTTGCACAACTTCTTAATATCAATCATCTTCAAATCCACTGAAACATATTATTTATTTTAATTTTCTAATTCTTTAATTTCAGTCAACCGTTAACTTTCTAATACTTTTTATTGTAGTGATCTAGATCATAATAAGTGAATTTAAGCCTTTACTAGTGTATATATAACAAAATTATTATTTTTGGCTTAGTTCCAAACATTCTTTGTAACCCTGCAGTGACCGTTCTGTAAAGCTTGCTTCTTAGCATTGCACTCAACAATTCTATTTTATTTCGAGATATATGGTTAAAAAACGAAAAAGGTGTTCCTTTCGGGACACTAAAGGTACTGGGTTGGATTCGCGTGAGATATTAAAAAAAATTAACAGAAACCCAAATTTAATTTATAGAAAGACTTTCAGTGAACAAAGATATCAACGCATTAATTCGTCGGATGGGCGTTCAATCAAAATCAAACCGTTTTGTTCCAAGGCACATACGCATTAATTCGTCGGATGGGTGTTCAATCAAAATCAAACCGTTTTGTTTCAAGGCACATCCGAAAATTTGGTAAACACATTGCATTAAAGGACTTTTAACGAGAAAGAAGAAAATGGATGTAAGAGAATTAGGCGTCTGATTTGTGAACAGAGTTGCGCGTATTGTTGTTTAGTTTCCCTAGTTTTGGTTTTTATTTTATTAAGTTCGTTCTTAAAGGCACCAAACGAATGACTTTATTTGTATATAGTTTTATTTTTTAATTTTTAATTTTTATTGGAATTAATAATTATATTCAGTAAAAAATAAGAAAGGTTATAATAAAAAGGAGTTGGAAATATCATTGTTTCATCCAAACAATCAACATAGTAAAAACTTGAAGTCAAAAACAAATCCAGTCCCTAAAAAGGTGAATAAACAGAATAAATAAACAAAGGGAACCACTCCAAGAAGAGACCGAGCTCTACTGTGGATACTGACAAAACAATATGATGCTAGAAAATGTCACCTCCTCAACCTGCTACACTGAGGCCTTAAAGAAACAAAGGGACCTTAAGGTGGAGGCAGGTTAGGTGAAGCCATGTTGATAGTGCACGGAGCCTCACACCAAGATTTATAAAATGCATAAACTCATGAGTCAACTTGGAAGCTTGCAAATTGAGCTTAATGGTAACAACAGAAAATACTGTAATCTTTTCATGCAAGGTAAACTGACTAGAAATTGAATATCCACAATAGACAACAACTTTCCTAGCTTTCCAAAGTTGAAACAAAATAAAAGCACAGAATAAATTCCACAAAGCAGCAATATAGGCAAGGCAACAATTGTTATCTCCAAAAAATATCATTTGTGATCTAATAAAATTAGGATGAAAGGGCTTGAACAATGAGTGAATCCAGGACCAAGTAGACTGAGCACGAGGGCAGAACCAAAATAGATGTTTGAAAGTCTAAAAATTACCACAAGATAGACACTTAGGATTAGGAAGACTAATCCTATTAAGTCTCTCTACCATAGGAATCCCTTGATAAATAAGAGACCGAAAAAAAAAGGTAATCTTGGGTTCAAGGTTAGACTGTCAGATATGGTTCAGACAAGTAATCCAAGTATAGGAGGTAGAATGAGTCTGTCATTTCTTATTAATTTTATCAACACTATGGGAAATAGGACTAAGAAGCTGATAAAGCAAGGAATAAGAGTAGTTCTTGAAAGGATTATCCACATTCCAACACCAATCCCTCCACCAGGCACTTGGGGGTTGAAGGTTGAACTTATGAAGCATGACATCAGGTATGAGCTCTTGAATCTTAAGAATAGAAGAAAGATCTAAATTTTGAAGATTAAATTTCCATTTGAGATCAAACCAAAGAATCCATTCTCGAGAGTGTACTAAATCATTAATTTAACAGATGTCCTTACGAAACAACCTCAAAGCTTTCATCTCTGGCATATTAGCAAGAAGAACTGAAGAGTTAGACATAATAGGATACCACCAGATATTTTGACAATTGAAAAAAATATCATTATGAAAACCATCACCAATCCAATGAATATGATATTTTTCCACCTTAAAAGCTCACTAAATACTTTTAACAACAAAGAAGCCCCGAATCTTAACTACAACAAAAGTAATTATGAGAGTATGGAGGCCAATATTAGCCCAAGATTTGCACCCATAAGGTAGCCCTAAAGAAATACAATGACAAATCAAAACCTTTCAAGCTTAAGGGCCTTCAATAGCTTTAACCACCCACTTAGCATACATAAAAATGCTTTACCTGTAAATGTCAATGATGTCCATCATACCCTTATCAGTAGGCATGCAAAAAATATCCCAAACAACTTGATGAAAACCATGCAAATTATTTTCCTTGGCCCAAAGAAAATCGCTAAAGAGTTTGGCCAACTTATTATAAGAATTCTTAGAAGGTGCCCAATAGAAATCGGGTAATGTGATAAATTTTATATAAATTTTGATTTATTATTTTTTATTTGGGTAATGTGATAAAATTTATATAGATTTTTATTTATTATTTTTTATTCAAGTAGTGTGATAAAATCTTACATAGGATGATGCTTATTAATAGGAGATTAACACATAACCACATACAACATAACCACATACAAGTTGTTTGAATCTTAGACCTTCTAAAGAAGAGCCAAACTCCAAATCGTTGAGCTAAACTTCAAATAGTTACAATTACACTGTCCCCCAAAACTATTGATTTTATTTTCTAATATATAGGATAATACGTATCATTGGATGTTGCACTCTCCCCAAGACTACAGATTTTTTTTTTAATACATAAGACAAGACAATATGTATCATTGGGTGTTAACACTATAAATGTTAAACTGTTGGGTTAGACAAAGTCAAGGGGACCCCGCATTAGGGCATTGAATGTTGATATTATAAACCCTAACCCGTTGGATTAGAGGAAGTCAAGAGGACCCCACCTTATAGGGTGTCAAACTAGGACAGGCAATCGATGACATGCATTAGACTATTACCATCCAACCTATCCCGTAGGCTATGGTTTGAATCTTGGACCTTGCCAAAAAAAGGCAAAAGCCCTAACCACTAGCCTATCCTTGTTGAACTTTTATTTTTCAAAAATTAAAATAAATAAAATTAAATTGTTATAATTTAAAATAATTTAAGCCTTCAAAATTTATATTTTCAAGAAATTTTTTGTTTATAGAAGATATGAAGTAAATTATTTTGGTTTAAAAGTATTTAAAATTTTATGCTTATTTATTATATGTTTGTATTGATTACTTCTTATATTAAATAATTTTATATAATAATTATTTTTTATTGAAGTTAGTATGTGAGAAACCTTTATGAGTGATGTGTTGGGCATCCCCACACCAACCATGATCTTTGATAAGGGTAAGAATTGAGTTTATCAATAGGGACCAAACATACAACCATACACACACCCACCTCTGACACTCACCTATGTCATGGTTTGAACCTAGGAACTTCTAAAGAAGAGCCAAAGCATGAATCGTTGTGCTCTCCCTATGAGATAAAATTTTAGGTTAGATAGAAAACTCTAGAGTTGTTCTACTCTAGGTGGCTAGGAGTAGTCAACCGAAGCCTTTACAATCTACCTAGGAGTTTAGTTGGTGATAAACCCAAGCAATGGGATATTGTGATAGCATAATATGAGTTTGCTTACAATGACTCAATCAATAGGACAACTAGAAAATCTCCATTCCAAGTAGTGTATGGAAAGTCACCCAAGGGAGTGACAAATCTAGTGAAGGTTGTAGTAGAAAAAAAGAATGATGCAGTTGAATACATGAATGTATAGTTGAAGGAATTACATGAAGAAATCAAGAAGAAAATAACCCAAAGTAATCAAGTGTACAAGAAGAAAGTAGATGAAAATAAAAGAGTCAAATCATTTCAAGAAAGAGATCTAGTAATGGTGTTTTTGAGAAAGGAGAAGTTTCCTAAAGGAACTTACAACAACCTAAAAATGAAGATTGGGCCATGTAAAATTGTTAATAAGTTTTCTGACAATGCTTATGAAGTTGAACTACCTCCAAGTATAGATATCTCACCAATATTTAATTTTTTTGATCTATACTCTTATGCTGGAGAAAATGCAGCAAAGATAGTGGATGAACAGGTTGAACCAATCACAGATTGGGCAAAGGAGCTACCAAAGAAACAGCTTGAGGAGATAGAGAATATTTTAGACCAAATTATGGCAAATAAAACTAGGAACAAAGAATACAAGAAATTTATTGTAAGGTGAAAAAATAAAGGTTTAGAAGAAGACTCATGGATACCTGAAGCTAAGTTTACTCACTTCAAACCATCCATTTTTCTAACAGATCTGTGAGTAGGAGCTCACAATGTTTTCACTTGGGGAAGTTGATGCAGGGGTATCCATTCTAATAAACATGTCCATCCCCAAGGTTTGGCTAACGTAGTTTTTAGATTGTGCATGTAAACCAAGTATTTTTTTTTATGTAAGTAGGTTAGACCGTAGTTGTAAAACCATAGTGTCTAGCATTTTTCCTTCCCCTTTTACTTCTGCATATCCAAATTCGATGGCATTTTTTCAAATAGTTGGGGAACACCTGAGCGATAAACAAGGAGGGAAGTTACAAAGACTGACAATAGGAGTTTCCCTAGAATCCAGTTGGAAAGTTTGAGCAATACTATAGGACTATGGCCATAGAAGTGCAATAAATCTTCCATTACCAGAACAAGTGTATGTTTCTCTCATGATGATTTATCATCACAAACAGTAAAAAATGGGATGTTCGGGAAGATGGGGGAGTGGAATCCTAGGTGGAGGTCGGTGGGAGAAGGTTGAGCAACATATGGATGGGATTTGAATGCGGAGAAGAGAGGTAAGACATTCACAAAACATCTCTATTTTAATTTGAATCCCCTGTTCAATAACTAATTTTTTTTGGGGGGGTTTATTTTGATGTCTGATAATAATGCTGGATTTGGAAGAGCATTAAGGGATATTCTCTGGCGGGGGTTTGAATTGATGAAATATGTGCCTTTGAATTGAAAAATAGAAAAGGGGGGGAGGAGAAACTGTAATGTGAGGGTTTTCTCATTTCTATGGATGATTCTGATATATCTATATATATATTGAAAACTAAAGGCTTTTTGAACTGTGTTTGACACCCAATGTTTAATGGGATGTTTTTTTTCTTGTGAATTTTTCATACTAAAAACAAAGTTTCATTGTGATTAATCCGTAATAATGGTAAAATAAATAAGGGTTAAGTATGTTAAAACTAGAATCAATGAAGGTTGTAGTAATGTCATGGAATGTATCAATGGTTGTTGAAATTTGTTGAAAACACTCCTTGAATTCCTATGTGGTTGCTTAATTAGTCCCAATCCGCTTCCCTGACTGCATCAACCAACAAACCTATTACTCTGTTGAAAGTTAATTTTCCTTTCAAGCTTAGCATCCTCAAATATCCCCTCCTCTAGAGCTAGAGAGGACACATTCTCTAGGGTGGAGGCCAAGGCTCTAGAATAAACAAAGGTAAGATCTATTTTGAAGTTTTTAAAATTTCTACTATTCCTCTCCTTCCACACCCGCTAGAAATAATGTGATAAACAAAAGTTTCAAAAACATTTTAGCCTTGGAGAGTAAAAAGGAGATGATTATTAAGTGCAAACATCAACAAGCAAACTCGACACCACCCAAATCAGTCCTAATAAATTAAAAATAGAGTTGAGAATTTTTATAGAGAACGAGCATTGAAAGAATAGATAGCTTGTCTCTTCCTCATTAGCACCATAGAGGCAATATCTGTTTGACATTGACCAATCTCTTTCTTTTAAATTTTCAATGATAAAAATCTTATTATGAGTTGCCAACTAGGAAAAGATATTCACCATTGGCGTTAGACCCTTAAGCCATACTTTAAAAGGTAGGACCCATAGAGGAGTCTTGACAAGCTAGAGATTGTAGATAGACTTGACTAAAAAGGATCCGTTTAGCAATTAGAATCCAAACTTCAAGTTCAGCATTGTTGAGAATAAACTGGTCTAATGATTTCTAAACCTTTAACCCAATAACCACCTTGATAAAGTCAACCACCTTAGACCCAAAGACCAATATGGTCCTAGGCTCCAAACACGCAAGATTTGGAATCTCTGCAAGAGGTTGGTTCATCAGCCAAATATCTTTCCAAAAATCAATCTTGAGTCCATCACCCAAGATCCACGTACAACCTTTGGAGACTAGCACCCTCCATTTTTACGGATAAAATATCAACAAGCAAAAAATTCTCTAAAATATTTAGGAGACACAATGTTGATCAAACTAGTTTCAGTTTGATTTACCAACTTCCATCCCTGTTTTGCAACCAAAACCTTATTCATTTATCTAATATTATAGAGACCTAAACCAACACATATAAACTCATTGAAAAATAATAATAAACCTTTAATTTGATGCATTTCAACTTTTGAGAACAAAATTAATAAAATACAAACCAAAGCTAAGGGAACTAAACATCAATACGTGCAACTCTGTTCACAATCAGACCCGTAATTCAAATACATCGTTTTTCTTCTTTTTCGTTAAAAGTCCTTTAATGCAATGTGTTTACCAAATTTTCGGATGTAATAGGCCTTGAAACATAAGCCGTTTGATTTTGATGGACCACCCATCAGATGAATTAATGGCCTGATATCTTTTGGGTTTTTTAAACGGACATTTTTTTCCTAAATTAAATTTGAGTTTCGGTTAAAAAGAGTATTGTTCTAATAAAAATATCCTTTTTATTTTTTAAATCATATATTGAAATAAAATAGAATTGTTGAGTGCAATGCTATGCAGCAAGCTCTGCAGAACGATCAGCACAGAGTTACAAAGAATGTTTTGAACTAAGCCAAATAATGCTTTTATTTCGTGGATTTGAAGAGGATTGATTTTAAGAAGTAAGTTGTGCAACTCCAAAAGATATGCTCTCAATGTTGGGATGTGCAGCGTTCCGCATCAAGCCTTTCCCTTCCCCTTCGCCTTGGCCTTGCCTTTGCCCTGCTGCGTTTATTGAAGCCGCCAGGCATGGACCCCCACCGCCTTTTGATGATCCGTAGTTTCTGCAACCGGACGCCCCTTCTGGTGGCGTTGGACCTCTCAGTGATTCAAACAATACTACATCTTGCCATCCCTTCTCTTCCTGCATAGGTCTGGTAGCTTCAGAGTTCTGCATCATTGCCATAATAACAAACACTATATACGTCACCCTGGACAATCTCGTCCAATTGTCCATCGGAATATAAATAGATTGATTAGCTGAAGACATTAGTTGCATTCACTTTCAGAATTGTTGGTTGGAGATAACAAGGATAGTACAGAATTGAATGATAGATGAATTGGGTGTTATCATCAATAGGTTATATACTAGAAATTTTCTCGGTGAAGTTTTGACAGAGTAATCTCACGGGGAAGTCAATACAAGAATGCAGGGAAGCAAAACGGCCGAAATTAGTTCCAAATTGAAATTCAGGAAGACGTATGAGACACGACATATGATCCGTTACCTGTAGCGTTTTTTCAGGACCAATGCAATTTTGACTCTGACTGTTTAGACAGGGTCTTTGTTAGACGCGAGGATATTTGAGAGTCCACATTGTTTATTCGCTCAATGTCATGCAAGGTCTGAGTACTATTCAAATCCTTCAAGCAATCGACAACATATACACCCAAAATTATAATTTTAAAGTTCAGAAAACACAATTTACATGCACCCGTCAACTTAAATTTTCTTTTACTATTATTGTTTAGACTGGGTCCTTTGTTAGACGCGAGGATATTTGAGAGTCCGCATTGTTTATTCGCTCAATGTTATGGAAGGTCCCATACTACTATTCAAATATTTCCAGCAATCGATAGCATATGAACCCAAAATTATAATTTTAAAGTGAAGAAACACAATTTACATCCACCCGTCAACTTAGAAAAAATAATATATTCTTGTTGAAAGTATTAAATACATTTTAAAATGTTGAATGCTAACGCTGTCGATTATTTTTAATCCTCCGAAACATTTCAATGTAAGAGATATTAAAATGGAAGCTAGGTCTCTGAAAATGAATATATTGTATAATAAGAACATTAAAAAGATTCGTTAAAAAACAAGTGAAAGAAGAACATTATAATTAGAAATAAACAACTGGAAAACAAGAATCCATAGAAGTTGGAAACTCCATCAGGGTAAAAAGCTCATAATCAAATGGTAATAGTACCAAAGAGATAATTCACTATGGACCAATGAAATGGTTCAGTGGGTACATTAGTAAAAGTTTTTAGAGCTATGGTTGAGTAAATTTGTGTGGCTTGAAATGGTGTCAGACTATTTAATTTCTTGGAGTTTCATGAAATTCTCTAAGTTGTATTGAAGATATTACCTATTTATGATGGTAATGCGAAAACAACTTGTGAACATTGTTAAGATGTTTCATCCTTGGACATCTTTTGAAATATTGCCTTTGAAGACATTATGGTGAGACTGCTTGCTCAATCTTTTTGGGATAAGGCATTGCAATGGTATAGATCCTTAGAAGACAATAGCATTAGGGCTTGGGTTGACCTAGATGAACCTCTAATATTAGTGTTTGATGATCTAGGGGACCTCTTCTCATTGCTCATGTAGTTTTCCTACATCAAAAGATATCCTTAGGAAAGGCTCCTAGATTTTAACCTTAGATTCAAAAAGTTGTGGGATAGAACTCCCTGCAAAGTAATACCATCACAAGCACAAGCTTATATTTAATTATATGATATCTAAATTCATATTTGGGTCTTAAAATATAGCACTACAAGGAGAAAAAAATTTCATATATTTTTCAACTGGCTATTAGGGCTGAGAATATGTTGATTTTAGTAGACAAAATCCTTCCCAAAGCTAATAGGTTACATACCCTATTGCCTCACCAAATGCTACAACAGGTAACTCTAGTAGATAAAATACCCTTATATCATAGTTTAGAGAACAAGATGCATATATTATCAAACCCAAGACAAATCAAGAGCTAAAAGAAATCATCTAGCACCTTACCAATGATATTGTAAAAGTTGAGCAATAAAATGATGAAGCCAAGCATAAAAAAACTCTCAAGAAGGAATATTTGGGAAATCATGAAAGATGTATGGGTGAAATCTACATCAAACACTTTGATATTACATAAATGAAGAACAAGAAGAAAATTCCAGTCTAGTCAAGCTCAAAGGTTTAGCATTTGATGGTTATAACAATGGTAACTATAAATTGCATTTTATTTCAAGGGTAAATCAACAGTCACAAGATGATGTAGCTCTCACGATGGATCTAGAAAATTCCTTTATGACAGAAAAATACTCTACAATAGATCTAGTTAGTTCAAATTCAAGATTGGATTATCATGCCTGACCACCCTATGTTTAGTAAATCAAGAAGAAAGAAAATGTGAAGGATGAAGTGGAGCAAAATGAGGATGAATTAGACAAAGATGATGTAGATGGTATATTATATTCCCAAGAATATTATCATAAAAATAAAATGCTAAATAGGTATGCCAAACCATAAAATCTAAAAGCATTCTCCTCACATTGTCAAAGAAAATAAGCTTACCAAAAATTATAGTTTCCATTCATAACAATAAAATAGAGGGAGGACTTGGTAAAATCCTACCAAGGGCTAGCTCAAAAGGTGACCAGGCCAAAGTATTTATCTCAAGGAAGTATTATTAAAGAGGGTAAGGATTTGGAGTAGTCTTTGCTAATTTTTATCAAGTGAATCGGGTTGAAATAGCTTTGCATGACTCAGAGTTCAACTCTATGCTAGATATGAATCCCAAATTAGCACATAAGCAACTATCTCTTAGTTTAGGTAAGTTTTTTTTTTTTCTTTTACCTATCAATGTGCTTATAAGGATGGGTATTACTTAATTGTATAGTAGACCTAGAAGCTAATTTTTATCATGCTCTAGGTAGTTTGTGATGCTATGGGTATATAGTATAACAAAATTGATTCTAGAGAATTATAAATCAAAAGGATAATAGTCTAGAAGGTCAGAGTCATTGAAGAAGTTCTAATTTTGTTATGTAGGTTGTTAGAATTAGCAGTAATTCAAAATATGGTGGTCATTGATTTGCCATCGATATTCGAGATGAGCTTATCCAAGGATTTCTTGGAATAAATAGGATAACACTTGGCACAAGATCAAATGATTATCCCTTGTATTTAAAAATAAAGTTTAAGGTGAAAATATTTGGCCCTACCATATTGGGAAATATGAAGAAGAAAAGGTCATAGAGCTAGCTAAGGTAAAAAAACTAATTAACCAAAGGATGAACAAGAGCCAATTTGTAGTAAGCTATCATTAATTTATTATAAAGTAATATGGTTGTCAAACCTGGATAACTGACATAATTTATAGAATATATATGACTCCCTATATTATATGGCCAACCACATGTCCCAACAAGCAAATCTACAAAATTTAGGAATCCCACAAAGAAAATGGCACTTAGCCAAAGAATGTTCTAAATTGTATCTCAAAACAACAACTATCATGCACTTTGAAAATATCCAATTAGTAATTTAGGATATGATACACAAACCAATGCATATTGATAAATAAATTGGACATTCACTTGCTAAATAAGAGTCATTGTTCTTGATTTTCAATGTCACCTTTCAAGCAAGCTTGGAAACTAATACAAGTTTAGAGCCAATCTTGTGGAAAAACCCTAATAGAAGAAGTTATAAGTCCCAAGTTGAATGTCATAGGGAAAATAAAAAATTGAACACTATATGGTTGGTTCATTGTAGATTTAGATATAATATCTAAGAACCAAGTATAGATGGCATACAAAGATACACCACAATTTTGTATTAATAAGCCAAAAAGTAAATAAAAGATGCATACCAGCTAAAAGAATAATGTAGTTGATCATAAGGGATAGCAAAGTAGCTTTGAAAATATACATAGTATATCACATGATTCAATTAAGTATAGGATGAGAAGATGCTTCTCAAAAATTGGACATGATCAGGATTAATAGTATGATCCAAATGATGATTCCTTCAAGAGAAAAAACCCTATAAAAGGGAATTATTTTCTCAATAACCACTTACTCTTGAGGAATAATTTCATACTGAGGGTCAATGATGGATAGTTTTTAGTAAAAAAAATAAATGAAGAAATTCCCTTGGCAAAATTTGTAGTCAAGGCTGAAGATCCCTGCATCTAATAGAGATAAGATAATTTTGAAGGAAAAGAATGATCAATTTGAGCCTTCTTGATGTTAGCTAAATTTGGCATGTTAATTTATGGTAGTCCAAGAACCATTGTGATGTTAGTTAAAACCATTTTGGTATTATATAATGTTATCTTGGTTTTTGTTGGAACTTCTCCTCCATTGATAATGCGTTTACTCTTATTGGCCTATGAAGAAGCTTGATAGTAGTAGCCGCAACCTTCTAGTACTTGTATTTTTTCCTTTATTAATTACACCTCAATGATCTCAAAAGAGATATATCTAGGGATAGAGGAGGAAAATAATAAATATTTGATTTAAATGATCTATCGAGTCAACAATCTTGCAAATATTTATTTCTAATAGAACCTGACCAACTAAAATGATCATTTGTAAACCTCTCTTTAATTTGTAGAGTCTACCAAGACAAAGTAGGGACAAGAGAAGCAACAATTAGAAGAAATATCTTAGTAAAAGAGGATATGCTTTACCTCTTTTGTTGCCTTGGTGGTTGAATTGAATACAACAAACAACAAGATAGTTAAAAGTCAAATCAAATACCTAAGCAAACAACTTAGAGCAACAAGGAGGGTTCTGAACATGTGACTTGCAGGTATGATTTTCTCATATTTTCTTCTTTTCCTCTCTTGCTGCCATCCACATTTCTACTAACATCCTTATTACTACTCATGCACATTATTCATACTTCCAATCTTCCTCAAGTCATCCTTTTTCCTTTTCTACTATTTTCTTGACTCTATAGCCCAATGAAAGACTAGCAAAATCCTCCCTTCGTAAACAAGTATAGCCATTTCACATGATTATGGAAGTGTACAAAATTAATTCTCTCAACATCTCAATGATGAAAGCAAATGTCATAGGTCATCATGATGATTCCATAAAACACATTGATATGTGTAAACTAAAAATATGTGGCACTCAAAAATGGAGTGTGAAAAGATAGGCATTAGACGATGTAGATAGTCGTATGCTGTAAGAAAGAAAAATTTGCATTAATTTGAATGCCATAGTAAGTTATGATTGGTTAAATAAAAAAGCTTCACATGAGCAATAAATATCTGAGAAATTAATGTCAACTCCAACAAAACCTAAATGAGTCCATAGGCTAGTTGTCATCAAAGTCAACAAAAAGCTATAAAATATTTGCAGGGCTACCTAATGCATGGAATTTTTCCATTAGAATTTTGAGCAGACATGCATATTGTTGAATCAATGAACTAACACATGACATTCAACAATGTATAGGATATTTACATGTCTAATTTTATAAAGAATAAAGTAGTAGAAAAGAGAGAATTTTTGAACACCTAGAACATTTTCCTGATGCAGATTGCATGAGTGAACATTCACCTAAAGCTACTGATTTGGATCTAAAGTAGTGTTCAACTATTATAGAATATTCTCATGAGGTTTTTAATTTTATGGGAGGTGCTTGCACTGAAGTATCTTTGTTTTATCTTATTTATTTTTGCCTATTTGTATTCAGCTTATCTTTGCAAATCTACACCCTATATACCTATATATCTTTTCACCATTACCATCCTTTTCATTTTCTAGTATATTTCCATTAATCACATTTCATCATATTCTTCCAATTTTCCTAAACCTTTCATCTCCGTAATAATTTCCATTCTTTGCAAGATCCCATAAACCTTAGCCTTCTCTTCCTTTGATACTTTTCTTCCTCTGTATGTTGTAATTCATCTCACATTTTATAATCAAATGAGATGAATTTTAAATAGAGGTATCTTTAAATGTATATTTAAGAAGCCTTTTATAGATACATAATCCATTAACATCCCTTAAATCTCCACTTTTTCTACATAAATTCCCTATTTGAATTTCCCATAGCTCTAAGTTTTACTTTCTTTTGTCCTCCCATTTTCAATCAACTTATCTTCTAGTTTTATTTTCCTTCAAAAATTTTATTATCCCATACATAAGATTTATTAGGCTCTTAATTTTATGGAAAAAAATCCCTAAAAGTTTCTAGTAATGTAGATACATTTAACCACCTACATCCATAATCCTTGCACTTGAGGTGGATTTTGATTTTGTTTAGGCCATGTAGATATTTTGCTAAGGCATAAGTATAGCAAATTACATGTAGTTGTTTTGAATGTTGTAAGATCAACATTGAGAAAAGCTCACCCCTAAGGGCTAGGTGGATTGGTAAATGTAGGTGTGGATGGGCACTTACTAAGAAGAGACCTAGATTCAAACCTTGGGGGAAATCCAACCCTTTACAAAGGTAGTAGTTTGCTTTAAATCCTTTGAGTGCGTGCTAGATCGATAATGAAGGTACAAAACCCAAGTGATCGGTGGTCCCTATCTCACGCTAGTTCAACAAGAATGAGATAAATAGGTTTATTAGGATAATTCCATATGGTTTGAACCCTACACTTACCAGTTAATAAAAATAGTGGCTATAACCAACTCTCCTATGTAACCAAAAAAAATTTTGAGCAAAGCTCCTATGGTAGATTTTGTTATAAATAAGAGATACAAAGTAGGCTAAAATATTATAGAGTAATGTTGAGAGCATAAATACATGGCTAGATGCAAAAATAGGCAAAGCAAGTAATAGATCAATAAGTAGAATCTTGTTGGACCAAATTAATTCTAAGGCAATTATATCTAACAAGCAAAAGCAAAAGATAGGGATTCCAAAAAGTCCAATTTGTCAGAATCCATAATGGTGCTTCTACCTTTTAGAAGTTGAGAGAGATTATATATATATATATATATATATATTAAACTCTAAAAATATTTTTGAACCCTATACTTACCCCTCAACTAGACAACAATGAAACCTAGAAGACCCTATCTAAAAAGGTTGACTACACCACTATCATAAACCAATTAAGGAACATATCTCAAGGACCTTATCCTTATATTTCTACTAGTCCTCCATAAAAACCAGTCCTAAGGAGATACTCAAATCAAGATAACTTCTTTAGTAATTATTTTACTCCTAGTCTATAGAAAGGATTATCCCTCTTCGCTCCATTGAGAATGTCACCCCTTTCATTCAATCAAAAGGTCATTCCTTCACGGTCCTTTAAAAGACTACTCTATGTTTAGTCTATCGAAAGGGAGAATGCCAATACCCACATGACCACACAAGTCTCTCTGTGTGGGTGTGTATGGTACCAAGTATTACTTTATCATTCCCCATCACCCGTATTTCGATAAAGTTACATGACAAACCTCCTATGCCCTAGACACTTGTACCACTATTTGGCCTCTAAGAAGGGTAATGTTTTCCTTCCTTTAGGAAGGTCAATTTAGTGTTTACCCAAGGGGTGCAAGAGTTCATAAAAAGGAATTGCATCACTATTATGTAGGAACCTTTACCACCATAACAATCCAATACAACCCAATTAGCTTACTCTTTGGTTTACCTCGAACAACACTATGGAGTTACATGTTTTGATTTAACTCACAAGGATGGTAAGACCACTACCACTATCCAGATTTCCAATCCAATCTGGAGGTCCTTTTCGTAATAACACTTTAGTTTAACACACTAAGACTCATTTTACTATTTTTATTCGAGTAAAAATATTCCATCGAATCTCCACTCACACAGCCGAAGGAAATATATACATCATTATCACAATATCATACAGATTAACCAAAAATAGATAGAAATCTAGTTATTAATAAATATGATATTAAGGCATTTACTCAAGTGAACTTCCATAACTATCATGAATATTGAAATCCATACACCTTCCTCATTTACAAGTCTCAAAATATAAAATTCAAGAGTCATTACTCTATCGGATAGGTGTACATTCATAATTACAATAGTCTCACTTCTCTTAACAAAACCTTATAGAGAAAGAGAATCATGGTTAAAACAATCTCATATAGAGAGTCATCATTTCAACAGAATGATTTACATTATGATATCCAACCATAATACTTGGGCAAGCCCAAATTTCTAAACATCATAGTTGCAGTGACAAAGTAGTTATTTGAAGCTTCCAACATCTTGATCCCACATTCAATGTTATCTTCCATCACAATATTTGTAGATAAACCATTGAGAATAGAGTTACCATTTAGTGGGTATTAGAGACAAATCCTAAGAAAATTTATATGCAACATTCAAATGTGCACTTTTTCTTCCTTGATGCTTTCCAGTTGCACACATCAATATTTCCATGAAGAAAAACAATTTGCACGCAATATTTTATTACAATGCAAATCTATTCACATGCAAGACGTCACACCACACAAAATAATTCCAAAACATATTCATTTATGATTTACCCATTCCAAGGTCTTTCTGTAAATTAGTGACCCAAACATGCTTTAAGAACTTATCTAATTTAGACAAATCACACTATTCATATTTTGTATAAGTATTTCAACAAGCTTACAATTCAATTCGTAGACTTCCAACGAACTCTACGGATCTCCAATGTAAAATACAAACAATAGGCAAAATATGAAATAGCACCAACTATCCATAAATCATTCCATCGATTTCATATAGTATTTTCAAGAAATGTCTTCATTAATTAATTCCTAGATCAAAGGCTCAACATAATATGTGATAACACATTTCAACCAAACAATAACACAGTAACCCATATACCATAATTTTTCTATGGCTCAAAATGGTTACTCGCAAGCACTTCCAAGAAACACACTATCTATAACTAGTTATTCTACTAACTGGAAAGATTGAAGTGTAATTCTATTTAGCAACTTACTAAAAATAACCCGTCATACTCAACCAAATAAAAGGTTGTTTATATATTCAAGGTCTACTTGGTGAACCTACGTTCACCTCTAATAGTATTCTTTACAGAAAAATCTACCTCAAGTCATTCTACACTCCATGAGTTTCTACAATTTTCTCAATTGAACTATGGCTTTACATACCAGAATTGCAGAGAAACTACCAAATGAAATGGATAACACTATACAATAATGTTTCAACTACATATTAGGATTTAAATTGACCACATAAGATTCTACATAACATATGTGATATACACTTGCCTTTATAACCGTGAACCAACTCTCCACTTCACGCAGGTTCTCAAGTCTTCATTCTCCCTTTTCTAGCCAAGCACTCTGCCACATTTCCTTCCTTTTTTATTTTTTCTCCCTGTTCTTTGTCCTCCTCTTTTCTTTCACATCCTAATTTTTTTGGTAGCCTTTTTGACATGTAGTCTCCATCAATTGTTACTTCATAAATTCCATGTCGTTGCCCACATGAGCCAGAATCTGATCAATAATATTAAAACAAACTACACATACCATTTCTTGATTCCACAATGTTCTACTATATCCACGATGGGTTTAGTTATGATTCAAGTATAATTATGTAAGTCATTATCATAAAAGAACATCTATTCCATTAATGCTTAGCTACTAGTTTTTACGTACACATCATTCACTTTCAAGGCAATACTACCAAATAAAATAGATCTTTTATGAACTACTTATTTCTTTAAAGAAATCAATGAAGTCATGCATATAACATATATCCATGATCTTATCCTTAACATTTCAACAAAATGCAACTATCATAAAATCATGCAAGCAATCATAAGTTTAGAATTTTTTATCATGTGCAAACTATGAAAAGCATCATCATCAAGGGTGAATCATTCATCCATGTTGCTTCCCCAACTGTTCTGACAACATAACCCATTACACCATTTCCCAAAGGTATTCCTGCTCTCGGTGCTTTACTCTTTCTCCACCCATAAGAAACATGTTTTCTGCACAAGCACACAGTCTCTTAGTAATATCATAGTCTTTCATAAAACACTTCCTTGAAACAATAAATGATTAATTGTCAAAGAATTTCTTAATTAAAATATTTTATTTCCTACAAACCATCCACACTTGCAAAAAAAAAGCATAGCATGTCAATTGTTCTTTGAAACAAAACATCTTACCTAAACAAAATTCAATCAAGTTCAAAGTCTGCCAAGGGTGGGTCATGAAATCCTCACCCCCTTAGGCTTAACATGTTGGATGTCTCATCCTTTTCAAAGGAAGTACTGTATGGTAGGCCCCTTCTTCGATGGTCCTATTTTGGGCCCCCTTTTTTCTAGAGATATTCTCGGTGCTATTTTCAGAGGCGTTGGTGGGATTCCCATGATTGGGTGGGTATGGGTGATTTTTGCCCATGGTATTGTACCCATGATATTCTAATACCATGTTGTGGATTAGGGTTGTAATATTTTACTTTATATTGATTGTAATGTCCTATTATGGGCAAGGTAAAAAATAATAGAAAAGGAGGTGTGGCTCTTGTTTGTTGGATGTAGCCCATATTGGGTGAACTAGGATAAATATCTTGTGTTCTATGTGCATGTATTTTGTGAGTTGTTATTTTATTCTAAATTATTTAATTCTGCATTATTATTCTAGAATAAGTCTGGTTATAACTCTTCATATGGTATCAGAGATAGATTGTTATCCATAGGGGGATGCCTTTAATGCTAGGGTTTCAGTTCATTTGAAGAGGATCTAGGGTTTCTAGGAGTTATAAAAACCTATTCTAGAGTGGGAGTTTTATGTAGGAGGTTGAAGTAAAATGACATCAAATAATTCAAGGATAGAGATTGAAAAAATTGATGGAAAAAGGTTTGAGATATGGAAGTTAAATATGGAGGATCTGTTCATGGAAAGAGAACAGTGGTCTGTTATCTCTGAATAAAAGCCTTCTAGTACATTCGATGAAGATTGGGAAAATTTTAATCAAAAATCAAGGATTCTAATTCAACTATGCCTTGTAGATTTAGTCTTAATCGATATTTCTAGAGAAGATACTACAAAGGATATTTTGGAGAAGTTAGGGCTTTGTATTAATTTAAGTCCCTGGTGAACAAATTATTCCTTCAAAATAAATTGTACAATATTAGGATGAATGAAGGAGATTCCCTAGCAAATCATCTATATGCATTCAATACGATGATAATTCAACTTACATCTATTGAAATTAAGTTGAGTGAGGAAGATAAATGTGTTACTTTGCTATGCTCTTTACTAGATTCATGGATAACCTGGTTGTAGCAATTGGTAGTACAACTTCATCCACATTGAAGTTTGAAGATGTTGTGGCATCTCTATTATTAGAGGATATGAGGAGAAATGCCATGGAGGGCACATCAAAGGATGCCCTAATAGTTATAGGGTGTTCCAAAGAAAAATATAAGACAAGATCTAGTGATAAATCAAATCCTAGAGGGAGATCCAAGTCTCGAGGAAGGTTTGAGAGAAAATATTGGAAATGTGGTAATCTTGGACACATGAAGAAGGATTGTAGATCAAATAATGCTTATTTTGGAAAGATATCTAATGAATCCACTTCAACAAAGATAAATAAATCCACTAATGAAGGAGGGGATATATATTTGGCATATTGCTCCACTCATACAGATATTAAATATTGGTTGATTGATACTGGTGCCTCTTTTCATATGACTCCTCATAGGGTGGTTCAGTGAATATGAAATATATGATGGAGGGGAGGTACTTTTTGGAGATGATTCACAACTTAGAAGTATTGGTCGTGGAAGAGTGAAAATACTATTTTCGGATGGTAGGGTTAAAACCCTCCCAAGTGTAATGTATATTTATGGCCTTGCTAGAAATTTAATTTTTGTAAGCAAAATGGTTGATGTAGCAGTGAACATAAGTTTTAGTAAAGGCTCATGCAAAATGGTTTGTGGATATATGGTGTTAGCAAGAGGATTTTGGATTGGAACCTTGTATAAGCTATTGGGAAGCACTATGAAAAATGAGTGCAATAGCTCGATTATTCCTGAGGTTGAATCAGATAAAATTTCAATGCTCTGGCATCAAAGAATGGGAAATATTGGATAAAAGGGATTGTGTACCCTATACACAAAAGGTATTCTTCAAGGTATCCCTAATTTCTCAATGGTTTTTGAATTTTATGAACATTGTATTTATGGCAAGCAGAATCGTGTGAGTTTTCCATATTGTGCTGCAAGATCAAAAGGGATATTAGATCTGATTCATAGTGATATCTTTGGTCATATTCCTATTCCATCCCTTAGAAAATCATGGTACTATACTTCTTTTATTAATGAATTTTCAAGATATGCATGGATTTATTTTCTTAAAAGTAAATCTAAAGTGTTTGATAAGTTTAGAGAATTTAAAGCACTTGTTGAAAATCAAACTAGGAAAAATATTAAGGTGTTGAGGTTTGATAATGGAGGAGAGTATTGTTCAAATAAATTTGAGGATTTTTGTAAGCAATGTGGTATTGCAATACATAAGAATACTCCATATACACCTCAACAAAATGGAGTTGCTAACAGATTGAATAGATCACTGATGGAAAAATCTAGAAGTATGCCTAGTGGTACTGATATGGCAAAGGAATTTTGGGTAGAGGTAGTGAATACGGTATGTTACTTGCAAAATCGATCTCCTACATCAGCATTTCTGGATAAAACTTCATTTGAAGCATGGTTTGGTAAGACAACCTCTCTGTCACATCTTAGAGTTTTTGGTTGTGATGCATACATGCATATTCCTAAGCTTAATAATAAGGTTGTTAAATGTATCTTTATTGGTTATAAATATGGTGTTAAAGGATATAAACTTTGGAATATATAAACTAAAAGTACAGTTTATAGTAAAGATGTTGTGTTTAGAAAAATGAAAATTGATCACAGGAAGGAAGTAACAAAAGAAGAACCTAAAAAGGTGTAATTTGATCTCATGGAAGAAGAATCCTACTCTATAGAAGAGGATGAACCAGAGGTTCATACACCTATGGTAAGGATATCAACACAAGAAAAAAGGCAACCTAAAAGGTATAGTCCATTTGCTTTTCCTCATTCCTTTGTTTTATCTGTTACTGATGAATATCCTAGAACAATTAAAGAAGCTATTAAATCTTGAAGAGGTAAATCTTTGGGAAAAATCCATGAATGAGGAAATGATGGCCCTAAAAAAGAACAATAAATGGGATATAGTAAAATTACTTGGTGGAAGAAAAACAATAGATTGCAAATGGATCTTCAAGAAGAAGCAGAATATTAAAGGCAAAGTGGAGAAATATAAAGCTCGTTTGGTTGTTAAAGTTTATTCTCAGGTAGAGGGACTTGATTATGGTGAAGTATTTTCTCCTGTTGTAAAAATAACCTCAATAAGATTTATTTTATCTATGGTTGCTGCATTTAATCTTGAAATAGAGCAAATGGATGTAAAAACTACATTCCTTCATGGAGATTTGGAGGAAGAAATCTATATGAGATAGCCTAAAGGATTCATTGTTGAAGGAAAGGAGGATTTTGTATGTAAGTTAAAGAAATATATGTATGTACTGAAACAGTCACCTAGAATGTGGTATCATAAATTTGATACTTATATTTTAGGACTTGATTTTATTCGTAGCAATGCTAATCATTGTGTATACTCAAATAAAATTAATAATGAACTTGCCATTATAGATTTGTATGTTGATGATATGTTACTAATTGTAAACAGTAAGGAAATGATCAAGGAACTGAAATATCAGTTAGCATCATAGTTTGACATGAAAGATCTTGGCCCTACAAATTTTATATTGGGAATGCAAATAAATAGAGATCCTTCAAACAAAAAGTTATGGCTAAATCAAAAAACATATGTTGATAAAGTATTGAAGAGATTCAGTATGTAGGATTGCAAACTAGTGAAGGTACCTATTCCTTTGGGTGAAAATTGTTTGTTGAACAATGTCTAAAAATAGAAGAAGAGGTAGAAGAAATATCCTATGTTCCTTATGCAAATGTTTTAGGGAGTTTAATGTATGCCATGGTCTGTACTAGACCAGATATTGCCCATGCAATGGGAGTTTTGAGTAGATATATGTCTAAACATGGTAAAGAGCATTGGACTGCTATAAAAAGAGTTTTTAGATATTTGTGTGGTACATCTAATTTTTAAATCTATTATGAAGGTACAGGTAAAGAAAACAAATCCTAGGATATAGAAGACTTTGTTGATGTAGATTAGGCTGGAGATATAGACAATAGAAGACCTACTAGTGCATATGTATTCAAATTGTTTGGAGGGGCTATTAGTTGGATGAGAAAAAGGTAAACTGTTGTTGCTATTTCAACCACTGAAGCTGAGTATAAGAAAATCATTAATGCAAGTAAGGAAGCAATATGGCTACAAAGACTATATGTTGATATTGGGTTCTTTCAAGGAGCTGTGAAGATAAATTATGATAGCCAAATTGCTATATTTATGGAAAATAATCCTAGTTACCATTCAATAACAAAGCACATTGATACAAAGTACCACTTCAGTAGGGACATGATTGAACAAAATAAAGTGTTTCTGGAAAAAGTGGATACCAAGGAAAATATTGCAGATGCTTTAACCAAGGTAGTTAGAACAAGAAAAGTTCATGTTTTGTACAATTGAAATGGGTCTGGCAAGACTGAGTGTTGGAACTAACATTGATTACAATCTTTATGCAAATTATTCAACAAGTGGGAAAATTTTGGATGTGTGTCATCCTTTCTAGAGGAAGCACTGTACGACAAATACTGTACGAAAAACCCCTGATTCAATGGTCCCACTCACTGGTGAGCTAGTCGGGGGGGTTTGGTGGGGTGAGAGCCCCCCTAACGAGTGTCCAGGAGCAGTGCCCTTGAAAATATTTTTGGGCCCCCTTTTTATGGAGATATTATCGGAGCTATTTTTGGAGGCAGTGGGATTCCTATGATTGGTGGGTATGGGTGGTTTTAGCCCATGGTATTGTGCCCACGGTATTATAATACCACATTCTAGTTTAGGGTTGTAAGAGTTTCCATTATATTGGTTGTAATGTCCCACTACGGGTAAGGTGAACAATAATAGAAAATGAGGTATGGCTCTTGTTTGCTGGACATAGCCCATATTACGTGAACCAGGATAAATCTCTTGTGTTCTATATGCATGTATTTTGTGAGTTGTTATTTTATTCTGAATTATTTAATTTTGCATGATTATTTTGGAATAAGTCTAGTTATAACTCTTCATAACACAGTCCTATGTTTTCATGAAAGTGTTTATTTTAAAACTAAATAAAGTAATAATTACAATGCATTTTTAAAGAGAAAAGGAAAATGCTGCTTCATATAGGTTAATTTCTCCCAAGTATTGTTTCTTTCAGAGTAGTGGTCCCATTGGACCTTACATTTCTCCAAAATTCTATTCCTCATTGATTTAAATTGGAACTCAAGTTTCATGACTGGTCGAACCTCTATAGCCTTTGGATTTGCCATCTATAATTTAGAAAAATCCCATACATGCTCAGGTTTAGCAACATACTTTTTAAGCAAGGAAACGTGAAAGGTGTTGTGAATCTTGGATAGATTGGGTGGTAAGGCAAGTCGATATGCCATAGGAATGGTCTTTTCTATTATTTCAAAGGGTCCTAAAAAAATAGTATCAAGCTTTATGGACTTGATTGCACTCTTCATTAATCTCACCCTCAAAAACACTTTGTCACAAATAGCAAACTCTCTAGATGATCTCTTAAGATCAACATAACTTTTTTTATGATCTACAACTTCTTTCAATCTTTCTTTGATCACCCTTAATTGTTGCTCCATTTATTTTACCATTTTTGATCCAAGCGCAATTTGATTCTCTATATTATCCCATGACAATGGTGTCCTACACCTTTTGCCATAGAAAGCTTCGAACGGATCCATGCCTAATATCGAATGATGACCATTATTGTAGGTAAATTATACTAGATGCAAATAATCCTCACAGTAGGTTTTCTATTTCATATAGTACATGTGAATCATGTCCTTTAACATGTGGTTCACTCTTTCAATTTGTCCATCATTTTATGGGTGATAAGTTGAATGAATGTTCAGCCTAGTGCCAATGGCTTGGTGTAAGGCTTGCCAAAACTTAGATGTGAATCTCGAGTCCCTATCCGATATAATTACCTTTGGAAAACCATGAAGTCAAAATATTTCCTTGGCAAATCTATTATTCATAATCACGACATCATCCTTGGTGCTCCCAGGTATAAAGTGCATAATCTTGGTTAGTCTATCAACCATTACTAGGATTACGTCATGCTATAACTTGGTCTTAGGAAACCCTATTATGAAATCCATTGAAATTACTTGTCATTTTTACATAGGCACATCATGTGGATGTAATAAACCAGTAATATGTCAATGTTATACTTTTACCTTTTGGCACTCGAGGCATTGAGTAATAAATTCAATTATGTCTCTCTCCATTCCTAGCCAAAAAAATGTCTTTTTTATATTTTCTCTCATTTTTGCTCCTCGATATAGATGTCACTTATTCTCTCTCAAATGACATAACCTCAATAAGTTAAATGCTTTAATTTTAAAGGAGAAACATATATTCAAATGTTGTCGAGTAATACAAGCATCCTTGCCAAAAATATTTTTATAAAATTGTTATGTCGTTATTACATAATCTTAGTGGGGCACATTTTAATCCTACGTAATAATTAAAAATAGGTGACTTATTTTCATAATTTCATTATTATTGATGAGTTTCTCTTTTGGATTCATGAACCTAATGATTGCTCTTAGTGGTGCATAGTTGAATATGTTCTCTTCTTAACATCCTCGGTCATACAACCAAATAGAGATAGTGAATAAATGTTTAGATGCCTAGCTTCACTATTTTACCCAAGATAAATGGTATCAATAGGTTCATTGAATTTCTTTTATTAAATATTGGTATAAAACATTTTATCATTTCTTATTTAAAATTTTTTCTTCTGAGGTATTGTATAGCTACAAAACCATATATATGGTGGATTATATTTTAGTATCATATAATGTGGGTCAAAGAGATAATTTGTTATCACGACATTAGACTAAGCTCCAACTCCTTAAAAGAGAATATGTACTAGGTCAAAATTTGAAAAAGTAGTAGCAAAACATGCACTACATGAAGTGGATATTAATGGTGGGAGATATGATCTTTGTGACTCTAGCCTTTAATTATCTATCCCTATAGACCAAGTCTATTTAGAATCTATCACCTCAGTTCTATGGACAAGTCTAGTAATTTTGTTTTACCTCCATTATATGGTTTGTATAAGGTGGTTCTTCACATTTAGAAAGTAGGATATTAGTTTGAGGTTCCTATGACTTATAGCATCAATTATATTTTTTATATGTGTTATCGTAAATATATAATTGGTCATAATGTGATGTCTTAGACAAATTTTAGTAATTGATAAATAAATGCAAGTAAATCCCCCACTAAAGGAAGTTTTGCAGTCTCACATCCATACATTGTGATCTTGTTAGGTGTAGAAGTTCGTCATTATGTCATAGGATCTACCAAATGAGGGTGTGATGTGGAATCATGTGAGCATTATCCAATCATTCTTACCATTGAGGATAAAAATTTTGATAGGTTATCCATGTAATAGCTCTAATATAGCTACACAAGTTATTCATTTTATTGATTAGTTTGGTTGTATAATTAGGTTGAGGATTGCTAGTTGTTTTACTCTATAAATAGTGGATTAATGTTGTATATGAGATCATCATTTATACATATTATCTAAATATTTCTCTAATGCACATATGAGACATTTCCCTTCCTAAGTGACTAGTATTTGTCTTAATTTAGAATCTATAATTTGTTACATGTTGTAGACACCAAAACAACACCAATCCGATTATGTGACTGCAAACACTGATCGCTTTGACACACACAGCCCCCAGGGCAGCCCTCAGAGGTTAAACAGTGGTCCTAACCACTTTTGCAGCAATTTTGGAAGGTCAAAAGGCAATTTGGCACATTCAGGCACCCTGCTCCAAATCCGTCCCACCCTGGGACGAATTCAAATTGGGATCCGTCCCACCCAGGGATGAATTCTGAATTCGCTCTCGGGTAGGACGAATTCCAGGTTCAACGGGCAAAAAGAGAAATTGTGCCAAATGGCAGCCGAGGACAGTCAATTAATGCCTCCTGCCTTGCATGCGCGTGTAGGTGGGCAGATTGGACGTTAGAGGACTGTCACAAGGGCAATCATGGAAGCCCAAGTCATGGAGGACTTTCCTCCCTCATGGGAAGGCATGGCCGCCACATGGCGCTTATGCATGCCCCTCCAAAGAGACCCCCTGGGTCTATAAAATGGTGAACTTTCTCACCCAAAAGAGGACAGGTTGGAGGCATTTTCAAGCAACGAAGTGCTACCAAATTTGATACCACATTTTACCCTTTTGATTCACCTCTTCCACATCCTTGATCTCTTTCGCAAGAGAGGTCATTGGGTGGTTATTGGAAGTGTGAATCCGGATCCAAAACCCGACATTTGACCACATTGATCTACCAATTCGCCGACAACCCATTACAAGAGATTTTGGGCCCATCCCAAGTGGATTGGTGCCGAAATCAAGTTCCAACGGTGGGCGGCCCGCCCGGGCGCCCCGCACTCCTTGACTAGTATTCTTTTTAAGCGATTGAATTCATGGCATTGTTCTTTTGTCACTTGTTTATCTTCCATTCCATTTTATGCTGTTTAGATAGTTTATAATTTCGATTTCATAATGTTTTGATCAAATCTTATCATGTTTTGTCGCTTTTGTTGTCCTCACTAACTTGCAGGTAGCGACGTCAAATTCCCGTTGATGGAGGTCAAATTGGGGAAATCCGACCATCTGGGTCTTCCCAAAATGCCCCCAATTAGCTAACCCCTATGTTTGCAGGTATTTTGGAGATCCCGAGACGTGACATTTGGGCAGCATCACTTCGGCGCTTTGTCGTAGGAGAATTCGTCCTACCCGGGACGAATTACAGTCGAATTCGTCCCGACCAGGAGCGAATTCAAATCGATGGAAAATTGTCCAACTGTTTTGATGGCAGTGGCCCTCTGGTAATGTTCCCTGGTTCCTGTCAAATCTGCAGGTTGTTTAGAGTCATTTTTTTCATCGATTCAGTCAATCTTTTGCATGCATCTTCCATTGTTTTTAGAGAACAAACGTTTCATCTTTTGCCACAGGTGCTACTAACGATTTTGTTGTTTCTTTGAATGCAGGAGGAGCAACAAGGATCAAGGATTCATTCACACAAGCGGCGACAACACTTTGGCCCGCCCATTTTGCATGTGGGCACGCGGAAGAGAGATGACTTTCCATTGATGTGACCAAGAGACAAGTTTGATGCTCCTTTCCCCTAAAAAGGGAGGAAGCTAATTGTAACCAAATTTGAAATACATCAATAAAATAAGAGGGTTGTTTCTTTCCATTTGGGTTCCAATTTGTCTATGCTTTCTCCATTTTATGCATTTCTAATTTGTAGCATCAAGTTTAGTTTCGTTCTTGCATCGTGTTTGGAGTTTTCCCTTTTTGTTTTCCGAAATCTCGTGCTTTCAGTGGCGATCACGGTGGGACCTTGTCCCCTGATTTTTTAAGATCAAGAAACTGATCAAAAATTTGTGTTTTTGTGCTTACAGGTACCATTTTTTGAACTCTGACTGTTATTCGTTCCTGCCTGTGGCGAATACCTTACTGGAATTCGTTTGACCCTGAGACGAATTCTAATTCATCTCAGACTGGGACGAATTCTGTTCTGTAATTCGTCTCACCCAGAGACGAATTTTTGTCTATGCATTTTTAGGGCCGAGGATCAGAAACAGCCGATTTGGGTGGAAAAGAGGTAAGGGTTTTTAACTAGTTCCTATCATTTTCTTATTTTCTATTTTTGTTTTCTATCAATTTTGCCTTCTTAGGGAAAGTAGTTGCTTCGCTTGTTTCAATTTTTAATTAAAAAGAACCACACACACATCACGTGGCATTTTTAAACCAAGGAGTTGGTCGTAAGACCCCAGCCCTTGATCAAGACCAACGGTGGGTTCATCACCACCTTGGCTTGATTTTTGCATCCATTTACCCCGATTGTCACTGTTGCTCGACGTAAATCCTGATGAAAGCTGACCGAGTGTCGTTGGGGTGATTCCCAACATGCGAGGATAAGTCTTCTATGGTAGGTGTCATAAACAGGACAATCCCCCTTTCGTACCGCCTACGTTCCATGTACCATCTGCTCTCACGTACCTATAGTTTCCCTCTCGTAAGGGCGGGTATATAGAGAGGTTGGTATATCGGTCTGGCAATGGTATATTGAAGGGGCGACCAATTATGGGAGTCATATGAGCCTTCATTATGCATTTAAACGTTCTTCAAAACTTTCAAAAAAAAACAAAATAAAAAACACACTAAACCAGTCTAGGACACACCATTAATATTTAAAAGAGATAATCACCGTTTGTGTATGCGTGTGTTCATTTCTGCTTAGTGTAACAAAAAAAAATCAGAAAAATCATAAACAAAAGATAAAAATCTACGCATTTTGTCACTCGCTCCAAAAGCTCCAAGGATTCCCGCAATCGCTTGGTCACTCCAAAATGCCCCAAAGGTGTCCATGAACCCTTTGGTCAACCCAAAAGTGCCCCAAAGGTGCCCATAAGTGATGCAGGAGCATCCAACAAAATATGGGAAATCTTATTTTTTTTCCCTAAATTTTAGTGCATTTTGTCGGGGCCATAACTTCTCAACCGTAGCTCCGATTGATGTGAAATTTGACAGGGAGCTAGTTGGGAGATTTTTAAACAAATACAACTCCCTAGAGTTGTATTTGTCCAGAAAACCAGTTTTCGGGGCCAAATTCCATCATCTAGTGCCCCAAAATTAGGTTTTAAAATTGCTCACCTAATTTTTTATGCTTTTTGAGTTGTTCGAAGGTTAATCTCTCCTAATGTATTTAGAGTTAGGACTTGAAACTTTATTTATGGCTTATCTATTGTAAGAGGGATGCGCACCCCAATTTTGGGCCCCATCTGACTCATTTCAATTTTAGGGTTTTTAGAGAGACATCGTCATGGTGCTCACCCACAGCCAAGCCCAATCACGGGCGGACGTTGTGGGGAATATCCAAGGAGGCACAAGTCACCTCTGGTATAGCCCCAAGGATTTGGTCATACCACCTTGGCGGCCTGACACACAAGGCAGACCCCTCCACGCCCTGACGGAATGGGACTATAAGGGCACCCCTTCTAGGGGCACTCCCTCCAGCACAACACCCAGCACACACCCGTTCAGGAGAGGTATACCCATGGGAGAACTCCCTTGGACACCCGCTATAAGTGGCCACTGCGCGATGAAGTGCTAGAATGGTAGGGGGTCCATAAGGGGGGGCCACATGACTATGCCATCCCTCCTACACCTCGCATCATTGTTAGCAACAACCGGTCAAATCCAGAGTGCACGACTCTTCAGGCAGGGTGAGCCAACTCCGTCCGTCCCTTTTTCACTTATGAAAGAGAGCACGAGGAAGACCCCTACCTTCCTCGAGAGCAATATACAATGCGAGAGCAATACGCCTCCGCACTTGCTATCTATCAGGACCACTCACTGAGGCCAAAGCCTCGAGGGAATGCCGCTACCCCCAACAGAGGGAGGCGGCCTATAGAGATCTCGGATCACCATGACCGAGATAGATATGTAGGAGAGGCATCTAGCCCTTCTAGACATGAGACGATGGGACCAACTATCTTAGAATTTTCCAAACATGTCGCCCGTCGGGTGCAACTCACGCAACTTGAGCTAGAGCGACTACAGTTAGAGGAACTATACCATATTAACAAAGAGCGCCTTCAGCACCAGAAGGATGAGTTGTTCCAACACACTATGCAGGAGAGGACTCCAACCCCTCACACGCATAAGACAAAACATTATGAGAGGCACAACCCCCGGGTGCGAGACAAGTCTCCACGACCTTATCAAGCACCACCCTCGATGCCTCCTAGACATGAGCGGGAGGCTACTCCTATAACCAATGATGGGTGCCTTCCTCAGGAACCCACTCAGGTTTATGGGCCACCCTTAGAAATTCATCAAGAAGCCTTTGAGGAATCAGAGCGAGAAGAAGAGCGGGATGAAATGCCCTACCAAGGCATGGGGGGTGCTATCTGGCCACCCCTCCATAGGCCCCAAGTTCCTCAACAAGAACCAACCAAAGAGGAGGAGCTCAAATCCCCTGATACATGCAAAGCGCTAGAGCACTTCGAGTCGATAGAGACCAAGATTTTGGAGCTCCCAAGGCCCAACTTACATGAGGCTCCTTTCGAAGAGGATCAACCTCTGACCGTAGGGCTACCTGATGATGCAGTCTTCCATGTCTCAGAATCGCCAGATTCTGATGAGCTGGACTCACTGGCCGAAGGTGAGGATAAAACAGAGATGGCCCATAGCAATCACATGCGATAGCATCAACACCCCATGGATATTGATGACGCACTTCAACAACTAAACATAAGGCCAGGGCATGAGTGGCGCGTTAACCCAATGCAGTGGAACCAACTATTGAATCCACCACTTTGGGCACACAAAGATCAACTTCCGCCCAGAGACCCCATAGCAATATCAGTATCGAGGGTAGACCCTGTCCTCCTATCCGTGCATAGGGCCGATCCATTCGTGCCCATCCCTCCAGAGCCAGATCCGGAGCACAAATATCATCAAGCTGGGGGTACCTCTATCCCCTGAAGAGCAAGCCAAAAGCTCCAAGGATTATCGCAATCACTTGGTCACCCCAAAAGCTCCAAGGATTATCGCAATCGCTTGGTCACCCAAAAAGCTCCAAGGATTATCGCAATCACTTGGTCACCCCAAAAGCTCCAAGGATTATCGCAATCACTTGGACTCAAGAAAATTCAAAAACAACAAAATCATCAAGAAAAAAAAAATCTGCATCTCAATTTCATGCATACTTCAAAAATCAAAATACAAAATAGCTGCATAGACATTGCATCCATCCATTGCATATTGTTGATCATACAAGGCAAAGGCACCATAGATTGTCATTACTTGGCAAATCCACCACCTTTCACATTTTCCATTTTAAACAAAAGTACACCACAATAAACGCCATTCACCATTTTAGTTGTTGACTAAAAGTATCTAGCGGTTCGTCATTCAGCTGTCTTTAGATCTCTAGCCAAGAATTGTACAAAGTCAAATGGATGTTACAACGGTAGAGTTTTACTTGAAATACACCTTGGTACGTAGCATCCCATCACAAGTTCAAAAGCACATAAAAAAATTCCCAAGTTGTGTGAACGAAAGATGAAACCTGTAAAGCAGTATAGGATACCATACAGTGAAAAAGGTTATCTCGCTCATCCCCCTGTGTGAATGACCCCAAGAATGCTGAGAGTTGGCAAAAGGACAAGAATCCTCCCTACCCAATTCCCCAAGAATCCCAAAGTTCTCAAAAGGTTGCAAAACATCAAAAATTTGCAAACGTCAATACTCCAAAATTTGACATCAATCCCCCAAAGTGCATACATCACAAGGCACAAACAATAGTGATTCTCATCACTCCATAATCCAAATCCGTTGCTCAAAAAAAAACAAATAAAAACAAACAAAAATAAACAGTGATTTTCATCACTATAAAGGAGCAAGTATCCCAATACAATTGAAGAAAAGAAGGGAGTTGAACTTGAATCCCTAGAACTCTCAGCATTTCGGAAGGTCATGAGGTAAACCTCAGTACAAGTTTGGTTGATAGCCTATCGGTCACTCGTGGCAAACCTCCCGCATGACGATATATCTGTCACATTAACTTGTGTGCAGATCAATGTTTGCATGTGGATGAGCTAGCTTATGGTCTCCTAGATCACACCATAGATTAATCTGACTAAATACAACAAAGGAGTTAGTGGAGCTAATTAGGTGATCCTCGAGTACAAGTTTGGTTGATAGTCTATCTAGCACTGGCGGTATCCTGACAAATACCACATAAATGAACTCAATTGCACACACAGGGATGTGAAATAACTTGGTCAAAAACAAGCACGATTCATACCTTGTTCAAACATCTTGTAAGACAACAGTACAGTATTGGCTAGTTAGTTAAACCATCTGAGTCTCAGAAACACTTAGCTACATTCTACGCAAACCGTTGCATATAATCCATCCCTATATCACCATAAAAAAAAAAAAAAAGAGCAACATATATACACAAAAGCATTTACCACAGCAATCACCCAGTACACAAAGCCATAAGTCCTGTATAGTCTATGGTGCCAATGCAAGGTTATCAACAAATCATTTCATCCATTCCATTACCTATCATATAAATCAACAACATTCGCATTTATCATACCATATGCATACATCAATATAAAGTAGCATGCATCCATCAACATCAATCATTGTGCATAACATGAAATTATGACATATACACAAAGCAAGAAAATCAAAACAACAAAAACAACAAATATCCACAAACAATAGCAATAAAAGTGTCGAACAAAGGCACCTTTGCGCCTGACATTCAATGGCATAGAAAACTGATGTCGGGGTTTACATTGTCACTACCCTACTCCCGAAGAAGGCTACCATAGCCGGACCGCTCCACGGGAGGACGGATTTTTGACAATTTAATCCCCAAATGGTGTCACAAAAAAAAAATCAAAACAACAAAAACAACAAAAAAATGCAACACAAACACACAACAATAAACATTGTCGGACACAAGTGCTCTTGCACTTAACCTCTTGGCATAGAAAATCGATGTCGGGGCTCAAATTGTCACTATCCTACTCCCTAAGAAGGCTACCATAGCCGGACCGCTCCACGGGAAGACGGATCTTTGAGAATTTCATCCCCAAATGGCATCGCCAAAAGGGTCAAAACCCACCCAAAAACAAGTAATAACATTGCCGAACGAAGGCGCCTTCGCGCCTGACATTCTTGGCATCCAAAACCAATGTCGGGGTTACAAATACTCATTATCCTACTCCCTAAGAAGGCTACCATAGCCGGACCACTCCACGGGAAGACGGATCTTCGAGAATTTCATCCCCAAATGGCGTCACCAAAAGGGTTAACACCCACCAAAAATAGGTCTAAATGTCAGAAAACTGCACACACGTTCAAAGATAAATCTCCGAAGGCACCTTGGCACAAGTCATCTTGGGTCAAGCGACTCATCGCTTTTCTCACGAAGGTCATTCCCTCATCGATTCGTCGCTTGAGGGGGTAGTCACACTTAGTCACCAATCAACAAACACACACCCAATCAAGGCAATGACATGCATTCAAAGAATCATTGACAAAGACAATCACGCTCCTGCTTGGGGCAGCAAACAAGCAATAATCACAAATCGATCAAACACTTGGCATTCCCGAAGCATGAACACAAGGTTCCCCCGTGGACAAAAGGTTGCGCCCTTTGCCTATTCATGACTCGATCAATGTCCAAGCTCAAGTCACACCTCACCAAAATAGGTTAATACTTGAAATCAAATTCCTTAGCTCGTCAGAAGCAAGGATTCAAGAATGCATGCCCTTTCCATACTTGGGGCATCAAAAGTTGGTTAGGTTACCAAGAAACCCTAATCATTAGTGCTTTGGTTATCTATTTTTTCTCGATGCTGCGCCATGCACAACGCATCCCAAAAAGGGGCATCTGTAGACACCAAAACAACACCAATCCGATTATGTGACTGCAAACACTGATCGCTTTGACACACATAGCCCCCAGGGCAGCCCTCAGAGGTTAAACAGTGGTCCTAACCACTTTTGCAGCAATTTTGGAAGGTCAAAAGGCAATTTGGCACATTCAGGCACCCTGCTCCAAATCCGTCCCACCCTGGGACGAATTCAAAATGGGATCCGCCCCACCCAGGGACGAATTCTGAATTCGCTCTAGGGTAGGATGAATTCCAGGTTTAACGGGCAAAAAGAGAAATTGCGCCAAGTGGTAGCCGAGGACAGTCAATTAATGCCTCCTGCCTTGCATGCGCGTGTAGGTGGGCAGATTGGACGTTAGAGGACTGTCACAAGGGCAATCATGGAAGCCCAAGTCATGGAGGACTTTCCTCCCTCATGGGAAGGCATGACTGCCACATGGCGCTTATGCATGCCCCTCCAAAGAGACCCCCTGGGTCTATAAAATGGTGAACTTTCTCACCCAAAAGAGGAAAAGTTGGAGGCATTTTCAAGCAACGAAGTGCTGCCAAATTGGTACCACACTTTTACCCTTTTGATTCACCTCTTCCACATCCTTGATCTCTTTCGCAAGAGAGGTCATTGGGTGGCTATTGGAAGTGTGAATCCGGACCCAAAACCCGACATTTGACCACATTGATCTACCAATTCGCCGACAACCCATTACAAGAGATTTTGGGCCCATCCCAAGTGGATTGGTGCCGAAATCAGGTTCCAACGGTGGGCGGCCCGCTCGGGCGCCCCGCACTCCTTAGCCTAATCTTCTTTTTTAAGACATTGGGAATTCTTAATTTGTTCTTTTGTCACTTGTTTATCTTCCATTCCATTTTATGCTATTTAGATAGTTTATAATTTCGATTTCATAATGTTTTGATCAAATCTTATCATGTTTTGTCGCTTTTGTTGTCCTCACTAACTTGCAGGTAGCGACGTCAAATTCCCATTGATGGAGGTCAAATTGGGGAAATCCGACCATTTGGGTCTTCCCAAAATGCCCCCAATTAGCTAACCCCTATGTTTGCAGGTCTTTTGGAGATCCCGAGACGCGACATTTGGGCAGCATCACTTCGGCGCTTTGTCGCAGGCGAATTCGTCCTACCTCGGGACGAATTACAGTCGAATTCGTCCCGCCCAAGAGCGAATTCGAATTGGTGGCAAATTGTCTAACTGTTTTGATGGCAGTGGCCCTCTGGTAATGTTCCCTGGTTCTTGTCAAATTTGCAGGTTGTTTAGAATCGGTTTATTCATCATTTTAATCAATCTTTTGCATGCATCTTCCATTGTTTTTAGAGAACAAACGTTTCATCTTTTGCAACAGGTGCTACTAACGATTTTGTTGTTTCTTTGAATGCAGGAGGAGCAGCAAGGATCAAGGATTCATTCACACAAGCGGCGGCAACACTTTGGCCCGCCCATTTTGCATGTGGGCACGCGGAAGAGAGATGACTATTCCATTGATGTGACCAAGAGACAAGTTTGATGCTCCTTTCCCCTAAAAAGGGAGGAAGCTAATTGTAACCGAATTTGAAATACATCAATAAAAGAAGAGGGTTGTTTCGTTCCATTTTGGTTCCAATTTGTCTATGCTTTCTCCATTTTACGCATTTCTAATTTGTAGCATCAAGTTTAGTTTCGTTTTTGCATCATGTTTGGAGTTTTCCTTTTTGTTTTCGGAATCTCGTGCTTTCAGTGGCGATCACGGTGGGACTCTATCCCTTGTTTTTTAAGATCAAGAAACTGATCAAAAATTTGTGTTTTTGTGCTTACAGGTACCATTTTTTGAACTTTGACTGTTATTCGTTCCTACCTGTGGCGAATACCTTACTGTAATTCGTCTGACCCTGAGACGAATTCTAATTCATCTTAGACTAGGGACGAATTCTGTTCTGTAATTCGTCTCACCTAGGGACGAATTTTTGTCTGTGCATTTTCAGGGCCGAGGATCAGAAACAGCAAGTCTGGGCAGAGAAAGGTAAGGGTTCTAAACTGTTCCTATCATTTTTTGCTTTTTTGTTTTTGTTTTCTGTCAATTTTGCCTTCTTAAGGAAAGTAGTTGCTTCTGCTTGTTTCAATTTTTAATAAAAAGAACCACACACACATCACGTGGTAGTTTTAAACCAAGGAGCTGGTCGTAAGACCCTAGCCCTTGATCAAGACCAACGGTGGGTTCATCACCACCTTGGCTTGATTTTTGCATCCATTTACCTCGATTGTCACTGTTGCTCGACGTAAATCCTGATGAAAGCTGATCGAGTGTCGTTGGGGTGATTCCCAATGCATGAGGATAAGTCTTCTATGGTAGGTGTCATAAACAGGACAATCCCCCTTCTGTACCGCCTATGTTCCACGTACCATCTGCTCTCACGTACCTATAGTTTCCCTCTCGTAAGGGCGGGTATATAGAGAGGTTGGTATATCGGTCCGGAAATGGTATATTGAAGGGGCGACCATTTATGGGAGTCATATGAGCCTTCATTATGCATTTAAACGTTCTTCAAAACTTTCAAAAACAAAACAAAATCATCAAAACACACTAAAACCAGTCTAGGACACACCATTAATATTTAAAAGAGATAATCACCGTTTGTGTATGTGTGTGTTCATTTCTGCTTAGTGTAACAAAAAAAATCAAAAAAATCATAAACAAAAGATAAAAATCTACGCATTTTGTCACTCGCTCCAAAAGCTCCAAGGATTCCCGCAATCGCTTGGTCACTCCAAAATGCCCCAAAGGTGTCCATGAACCCTTTGGTCAACCCAAAAGTGCCCCAAAGGTGCCCATAAGTGATGCAGGAGCATCCAACAAAATATGGGAAATCTTATTTTTTTTCCCTAAATTTTAGTGCATTTTTCCGGGGCCATAACTTCTCAACCGTAGCTCCGATTGACGTGAAATTTGACAGGGAGCTAGTTGGGAGATTTTTAAACAAATACAACTCCTTAGAGTTGTATTTCTCCAGAAAACCAGTTTTCGGGGCCAAATTCCATCATCTAGTGCCCCGAAATTAGGTTTTAAAATTGCTCACCTAATTTTTTATGCTTTTTGAGCTGTTCGAAGGTTAATCTCTCCTAATGTATTTAGATTTAGGACTTGAAACTTTATTTATGGCTTATCTATTGTAAGAGGGATGCGCACCCCAATTTTGGGCCCCATATGACTCATTTCAATTTTAGGGTTTTTAGAGAGACATCGTCATGGTGCTCACCCGCAGCCAAGCCCAATCACGGGCGGATGCTGTGGGGAATATCCAAGGAGGCACAAGTCGCCTCCGGTATAGCCCCAAGGATTTGGTCATACCACCTTGGCGGCCTGACACACAAGGCAGACCCCTTCATGCCCTGACGAAATGGGACTATAAGGGCACCCCTTCTAGGGGCACTCCCTGCCAGCACAACACCCAGCACACACCCGTTCAGGAGAGGTATACCCGTGGGAGAACTCCCTTGGACACCCGCTATAAGTGGCCACTGCGCGATGAAGCGCTAGAATGGTAGGGGGTCCATAAGGGGGGGCCACATGACTATGCCATCCCTCCTACACCTCGCATCATTGTTAGCAACAATCGATCAAATCCAGAGCGCACGACTCTTCAGGCAGGGCGAGCCAACTCCGTCCGTCCCTTTTTCACTTATGAAAGAGAGCATGAGGAAGACCCCTACCTTCCTCAAGAGCAATATACAGTGTGGGAGCAATACGCCTCCGCACCTGCTATCTATCAGGACCACTCACTGAGGCCAAAGCCTCGAGGGAATGCCGCTACCCCCAATAGAGGGAGGCGGCCTATAGAGATCTCGGATCACCATGACCGAGATAGATATGTAGGAGAGGCATCTAGCCCTTCTAGACATGAGACGATGGGACCAACTATCTTAGAATTTGCCAAACATGTCGCCCGTCGAGCGCAACTCACGCAACTTGAGCTAGAGTGACTACAGTTAGAGGAACTGTACCATATTAACAAAGAGCGCCTTCAACGCCAGAAGGATGAGTTGTTCCAACACACTATGCAGGAGAGGACTCCAACCCCTCACATGCATAAGACAAAACATTATGAGAGGCACAACCCCTGGGTGCGAGACAAGTCTCCGCGACCTTATCGAGCACCACCCCCGATGCCTCCTAGACATGAGCGGGAGGCTACTCCTATAACCAATGATAGGCGCCTTCCTTAGGAACCCACTCAGGTTTATGGGCCACCCTTAGAAATTCATCAAGAAGCCTCTGAGGAATCAGAGTGAGAAGAAGAGCGGGATGAAATGCCCTACCAAGGCATGGGGGGTGCTATCTGGCCACCCCTCCATAGGCCCCAAGTTCCTCAACAAGAACCAACCAAAGAGGAGGAGCTCAAATCCCCCGATACATGCAAAGCGCTAGAGCACTTAGAGTCGATAGAGACCAAGATTTTGGAGCTCCCAAGGCCCAACTTACATGAGGCTCCTTTCGAAGAGGATCAACCTCTGACCGTAGGGCTACCTGATGATGCAGTCTTCCATGTCTCAGAATCGCCAGATTCTGATGAGCTGGACTCATTGGCCGAAGGTGAGGATAAAACAGAGATGGCCCATAGCAATCACATGCGACAACATCAACACCCCATGGATATTGATGATGCACTTCAACAACTAAACATAAGGCCAGGGCATGAGTGGCGCGTTAACCCAATGCAGTGGAACCAACTATTGAATCCACCACTTTGGGCACACAAAGATCAACTTCCACCCAGAGACCCCATAGCAATATCAGTATCGAGGGTAGACCCTGTCCTCCTATCCGTGCATAGGGCCGATCCATTCATGCCCATACCTCCAGAGCCAGATCCAGAGCACAAATATCATCAAGCTGGGGGTACCTCTATCCCCTGAAGAGCAAGCCAAAAGCTCCAAGGATTATCGCAATCACTTGGTCACCCCAAAAGCTCCAAGGATTATCGCAATCACTTGGTCAACCCCAAAAGCTCCAAGGATTATCGCAATCACTTGGTCACCCCAAAAGCTCCAAGGATTATCGCAATCACTTAGTCACCCCAAAACACCCACACCCCCTCAAGAAAATTCAAAAACAACAAAAATCATCAAAATCACAAAAAAATCTGCATCTCATTTTCATGCATACTTCAAAAATCAAAACTACAAAATAGTTGCATTAACCATCACATCCATATATCGCATATTTGTTGATCATAGAAGTCAAAGGCGTCATGGGTTGTCATTACTTGGCAAGCATACCATTTTCACATTTTTCATTTTACAAAAAATACAACACAATAAATAGCCAGTCACCATATCATAAGTCAAGTTGTCATTTAATGTATCTAGAGTTTTCGTCATTTAGATGTCGTTAAATTTCTAGCCAAGAACTGTACAAAGTCAAACATATTTTACAAAGGTAGAGTTATACTTGAAATACACCTTGTTACGTAGCATCCCATCACAAGTTAAAACACATAAAACAATTCCCAAGTTGTGTGAATGAAAGATGAAACCTACAAAGCAATCCAGGTCACCATAACGCAAAAGGGTTATCTTGCTCATCCCCCTGTGCGAATGACCCCAAGAATGTTGAGAGTTGGCAAAAGGACAAGCATCCTCCCTACCCAATTCCCCAAGAATCCCAAGTTCTCAAAAGTTGCAAAACATCAAAAATTTGCAAAAGTCAAAACTCCAAAATTTGACATCACTCCCAAAGTGCATACATCAAAAGGCACAAACAATAGTGATTCTCATCACTCCAAATCCAAATCCCTTGCTCAAAAGAAACAAATAAAACAAAAATAAACAGTGATTTTTATCACTACAAAGGAGCAAGTATCCCAATACAATTGAAGAAAAGAAGGGAGTCGAACTTGAATCCCTGGAACTCTCAGCATTCGAAAGGTCATGAGGTAAACCTCAGTACCGGTTTGGTTGATAGCCTATCGGTCACTCGTGGCAAACCTCCCGCATGACGATATATCTGTCACATTAACTTGTGTGCAGATCAATGTTTGCATGTGGATGAGCTAGCTTATGGTATCCTAGATCGCACCGCAGATTAATCCGACTAAATACAACAAAGGAGTTAGTGGAGCTAATTAGGTGATCCTCGGTACAGGTTTGGTTGACAGCCTATCTAGCACTGGCGGTATCCTGACAAATACCACATAAATGAACTCAATTGCACACACAGGGATGTGAAATAACTTGGTCAAAAACAAGCCCGATTCATACCTTGTTCAAACATCTTGTAAGATAACAGTACAGTCTTGGCTAGTTAGTTAAACCATCTGAGTCTCAGAAACACTTAGCTACATTCTATGCCAACCGTTGCATATAATCCATCCCTATATCACCATAAAAAAAAAAAAAATAGAGCAACATATATACACAAAAGCATTTACCACAACAATCACCCAAGTACACAAAGCCATAAGTCCTGTATAGTCTATGGTGCCAATGCAAGGTTATCAACAAATCATTTCATCCATTCCATTACCTATCATATAAATCAACAACATTCGCATTTATCATACCATATGCATACATCAATATAAAGTAGCATGCATCCATCAACATCAATCATTGTGCATAACATGAAATTATGACATATACACAAAGCAAGAAAATCAAAACAACAAAAACAGCAAATATCCACAAACAATAGCAATAAAAGTGCCGAACAAAGGCACCTTTGCGCCTGACATTCAATGGCATAGAAAACTGATGTCGGGGTTTACATTGTCACTACCCTACTCCCGAAGAAGGCTACCATAGCCGGACCGCTCCACGGGAGGACGGATTTTCGACAATTTAATCCCCAAATGGTGTCACAAAAAAATCAAAACAACAAAAACAACAAAAAATGCAACACAAACAAACAGCAATAAACATTGCCGGACACAAGTGCTCTTGCACTTAACCTCTTGGCATAGGAAAATCGATGTCGGGGCTCACATTGTCACTATCCTACTCCCTAAGAAGGCTACCATAGCCGGACCGCTCCACGGGAAGACGGATTTTTGACAATTTCATCCCCAAACGGCATCCCAAAAGGGTCAAAACCCACCCAAAAACAAATAATAAGCATTGCCGGACAAAGTGTCTTGCACCTAACCTCTTGGCATAGAAAATCGATGTCGGGGTTCAAATCCTCACTATCCTACTTCCCCAAGAAGGCTACCATAGCCGGACCGCTCCACGGGAAGACGGATCTTTCGAGAATTTCATCCCCATTATGGCATCACCAAAAGGGTTATCACCCACCAAAAATAGGTCTAAATGTCGGAAAACTGCACACACGTTCAAAGATAAATCTCCGAAGGCACCCTTGCACAAGTCATCTTGGGTCAAGCGACTCATCACTTTTCTCATGAAGGTCATTCCCTCATCGATTCGTCGCTTGAGGGGGTAGTCACACTTAGTCACCAATCAACAAGCACACACCCAATCAAGGCAATGGCATGCATTCAAAGAATCATTGACAAAGACAATCACGCTCCTGCTTGGGGCAGCAAACAAGCAATAATCACAAATTGATCAAACACTTGGCATTCTCGAAGCATGAACACAAGGTTCCCCCATGGACAAAAGGTTGTGCCCTTTGCCTATTCATGACTGATCAATGTCCAAGCTCAAGTCACACCTCACCAAAATAGGTTAATACTTGAAATCAAATTCCTTAGCTCGTCAGAAGCAAGGATTCAAGAATGCATGCCCTTTCCATACTTGGGGCATCAAAAGTTGGTTAGGTTACCAAGAAACCCTAATCATTAGTGCTTTGGTTATCTATTTTTTGCTCGGCGCTGCGCCATGCACAACGCATCCCAAAAAGGGGCATCTGTAGACACCAAAACAGCACCAATCCGATTATGTGACTACAAACACTGATCGCTTTGACACACACAGCCCCCAGGGCAGCCCTCAGAGGTTAAACAGTGGTCCTAACCACTTTTGCAGCAATTTTGGAAGGTCAAAAGGCAATTTGGCACATTCAGGCACTTTGCTCCAAATCCGTCCCACCCTGGGATGAATTCAAAATGGGATCCGCCCCACCCAGGGATGAATTCTGAATTCGCTCTTGGGTAGGATGAATTCCAGGTTTAACGGGCAAAAAGAGAAATTGCGCCAAGTGGCAGCCGAGGACAGTCAATTAATGCCTCCTGCCTTGCATGCGCATGTAGGTGGGTAGATTGGACGTTAGAGGACTGTCACAAGGGCAGTCATGGAAGCCCAAGTCATGGAGGACTTTCCTCCCTCATGGGAAGGCATGACTGCCACATGGCGCTTATGCATGCCCCTCCAAAGAGACCCCTTGGGTCTATAAAATGGTGAACTTTCCCACCCAAAAGAGGACAGGTTGGAGGCATTTTCAAGCAACGAAGTGCTGCCAAATTGATACCAAGCTTTACCCTTTTCATTCACCTCTTCCACATCCTTGATCTCTTTCGCAAGAGAGGTCATTGGGTGGTTATTGGAAGTGTGAATCTAGATCCAAAACCCGACACTTGACCACATTGATCTACCAATTCATCGACAACCCATTACAAGAGATTTTGGGCCCATCCCAAGTGGATTGGTGCCGAAATCAAGTTCCAACGGTGGGCGGCCCGCTCGGGCACCCCGCACTCCTATGAGCCTAATCTTCTTTTTTAAGACGATTGGGAATTCATGGCAGATTGTTCTTTTGTCACTTTTTTATCTTGCATTCCATTTTATGCTGTTTAGATAGTTTATAATTTCGATTTCATAATGTTTTGATCAAATCTTATCATGTTTTGTCGCTTTTGTTGTCCTCACTAACTTGCAGGTAGCAACGTCAAATTCCCATTGATGGAGGTCAAATTGGGGAAATCCGACCATCTGGGTCGTCCCAAAATGCCCCCAATTAGCTAACCCCTATGTTTGCAGGTCTTTTGGAGATCCCGAGATGCGACATTTGGGCAGCATCACTTCGGCGCTTTGTCGCAGGCGAATTCGTCCTACCCGGGACGAATTACAGTAGAATTCGTCCCGCCCAGGAGTGAATTCGAATCGATGACAAATTGTCTCGACTATTTTGATGGCAATGGCCCTCTGGTAATGTTCCCTGGTTACTGTCAAATTTGCAAGTTGTTTAGAATCGGTTTATTCATCGTTGTAATCAATCTTTTGCATGCATCTTCCATTGTTTTTAGAGAACAAACATTTCATATTTGCAACAGGTGCTACTAACAATTTTGTTGTTTCTTTGAATGCAGGAGGAGCAGCAAAGATCAAGGATTCATTCACACCAGCGGCGGCAACACTTTGGCCCGCCCATTTTGCATGTGGGCACGCGGAAGAGAGATGACTTTCCATTGATGTGACCAAGAGACAAGTTTGATGCTCCTTTCCCCTAAAAAGGGAGGAAGCTAATTGTAACCGAATTTGAAATACATCAATAAAAGAAGAGGGTTGTTTCGTTCCATTTGGGTTCCAATTTGTTTATGCTTTCTCCATTTTATGCATTTCTAATTTGTAGCATCAAGTTTAGTTTCGTTCTTGCATCGTGTTTGGAGTTTTCCCTTTTTGTTTTTCAGAATCTCGTGCTTTCATATGTGATATTGGTTTATTACTATATCACTCATATTTCTAGTCTAGTGAATGAATTTATTTTGTATTTTTTATTTTGGTACTTTTGTTGATGTTTTTAGAAGTTGTTTTATAATAGTCTTCTAATATTTGGACTCCATTAAAAATAGCCCTAATATTAACAAGCATTTTGCATCTATAAAATTCTTGCTAGACAAGTTGGAAGGAAAATATTTGTATAGAGTAATTTACTATAAATTCTTCTTTACATCCTTTATTCTAAAATCCCATTCAATATCTCATATGTTGCATACACAACATCGAATTATAATATTCTAGCAATAGGATAGCTTAAAAATTTTACTTGCAAAATATGATATGCATGCGTGACTCAAATGTATGTTTATTTTTATATAATTTAGGACTTATTTTGTGGTGACTATTTTATATACATTATTTTCAAAGAGGAGCAAAATATATATTTTACAAATCCTTGAGGTACATCTCATTTTTGGGACAATCTAGAGTAGAATTATCCCAATACTAGGATCATCCTAGCATTCAATATGAAGTGTACTATTCCAATTTTCTAATAGAATTATTCCAATTTTCTAATATAATTAACTCAATTCTACAAATCATCTGTGTGTACCTCTACATCATTGATGTATTTATGCGCTATAATTTCTAGATGTAGAGGCACATATACTTTAGTCTTGTATATTATCTCAAACATAGTTTTTTTTTATGTCGATCATTTAAACAAATTTTATTAATGAAAAGAGTGCAAAACTCTCATTTAAATTTTAGGATTTTTGAATCATATTTTGTATTCATAGATATATTTTTCTCTTTATGTTAGAAGGCTAAATTTAGAAGAACAATATTTTTACTTACAAAATATTTAAGGTAAAGTTAGGTACAAGGAAACTATCCATCAATACTAAGAGAGAATTTTGTATGGAACCTAGTGTGTCATAGATTAATGAGTTCAATTTTAAATCACATTTACCTGAAATATGCTAAAAATTAATTATTAATGATGTTTTTATATTCTAATGAACATGTATATGGGATAAACCATTGAGAATCATTAAATAAAGTTAGTTATTTTGATACCTTTGAAAAGCATGAGGAAGTCAACTTCAACAATAAATGCACTTTTAATATATGTGGCATCATATGCAAAACAATAAAATATTCTTAGTTCCAAGCAAGAATTCCTTAATTGTTTTTCTTTTATTGCTATACATTTTTTCTATTGAAAATCTCACTCTTAAAATTAATCTAAATTAATTTTTTTTAAATACCAAATTGAATAACATGACTTTCAAAATATATATAGAGAGAGAATTTTTAGTGAAACCAACTAAAAAACTATATCTCTTTTTAACACAAAAATTTATAAAGTAGTTATCAAATATCATTAATTTAAGAATTATTCACATTATAATAATTGACATTCTATCTATATTGATATTATGAAATTATATGATTTTGAAACTCAAATATACTCAAGTTAAAACATCATACTATATATATATATATATATATATATAAATTATAAATATAGTTTATAATTTTTTGAATCAATTCATAATTTATTGTAGATTCTTTTTTTAATTTTTTATAATAAATAGTCAATTATTTTTCTTACGTAAACCATGCTACTTATTTTTACTCTACACACCCCATCTATTATTTTTAAAATTTCAAATCATTATTTTATAATACAAACTAATAAAATTTTGTATTCATTTAGTTACATGACATTATCATTACTCCATAATAACAATAATTATTATATATAATTTATTATAAGTAATAAGCAATAAATACAAACATATAATAAATAAATACAAAAAATTAAATATTCTTTAATCAAATTAATTTACATTATATCCTCTACAAATCATTTTTTTAAAATATAAAATTTAAAGGTTTAAATTATATTTTTTAAAAATAAAAGTTCAATAGGGCTTTTCAAGGTTCAACCTTTGGATATCAGTTGGATTGTGGTTCAATGGTAACAATATATTTATTACCTTAGTTTGATGTCTTAAACGGTCATGGTCCCATTGATTTGTCTAAGTTGAATTAAAGTTTATAATGTTAGCATCTAATAATATTATCATTATTTATATATTAAAAAAATCAAAATCAAAATAAAGACAATAAACCTTTTTCTTATTAGATATAGAAGGGATTTTGAAAGGTTCCTCAAACTTTTTCCAATAGGAGAAGCCCTCCAAAAATTCACCTAAGACGAAAAATATATGGACAAGAATGACTATAAAGCATTACAACTGGCCACCAATCACCAAATGAACTAGCTACAACTTGATACAAGAAATAAAATTAGAATAGCGCTGGTGAGCCCCCTAGCCAACCAACACTCCCACATGGTTGTACAAAAAACCTTTCTTCATAAATAGTAAAATCTTACAAAGCATTAAGAAGTATGCATCACTAAATCTAATTGAAGAAGGCCTTCAAGAAAATTCTCTCCAAATAGATAGCCCATTGAGACTTATACTGAGGTTCACCATAAATTTAGCGTGATAGTTTCCCTATCTGAAGATATGCTTTATCTCCCTATCCTCTCTAGCCAAAATAATTTGCTTAGATTCCATAATTACATCCTCAATATTCCAATCGGGGACTGAATCACCTTTGACAAAGTTTATAATATTAAGCGAGTCTCCTTCAATACAAACTTTTTGTTACCCCATCTTATCCACAAGTAAGAGATCGTGGTAAAGTGCTCTGGCCTCTACAACATGGTAAGTCTAGATATTTAAGAATTTAGCATATGCCAACAAAAGCTCATCTTTGTTATCCCTAAGCACCCCACCAATGCCAACTTTACCAAGAGTACCATTTGAAGCTCCATCAAGTTTTAGTTTAACCCAACCCAAAGAAGGTTTCCACCTCACAAGGGCTTAAGGATTAGGACAAGGAAGACCAATAACCCTATTACTCTGTTGAAAGCTAATTTTACTTTTGAAGTTAACCTCCTCAAATCTTCTCTCCTCCAAATCTAGAGAGGACACATTCTCTAGGGTGGAGGGCAACACTCTAGCACAAATAGAGGTAAGATCTCTTATGAAGTTTTAAAAAATTATACTATTCCTCTCCTTCCACACATGTTATAAAAGATGCAACAAATAAATGTTCCAAAGATATTTTAGCCTTGGAGGGTAAAATGAGATGACTATTGAGTGTAATCATCAACAAGCGAACTTGAAACCACCCAAGTCAATCCTAAAAAATTAAAAATAGAGTTAAGAACATCCACAAAGAATGAGCATTGAAAGAATAGATGGTTTGTTTGTTCCTCATTAGCACCATAGAGGCAACATCTGTTTGACATTGACCAACCTCTTTTTTAAAGATTTTCAATGGTCAAAATCTTATTCTAAGTTGCCAACCAAAAAAATATATTCACCTTTGGTGTTAGACCCTTAAGCCATACTTTGAAATTTGGTACCCATTGAGGATTAATAACAGCTAACATATTATAGATAAATTTGACTAAAAATGATTCATTATTTTCCCATGCCCAAAAGATCTCATCCTCTTCATTTTTATGTTTAATTACCTAAAATTTCAACTTATTAGCAATTAGAATCCAAACTTCAAGTTCAGCATTGTTGAGAATATAATGTTCTAATGATTTCTAAACCTTTCAACCCATTAACGACCTTGATAAAGTCAGCCACCTTAGACCCAAAGACCAATCTGGTCCTATGCTCCAAACATGCCAAATTTGTAATATGTGCAAGGGGTTGGTCCATCAGCCAAATATATCTTCAAAAATTAATCTTGAGTCCATCACCCAACCTCCACCTACAGCCTTTGGAGACTAACACCCTTGATTTTTGCAAACTCAACTAAAATACTGAACTATAAATTGATAGAGGATCAACAAACAAAACATTCTCCTAAGTATTTGACGGATACAATAATGATCTAATTAATTTCGGTTTGATTTGCCAACTTTCATCCATGTTTTGCAACCAAAATCTTATTCGTCTAACTATATTATAAAAACCTAAACCACCATATATAAAATAATTGAAAAAATATAAAAACCTTTGGTTTGATCCTTTTCAACTTTTACGAACAAACTTAACAAAATACAAACCAAAGCTAACGGAACTAAACAACCATACGCGCAACTCTGTTCACAAATCAGACCCATAATTCAAATACATCGTTTTTCTTCTTTTTCGTTAAAAGTCCTTTAAATGCAATGTCTTTACCAATTTTTCGGACGTATTAGGCCTTGAAACATAAGCCGTTTGATTTTGATTGACCACCCATCAGATTGATATCTTTTGGTTTTTTTAAAGTATTATTTTTCATAAATTAAATTTGAGTATAATATCTTTAATATTTTAATAAAATTAATTTTTATTTTTTAAATCATATATCCTGAAATAAAATAGAATTGTTGAGTGCAATGCTAAGCACCAAGCTTAGCAGAACGATCAGCGCAGGGTTACAAAGAATGTTTGGAACTAAGCCAAAGAATACTTTTTTTTTATATATACACTAGGAAGGGCTTAAATTCACGTATTATGATCCAAGGATGTCGATAGCCTTCCACTGGTATCAGAAACGTAACCGTTGACGGCAATTAAAGAATTAGAAAAATAAAATAAATCATATGCATCAATCACCACATTAACTTTCGGTTTCAGGAGGATTGATTTTAAGAAGTAAGTTGTGCAACTCCAAAAGATATGCCTTTCCCTTCCCCTTCGCCTTGCCCTGCTGTATTTATTGAAGCCGCCAGGCATGGACCCCCACCGCCTTTTGATGATCCGTAGTTTCTGCAACCTGACGCCCCTTCTGGTGGCGTTGGACCCCTCAGTGATTCAAACAATACTACATCTTGCCATCCCTTCTCTTCCTGCATAGGCCTGGTAGCTTCCGAGTTCTGTATCATTGCCATAATAACAAACACTATATACGTCACCCTGGCCAACCTCGTCCAATTGTCCATCGGAATATAAATAGATTGATTAGCTGAAGACATTAGTTGTATTCACTTTGAGAATTGTTGGTTGGAGATAACAAGGATAGTACAGAATTGAATGATAGATGAATTGGGTGTTATCATCAATATGGTTATATAATAGAAATTTTCTTTGGTGAAGTTTTGACCCGGTAATCACACGCGGAAGTTAATCACACGCGGAAGTCAATGCAAGAATGTAGGGAAGCAAAACGTCCTAAATTAGTTCCAAATTGAAATTCAGGAAGACGTATGAGACACGAAATATAATTTGTTACATGTAGTGTTTTTTCAGGACCAGTGCATTTTGACTATGATTGTTTAGACTAGGTCTTTGTTAGACGCGAGGATATTTGAGAGTCCGCATTGTTTATTCGCTCAATGTCATGCAAGTATTAGTACTATTCAAATCCTTCTTGCAATCGACAGCATATACACCCAAAATTATAATTTTAAAGTTCAGCAACATGATTTATATACACCCGTAGACTTAAATGGTTTTTTTGACTATGATTATTTAGACTAGGTCTTTGTTAGACGCGAGGATATTTGAGAGTCCACATTATAATTTTAAAGTTCAGAACTAAAAAAACAATATTTTCTTGTTGAAAACAAGCAATACATTTAATAATGTCGAATGCCAAAAAGTAATATAACCTTGTCGTCCATAACATTCTTATGTAAGAGATATTAAAATAGAAAGAAACAATGGAATATGTCTCCGAAAATAAATAGATTGTATGAGAAGAATATTAAAGAAGTTAAAAGAAAAATATTAAAATTAAGTAGCAATAAATTACACAAAACATTATAGTATTATAATATTATAACTTTAAAATTTTAAAATATTATAAAATATTTATAAAGTATAAAATATTTATTATAATATTATGACTCTTCCTAAAGTTGAGAGCTATACTTATCAATAGGAAATTTAACACAGAGCCATCATACATCCACCCCTTCAAACACTCGCCACGCCACAGTTTGAACCTTGGACCTCTCGAAGAAGAGTCAAATCCCGAAAAAATATTTTTAAACTTATTTAAAACTAAAGTAACGATCAAATATTTAAATAGATTTAAAAAAAAAAATGTTGATGTAAATAAAAGATTTAAAACTCACACTCAAATCAAATCTTCCATATTTTTATGAAGGGAACGGAGGAAGATGAGGGACAACAATGGTAGCAGAAATGGTAGTGGTTCTCCTCGAGCTAAGAATCCTAAGAAATTTGAATTATCACGAGGTAGGAAACCTAGCAGGAAACCTAACAGAAAACCAAGGGGAATTCCAGGCGAAGATGCAAACCCTGATGACAAAAGTTTGGATGACCTCAAATTAGGCTCTCCTGATGGACCGGATGGGGGTTTGGAGGTCACGGGTGTCAAATGGGTCCCATTAGAACCACCCTAAAAACAAGGGTTATGCGCAAGGGGTTGGCCCCAAAATATATTTATAAAAATTTGGCGAATCGGTTTGAAAATCCAAGTGAATAGTTTCGAAACACATGTAGAAGGTTCACTATTATTAGGGGCAATGTTGAAAATTTAAACTTAAAATGGTCACATTATTATAAAATCGGGGCGAATCGACCCAAAAAAAAAATTGCATCTATAAATTTATGGCTAATGGACCCTAGTCAAGGGTCCCAAATATTAGCCAATTCCAAGTTTTAAAAATCCTAATTTTAGACAATTTTGCGAAAATAGCCACTATGCATAACCCTGCTAAAAACCCTTTTTTGCCTCTTTCGCAAAGACAGAGTTTGAAATAGAGCAGTTTCCTTTTCAATCAACATTCCCCAAGACTTTTCTCCTATCTCTATTTCTGACAGGGAAGTCACTATTCCTCCATAGTTCATGGCACCTCTAATTTCTCAAGAATATTTATCCTTGGTGGAAAATTTTGTTGGCTCATGATCAGACATTGAGTCAATTCGTAGATAGACCTTCGTCAAGTGGCATTCCATTAGCAATATGAAGTTGGTAGCTCTTCCCATGTATATGCGCAAACTATAGTTACTCCTCATGAAAGATGTTGGAAGGGGCTTAGAATATTTTTGTCAAATATAATTATGATTCATTGTGATCTATGGATTCTTTGGGGTGATTTTAATATTGTTTTATCTCCTTTGAAAAATGAAGGTGGTATTCCAAGATGGTCTAAATCCATGCAAGATTTTGCTTCATTTGTCAATTCAAATGTGTTGGAAATATATTAAAAATATATTAAATATTTTCCATGTTATTGTGGTAGGGTTAAATCTAAAAGGTACTAGACACTCTTTATGCATCCTCACTAGGGATGTTTTAGTGTTTCTTCAACTATTTTTAAGACCAATATGGGTTGTTTAGGGTTAAATATTTGAACCCATGGTTTTTCACCCATGGCATTCTAAAATATGTTCTTGTGTTGTTATTATTTAATTGCACTTGCATCAGGGTTTGAAGTAAGATGAGAAATGAGCATTATTGTATTTTAGATGGTTAAGTCTATACAATAAGGAGATATTAGTGTGTTGGATTTTTTTCCTATAAGGATTTCCTAGGTGAAATACTATGTTATGTGTGTATATGTTATCTTCTCCTTTTTTTTTGATTTTATATTTATTATTTTTCTAGATTTATTTTATTAGGGCCTTTTTCTCTTCATTTGGTATTAGAGCTAGGTTTTTTATCTTTGTTCGAGAAGTAAGGGTTTTAACATTGTGATAAATTAATTATTGAGTGGGATTCATATGCGAAAGAATTTGGGTGAAGGAAAATGATAGGAAGCACATGAGTAGAGATTGAAAAATTAATGGATAGAATCTTGAGTTTTGGAAACTCGAGATGAAGAATTTGTTGGTTGATTTAGATTAGTGTATTATGGTCTTGAGAATAAAACCAATATCAATGATAAATTAGAATGTGCTAAACATCAATAGGAAGGCAAGGAGTTCTATTAGATTATGCTTATCTAATTTGGTATTGTTGAATGTATCGATAGAGACCACAACCAAGTTGTTATAGAATAAGTTAAGATATTTTTATCAGATAAAGTCATTGGTAAATAAAATATTTTTCTAAAAGAAGTTATATTCACTTTATATGAATGATGACGACTCTATGGCTGAACATCTAAATATTTTTGCAATTGTGGTAAGTCAATTAAACTTTGTTAAAGTAAAAATGGATGAAGAAGAAAAGTGTATTACTTTACTTTATCTATTACCTAATTTGTGGGATAACCTAGTTATGGTTATCACCAATACTACTTCTACATTGAAAGTAGAGGATATAGTAGGAACATTACTATCTAAGGAAATGAGATGAAAATATTCTAAGGATTATCATCAAAAGGATGCCTTGGTTGTGAGAGTTCATTCTCAAGAAAGAAGCAAAAAAAGTGTGGGGAAAACAATTAAGATCTAGGGGTATATCTATTGCTCTAGAAAAGAGAAAATGCTAAATTTATGGTAAAACATGGCATTATAAAATAGTTTATAGATCTAAAAAGGCTAATAATAGTCGATCATATAATGAAAGAAATTTTGAAAAAATGAAGACCACAAATGAATATTTCAGAAACTTATTCTTAGCTACAATGTGCTCAAGTGAATGTCATGACTCATGGCCGATTGACTCAAGTGCTTCCTTTAATATGATTTATCATAGGGAGGGGTTATGTGAATATGAAAATATTAATGGAGGTGATGTCTTGTTAGGAAATAATTTAACATATAAAATAATAGGTTGAGGAAGAGTCAAGTTGAGGTTAAAATATGGAAGAATTAAAACCATTCTTGATGTGTTGTATATTATAAATTTGGTAGTCAATATGATATTCATGAGTAATATGAATGGTGTGTGTGTGACAATGGTATTCAATAAGGATATTTGCAAGATGATTCATGGAGTCTTGGTGTTGGCAATGGAAGTTCATATAGGAACTATGTTTAGATTTGAGGCTAGCACTATAAGTATCAATTGCAATAACTCTTCAGTTGTAGAGGAGAATAATACAATAGAAGCAACTCCAAGTATTCCTGTAGTGAAGACAATATTGTGGAATCATCGCATGGGGTATATTAGTGAGAAAGACCTTCAAAAATTAAAACTGAAAGGTATGTCTAAAGAATTTTTTGATTGTCCATTAAATTTTAATTTTTGTGAGCATTATGTTTTTAGAAAGTAAACCCGAGCCACATTTCCTAGTAGTGCTATAACATTTGAAGGAAATTTGTATCTAGTTCATAGTGATATTTTTGGACCTACAAAAGTACCATGGTTAGGTAAATATATTTATTTTGTTATATTTATAGATGAATTTTCAAGAAAGACCTAGGTATATTTTTTATAGAACAAATATTATGTTTTTAATAAATTTAAAGATATTAAGGCTTTTGTAGAAAATAAGATAGAGAAAAAGATAAATATTTTGAGAAATGACAATGGTGGCAAGTATTGCTCTAATAAATTTGAGTATTTTTGCAAGGATTGTGGAATATAAAGACAAAGAATAACTTTGTATATTCCACAATAGAATGAAATTACAAAATAGATAAACAGAACAATGATGGATAAGGTTAGAAGCATGCTAAGTGGTGCAGGGTTAGAAAGGAAATTCTAGACAAAATCCATGTTAAATGCTTGTTACCTCATCAATAGATCTCCTACCTCAACTTTTGTGGAAAAGACTCCACAAGAAGTATGGACTGGTAAGGAACCCTCTCTCAGTTATGTTAGATTTTGATACAACATGTAATGGAAGATAGCAACCACAAGATGCAGAAAAACAAGAAAGAAAGTAAATATACAAGATGACTAAAATATGTTATAAATAGAAATGATAGAAATAAATACAAAAGTAGCTATGAGGAAGTGAACGCTCCATTATCTAAGCTAATGCTCAAGGAATGAGCTTTGATATTATAGCTCATACACTCTACACTACTACACACACTCCTACACTTCTATGTTGCTATATATCACACACTACTATCTATGGCCCTTTACATAGGAAGATATGTTTCTTGACCAACACTCTACCTAGTTGTACAAGGGACACCTTGCACATTGTCACTTATGCATTTATTACATTGCATGAATTAACTAGATAACTTCCCCCTAAAGTAATATAATCTTCTAAGTATGTACTAAGGAAGGTATATTTACATGATCCAAATGATGTAATATAATCTATTTCTAACACCCCCTATATTACAATATTTAGGTATTGAAGACTTTAGTATTCAATGTGGATATTCCTCTTGAGAATGATCTTTGACTTGTTTAGGTTCATCATATTTTTCTTCTATCCAACCACCTTTATTGTTCTCTTTGCAAGTATCATCATTTGGTTATGATTGTTGATGACTGAGTAGAGTTTGGTGCACTTGTCCTCTCATCTTCTTGATTTTTATTCTTCTATGCTTCCCTTTGTGTTTTACTAGTTCTTCATTTTATTCAACCTATTCCTTTAAAAGTATGTTAGAATAATTTTGAAACATCATAATATCTTGTGAGATTTCCATTGAATCCACGATATATGTATTTTCATGGATTCATCCTATTGCCTTTATTTCACCTTGATTCATGATGGGACATGTATTGATTCCATTCATATATCTAAAGTTTATCATATATGTATCTTCTACCAACTTTCTTACTGAAATAAGATTGAATGTTAATCCAGTAGCATACAATACTTTTTGTAGTAGAAGATTTGGAAATGATCTACTGGGTGTCACACATACATATCCATGTATAGGATAAGTTTGGCTATCCGTAATTCTTAGTCTAGAGCCTTTGGTATCTTAAAGACAATAGAACCATTATATATTTCCTATCATATGATGAATGGATCCTAAGTCAATGTACCACATATTTTCATGTTTTGTAGACTGGTTTTATTTGGAGCAAATTCCACATTCATTATATGACATTATTTTTATATTATTATTTTAAGAAGTAGAAGGAATGAGAGGATCTTCTTCGTAGTCTACCTTATGACTCCTTAGTAGGATAAAAGTATATAAGCTTGATTTGATAAAACCTTTATTAATCCTTGGTTTTTTTAGTTTTCCTTATGTCTCCCTAGTAATGAGAGTATATACTGTTAAGTATTTTTAGGTTTTGTATAATGCTTATATTTTGCTAATGGATTTACAACTTGATAATTTTTATAAATATTGATATTACCAAGTTTTTTAGAATACCTTTTGACTCTCTAGTATGTTTTGGATAATATATAAAGTGTTTTTGTAAATTATAGTTCAATTTGGTTGATTTTGTAAAGTTTTTGTAAATATCAAAATCAACTTTTACTATCCCTTATTATTCCTATTGAACTAATCACTTTTCTCAAATTTAAAGAGGTTTTAATGTTGGATTTATTTTCTCTCTTGAGAAGTTTTGAGACAATAATATTATAAATTTCCAACCTTTGAAATGCTTTGATAAAATTCTCTTTAATATCCCTTTAGGATTTAATTCAAGTGTATCTATTTTCCAAACTAATTAATTTTATGTAGTAACCCTTATAACTCCCTAATTTTTGAAAAATTAGACCAAAATAATATTTGCAAATATTTAATATTAATTTCTAGTAGAAAATCTTATTGCTCTTAAGTTTAATATTGCAAATATTATACTAGCTTGATAAATGATTCCCTTTGAGGTATGGTTTTCAATAATTATATTCCTCTAAATTTAACCTTATAACTCCTAAGAAATGAAAGTACATAAATATGGGAATAAACCTTACCTTATATCAAGCAATATATGACACTGATTTCAAATGTGTAATGGCTATAATATTGACTGTATCTTCCAATATAGCTTATTGGAACCTGGATTGTATTTAATGTTCCAAATGTTGCCTTTGAAAATCTGCCTTTGACCTATTCATACCAGAGCATTGAAGGCTCTTCTCCTTGCTTCCATGCTATGGTGACTCCCACATCTTGTATGTAAATGTAGTTGAAGGCTTTACTGAATTGTTGCATGCATCCTGGTCCAAGGTACCTTTAATAGGTTTTCAACCTAGTGAAAAGTGTCACTTCAATTACATTCAATGCTTTCTTGGACGTTTGTTACAAGTTTAATGTTTGAAGCATTTTCTTCCTTCTTGTATTTTCTATAAGGTAACACCTATGGATAAATATAACTCCTCTTCCATGTAGTCTATGGGCACCAAAGACTTGCTGTAACACTTCCTCACATGTGTGAAATTCCAACGTACCTTTGAGTGTATTTAGGGTTTCCTTTGGATGATGATAAATATCAATTGCATACCCTATTCTTATTAACACCTTATTTTAAGCTTTTCTAAATACTTTTCCACCTTCTTCTTTGTTGTATTTCGATGGTGCTGAGATGGTTCCAGCAAAGCAATGCTAGTGGTGGTTCTTTGGTGGAGATATGGAAGAGCTTTGTTGGAGCTTGAATGATAGCACTATGGTGGAGACTTCTTGATGCTCCAATGGTAATATTGAATGCTCATTCCTATGTACATACGTTTTCAAATTTTCTTGCTTTGATTTGCTTTGCTTATGTCTCATTTAGTGAGCAATGTGCCTATTTTATTGTGCTTTGTAGGTCATATTTTATGGTTGTCCAACCCATGCACGATGTAGGCCCTTTTGAGAGGCTTCTTGATATGAGTATTCGGCTATGCTCTTCTAGAGAATGTTGTGCCTTTATGGCACCTTAAAATTTGCTTCCTTTCCTACATAGAACGTATTAGATAAGTGCAATATAATGTACCAATATTTGTGAATAGAATACCTTTATTGCACCCTTCCTTGCACTCCTTTTGCAGGTCTAAAATTCTATTTTTGTGGCATAATCCTGAATGTAGTGTAGGGTTTTTGAGGTTGTATCTTTGTTTAGACACCTTCCTCTTTTAGCTTGGATACTTTTATGATAAATCCAAGCTTAGATAGAATATCTTTATTTGATGCAATTTTTTTCACTTTTTTTTCTTACACCAAACTTGTAATGCTTTGGATTTGAGACTCACCAAGTCTCAATATTTGAAGCTTCTATTTCTGATTTTGGTTAATTTTTTTCATCTCCAAGTTTTGAATGATTCTAACCGTTTGGTGGCTTCTCTTAGCCACTATGAGTTGCATATTTTTTTTGTGCATCAATAGTATCTTTAGATACTTTGACAAATTCTAGTTGTGTGCCTTTATCAAGAACACAAAAACTAAGCTTTTTGAGAGTAATACAGTAGTGCAAATGAACCCACTAATATTTTATTTTTAATGCACTAACAATTACACATTATCACTCCAAATAACTCTCAAAATAACTTATAAGTGCACTTAATTAATTTACTACAACTTAATCAAGAATAATCTGAAATGAATCTTCAAGAATTATTTTACAAATTTCTTATAAGTAAGATATTAGGATATAGTATTCTTTTGATTTCCAAAGTATATGATAGGCAGTTGATAGATAGTTGAAATTATAAAATCTAATCAACTCCTGATGTGCAAATAAAACTTAAAAATAGCTATAATATAAATCTCCTTTTTACAACTTTAATCCAAATTAAGGTGCTTTAACAAATCTGATAAGTAATCCAATTAATGAATCTACTTGCACCAATAGTTGCTTAAATTTTTTGAAATATTTTGTAGCTCCTTTGCTACTTCTATAGAGGATGTAGATCTTGGTGTATAAGATCACCAAGTTGTTGCCTTGAGTGAGATCTTGCAGCTCTTTATAGACTATTCTGAACAAATCCTTCACCAAAAAATGATCTTAAACATTCTTTCACGAGCCTAATATTTGGTGAATTTGTTCTCCTCTTGTGATATCCTCCTTCTATTGTATATTTATAGAATTATGTATCTCTAAAGTAGTTTCCTATTGTTGTGAGAGGTAATATTCATATCTCCTAGATTTTATGAGCTTCTTCTGTCTTCATATCTTCTTGTCGAATTTTGACTTCAAGCAAGATCTTCTTCTCAATATTTTGAATATCTTGAGGTCTTCACTGGATTCTTCTTCTGCTCATATTTGGCACTTCTTGTCAAATTCTCCTCCTCTTAGTATTTTTGACGAATAACGATAATTGTCCCAAGTCCTTCACTAGTAGGGGCTTCTCCTTGGTAGTGGATTTCTCTTGTGAGTTCTCCTTTGATTATTTCTTCAGCAAGGCTATCATAAAAATTTATTGGATGCTCGTCGAGACCTCACCAAGGTCTTTGATCTTGCATATTCTTTGGTATTTCTTGAGATATTATCTTTAACCTTCTACTTCTAGAACTGTTAGCAGTGAGACCTTCTCCTGGATCTCTGATTCTGTTGCTTCTGGATTCGAGCATGACTCTCTTAGTCCTTATTCTTCTTCCTAGTTTAGAAGTTCTTCAATTAGATCTCCTCCTAATATCTTTTACTTCAAGTGTTGGATTGATTCTAAAGAATATACTCTTCCTAAATTTCTTATAGGAAGCTTTCCCAACTCACTAAATATCATTTTCCTGCAACAAAGTATTAGTACTAAAATTTGCTTCTGAATTAGGTACTCTCTTCTAGAGTTTTCTTTAGGATCAAGGCTTTTGTGGCCTCTTTCGATATCAAGGCTTATGTGGCCTTTTCAAGGATTTTGTGGCCTTTTCTTGAATATCAATGCTTCTATGGCCTTTTCTAGGCTTTTGTGGCCTTTTCTTTAATATCAAGGCTTCTATGGCCTTTTCTTCTAGATCAAGGCTTCTATGCCATTTTTATTTTGAATAAAGGATTCTATAGCATTTTTATTTTTGTGAAGTTATTCAATATAGCAATGGAGATCTCCTGTCTCTTGACTTCACCATGATTCTTTTCCAAAATTTTCTTTTGAAGTATTCTCCTCTTTGCAACAACTAATCTCTACACTATGAAGGCACTCCGACCTTCGGGAAAAAAAGTTGAAATATCCTAGATTTCTATTGTAGGAGGTTTCCCAAACATATTAGAATTAATTCCATACAATAAAATAGACTTCAGGTAGGTATTTCCATATCTCTTATATGAGCTTCACTAGTTGATTCATCAAACTAGTGGATCAAATGATGAGTCATAGTATTCATGAGTTTTCTTACAACTTTGTGGAAAGACTCTTGCCATTTGCAATATCAGTATTTATGAAACTAATATTTTAGTCCTCACTATGGCTCTCCCTAATTCTACCACCTATACTCTTCCTTAATAGTGACTGGTCCAACGACACATCAGGTTGACATAAAACTTAGGGTCAATGATAATGGTGGTTTTCCTATTGATCTACTATACTTTTATCTACCATACGTATGATACCACTGTTAGATTTTTATACAAAATGTAATGCAATATAGCAATCACAAGATGCAGAAAAAATAAATAAAATAAATCTACGAGATGACTGAAATATGCTATAAATAGAAATGATAAAAATGAATACAAAAGTAGTTATGGAGGAAGTGAACTCTCCATGATCTAATCTACTACTCAATGAATTATCTATGAGCTTATAGCTCACACACTCTACACTACTACACACTCTCCTACACTACTATGTTGTTATATATCACACACTACTATCTATGGCCCTTTATATAGGAAGATAGGTTCCTTGGCCAACACTCTACCTAGCTGTACAAGGGACACCTTGCACATATACATCTTGCACATTGACACTTGTGCATTTATTACTATGTATGTACCAAGAAAGGTACATTTACATGACCCAAATGATGTAATATAATTTATTCTTAACAAGTCGTATAAGAGTTTTTGGTTGCAACGCTTATATGTATGTCCCAAAAGAGAAAAGTACTAAGATAGACTATAAATATGAAAAATGTATACTTATGGGTTATATTATTTGTGATAAAGGATATAAGTTATGGAACCCAAAAACATAGAAGATTGTTTACAATTATAATATGATATTTAAATAAACAAAAGGGGTTCCATAATAGGAAATGCAACCAAGCAAAGAACCTAAAATAGTTCAAGTAAAATTGGACTGGGAGGAAGAACCTATGGTAAAACTTGTTGCTATAGAAGAATATGGTCTATACAGAGAGTTTGAAGAGGAAAACTTAGAGGAAGAAAATGAGGAAGCTGAAGATGCATAACCTTAAATTCTAATTTTGAGGAGATTATATCAAGTGAGAAGACTCTCGAAAAGGTACAGACCTTAAAATATTTGTTATTCATTTACTATATTAGTTATTAATGAAGAACCCGAGATTTTAAAGGAGGCACTTCAGTCAAGCAATAATAAGTCTTGTAAAAGGGATATGGACGAAGAAATTGAGTCCCTGGATAAAAACAAGATGTGGGACTTGGTGAAATTACCCTAGAATAAAATAGGTTGACTGTAACTGGGTAGTCAAGAAGAAGTAAAATGTAGAAGGAAATTTGGAGAAGTACAAGGCTCATCTAATAGCAAAAGGATTTTCTCAGGTTGAGGGAATTGACTTTGGTGAAATTTTTTCTCTTGTGGCTAAACTAACTTCAATTAGATTTTTGTTGGCTATTTTTGTTGATTTTTATCTTGAAATAGAATAAATGGATGTAAAGACAATATTTCTACATGGTGAATTTGATGAAGATATATATATATGTCACAACCAAAATGCTTTAGGATAAGAGGTAAGGAGGACTTGTTATGCAAGTTGAAAAAGTATTTTTATGGCTTGAAGCAATATCCAAGAATGTGGAACCAAAAATTTAATAGGTTTGTTTTCACACTTGGGCTTGAAAAAAGTAAAGCAGATCTGTGTGTGTATTTTAAACAAGATGGTGAATTTTTTGTTATCATTATTTTATATGTGGATGACATGTTGTTAATTGGTAACAATAAAGAGATGATAAATTTACTAAAATCTTAGTTATCTTTTGAATTTGACATGAAGGATTTGAGTGGTGCAAAATTTATTTTGGGTATGAAAATAATAAGGATTGTGCAAATAGAAAGTTATGGTTAAATCAAAGAAAATATGTTGATTTTGTACTACAAAGGTTTATGGTGAATGATTGTAAACCAATATGTACTCCATATCCTGTTGTTAAAAAGTTATGTACTAAAATATGTCCTAAAATATATGAGAAAATTGAAGAAATGCATCATGTTCCTTATGTTAGCATTTTTGGTAGTTTTATGTATGCAATGGTATGTACTAGACCTGATATTGTATATGCAATGGAAGTAGTTAGCAGATATATGTCCGATCCAGGAAAGTAACATTAGACTATTGTGAAAAGGATCTTCAAATACTTGCATGGAACTTCAGACTATGCTATTTGTTACCAAGAAAAATCTAGAGATAGTAATATTGTAATTCTATAAGGTTTTATAGATGTTGAATGAGATGGAGATCTAGACAAGAGAAGATCCATGAGTGCTTATGTGTTCAGACTATTTAGAGGGACAGTAAGTTGGATGAGTAAAAAACAATCACTAGTTGTTTTGTCCATATCAAAGGTAAAGTACATTATAAGAAATCATACCTGTAAAGTAGTGTGGCTATAGAGGTTGTGTTTGTTGGAATATGTTATATTCATTAGTGTTGGTCAGAGAATATATCTAAGGAAATTTTTATGCTCCCACAGACCTTGACCAATATTTAATGATCGAGGAACTCTAAAAACTGTAGTGGTCAATCTTCGAAGGAGGTTGGTTCCTTGAAGTTCCAGCTAACTATTCCTAAATGTTGGGAAAAGAATGTCGAAAAGAGAAAAATAACTAAGCTAGAACTTAAAAGTGGTTTATATTAAGCTACATCAAGGCATATGCATATTAATATATTTCATGACCAAACTCATAAAATGCCTAACAAACTAGCTAGTTCTATTACCACCCGTAAAACAATTAGTCACAATTTTTGGTATCTAATCAAACCATAAATTCCAGAACCAATAAATGAACATGAGAAAAAATTTAAAATTTAGAGTAAGTCCTAGGAGCATCCAATAGGCCTAAATTATAAATAATCAATTATCATACATACATGCTTGCAAATGGAATAAACTAGAAACCAAAAAACGATCCTTTGTATTGATAAGACAAAATATCCTCATTACATATGAATTGTAAAAGCCTAAGATCCAACTTGTTTTCATTATACATTTTAGAATATATAGTCCTTTTACAATAAAAACATCATTATCTTAGGCATGGACTACTATTATATCAAAGGAAGTGCCAATCGGTTGGGTTGTTTGGTAGTATGGCTGCTCCAACTACCCAATCATGACTTGTTGATTTGGTAAAAATTTATGTCATATTGAGTAGTGTTGAGCCTTTGGCTTGCATTCAGTTCATTGATATTCATTGATTATTTTTATTTGATACAACCTGTAACTTTGTGATGGTCACGATTGAGATTATTTTGACAGGTGATCTCATCGAACAAGTGTCCTAAGATAATGACAATCCTCGTGTGGGTGGTCCAACACTGGATCTAATTTATATGGCTACCAAAATTACATGTGATATCATGATTTTGGGTATCTATAACCTTAGTGGATTTTATCTAGGTATAAAGCCTCCAGCACCATCAACACTTGTCTTCCTTGTGATCCTATAATATTTGGTATTAGGCTAGGATTTTGGTACCCCTCTGGACATCGACTAGGAAAAAATTCTCTGAACATCAAAAATTGGAGTTTCAAGCAAGTCAAATATTTGTTACCCTCCTAGGCTTTGATCAGGTACAAATAATTTGGTAGCTCCTAGACTTATCAATGGAGTTCTTGTTAGCTTTCGATCTTATTGGTGGAGAGTATCCATCTTTGCGGGTCGCGATCATGTGCAATTATTTATGTGTATGGGCTTGCTTCCATAGTAGATTGGGTATTTGATACCTTCCTAGGCTTGCATCGAGTGTAAATTTCCTGATACTTCCCAAAATTATTAATTTCTCTTTTTTTCCTATCTATGCCCAAACGTTTGGACCTCCTTGGGATCTGATTAGGTGCAAATTGTCTAGCATCCTCTTGACTTAGTTTTTTTTATTTCCTTCCTTACCTTGGTTAGTTTCCAACTTAAGAGCATGGAATTAGGACTGTGGTGAACCCCGATTAGGTGCAACCAATCTTGTACAAATATTACGACGTTGTTCACACTTCATTTTTTTGTTGAAGGCATGTCATTTTTCTCCATAGTACCCTATCACTCTTATTCTTTTTGTGCCTTCTCATTGAAGTGCTTATGGATGATGATTTTTAAATACCCACACTTTTTATTACTCACAAGGAATTTTTATCTCATGAAAAGAGAACTCAAACTGATTATCCGTATACCATAGATAGGTGGCAAAAATAAGGTTGATACAAGAGATACACTATTGAAGTCTTTGCAACTGTGAAGGGAATAGTGAGCAAAATTGTGGTATTATAAGCATTGATGTGTGTCCCATATTCAATACCAATGATCTAATGGTAATTTATTACTGCTACCCTCTTGCTTGTTGTGCTAGATATGGATTTTATAGTTTCCCTTCAATCTCATTTTACACTTGTTCCATTGGGCTTCAGAGTCATTATTGTTGATAAGACGTTATGGTACAATTGTACAAAAACAAAAAACAATATAATACATGGACATGTAATTTTCTTATTTTTCTAATCACCCTTTGGTGATGTATGTTGTTGTGACCCTTCTTCCTGTGGATGCTCCCTTTGTGTAGCTGTTCTTGATGATTCCCCATGCTATGAAACAAGCCCTAGATGGAATGACTATTTGGAGTCATTGGCACATATTTTCCCAGACATCCAGAGGGGGGTCTAGAATTCCTCTTAGTTCTGAGATAACTCCATTTAGCCTACCAACATAGTAATAAGGAGGGTCACTGTACCTCTCAGCCAGGTATTTTGATTTTTCCAAGAGATGAGAAAGCCTGTAGAAGAGTGCAAAAACCTTCTCCACATCTAGTGGTTCAGGTAGTGAGTCAATATCACTTTGGTCTTTCATTTGTATTTCAAATAGTTGGGTGAGGGCTTCATTCTTGTGCTAAACTATTTTTTTATCCCAAAAACAAGGTGAACCCAAGGTTTTGAGGTCCTTCGCAATGGTGCTCATGTCATCAGTCTATTTTCTTATGATAGCAAACAACTCTATTGTTGCATCAATGAGATCATTTGCTCAGTAGATCTGGTGTACAAGGAGTCTCCAATATTCTACATCTATTTTGGATTATGCTTTTAGGGTAGAGAAGCTATCGAGATACCTCAATTTTTTTTTTAAATTTTATGCTTCCTAAAATTTGGATGTTAGAGCCTTCTTTGCCCTCTCTGTCTCATTTATGGCCAGCCTAGTGGCAGGATCAATTTTTTTGAGCTTTGTATAGAAAGGGGGGAAATTTGGCAAAACTTATCCTTATATTTTTCTCCAGTAATACTCCTAGACTTGTATGAGCTATTGTTTAGATATTTTTTAGATTTATGGCTTGTCCCTTCCTTGCTATAACTCATTTATGATGGTGGACAAGGCTTCCTCCTATTCTTCTAGTTTTCTCTTCACTTCAACCAATGTTGAACTTTGATGATCCTTTTCTTATTATATCCTCTTTAATTTAACCTCTAGGTCTTTGATTTTTTTATCCTTTAGTTGCACCTCTTTCTTAGGAGTGGCCTTATCAATAATACCTTTTAACCTGATGATGTCATTTTTTAGGGCACTATTGTCTATCCTTTCCTTGGTGAGCTTGGCCTCTAGGGTATCAATTTTATTTTGGGTAGATGCCAAACTCTTATCTATTTTCTTGCTTGCATAAGCAATGTGTCTGTATCTGCATGTATGGCCCGGGTGGTTTCAATCTTTGATATCATGGATATATCCCTTCTATACTCTTCTATATTCCAATATTCTAGTCTCATCAGAGAGGTAGGATTCTTCACTTTTGGCTTGGCAAATACCTTGATCCTTTCTTCCTTGATGGGATCCACTATATCATAGCCCATGGTGATAACTATTTCCTCTTTTCCTTGCAGATGTTCAAACTGCTCTTCTTCCTCCCTCCATATTTGTTGGTTCTCTTCTGCTAGCTAAATAGTAGAGAAGATCTTCTGGTAGTGGTTCCTAGGTAGCAACTGGGAGGACCAGAGAAATCGATAAGGTCGGTATGGGGTTGAGAGGATAGGACAATATAGATTTTATAGGGGGAGTACTTCCCTATAGACCTTACCCTCTTTTGGTTGTGGGTGGAGTAGAAAAATAGGAGATTGTGAGGGTGAAGCTTGGAGGGCGAACTATTGAGACAACAGAATGGACTCAATAAGTGGTGAGGTAGTTGATTGAGTGGGTAGGGCTTGTGAAGTGGTGGGTGGATTGGGAGAAGGGTTCTCCCCTTCTTCAATCTTAGCTATTGTAGGGATCATATCAGAAGGAGACCAAAATTGATGAGGAGGGGAGGTTAAGACTTCTAGGGATGAAGGACTTGAGGGAAGATGTAGTTTAGGAGACATACCTGTGTCTTGCACTCCTAGATCTGGCTCCTCCATCTGCAAGGCTTGTGCTGGTTCAAATTTAAGTTTAGCTCTTCATGTGCCTATTCAACTTCTGCCCATGCAACTGCTACCTCACACCTTAGTGTTTCTCATTGCAGTTCTTACCTCTTCTATTTTTGTTTTTCTTTATCTTCCTCCAGCATTTGCTTCCTAGTAGCCTTACTGGTTTTAGAAATCCTCGGACTTGAGTGATCCTTTCATTTCTTACCAGATTTGGAGCTTTAACCAGAAGATTCAAGTTGAACTTCAGAGGGTGCTTCAACCATCTTTTGTGGAGCTGGTCTTCTGATATCAACTACCTATGGATTTTGAGGCAATGATTCTTCTTCTGCCTTGACTTCATCCTCGGATCCTTCCTCTTCCTGGTATATTATATCATCAATAGTTTGCACCCTTAATATTTTTGGGAAGAGTTCCTTTTCATGCTTCTTCTTCCAAGTGCTATATTGAGCATTAAATTTATCATTGAACAAATTATCAGTATTCTTATTGTACTTTGCCTTCTTGCTCAAATTACGTTCACAATGCATCACCCACCATTCTTTGATCTTGTATTCCTCCCATCCTATATTATCACTGACCATGTCAATCAGGTTGGGATCAAGCAACTGATCTACATTTCTCTCTACGTCATAAACCCACTCATAGTTATAGCAACTTCTCCATGGTGGTCTCTCCTGCATCTCCATATATTTGAGCGATGCCACCTAACCTTCATCTAGGTTCCTATACCTTTCAATGTCTGGCTATGATAAATGCTTGAATCTGGGCACTTTAACATTTGTTTTTTAAATTTCATCCAGGATACCATCTAGGTCATAATTCCACATGTGCGGCACTATTGGTAGCTTCAAGATAGTGAGCTTAGATTCCAGAATTTTGTACTGCAAGGGATCCCTTTTTATTGTGATATGCTCAATTTTAAGGAAAAACCTGAACACTAAAACCTTCTTGGCTCCCTGACCAAGACTCTGCTCTATCAGGTAGGCCTATCTACAAAATTCCAATCTAAACATCCAATTGGTCACATAATAGGGTAGTAAGTAAGGGAACTTCGAGAAACCAAATAGTTAGATGATGGTCCCTTCTTCTAAAAAGTACCAGTCCCCTTGCTGTCATGATTTTCCTCTCAAAATATCTACATATTCCTCTAAAATGCGGGGGTAATTACCATAGATCATCGCTAGTGCTGGTCCCAAGAATTGCTTATTAAATTCAAGATATGGATTGTTATCCCTTAGTACATGAGTCCAGTCCAATACTGAATGGTTCACACCTTGTTCATCTATATTTCACAACTCAATGTTGTGTTTATTTTCCGAAGTCATGTAAAATAGGAAGAGCCAAGCTACGTAGGAGGGGTATGTAAACAAGTCGCACCTTTTGTTCTTCATTACCTTCAAGTTGTTCATGTATGCTATGAGCTAGCAATTCAACCCAGTCCAAGGTGACATGCATGAAGGCACACACGACTGCATTTGCTATATCCATATGATAAGGATATACTACCACATCCATCCTCATCCCTAAGATAATCACCAACATTGAGAATATAGGTTGCACTTCCTCACTAAACTCCATTAGCCTTCTATTTTCTATCATATATCCTTCCAACAATTTACCTCCTATTTCAACGAGCCAATCTTACACTGACTGATTTTCTAGATATAATATCTGGTCCTCTTCCATAATTCTTTTTAGCTTGGTGCTTGAAGGTTTACTTACTACAAATTCCTGCATCAAGAGCTCCCTATTTATGGTGAAAAGTGGCTCAGACTAGGAATTGTAGATCATGGTCGTATTAACATCATAAAACTTTACTATCACATGGATAAGTTCTGGACATGGATGTGTAGATTCGGGTATGAATTTTCTGAGGTTCAAACGATAAGGAGCACCCACCTTATGATTCTCAAAAAATCTCTTCCCATTTTCTTCACAACCAATTCGAGAAATCCATATCTTGGGCTTGATTGTGAGCATCGGGTCATGGATTCCCACCAGATCATCAGATAACTCACTTATAACCTTTTGTGCAGCAATGCTCTTCTTTCCTCTACCCATTTCTTTATGATTCAGTTTCTATTAATAACCACTTCTCTCTAAAATGGCTAGGGCTATCTGATATAGTTAGTATTTAGAATTCTCATGAAGGGAAGAGTGCTTGGGAGGTATGATCAATTTATACTATTCAAAATGATACTTTACCACTGCACATGTCGAGTAAGATTTATTCAAGGGATTTGTTGCTCATTTTTGAAACTTGATACGTAAGCTAGGAAGGAGTGTCATTGACCTGTGATATTCTTCCACAGTTTTTGACAACCAATGGTTTCTCAGCTTGGGATGCATTTCATCATAACTGCTTCTGATAGGCATGGTTGTGGTTGCATAATTTTATGGACCTACAATTTTTAGAATATCTCATTGGGATCACCAACTATTATGAATTTAATGTTGCATGTTGTATATGGCAATTGATCTGGCCAATGACCTTACTACATTTGTTAAATCATGGGTGGTATGTGGTTATTGAGAACCATTAATCTGACAACTATATTGTGAGATGTGCCTTGTGATACTAATAATTTTTTAAACTCATTGATTAGTGGCTCAGTCAAGATGCGGTGAGGGGTTGCGAAGCTTGAGATGCCAACTAGGTAGATGATCTATTTACACAGGATGTACATGCATAATATGTGGTAATTAATTTTGGCAAGTGCCACCTTGGCTAGAAAAAGAGAAAAATCTATTTACAAGGGATGTACACGCATCATATTTACATATGTACAAGATGAGCGCCACTTGTCCTAAGCATAATGCTTCAGATGTTGACCGTTTACCAAGATTGGTAGTAGATGGCCATCCAGATGTCTCAATTCAAAGGTATTTTGGTCCTTCTTGTGCTCTATGATGTATGGTTTGGACCACATCGAATCAAACTTTTCATGTGCACCGGGATTTTCTCTGTTCACATCCCATCTAAGCACCAGGTCACCTTCTTCGAATATCTTTGTCGTGGCATTTTCTATCGAATCAAGTCTTGACCAATTTTTTATGGTGGTAAATATTATTATATGCCTATTCACACTCTTCTTCTAATTGGACTAACTCAACCATTCTTCTTTCTACTAATTGTAGGTCATTTGAACAATTTTCTTTAATGAATCACAACATCGAAAGCTCCAAGTTGATAGGTAGCACAACCTCCTTATCATACACTAGAGCATATGGAGAAGTTTTTAGGACCTTTTTATTGTGATCCAATCATCCCAAAGTGCTTGATCTAGCAACAAATTCTAGCTTCTAGGGTTATCTTGAATAGTCCTAATGATTTTCAAAAAATTCTTGTTGGTGGACTCTGCAAGACCATTCCCCTAAGGGTAATAATTTGATGCATTCCAATAAATCCCATATTTTCTTACAAAATCAATGGTTTTAACCCCTATGAAAGACCCGACATTATCTGATACAATGGTCACTGGGACTCCAAACCTGGTGATTAGTCTTTCCATGAATTCAATCACAGTGTCTTGATCAACATGCTTCGTAGCTTCCACCTTAGTCCACTTTGTGAAATAGTCAATAGTTATTAGAATGTATTTATGTTCGATGGATGAATTTAGATTAATTACACCGATAAAGTCTAATCCCCATTGCTAAAAAGGTTCTTCCACAACTATCAACTGTAACGACATTATCGAGTGTTTGCCTCTACCTACAAATATTTGACAATTTTCACAAGCTCTAGCCCATTTGAATGCATCAAAAAAATGGTTAACCAATAATATATGACCCTTAGAATATTTTTTGTGGTAGTTTACCTAGAGTAATGGCCTCCTGAAAAACCTTTGTGGAATTTCTCAAGTACTTCTCTAGTTTTTTTTTATGGAAGGCATCTTAACAGCACCCCATCAAAGTTTCTTCGATAAAGGATATCTCCGATCAATGTATATTTTATAGCCTGCAATCTGAATCTTCATCTCTAGGATGTGGTCAAGTCATCTAGACATCTACCTAAAGTAAAGTAGTGATGCAACTATTCAATCCAATCCTTCGGCTACCTTGTTTCCATTCCCATATTAGTGTCAAATTCAACCTGATTTGACATATTAGAATTTTGAGATGTAGACTCTGCTAAATTTTGGCATGGGGTCCTCCCCATTATCAATTTTATTGGTCTGATATCAACATCATATTCTTGGATTTTAGTCACCCAATCGACCCTCTTGTCACCAAGTTCCCCTTGAATCACGAAATTCTTGAACATTCGAGTGTACTACATACACTAGGGTTTTGCTCTGAGAAACAAAATGCTTAAATTTATTTAAAGATTTCATGATAGCATAGACTTGTTTTTTGATGAAGTTGTACTTTTCTTCATGGTCCTAAAATGTTTGACTTAAGAAGGCTATTGGTCTTTCACCATCCTGCTCCCTTTTTTGAGTTAGGACAACTGCATAGCTCCCTTCTGCTCTAAATGCATAAAGAATGAAATCCTTGGAATAATATGGATTAATGAGGACCAATTCTTGGGATATCACCTCTTTGATCTCCTTGAAGGTCTTCTTCTAGGCATCCATCCACTTAAACTCTACTCCCTGCTTCAGCATTTTAGTCATTGGTTTCACAATTTGAGCAAAATTTGAGATGAATTTTTAAACAAAATTGATCTTCCCAAAAATGATTGGAGTCCCTTCTTGTTCTATGGGAGAGACAAAGACTGGATGGATTTTACTCTATCTAGGTCAATTGCCAATCCTATTTTTGATACCACATGTCCCAATAATTTTCCCTCATGTACAATGAAGATTGACTTCTTGGGATTCAAAGACACCTCAAATTCTCTGTATTTTTCAAATACCATCCAGAGATGCTCAATATGCTTGCTCTTGTCATGAGAGAAAATAGTCATGTCATCCAAGTAGATCAAGATTATTTTATTTACCAATTCACCAAATGCTAAATCCATGGCCCTTTGAAAGGTGGCACCCACATTAGATAGCCCAAAAGGTATGCATTGATATGTAAATGTACCCCACTTTGTGGTGAATGCGGTCTTGTGTTGATCTTCATATTTCACCCAAATCTAGTTGAAACCAGAAAATCCATCCAAGAGAGAAAACCTTTTAGCTTCGGCTATAGTATGCAAGATCTGATCAATTTGTGGGAGGGGGTAATGATCCTTCAGTGAGGCCTAGTTCAAGTTTCAAAAGTCCACACATAGATGGATATCTCCATTTTTATTTTCTGACCAAAACCAAATTAGCAACCCAAGTAGAGTGCTTGATGGGGTATATGATTTTGGTAGTCAACAATTTCAAGAGCTCTTGCTTCATCAATACCTCTATCTTAGGGTTCATAGGTCATTGCTTCTATCAGAAAGGTCTTGTATCTAGCAATAACTCAATAGTATGTTGGATGGTGTATTTTTCATATACCTTGAGATCATCATATGTCCAAGCTATAATATCATTAAACTCTTTGTATAATTCCATAGTCTGATTGACTTCCTTCCTCTGAATAATGTACACCGATATTGATATCCTTTCTTGGTTCAATTTGCACCCCTTTATAGATCTTTTTTTCAACCTCAATTCTATGGGTAGTTGATCTATCACTATTATCAAATAGGCTTTCCAAAGTTATCAACCCCTTGGGGATATGATTATTCTTTAATTGAATTATTTCACCTTCTTCATCTTCTTTTGGTGGTTGATCACTTACACAATTCATTTCATGAATTAGAAAATCAACTATTTTTTCATCACTCTCAAACACCTACCAAAATATGTCTTTATCTGACATAGATGGTCTGTAGACAAGCCTCACTATCTTAGCTTTGTGAATGACATTGGATACTGGATAGAAATTTGCTCCAATAGAAGCTAGTATGTCAGCATGAGTGTTGTGTTCTCTAGGAATGACTTTGATGTTCAAGGCTTCAAAAGACTCCAACAAGTCCCACACCTTATTTCTATATACCTTGAGGTAATATTGTTTTCTATTGCATTTCTCTATGACTTGATTAACTACCAGTTCAGAATCACCAAAGATTTGTAGCTACTTGATTCCCATTTTCTCAGCTTTCCTTAACCCTAGACATAGTGCTTCATATTCTATTGCATTGTTTGTGCAGCTCCATTTTAGTCGATATGAGAAGGTCCTTTCTCCTTAGATCGATGATACCAACACTACACCTGCTCTGGCACCATTCTTGCATATGGCACCATAAAAGAACAACTTCCACATCTGGTCTTGATTGAGATTTTTGTGAGCTGAAACTATGAGTTTTGTTTCTTCTGGCTTCATAATTGAGTATGTGCCTATTCCGATCTCAATCATAGCATTGAAATATCTTATGGAAAATTGATCCTCTATTTGGATATCCTCCAATACTTCTTCCATAAGATCTATTTCTTGAGTGGTTATGTTTATGGTGTCAACTTGATGGTCCTCCTCCAACTTCTCTATATGAAATGAGGATGGCTTCTCAAAAAATATCTTGACTCTTTTTCCTTTGAATGACACCTCCATATGGGAGTAATAAAGAGATAAATAACCACCCAAATTAGCAGTAAATTCTCTTGATAGACACATCCTAAAATAGGGTTCCAAGTCCACCACTACAATTTCCTAAATGATAGTGATTTGAGGTATTCTATGCAACTTCATGGGGACATCTTTGATTACTCCAACTATCTTCATAGGTGTGCCATCCAACTACAACACTCTAGGACTACTTCTTGTATATTCCATACCCATTATTTCATAGACTACTTTGGGCATGATAGTGGTAGTTGCTCCAAAATCAATCATACAATTATGTACCACCCATCCTTCCATCTGTAAGGATAAATAAAATGGAGATGGCTTGTTCTTCCTAGTTATTGAAGTAGGGTGTCCTTGAGCTAGATTCAACTCCACCTTTTGCTTCCCTTGACTCTTAATTGATTTGAGAGAGGCCTATAGAAGATCTATTTATCCCGGGATGAGGAGTGCATCATACATGCTAAATTTAGATGGAGTTTTCTTTAATTCTTCCATAATGTTAAAACTGGAAGATTTTGGTTGCTTCCTATGTTATTTTATAGGCTCCTCATATTTGTCCTTATAATATTGAGCAACTTCAATCCTCTAACATTTAGTCAGGGAAGGATATCTTAGTTTATCTCTAGCCTGCTCCTTTCCTTCACTTTCTTTAGTTCCCTTCTATTGTTCTTCTGGACTATTTTTTGAATAGGGGTAGGCAGAGGTAGATCCTTCTTTGGAATGTCCTTTGATTTAGAAGGTACCTTGAAAGGGTCCATGGTCTTAGGATCAACGTATAAGATTTTCTTTCAGTGGTTGTTGTTAAGGAAATTCTGGATATATAGGCATCACAAATTTTAGAGGTAATTTTCCTATAGCAATTAGGTCATTTTCTACTTTCAGTATTTCTTGGAAAACTTTTGGGAATTTTTATACATTGGATTGTCTTATGTACATCCCAAGATCATAGTGAAAGGCCCTCAAATAGTAATACATTTCTTGCTCATCAGTTTGGCACAGGCCTTGTGGTACTCTTTTCCATGTTCATTTGATTATGCTGTTGAAATCTATTATTTCTTCTTATGGATACCTTTGGATGGTATTAAACTATGTTAGTATAGATAAAATATATGTTTTTTCATTTAATTCTTCAATCAACTTGCCATCCATACCGTTCCATGAAGTTATAGTTATATCTGGTAAGGTTCTATCCTAGTAAGATATCTTTCCTCTCAATGATATTACCAAGAGCCTTATCATGACATCCTCATCCTAAATACTATGTTTGGTGGCTAATGTTGCTACATATTGACAATGTTTGTATACAATTTTGTTGGTGCCATCATATGTTGGTAATGCTTTAGAGCTATCGAGGGAATGAGATTTTGGACCGATAGATTCAAATATATCTCATATGGTTCTAGGTTGGGTAATTTTAAGCATTCAGATTCTTATTTATATTCATTTTTGTTGGTGCAAGAGGATAGACTACCGAAGTTAGATTGCTAGCAATGGGATTGACTAGATAGTTAAAATCTATAATAAGGACTAGAGAGGATGGTGAAATAGGTCGAAATCTTGGATGAATTATGAAGCTACCAAACTACAATTCTAGAAACTCAATCGGTTCTTCTAATTTTCTATTTGCTTGTCTTGTGTTTATATATCTTATAATCTAGGCAAGATAACTAAATAAAAGGTGGATGTGTAAATATTTTTTGGGTATTGATAGATAAAGTCACAAGGTGATAGAATTTATGGATAACATAGAGTATCATCAAGCTCTATCTAGGTTTTATAGGAAATTGGTCATAGAATATAGGTCTCTAGATCTGAGTGGAGTCACCAGGTATTTCTAAAGGATATCATTGATCATATACTATTGAAATACAAGACTCAAGAGAGCCACAGAGTGTGCCAAAAACTATTGGTTGGAGAATCTATCTAAGAAAATGTTTGTGTGCCCATAGAAATTGATCAACATTGAATGATCAAGGAGCTCTAAAAACTATAGCGATGAATCTAACTATTCCTAAATACAGAGGAAAAGAATGTTGAGAAGAGAAAAAGCAACTAAACCAGAACTTAAAAGTGGTGAAAATTAAGTTGCATCAAGACATATACATATTAAGATATTTCATGACCAAAATTAGAACATGCCTAACATACTAGCTAGTTCTATTAGCACGGGATCTTCTATAAGGGGATCAAATTTCACATCTTGCTCCATATAGTCACTCCAATCTTCCTTCATGAGTACAAATGCCCAAATCATATCCTCATAGGTTTGTTTATCCAAATCCTCATTTGGGGGTAATGATTCTAAATCTTTTCTTTTTGAAATAAAATGTTGATCTTTTGATTCCAACTTCTTGTTACCCTTCCATAGAATTTATTCTCCAAAATATTCATGCTATTCAAGATATTCTGAATAGGTATTTACTTCAATGTAAATCACATCAAAATTTCTTCTATCACCTGGAGAAGCATAACATGAAACATCATTAAGATTAGCATTATGAATTTTCTTCATAGGATGATTTGGATGCATACATTGATGTGCTCACTTTTGTGATGAAACCACATCTCTACTTAACTTCTTAACCACCTCATTTTTCTCTTTTACTTCCAATACAAGCTTGTTGGGTTGAGTGGTAGAAGTAGTAGGATCAGTTGGATTGATATCAACATACAAAGCCTGAACACTTGTTGTAATGGCTTCATGAGTGACCTCATGATTCTCTAATCGTGATGGAGTAGTTGGATGGATATAAGTACTCTTATAAGCACATGTGGGAGCATACGTAGGTATGATAGGGTAAAATTGATTGTGGGGCAAAATGTTTGATATCAAATTTTCTTGTGCCCATGCTTGATTTACCATTGAGGTTTGATTGCAAGCCCCTAGTTGTCCTACCATAGGAAATTGCTCCATCCCATAACCTTATGGCCTTAATTTTTGATCTACAATCATAGCTTCCATGTAGGCCGAGGCAAGATTAGTAACCAAAGTATTTGTCCTAGTGAACATGGAAAGTAAGGGATCCAATGCACCAAAGTATATTTTAAGAGCACCACTCTCCTAAATAGTATGGGGAGAAATCAATCTTGCATAGAGCTTTTAAAATATCATGTTGAATTTTCTCACTGGCTCATTAGGCTCCTTTTTTCAAGAAGCAAATTATTGATAAATCATGACAAGACCAATGAGCAACCTAAATTGATTGATGAAAGTAGTTTTCAATTGGGCCCAGGATGTAATAGATCCTATGGGTAAATTGATGTACCAATCATATGCTACCTCATATAGGCTACCAGGGAATAACCTACATGCAACATCCTCATGCTTGACATTTCATCTAACTAGGATATCCACATAGGCTTGAATGTGATCCTCGGCTAATGTTGTGCCATTATACTTGAATTTGGGCAAGATTTTCTCTACGTTCTTAGGTAAGTCATGAGCATCTCCAATAATGTTCAAAGGATTACCATGTACCCCATACCACTTTCCAGTAGTTGTAGCCATTAGTGAAACTCAAAGGATAACTTCAAAAACCAATTTGTTAGTCATCGACAAAAAATAAGAAAACAAAACATGGCAAAATAGTACTCTAAAAATGTAAACTAGTTTCTGATTCACCAGATCGTAGATGCACAAGTGAAGAGCATACTCCTAGTGTTGTAGGATTTCTGATTCACCAGATTGCATTACGTGGCAAGTGAAGAGCATAATACCGACAACAAATACATTTTAGGAAAAATTATTCCTTACAAAGAAGCATGAAATGATTAACCAATATCACATATGAATCATCATGTTAGCCTCAACCAAGAGATATGTATCCATTAACCATGAAATAAAATAACATTATCAAAATTGTAAATAGATTAAAAATAGTGCATCATCAAACATAAAGAATGTTAGAATCAATGAAAGCCATCATATGGAAACAGAACCTCGTTAGTCAATACCAATGTTTTGCAAATAAATCTTTCAAGTGACATGAATGATTTAGCATCTAAATGGCAATAAAATAAATCAATTCATATCCTCCTAGCTCTACCAAATGTGAGTTTTAGAGGAAACCAAAGATGCTAATCAAATGAACTTGAAATATTTAGCAATTCAAAACATTCAAAATTACATCAAATCACATCATTCCTGTATGACCAATTCAAAAGTGTTAGAACAATGCATAGTGATTCATGTCCTCCTTTTAACACTACAATGTTGAATGTTAAAAGAGGGATAAAGATGCAAATCATAAGGCATGAAATATTCTAAAATTTAAATCCCTATAGCATTTAAAATCACACTGAAATAAACCAATTCAGGCCCTCCTAGCGCCAAAATGTTGAGTGTTAATTTCACCCAATTGTGAAATTGCACTCTCCCTTAGGATTTGTTTCCAAAATCCCCTCTTGCAAAGAAGTTAATCAAACAACTTCTCCAAGGTCTCCGCTATCTTAGCATTTGCATTATGTGTATTAGTAATCTCAAATACAATATATCAATTTAATGCTTGGAACACCTTAGTGATTGCAAGTAACTGTAAACAAGGGGCATGTGTTGGTTTATTTTACCATGCTACTTTAATGAATGTTCATGAAACCAAACAAAAAGTAAATGTGAATTGGCCCTCATATGACCATGATGTAGTGCCTTAATTCATTTTATCTTGAGGGTTTTAAGATAGATTTTATCTTTCCTTATTAAGTGGATTTTAATCAAGTTTTACCTTGCATTAAATCTTACTTTAAAGCATGAAAGTAAAGATAAAATCTATTTATGAATATAAATCTGAAATGATGAATAGGCTCCTTAAATGTAGCTTCTTATCATGAAGATAAATATAGCCTTTGATATGAATAATAAATTATTCCTCTTTGGTGAAATCAATTTTCACAAAGAGATAATAATTTATAGCCTTGAAATATAGGCTTTAAAATGTCATTTAATTATCTTTCTTTAATGAAATAATTTTTCATAAAGAAAAATAATTTAAAGTTTTTAAAACAATAGCCTTTTAATGTAACATATAAAATCACCTCTCTTTAATGAAATTGATATTTTCATAAAGATAGATTCACTTATGGCCCCGAAAAATATAGCTTATGAAATGTCATAAAATTAACCCCCTTCAATGAAATTGAAATTTTCATGAAGGAAAATTTATTTTATGCTTGCACGAAAAAAAAATGAAGCTGAAAAATCTGATTTGACTCCAAAATGTGAAAAAATTATTCCAAAATTGTAAAATCTGCATCAAACAACCATTTTCAAAAAATTGTATAAAATTGAAATTACCTCGGAATGAATCCGAATTTGTTGCGTATGATAGATTTTACATCATTCTTCATGGCTATGTAATTATTTTTATCATTTTATGTTTTTTTGATTTTTATTTTAATCTCTAAAAATTAAAAATAGCAAAAAGAAAGGTAAATTTTTTTTTTTTTTAAATTAAAAAAAACAAAAATTCTGCAACCCCGAATTTCTCCACAGACCCCGCAAGCATTATTATTCAACATAAAACTAGTATTAAAGTGACCCGACTTCGTGCAATAAACATCTAATATGGTGCGAGCTTCAAAGGAAAAGGGTGCAATAAACTGAAAACAAAACAAGTTAACCATAAAAAATGCATAAAACTTGAGACATTTCCAACTAATTGCTGCAAAAATATATTCAATATTCCAATACAATGCAGAAAAAAATGCCCAAAGTTGGCCTCCAAATGGTGAAAATCAGCCCAACGGTATGCCTTCTGGAAAAATCCTAAAAGATCCAGCCCTTCTTCCTGCATTTTCTGAGGTATTTAAATTTTTATTTTTTTGTTTCCCTTCACTTCGTTTCCAGAAAATCTTCGTTTTTCCTTGAGGCTCTTCGTTTCCATTCTTCAAACCCTTGGTTCTTGTTTTTAGTTTTGGCTTGCATACAACCCTTTTGTTTTTTTATTATTTTGAAATGCTTCCTTCCTTTTCTTTTATTATCCTTCATTTCCTTTTGTTTCTATTTTTTTTTTCTCTTGTTTCATTTTCCAAAGTTTTCCCTCTTCTTTGGCTACGTAATAGCCAAAAGCATGATGGCACTACTTTATTTTTTGCATGTAATAGGTTGGTGCCATTTGTCACCTTCTTATCATGGAATCTCTCCTATTATAGAAACTGTTTACATATTCCTTTTCAACACTTTTGCAATCACATGGACTACCTGCACCAAAAGACAAACACAATTAGCTTTTAAACTTAATAAAATTAAAAGCTAAAGAAAGAAAAAAATTAAAAGAAAATTTTAAACTAACTACTTTCAAAGCCAAAAACCGTCAGACAAGCATGAAAAGATTAGATTCTATTATATTATATAATATAATATAGTATAATTTATTTTTTATTTGTTTATTATATATATTTTTTTACTTTTTCTTTTATTTTGATTTATTATATTATATATATATATATATATATATATATATATATATATATATATATATATTTTTTCTTCTTTTTTTTATTTTTTTATTTTTTATTTTTATTTATTTATTAATATATATGTATATATATTAATATATTATTTTTGAATGTTTCATTTTCATAATTATAATAAACATATATATACATATATACTTATTAGAATTATATATATATTTTTTAATAAAGCAATCAAATAACTAATTTAAAAAATTTACTCATTGAAAATCACAATAAAGGAAAACTTCAAAACTAATCAAAATAAACAAAACTTATCAACCTAAAACACTAGCAAAATAGCAAAACAAGAAAATATTAGCGAGTGTTAAACCTTGAAATCTACCAAAAACAACATTTAAAACTTCTCAAAAAAATAAAATTTTAAGGTGGGTCCCCAAATTTGGGGCTAGTTGTGGAATGGCCACAACATGTAGTACTTGAAGCAACAAGTTGAAGATTGAAGATCTTGGAGGCCTAAGGAAAAGAACCCATTGCAATATTTGTAGATTGAAGATTGAGAAGAGAGAAAAGGGCCAAAGGAGCCTTATTGAAGATTGAAGGAAGAAGAGACTCAAGGAAAAGAGTCTCGAAGAAGATTGGATATTGGAGATCAAGGAGACCCAAGAAGGAGGTTTTCATAAACTATTGAAGACTGCATAGTGTAGAGTGAAAGAAGAGAAAAGCAGCCCTACATGGAGAAGACCTAAGAGAAAGGTCCCATTGAAGATAGAAAAGAACTAGAAAAGGTCTTATTGCAGATTTTAGAAGCAAAAAAATTTGGAGATCCAAGAAAGAGATCTCATTGCAAAACTTCCATAGTTGAAATATTGAAGAGATCAAGGAAAGGTCTCATTGAAGTTTTGAAAAGAAGATTTAAGGAGCTATAGAATTTGAAGGCCCAAGAGAAGAAGACCTCAAGCATACTTGAAATGAGAAAGAAGGAGAAGGCTAGGAAAGCCTCATTGGAGGATATTTGAGGAGAACTCAAGTGAGAATATTGCTACAAAGGAGAAGTTCCTAATAGAAAATAATTTAGGATAATTGTTTCCATCCGGTAATAAGCCCAAAATGGAGAAATTTTTCGCAAGAAGTTTGTCAAATTTTGGAATTTTTGAAGACCTTAAGACATTCAAATTCTTGAGAAGAAGGCCAAAAAAGAGCCCAATATTGAATTCAAAATTTGACAAGGAGGTTGAAGGAGAAAGGAGGTAGAAGAAGCCACCAAATATGAGAGATTTGAAGATTGCCATTGAAGGCTTGAAGGCTGATTTATGGAAGAAGGAGATTTCTGATTTTTATAGCAAAAAAGTCCAAGGTCCTAAAACAACAAGTTGAAGGAATATAGGCACCATTGAAAGTTGCAATATAGAGGAGTTTATGAAAACAAGTAAAGTATAATGATTCAAGTATTTATAGCAATTTTAGGACAACAAAGATAAAGGAGTTGAAGCTACAAAGTTTACAAATCTAGGACAGCAAATAGGTGAACCAAATCACCAAGCAAGATTGCTACAAGGAGGTCAAAATAAGGTTTGATAATTGGTGTTATTAAAGTTTCTTATTCAAGTATTATTTAAGTTCCTTAAAAAAACTATATTAAAGTTATTAAAGGTAGCAATAAGGAGTTTGAGTTTAAAGGTTTTCAAGTTAAGTAAGGAGGTAGCATTATTATCTTGAAACTTGTAATATACATCAACACAAGTTAGTGTTTTAAGTTGATTAAAAGGAGCAATAAGGAGAAATAGATAGTGCTTAATACAAGTTATTTCTAAGAGTTATCAAAGTGCATTAGTATTAAGCAAGAGAAGGAAGAATAGTGCACAAAACAAGGTTGAGTTAAAGTGTCAAAAGACACCATTAAACATAGGTAAAGTTGTAGCAAGTCTTGGTGAAGAGAAGCCACCAAAGGAGCACTACAACCACCAAGAAATAGAGAAGGTGTCACCATACTAAAGAAAAGAAGTGAAGCTACAAAAGGAGACTAAAAAGGTCTCAAAATTCTAGTGTAATAAAGGTACTTAATCCCATCTTAAAATAGATTAATTTCTAGTTTATAATAGCACAATATTTATCTCTTCTAAAGTAGCAATAGGAAGAAAAATGTTGATGTGTCTTAAGACACCAAAGAGGCACATAAATTATAGTTATTAGTGGCAGTATTATCAAGTTTAAAGAAGCTACGAAGTGAAGGAGAAAGATTCAACTAAGGGCTCAAAGTTATCTCATTTGAGGTGTCTAAAGACACCAAATAGGACACCATAGTTGCAAGAAGGTAGCACCCACAGTGAAAATAAACCTACAACAAGAAACCTGCAACAAGATATGAAGACTAAGCAAGGATGAAGGTGTGAATAGCAAGGAAAATAATACAAATATCAAAGTGTTACCCAAGTGAAAGAGGAGAGAAGCTTGGATGAACAACCACCAAGGAAAGGAGCATCAAAACACCACCAAAGGAGAAGCCACCTTTGTTGGAGAGGAGCCACCACCTCGTATGTTGGAGATCATTGTTACTACAATAAAATACCAAAAAACTTGTAAATATTTGGCAAGTGCGTTAAGGAAGGGAAGGTAATGTTGAGTGTTAGGTTACATGCAAGAGAAGAAGTCACCACTTGTCATAGCAAGTAAAGGAATCATATGTTATTTGGCACAAAGGAGAAAAGTGCCAATTAATTCTTAGTAATATCGTAGGAGGGAATATATCATTCAAGTTTGAAATAACACTTGCAACTATCCCATCAAATATCAACAGTCCTTAGTAATACCCCATACAAGAAAGTAGAGAATAAATCATCATTATTTCAACATCCAAAGGTTGAAATAACACCTACACCACCTAAATCAATGCCATCTAAAGATTACAATGTCTCTACACCACCTAATAGAGAAGAATAATTATCCAAGGGCAATGTAAATATCATGTGGCATGTAATCCAAAGGGAGATAATGAAGTATTAATAGCCCAAGCCTAAAGAGTGCACATAAATCAAGCTTCCAAGGTCAGAGAGCATTGAAGAGGAGAAGAGGATAGTCTAAAAGTGTGCCATAGAAAGAGGTGCAATTAATGTAGCATTGTCATGCCTTGAAGTTTGAGGAGAATACAACATTCAAATAGTTTGAAAGTGCAACACCTCACATCAAAGGTATATTGACATTAAATTAATATTTGCTTTCCATCAAGTTTAAGGAGACATAAGGTCTATTATTCCTAAGGTTAAGTTTAACTAATCATTGCATGGAGATATAAGGAAATTAAAACCTTAGATAATTTATTGATGGATTAGAAAGGCAAATTAAAGTAAGGATATTATAACCTTAAGAGCTTTTTCAAAAGTGTATTATTTGAGATTCAAGTATTGAAATATTTACAAATTATTAAACTAGGAGATATAAGGTTTTCTACCTTGAAATTGAAGCATTATTTTGCAAATATTATCATTTTCTAAATTTCTAATTAGGGAGATATAAGGAGTTCAACACCAAATTAAATATCTTGAAATTTAGAAACCATATCATTGAGAATTAAAGGATATAGGAAGCAAAACATAGAATTGCTTGAAAGTTGAAAATTATTGTTGATACTAGTCTCTTATACAAATTAAAGGGACAAAAGGAATCCAACTATAGAGTATTGAAGATAGAAAAACTTCATCAATTGAAAAGTGCATTAAAATTATCTTTAGCTTTCTATTTACAAATAGGGAGAGATAAGGTGAAATATAGAAGTTGAACATTATATTAAAATTATCATCAAAACATTAGGGATTCAACTCAAAGAAAATTTAAAGAAATATAAGCACTTTATCAAGATCATAGTACATTCAAAACACTTGGGAGATATAAGGGGTTCTACAAAACTAAAAATTTAAAAAGGTCTTATCAAGGTTGATCACATACTCTAAACTAGGGAGATATAAGGTAGCTTACAAGCATCATCATGACAACAAATAAGTTCATTCTTACATAATCCCAACTTCTTAAAGGACCTAATTAATCTTCATGAAAAAATAAAGTGAGGTCAATATTGATAGTTGAAAAACTTTGGGATATTGTTAAAGGAGAAAAAACTAAACCTACTATAGGGGATAGTGAGATTCAAAAGTTTAAATAAATGAAGCAAAAGCACTCATGATAATAATTTTTGTAATTATAGATGAAATACAACCATACGTTAGTTTAGAAGCAACGTATACAAAAGCTTGGAAAACTTTAGCCAATATATTTGAAGGAAAGAATAAAGCTACTATCTTGAATATTTAAATTCAATTGCATTCTCTAAAATTGAATAGTGGTGAAAGTATAGAATTGTTCCTAAGGAAAGTAGTATATATAAAAAGAAAATTTTTAACCTTAGGAGAACATGTAGAAGATAAGTTTCTTGTTCAAGTAACCCTAAGAGCACTTCCAGAAAGCTACAAGCATTTAGTTACATATTTACAAATTCTAAGTAAAGATACATCATTTGATGAGTTAGTCAATATTCTATAGGAATATGAGGTGGAAAACTCAGTAAAAGATGAAATGACTAACAATGCCTTGGTTACAAAAGATAATCCATAGGGAAATATTGCCTCATCCCCAAAAGGAAGATCAAGATGGAACAATAGATATTGTCAAGTATGCAGGAAGAAAGGACATAGTACCAATTATTGCAGATTCAATCCTAGAAACTAGTATCAAGGAAATCAAACAAATTTTGGAAGCCAATCAAATAAGCCATTTCAACCAAGACAATATCATAATCAATATAATCCATATAAAAAAAAAATTTAGTGTCCATATACTTCTCAGAATCAATACAATTATCCACAACTACAATATAGAGAAGGAAAAAAAAAAGGACACTTAGTTCAATAGATTAAAAAATTTAGAACTGGATGAACGTACAAATGAACATGAATTTAAATCTCTCTTAGTAAAAATAGCATTTTATGAAGATACTAACTATTCAATTGATTAGGATACATACAAGGAGCAAAATGAAGAAAGCAGAAAAGAAGAGTTCAAATTCCAGAACCAAGATGAAGATCATATTGAAGACTAATGTCTTCAATACCCAAATAATGTAATACAAGGGGGTGTTGGAATATATTATATTATTTGGTACATGTCAATGTACCACCTTGGGTATATCTTTAGATTAGGATTTTGTCTTAGATTAAGTTTTGAGTATTTACTTTATGCAATGTAATAAATGCACAAGTGTTAGAATGTGCAATGATGTAAATGTGCATGTATTCCATATGTACATGAGTCATACGATAGGATATAAAGATTCATGGGTAGGTTAAAGGCCAAGGGACATATCTCCCTATATATAGATCCTTGATAGAGTAAAGTAAAGGGATGATGGTAGAGAGAAGCATATAGAATAGTAGAGTATAGTGATGAGAAGATAAAGTAGATACAATGTAGATCTTGCATGAATTTTTGGAGTGTTTGAGACCTCCATTACATTACATTGTACTATTTTTGTGAGATTTCATTAATGGCTATTTTCTAAGTTATTGTAGAAGTTTCTCATATATTTTTCTTATATATTATATTTATATTATTATATAGTTAACATTGCTCGCTCATTTTAGATCTTGTGGTTGAATTTTATTATATATTATCAATTTTTAAAATTTGGTCTTAAGAATAAGGCTATGAGAATTGATAGTGACATTCAAAGTGCAATATTTGTTGTCAACAATCCCGGTTTTCATGATCGATCAAAATATATTGATATCAAGTACCATTTTGTGAGATATGTTTTAAGGGAATCAGGTGATGCTAGAGAAATTTAATATAGAGAATAATTTTGTTGATTCATTAACAAAGGCTACACTAGCTCAAAAATTTTCTTGGTGTAGAATATATATGGGTTGGTTACCCTTAATAGTTGACAATGGTAGTTTTTGGCTCCTATGAAAAGTATTCAACAAGTGGGAGAATGTTGGAAATATGTTGAATATTTTCCATGTTATTCTGGTAGGGTTAACTCTAAAAGGTATTGGACACTCTCCATGTATCCTCTTTGGGGAATTTTTAGGGTTTCTTAAGCTATTTTTTAAGACCCATATGGATTTTTTATGGTTAAAAATTTGAACCCATGGTATTATAAAATATGTTCTTGTGCTATTGTTATTTAATTTCCCTTGCATTAGGGTTTGAAGTCATATGAGAGATTAAAATTATTGTATTGGATATGGTTAATTTTATACAATAAGGAGATATTATTGTTCTAGGTTTTTTCCCATAACAATTTCCTAGGTGAAATGTGTGTATTTATTACCTTTTTTTTTTTCTTTTGATTTTGTATTTACTAATTTTATAGATTTAGTTTATTAGGGCCTTTTGCTCTTCAAAATTACCTTTGGGATGTTATTCCCTTAAGCTTTCAATATACATGGGATAATATATGCATTGAGCAAAATAATATAGTAGAAATATTGGATAGATTCTTGTTATCCAATAAATGGTTGCAAACAAAGTATACAGTCTCTTTAGATATTTTATTGTGAGCGAGATCAGATCACAAACCCATTCATTTGAATTGGAGTTACCTAATAATGGTCATCCAAAGCCATTTCACTTCTTATCTATGTGGCTCCAAGATTTTTATTTTTTCTAGATGGTTATGTTATTGTGGGATGAATCAAAATTTGAAGGATCATGTATATATAGTGTAGATTAAAGATACAACGCCAAACAAAATATAAAGAAATCATGATAAAAAGTAATGCAGAACACAGTTGTACAAAACAAACGATTTTTATTAATCAATGGAGTTTAGAAACTCCTTTTAAGTACAACAGGGCCTGTAACCCTTTTCGTGATACAAGATTACAATTTGTGCTAGGGTTCTCCGAAACCCTAGCTGGCACAATATGGTGGCGTCTCCAAAAAATGTATCCTTAACCTCAACAGAATGAGTGTGCTTCGTTGTATCCTTTGGCTCGGACCACTCCAACTTAAGCAGCTGCTATCATCCAATCAAATCTGCCATTAAAATCCTGCACACATTAAAACTACAAAAAGGTTAGAAACTAGTAAGAGGGCTCCACTGTGTGAGCCCTCAAAAACAGTCTAAAACCCTAGAAATGAAATAAATAGAATGCAAAATCTAGCGACGGATTAATACATAAAAATATTACTTGCTTTAGAATCTATACCTCTTTTTCTGTTAACGCGACGAGACCAGGCGACACCTGAAAGTGATGTAACTATCAAATCGGCTGCGGAAGGCGCCCCGGTGCGATCGCTGAACGCCCGCGTGCTTCTGGATCGGGGTTGCAGACACCGGTATGCATCTGTGGCTATGGGTAAATGCCCACGGGCACTTGCGACAAGAATGGGGGATTCTGCAGAATGCTGCAGAAGGGATGGCGGCGAAGTTGGCGACGGATGCGGCGATGGATGCGACAAAAAAGGGACGGCGATGGATGGGTAGGTTTAGCTGAAGAAGAGATAGATAGCGATAGATAACAAAAGAGATATGGTAAAAGAGATAGGGTTTGAGCCATCGAGGTGACTCAATTTATAATCTACTCTTAGGGCACACTTTAGGGTTTTAACGACACTTTGAACGTGTGGCTAAGATTAAAGTGGATCCAAGGGTAGAGAATAAATCTAGGTTGTGAAACGGATTAAGATGGATGGACGGATGAGATTAAATGAAGGATGGACAGATCAGATTAAATCACTTAAAATATCTTTATATATATATTAAAATATTAAAAAATATATATAAATATTAATTTAAATAAATTTTGGAATGAAAAATGGCGGGAAAGGTGAAATTGGGCCAAATAATGGCGGGAAGGTGTGGATTTGGGCCAAATAATGGCGGGAAGGTGGATGACTGACACGTGGCTAACAGGAAGGTATAGATGACTTACAAGTGGCTAGATTTTTGTGTCTACAGATGCCCCTTTTTGAGCTGCTTTGTGTGAAGACACAATGTAGCACAAAAACTTAAGACACTTGAAAAGCTGGATTAGACGCAACTCTCTCTCAAGACTAAAGCACAACTTTGAAGACCAAAGAAATAAAATAATATTTAAAATTTTTCAGCTTACCCCCTCAATTGGCGAGCGAGAATGGTTCTCACAAGCCAATTGGAAGAAATTCGGAAGAAAATGAACCGTTTTTGCCCCAACGGTGAAAAAAAAGGGGTTGGTGTATGAACCATCTGTTTATGTCCCAACAGAAAAGGGGTTGGTGTACAAACCAAAAAATAATATGAGTGATGTGAAATATGGACCGTTTTCTGCCCCAACGGTTATAAAGGGATTTTTGCCAAACTGTAAACTCCATGATCATGTAAGATGAATTCCACTATAAGAAAATTAAAAATTGATAACGGATGCCCCAACTCCTATGTGTGAGTCCATACTGTTAATGAAATTGCCTTGTTGGCGCCATTGATATGCAGAGATGAAAGATGCATGAAAAGAGTCCAGAACTCAGAGATGCTCCTAGTGACTGTATGGATAATTCCTCGGGTCAGAACCAATCAACCTAGGTAGCCTCAATCTCTAGAAAGACTCAAAATAATGATGATATTAAATATTGTCCATGTTTAAGGCCCCATGAACTAGGCCATCAATGACAACTGTTGAGCAAATTAATCTTGGTATGAGGTCACTTGAAAAGTAAAATATCCAAAATTGATTTCCAATTTTCAAATAGTGAAATAGTTGATTATGATAAATGGTAGGTGTCCTTATGGTGGTTTAATCCTCTTATCGAATTGCATGGATTCAAATCACTGCAATCGCCAAGGTGATAGAATATACCACTAGATACGAGGTTTACTTTAATTTGATTTGGCAAAAATATGCATGATGAAATAAGAATGAATGAAATTGACGATAGATCAGAAAAATTGATGAATGTGGTTAATTTTGTGAAGGTTTTGAATATTTTTAACCCAATTTGTAAAACAATGATGAATGATGCGCTTTTTGAGCGAAATGACAAAATTTGTGTCCAAAACTGTTGTAATCTTCACAAAATGTTTTATTATGATAAGAAGAATGGATGAATCGAATTTGATGAAATTTGAAGGAGGTAAGCTTCAATTTTGCAAGTTTTGTTCCTTTATTCAATACTGACACCAAACGCCGGTCTGCATTTGTGGTTGGCAGAGACGCCCGTCGGTGTTTAGGCGCTCTACAAATGCAGCACTGCGTCTGAATGCGCCATGAAACGCCCCATTGCATTTTAGGGCACAAAAACCAGCTATTTAAACAATTTCAGCGAGAATTTCGCTCATTTGTGCGTTCGAGCTTGAGAGAAGTGCGTCTGGGGGAATGGAGTGAAAGGTTTGTGTGGGATATTGAAGCATGCGGAAGCTATGACAGATATGGGAGTGGACGCACCAGTGCAGCCAGCTGAGGTATTTGTTTAGTTAAGCAAGTACTTATTATGTGTTTTTTTTTTTTGCAAAAATTTGTAACAAATTTTTGTTTTGTTGTTTTGCAGCTTAGGGTGTTAGAGGCACGACACCGATTCTCCCCTATCATTTCGGGGATGAGGAGGTCGTTGTCCCAGGCAGAGCTAGCGGAGCGGGAGCGGCGATATGGGATAGACATAGCTAGGCTTAGGTCTAGGACTCGTTACATTGAGGCTCTGGAGGACACATTGTTTAGGCATCACATTGTGTTGCCTGATCCTCCATCCTCCTCTGTCTCTAGGCGTAGTGAGTCTAGGCACACCACTAGGTCTAGGGCTCCTACTAGGTCTCAAGGGTCCTCTTTTGATGGTTAGCTTAGTGCTTAGATGCACTCTTTATGAGCCTCGGTGCTCTATCGTATACTGTAGCCTTTTGGCATTTATTGTACAGTTTGACCTTTATACATATATATATATACATGGCTTTTATTTATTTGGTGTTTTACTCTCTTTTGTGTGAATGCCTATGTTTTTGTGATGCATGTTTTGATATGTTTTAATGTTTTTGATGCATATGTGATGGAATGGAATGCAAACTTATAGATGATTAATGCGAGACTAAGTATATAACATACAAATATATGGATGATTAATGCAGGACTAAGTAAATGATATGTAAATCTATGGATGATTAATGCAAGACTAAGTAAATGAAATATGCACTAAGAAGCACTCATATTTTTAGATAGTTAGATTTAGCCAACTGTTATCATAATTGTTTAATCAGGGGCACCGAACTTGGTGGCTTGTGAATGGATGACGTATGGAATGACATGAATATGGAAGAAGATATGGAGGAAGACTATTTTACAAAGACTCAAACATGCTAGTGGTATCAAACAAACTTACTAATACTGCCTAATTCAACTAGGACCAAATGTGTGTGCATGCGAGTTCATTAACCAAATCAGAAGCATGGTAGTGACTCTAGGCAATCAAAAACCTGTGTGTGTGCAAGTGTGTTCATTAACCTCATCTTGCATAAATTAGGTAACCCTGTTATGGAGAAGACCCCGAAGCTAGTTTGTCCGTATGAGCATTCAGAGGTCTCTTTTTGAGGAGAGACATGTCGCCATGCAATGAGTATACTCCACTGCCAGTCAAGCGTCTATAGCCCTGGTGAAGGTTAACTCCATAGTCCATGTTGTTTTTGACCTTTGTAAGCCTTGGGGATGACTACCTATCCGTCTGATCTGGACAAGTAGTACGATCCTTACAACTTATTTGGGATCAGTGGTGTGTGAAAAATGTTCATTTCCTTAGAGCTTTGGGGAATCGGATTCTCGACCGAAGTATGATGAGAATTTTACCCTATCCTTACTACTCTGTTTATATTTATATTTTGTGATTGCTTGTGATAGTGGTAAGAACCACTTGTTTTATGGACTATGTTTGCATGATAGGACAAACGAGGATTACCCTTTTCACTTCAAGGCACAACCCAAGGATGGTGTTATTTCTCTTTTACACAAGATGTTTTTAAGATGTGAAAATGTGATAGGTTCAAGACCGCTTTTGAAATCATTTCCCAATACTCAAGATTTTATTTAGTGTAATTTGTGATATGGCCCTAGAGAACTTTGACATGCATTTCGAAGTTTGCTTAAAACACTAGGAATGGATGAGTGACTGAAAACATTTTGGCAATGTAAATATGTGCAAATGGAAAATGGGTGTACGAATGACAATTCGGTTTGATGGATTTTATGAAGGTGCCCCTGATTAAGGCAACATGACTTTTGCTTGACCAAATTTTATATCCAAAAGATAGAATGGTCTCTAACATGATATGCAATTATGGCTGAAAATGAAATGTTATGGTTTTCAATGAGATGTATGCACATGAAATGCAATGTTTTTGAATGAGATGTATGCAACTAACAATGAAATGCAAATTATTTTTATTTTATTTGTTTTTTTTTTTTTCTTTTTGTTGTACAAGCCATGTATATATGTACATATAAAATTCAAACTATGCATAGAATGCCCTCAAGTGTATAATATTAAGTGGTTCGGGTTATTCCTCTCCCTCTAAACTGGCAAGTCTATAAGTTCCATTACCCACTCTTTCAGTGACCATATATGGACCTAACCAATTAGCCACGAATTTATCTCGAAGATGCGGCAATGCATTAGTGTTTTGTTGATTCTCTTTAAGGACAAGATCCCCTACTTGAAATTATCTTAGATGAACTTTGGCATTGTAAGCACGTTTCAATCGGTCTTGATAAACTCGCAAATGCTCTAAAGCATTGATTCATTTTTCATCTATGAGTGTGAGTTGATCAAGACATGCTTGTCTAGCAGTATCATCATCAATAAATTCCTGCAAAGAAATTTGCAAGGAAGGGATCTCGACGAGGCGGAGCTAAGACTGGCAGAGATGCTAAGTACTGCTTGATGTCATCAAAGGCTTTCTGACACTCATCTATCCCTGAAAATTGTACCCCCTTTTGTAGTAGGTGGAAAAATGGCCTACATTTATCAGAAAGTTGTGCAATAAAGCGACAGATTGAATTAATATTTCCTTGTAAACTACGCAACTCCTTCAAATTAGTTGGGCGACACATTTATTAGGCTTATCCGGATCATATGGATTATGGAGCGGGTGAATAAGTCTTCGAAATTCATTATCGACATATGGAAGAAAGGATGGGCGGAATGGAAGGGAAAACCGGTGAAGACCTCGGAAGACCTGAGATGCAAAACAACATAGTTTTTCAGTTTTTTTTTTTTTTTTTTTGTAGTGGTGAAAACCACTATTTTAGTATATACATATAATACAGGTTTGGATTATGGCTTATGGATGTGGCGGAGGGGGTGGTTCACATCGTTCTTGTGGAAGAAACAAGCGAAAGATGGCTTCTTGGAGAGGGAACAATTGGAGATAAAACTCGTCTTGTTCAATGAGGGTAACAATTGGCGCTGAATCTTCTTCAGATTCATCACCATTTGACATGACGTCAAATTCTTCATAGGCTTCATCTTCGGATTCGTCGGGGTGGAGGATTTCTTCTTCTGAATTAAGATTAATGCTTTGAAAAGCTCGTTCAAAAGAAGAAAGGGATGGAAGTGGTTGGTAGCCCGGACCAAAACGCTCGGTGGGTCTCCGATATGGCATATCGATGCGTTCAATTACCCCTTGCTCGTATCGACCTAGGCCAAATTGCTGCCAATTATGTCTGTGGAAATAGCGAGAGGGAAAACCCTCCATCCTTTCGATATTGGCAAGGACTGGATGCTTGGGTTCTAGTATGGTGGTAGGACTAGAAGATGACTCTATTCCCCCATATACAAAATTAATGGAATTTGGCATAGAACCCATGTTATAAACCGATCCAATGGATAAATGTTGGTCATGTGGACGACCAAAATCTTTAACTATTTGTACATTGAACGGAACCTTGATTCAGAAGCACGCGGGCGTTCAGCGAGTGCACCAGGGCGCCTTCTGCAGCCGATTTGATAGCCACATTACTTCCAGGTGCCGCCTAGTCTAGCCGCGTTAATAGAGAATAGGTATAAATCAGTTTAAAGCAAGTATTAAAAACATGAAACCCTAGGGGGTCCCACCGTGATCGCCATTTGTAGATTAAAGATACAACGCCAAACAAAAGATAAATAAATCACGATAAAAAGTAATGTAGAACATAGTTATACAAAACAAACGATTTTTATTAATCAATGGAGTTTAGAAACTCCTTTTGAGTACAACAGGGCCTATAACCCTTTTCGTGATACAAGATTACAATTTGTGCTACGGTTCTCCGAAACCCTAGCTGGCACAATATGGTGGTGTCTCCGAAGAATGTATCCTTAACCTCAACATAATGAGTGGGCTTCGTTGTATCCTTTGGCTCGGACCACTCCAGCTTAAGTAGTTGCTATCATCCAATCAAATCTGCCATTAAAATCCTGCACACATTAAAACTACAAAAAGGTTAGAAACTAGTAAGAGGGCTCCACTGTGTGAGCCCTCAAAAATAGTATAAAACCCTAGAAATGAAATAAATAGAATGCAGAATCTAGCGGCGGATTAATACATAAAAATATTACTTGCTTTAGAATCTATACCTCTTTTTTTGTTAACGCGGCAAGACCAGGCGACACCTGGAAGTGATGTAATTGTCAAATCGGCTGCGAAAGGCGCCCTGGTGCGATCATTGAATGCCCGCGTGCTTCTGGATCGGGGTTGCAGACGTCGGTCTGCGTCTGTGGCTACGGGTAAACGCCCATGGGCACTTGCGACAAGAATGGGGGATTCTGCAGAATGCTGCAGAAGGGATGGCGGCGAAGTTGGCGACGGATGCGGCGATGGATGCGACGAAAAAGGGATGGCGATGGATGGGTAGGTTTAGCTGAAGAAGAGATAGATAGCGATAGATAACAAAAGAGAGATGGTAAAAGAGATAGGGTTTGAGCCATCGAGGTGACTCAATTTATAATCTACTCTTAGGGCACACTTTAGGGTTTTAACGACACTTTGAACGTGTGGCTAAGATTAAAGTGGATCCAAGGGTAGAGAATAAATCTAGGTTGTGAAACGGATTAAGATGGATGGATGGATGAGATTAAATGAAGGATGGATGGCTCAGATTAAATCACTTAAAATATCTTTATATATATATTAAAATATTAAAATATATATATAAATATTAATTTAAATAAATTTGGGAATGAAAAATGGCGGGAAAGGTGAAATTGGGCCAAATAATGGTGGGAAGGTGTGGATTTGGGCCAAATAATGGCGGGAAGGTGGATGACTGACACGTGGCTAACAGGAAGGTATAGATGACTTACAAGTGGCTGGATTTTGGTGTCTACATATAGGTTTGTTAAAAAGCTGAAATATTTAAAAGATCAAATGAAGATACAGAATACCAAATATTTTTGTAACCTTTTTAAATAAATTGAATTCAAACTCAAAAATTTACAAGAGATAGTAGAAATTAATGGAACGGATAAGGATTCTTATGTGAAATAAAAATAATTACTTTCAAATTATCATAATGCATTGAAAAAGGAGGAGTTATATTGGTTTTAAAAAACTAGAGAGAAATGGCTCAAGGAAGGAGATAGAAATTCAAAAAAATCATGCTATAGAAAAAAAAAAATTTTAGTTCATCATATAAAAAATATTATATGTTAATATGGAAGAAATATTGAGGATGAAGAAGATATAACGAAGGAAGCAATAAATTATTTTAAAAATATTTTGTCAAATTCTAGGCAAGATAAGAAGGCACAAAAAAAAATTTATAATATATTCCATCAATTATCACTCAAGGACAAAATGAAATCTTGATGAAGAAGATCTCTATGGAGGAGCTCCATGAAGCAATTTTCTCTTTCTATCCTAACAAGGCACCTTGCCCCAATGGATTTCCTACAATTTTATTAAAAAAAATAGCATTTATTGAACAAAGATATGTTAGTTGTGGTTGAAGAGACTGAAAAAGGAAGGTTATAATAAGTCATATCAATGCTACTTTTATTACGTTGGTTCCAAAGAAAGGCAAAAAAAATATTTTTATGTTTTTTGTTCAATAACCCTTTGTAATATGGTTAAAAGATCTTTTTAAAAATTATGGCAAACATGTTGAGGGGCATTCTAGGGTGTCTTAACTTAGAGGAAAAAGGTGGCTTTGTTCATGGTAAATAGATTATTGATGGAAATAATTATTGCACAAGAGGCCAACATTATCTTCATTCCATGAAACAACCAGGTATGGTTTTTGAATTAGATATGAACAAAGCATATGATAGGATTTCCTAGAATTTTCTACATGCTATTCTCAAAAGGTCTGGCTTTGATTATAGTTGGTGTGAGTGGATTAAATATTTTTATAGAATTGCAAAATTTTCTATTTTGATCGATGGTTCTCCTAGTAGTTACTTTAAGTCATCTTGTGTACGTCATCAAGGTGATCCACCTTCTTCTTATCTATTAATTATTCTGGTGAAAGCATTAGGAAGAGCCTTTTCAAAGGCAAAAATGGAAGTATAAATCAAGGGTATTCAAGTTGCAAAAAAAGGTCCCTCTGAATCTCATCTCCAATTTGTTGATGATATTTTTCTTTTGGGTCATCCTCAATTAGTGAGGCCATGGAGTTTAAATAAATATTATCATGCTATGGTAAGGCTACTAAACGGTTGATAAATACTACAAAATCCATGATTTTTTTCATTAGTACTACCCTAGATTTACAACAAATTATTGTGAATATTTTAGGGTTTAAAAATAAAAAATTTCATCAATTTACATAGGTATTCCTTTGTTTGATAAAAGAAATAAGAAGGAGATTTGGATCTCTTTTTTGGATAGAATTAAATATTTCTTGGTAGGTTGGAAATATAAGTTCTTAATCATGGCAAGAAGAATACATCTCATGAAAATTACATTGAAATCCATTCCTATTTATATGATGTCACTTCCAATACTACCAATAGGTATTACATCTGAAATTGATAAAATTCAAATAGACTTTCTATGGAAATATTATGAGAAAAAAAATATGTTTCCTCTTTGTATGTGGGGTGGGATTTGCAAAGGAAATAATATTGTAGGAGTAGGCTTGCGAAATTGTAGACTTATAAATTTATCATTAGGAGCAAATATTGGGTGGAGATTAATTAGAGATCAAATAAAGAATTGGGCAACAATATTACTTCAAAAATAGGTTCTCTTGATGCAATAAAATTATTTAGGAAAATAACTCTACCCAAAGGATCGTCAACATGGAACTTCATATCAAAGAATTTACAATTGATAAATAAATATATTATATGGTCAGTCAATGAGGGGAGTTATGCAAATTTTTATTCTAATGCTTGGTTGAAGCCTTATCCTCTTATCTATAACTAAAAATGGAAACCATTGGCTCAAGCATGTCTAGCATGTAAAGGTCCAAAGGTCAAAGACTATTATTATAAGCAAAAACTCTAGATCATGGATTTATTTTAGTAACCTGGTTGAAGGAGAAGAACTCAAATAAATTGCAGATGAACTTCAAAAGATGCTTCAAGAGTTTTATTTACCAATTTTTACACGAAAGGATAAGTTGGTTTGGAATTTACCAAAGGATGGTGGATACTTTGTCAAGTTGGGATATGAGGATTTAGAACAATCAATATTTCCTTCTCCCAAATATTTTTCTTGGAAGAAAATCTGGTCATTAGAGGCTTTCCCTAAGGCCTCAACATTTCTTTAGTTAGCAATTCAAAGTAATATTCTTATAGGAGAGTGTCTACAAATAAGAGTATATTATGGACCCGTTAGATTTGACTTGTGTGAGAAGGATTTAGAAACATCGGGTCATTTACTACTTCACTGTCCATTTGCTCACATCGTTTGGGGTTATCTTTTAAAAATATTAAATTATAATGGGTAGCTCCATCAACATTAAAATTTAAAAGATAAAGTATTATGTATTCTGTGGAGAATTACCCCTACAATTATTTGTTGGAATTTATAGCTTGAAAGGAATAACAAAATTATTTTAAAAAATCTCAAAATTATGCCTAAGTTTGTAACTATATTATTGTATTTCTTGTAGAATATCTACAAATATGGTGGTCAACATGGGAAGTCTCAATTGCAAAAAATAGGTGCTAGTAACTTGGATATAGTATTTGAACATGCATGGAAGAGTCATTATGACAAGGGAATTAAAATAAATAAACTACTTTGATCTATGGTAAATTAGAAATATCCAAAAATTGGGTTTATAAAAATTAATTTTGATGGTGTTTCTAAAGGAAATCTAGGAAAATCTAGTGGAGGTGGTGTTTTTAGAAATAATGAAAGCAAAATTTTCCTCACTTACTCAGAATCATATGGAACTTCAAATAACAACTATGTAGAGGCTAGGGCACTTCTTATAGGGATTAAAATTGCAATAGAAAAAATATGGAAATATATTTCAATTGAGGGGGACTCACAAATTATAATCAATGCTATTAACAAAAATAGATGTGGAGACTAGATAAAAAATAATATTATTGTTTATGTTCATCATCTATTACTAGATATGAGGATTTGAAGGTTGTCTTAGAGTGGGACCAGTGAGAGGTCATAATGCCTTATCTATGTAAGTTATCTAAGGAGGGTGAGAATATATTTTACATCCTACATGATTGGTTCCTCCTTGTTCTTCTGTAGTTATGGGCTATAGTTGGTGTGTCTTGGTTGGGAAATTATTTTTTACATATTTTTTGTGTCCTCTTCTCTTGTGGGAATTTAGTTTAGTTTCAAATAATGGTAGGGCCTAATGTTGTGGTAGTGGTCTGTTGTCATTTTTAGTCTCTTTCGATTGTAGCAATTTTCCCTTCCTAAATTTGTGAAAGGTTAGCGGATACTTTCAAAACCCATTCTTCAACTAATAAAAATAGATGTAATCTCTTGGAAGAATGAGCATATATATAGAGAAAAAAATTGGGTAGCAAACAAATTAGTGAATTGTAGTATTTATCTTCATCCCAATGAAATTCAAATTTTAGAAGGAAAATAATGAAGTGAGATTTTATCTCTTAATCAAAATGATATCAAGGAGTTGATTGTGGAAACATAGCACTTCGAATAAATAATGAAGTGAGATTTTATCTCTTAATCAAAATGATATCAAGGAGTTGATTGTGGAAACATAGCACTTCGAATAAATTGAAAAATACATTTAATATAAAAAAAATTAAAAAATATGACAAAAAGATGTGCTACAACAAATGTAATATTTTGAAATTTTGATGGGAGTGGCCCCTAATAGAAGGCACATATAACTTATTAAAAAATTAAAATAAATAATATTTATTTAAGTGAAATAAATATAATATGAGCTCAAATTTTATATAGTTATTTTAAAAGAAAAATACTTTGGTTGTAATATAATATTCACATGTAAAACTAGCAAAAAAAATTATGAAAAGATATTAAGAGAGATTATTAAGGCTTATTTTTTTGGAAGTTTTAAAATAAAACCCAAAGACAAGGGACGTGTTTCTAGAAATTTTTAATATTATTAGTCTATGCATTGAATCATGCTTTGAAAAAGTAGTTAAAAAAATTACAAAAATAACTATTATCTTATCTTTAATAAGATTTGAAGTAGAAAATAACTACTAATTTAGATTCAAAATACAATTCCTTAACAATTTCAAGGGCTATAAGAAAATAATTTAGTATAAATTAATAATTGAATCCAATTATCTGAAGAACATAGACTTATACTAAGAGGGGGGTGAATAGTATAAGACTTAACCATTTATCAAATTTTACTTTAGATAGCAGTGGCATCATCATAGCATTAATCATCACAAAAAACATCACACAATGAAGACCCATTTTAACGTGGTTCACCCAAGGTGGGCTACGTCCACTCAAATATTTTCTCTAAAAGTTTTCTCAAAGTTCTTTGGGAATCCTTCCCAATTACAATGTTTATGAGCCTCAGTCCAAAGGAGAAACCTTCCCCTAATCAAGTATTTATGAGCCTCTGACCAAAGAAAAATCCTTCCCCTCATCATGAATTTATGAGCCTCCTGCTCAAAGTAGAATCCTTCCCCTCAGCTTTGGAAATGATACTTTAGAAGATCACCTACCTCTTATTTCGCTAGCATGTGGAACTCCTTTCCACATAAGACCTCCTGTCCTCAATGCTCAGCCTCAAGAGACCTCTGTCCTCACTGATCACCTCCATAGCAACTCATCAACTTGTACTAAACAAAGTCAGTCAGTCCAGCACAATTCTTCCTCACTCTGTTAGATATGTCCCAAGCTCAACTCATTAAGCTTGAACAAATCAATCTCTACTGCACACAAGCCTTCTCAAAGACTTGTCAAAATTGTCCTCAGGTTCTTCTCAAAGAACCACTTCAACTATGTCCTCAAGTACTCTGCTAGGACCTGTCCAAATCAGCTCACAAGTCCTCCCTAGAACCTGTCCAAATTAGCTCACAAGTCCTCACTAGAACCTGTCCAAATCAGCTCACAAGTTCATCAAGAAAAACTTGCTTAGCATGAACCCACAAAGAGAATTGTTAGAGACCCAATGTGATTCATCAACCTCATAGAAGCATAAAGAGAATTGTTAGAGACTCAATATGTTCTATACTTAACTCCCAATATTAATCTCAAATCTCATAGAAACATAAAGAGAATTGTTAGAGACTCAATATGTTCTATACTTAACTCCCAATCTCAATCTCAACTCAATATCAATATCAAAAGAATAAGATAGATGTAGTATGCTTTTCTCAAGAACATGAAACACAACCCAACAATTTCCAACCATGTAATATCTCATATAACAATGATACTCATGTTCTTTCCACAACCAATATCTTTTCTCAACCAATTAGGGCTTTAACAACAATGCTTATAGACAAGGTTTAACCAACATCATTCAACTCAACATTAACCTTGAAGCATTCAACCAATCACTACATGAAAAGGAAACTAGTAGACATCCTTTTCCCTCCAAATATATTTGAACAAAACATCCACCAACATAAATCACCAATGCAAAGAATAACTTGCTCAAATCAATCTCAATGGAGTAAGCCCAAATCATGTATCAAGTAAAGCATTAATTTGATCAAAACAACCTCTATGGAAGCAACTCAACCATCAATCTCAAAATAGCCAACTAAGGGTTTCACCAACTCAAAGCAAGTAGCAAGACTTACTAACATAAACCCTAGTGCAAAAATGCTTCCTCTCCCTCAACCAGAATTATGCATTCACCCAAAAAACTCATCAATAATTTTAATGCATAAACAATCTTTAATATCCAGAAAATGGGATTTACACCAACAAGAATACCTAGTAGACAACCTTTTCACTCCAAAATCAATTTCATAAAATACACCATCAACAATATACATGGAAGAAGTTGCCCATACCTTTGTTTGAGGAAGAAAAGAATAGTTCTTCAACTTGTTACCAACACCACCCTCAACTTTGCCACCAAGTTAGGGTTAGATCATAAAAGTAACCACAAAAATATTTATTCCATAAAACACCTTATGACTCCAATCCTTAGAAGTCAACTACCAAAAATATAAAGCATACAAACAATATATCCTTTTACACCTTATCTCTCCAAATTAATTAAACCATGCTCAAGTAATAATAGCTTCTAAGCAAATCTCACTCAACAATCAAGCCAAAAATCTCAACCACACACTATCAACCTTATCTCTCCAAAGAAGCATTTAACCTCAAAAATAATTTTAAATAAATCTGCCCAACCAATTCTTCTTTAACAAAATGCAGATTTTATTTAAAAAAACCTTACCAAAAAAATGCTTCCAAAAATCGCGGGTCAACAATGCCTCCGAAAAAAAATGGAGCGCAAAAACTCTTCTCACACTCCACGACGGGAGTCGAACGCTTGACCTCCCTTCAAGCGCCTTCGTAGAATAGTCGTTGCCACTAGGCCAACGATGCTAGCTTGAAGGCTAGCAAGAGTCTCCTTCTCCTTAACCCTTTGGCGGCGGATAAACGTGGCGAAAAAAAATAGCTGTAGCTTTTACTTCCCAACCTTTGCGCAATTCAAATTTCTTTAACACCTTTGCTTTGGACTATAGGTTATGGCTTATATAGCCAAACTTCCATGCTATGCACAACGTCGGTGGGAGGATAATTCAAAATTTTCAAATTAATATTATTTTTGCGCCTTCGAAACAACTTTAGGGTTTATGAAACCCTTTTGATTATTTAAAAAATAATCAAGAGTCTTTTAGACCTTAGACCTTAGGTGGAGAACCCATTAAATTATTAAAATAATTTAATCACTAAATCAAATAAATAATTAATAAAAAAAACCTTTAAAAGGTTTTATTAATTAAGTTATTTAATTAATAAGTGTCTCCAGCCTTTGCATTAAGCTGAGAGTGGTTTTGAGAAAAATCCTTAATGCATCCACCTGGTTTTAATAAAAACCCTTAAACCTACCATGGTTTTGATAAAAACCTTTTCATCTGCCACATGGAATCTCTCCGAAATCTTCTAGAAAAGATTCTTTGGAATCTTCAACCTTTGAAGCCAATAAATCCTCTTGACATTAATGCCAGTTCCTTTTGACATCAATGACAACTCATAGACAAGAAGCTAGGATCTCAAACCCAAAATTGCCAACATTATCGATGTTATTGTTAGCTATGATTATAGTATTTGCATTGGAGATGATCTCATACATACATAAATATATATATGGAAAGTAATATCCTATGGATAGCATAGTTTGGTTGACTAAGTGGTTGAATTAGATACCAACAAACATCTTTGAAAAGTGTTTTGGCTTTGGCCTATTATTTAGGAGATCTAGGTTGAAACCATAGTGGGGTGTACCAGTTTTTTTATATATAAGCTTGAATGTTATATAGTATATAGTGTTCAATTTAAACTAACCCTAATATGATATAATTAGACACGTATCATAGAGGAAAATAAGACAACACAAAAGGCAAATAACATGCAATAGTCTGATTTGATAAACTAAAAAACCTCAAAGATGGTAGTAGAAGGATAAAGTATGGTGACACATGTCACCATATGAAAAAAATAAATAACACATGTCATGTACACGCGTCAATGAAAAACAAGGGGTAAAGTACACATTATAACATTTTTAACATATAGTATATCATACTGTGTATAACATTGTATATTGGATATCTAATTGCAATACTAGTAGTTTTTATTTAAATAGGTAAATAACCATATATTGTAAGAAAATGTACTCAAAAGTTATTATAAATACGAGGATTTAACTCATTACAAATAAAATTTTTTTAAGTAATAAAAAATAAAATTTATAAGTATTGTGGAAACAAATATAATTATATTATGAATTAAATCAATTTATATTTACTATTTTTAATATAATATATAGTAATAACTTATTGTTATTTATCATGTAGTACTTTACCCTAAATGAGAACCAGGAAATACTGCAAAGTTACCATTTTATGTTCTTGAATCACCTTTATCATAAGAGGGTGATAAATATCCCATCGTTCTTGTTTCAATATTTGGCCAAAATAGTCAGCAAGGCGAAGAAAGGCATGGTACCTGACCCTATTCACCAGGGCTTAGCAAAATTGCTCTTTGAATTTGTAGTCAAGTCTAGAGGTATGGACGATGATAGCATCATAAACTCCCTTAACAAGGCTTCTGCTCCATTTATTGACTACCTGATCTCTTCTAATTCAGGAGTTTTTGATACCTCTAGTCAAGATGATATCATTACTACTCTCATGGTGGTTCCTAGGGTGGGGGTTGATTCTCCTCCCAAAGGGATAGGAGGTAGCGAGGAAAGAATGATAATATGTAAGAAATTATTTTCTAAGCTAATAAAAAATGGGAAAACTCTAATAAATATTGTTGATTCGCACCCTGAGGAGTATTTTCCACCTCCCAAGAAGCTAAATTTTACTCTCGAAGAGGGTAATGTTGAATCTAGGTTAGGATGTTGAATCCAAAATCTCTGAAAGAAAATATGATGAAGCTCAAAAGATCATTTATTGACTCCATGTAGGCTATAACTTTTTACGTTGAGGAGATTCTAGCCCTCATGGGTTGGCAAACTATGGAAATGACTGAGTTTAAGGAAGAGAATGATGCGAGATCAAAAAAATCCAAATTATGATTTATGCATCTTTGAATCTGGTTTTCTTGTATTGTGTATTTTTTGGTTTACATTTATTTCGGGTTTATTGGCCTACATGCATGTGTGTTGTTGTCTTTGCCCCTGCGTGGGCACTTGGTTCTATTTTATTGTTGGGTAGTTGGTTATGCTTTTCTATGGGTTATTTGGTTCTTGGTTTGGCTCTTTCCTGTTGTTTTATTGTCTGTAGGTGTTTATGTTTTCTGTCACCTTTTTCTAGTGACTAGCTCCTTTTTGTAATAGGTTTGGAGATCTTTTCAAAACTCCTTTGTCCATCTAATAAAAAAAAACTTATTATTATCACTTGATTTTAAACCTGACACATATATTTTAATGTGTGTATACATCCCTTACTATATTGATTATTAAATATAGTATCTCATACTATATCTAACAGAGGGGTGTGTGAATTTGTTTTATATATATATATATATATATATATATATATATGATTTTGAATGTTATATAGTATATAGTATATCATTGATGGGGGACAGGAAAGTACACAAGTAAAACACTCACGTAATTTCAGAAAATCTCTTACATTAATCTAAAATACGCATACATAAACAGCCCACAGGCTTTACATTAACCAGCGCTCGGCTTGGTTCTTCTCGCACCCTATCTCTGCATGCGTTCTCCGATCCACCACCCGACTATTACATTAAACTAGGTTTTTATAGAGGCCCCAACCCTCTGAAAACATCCATCATGAAAACCGGGGCACCAACCCGATTTAATACAAAGACTGGGTTTTTATAGAGGTCCCGACCCTCTGGAACATCAACACAAAAATTGGGACACCAACCCGATTTAATACCCCACTCCGCACGGTCTCTGTCACTGTTGATTTCGTTAGAATACCCTGTGCGACCCATCCTTTTTGTTTCTCGCACTTCTTGGCATTCGCCCGCTTTTACTGTACCTTGGTGCCACGTGTCGTCCGTAACACCCATTGAAAATACTGCATGTCGCGGTTCCTTCCATCTCTTCCTTCTTCTTCGTCTTCTTCTCTTCCCGTTGTGATATCGCGACATGTCACGATATCGTGACGTTTCAGCTTCCCTATGCTCCTTTCTTCTTTTGGTCACGATATCACGATATGTCGTGATATCACGACGTTTCCTCATCCTCTCACTGTTCTCACCTTCAGGTCTCGATATCGTGACATGTCGCGATATCGCGACATCTTCCCCAAGCGCTGCCCTCCTTGACTTCAAGTCGCGATATCGTGACATGTCGCGATATCACGACGTCTTCCCTTTACCCTTGCTGTCTCTACCTTCAAGTCACGATATTGTGACATGTCGTGATATTACGACATTTACCTTCTACTGCCCCTTGTTTGCTGGCTCTTGTCGCAATTTCGTGACAGTCACGATTTCGCAACGTGTCACAAAATTGTGACACTTCCGCTGTCTCCACTCGGCCGCTTCTTCGATGTCGCGATTTCGCGATAGTCACGATTTCGCGACGTGTCACAAAATTGTGACACATCCAATGCTCCTCTCGACCGCTGCTTCGATGTCACGATTTCGTGATAGTCACAATTTCACGACATGTCACGAAATTGTGACATCCCAACTCCTCTCCCCTCGCTGCTCCTTCGATGTCATGATTTTGCGACAGTCATGATTTCATGACATGTCACAAAATCATGACATCCCAACTCCTCTCCTCTCGCTGCTGCTCCACAGTCGTTATTTTGCGATGTCACGATATCGCAACAAACTTCCGCATTTGCTTCTTTTTGATGTCACGATTTCACGATGTCACGAAATCACGACGTCACGATATCGCGACAAGATTCTACCTTAGAAAAATTTTGATCAACGCCAGATTGCCCTATTGCTTCCGGATGCTTCTGCATCAAACAACCGGGGTTGATGCAGAAGTGATCTTCACTTCTAGGATGTCTGGTCATCTCCTTCTGCAACACTTCCAGACATCCTCCTGCCTCTACAGCCTGCTCCAACCCAGTCTCCTGGCTAGAATAACTTATGTCTTCCTCTAGACAGATTCTCCCACTGCTGCATGTTTCTTCATCTACGGCCTGCTTCAACTCCTCCTCTTTGCCAGTTAAATTTTTGCCTTCTTCCAGGGAGGTCCCAACACCGCTGCACACCTCTTTGTCTGCAGACTTTAATGGCTTCAACTTCCGAAGCACTCCATATTTTCTTCTGCCAGTTCCTTCTCCCTGGCCTCTTCTTTTTAGTTTATCTTCACGTAGCTCCTTTTGCAGGGCCTTCACTTGCCTCTGCAAATCTCTTATGAGCAGCTTCCTCCTGTAGGGCTTGCACTTGCCTCTGTAATGCCTTGAACTCTCTCATTGTCATCATATTTCCCACTGATCCTGGTGTAACTGCCTCACGTCCGATGATCTGTTACACACTCGGGGATCCTAAACTCTCTTTTCTCTCTCAGAACCCTACCACAGATCCTGGCGCAACTGCCTCATGTTCGGCGAATCTGCTGCACACTCAGAATCACTAGCTCTAATACCACTGATGGGGGATGGGAAAGTACACACGCAAAACACTCAGGCAATTTCAAAAAATCTCTTGCATTAATCTAAAATATGCATACATAAATAGCCTATAGGCTTTACATTAACTAGTGCTCGGATTGGTTCTTCTCTCAACCTATCTCTGCGTGCGTTCTCTGATCCACCACCCGACTATTACATTAAACTGGGTTTTTATAGAGGCCTCGACCCTCTGAAAACATCCATCACGAAATTCGGGGCACTAACCCGATTTAATACAAAGACTGGGTTTTTATAGAGGTCCCGACCCTCTGGAACATCAACACAAAAATTGGGACACCAACCCGATTTAATACCCCACTCCGCACGGTCTCTGTCACTGTCGATTCCATCAGAATACCCTGCGTGACCCATCCTTTTTGTTTCCCATGCTTCTTGGCATTCGCCTACTTTTACTGTACCTTGGTGCCACGTGTCGTCCATAACACCCCTTGAAAATATCACCTGTCACGTTTCCCGCCATCTCTTCCTTCTTCGTCTTCTTCTCTTCCCATCGCGATATCACGACATTTCAGCTTCCCTGCGCTCCTTTCTTCTTTTGGTCTTGATATCGTGACATGTCGCGATATCGTGACGTTTCCTCATCCTCTCATCGTTCTCACCTTCAGGTCATGAAATCGCGACATCTTCTCCAAGCGTTGCCCTCCTTGAATTCAAGTCGCGATATCGCAACGTCTTCCCTTTACCCTTGTTGTCTTTGCCTTCAAGTCACGATATCGTGACATGTCATGATATCGCGACATTTCACGATAGTCACGATTTCATGATGTGTCGCGAAATCGTGACACTTTCGCTGCCTCCACTCGGCCGCTGCTCCGATGTCGCGATTTCATGACAATCACAATTTCGTGACGTGTCACGAAATCGCAACACATCCACTGCTCCTCTCGACCACTGCTCCGATGTCACGATTTTGTGACATGTCACGAAATCGTGACATCCCAATTCCTCTCCCCTCGCTGCTCCTCCAATGTCGCGATTTCACGACATGTCGCGAAATCGCGACATCCCAACTCCTCTCCTCTTGCTGCTGCTCCACAGTCGCGATTTTGCGACGTCGCGATATCGCGACAAACTTCCGCCTTTGCTTCTTTTTGATGTCACGATTTCGCGACGTCGCAAAATCGCGACGTCGCGATATCACGACAAGCTTCTGCCTTAGAAAAATTTTGATCGACGCCAGATTGCCCTATTGTTGTCGGATTCTCCTGCATCAATCATACTATGTATAACATTGTAGACTGGATATCTAATTATAATATTAGTATTTTTTATTTAAATGGGTAAGTAACCATATCTTTTAAATAAGTATACTCTAAAGTTATCATAAATACAAGGATTTAACTCATTAGAAATAACTTGTTTTTAAGTAATAGAAAATTAAAATTTTATAAGTATTGTCAAAATAAATATAGTTATATTATGAACTAAATCAATTTATATTTACTATTTTTAACATAATACATATATTACCCATGTGTTGTAGATGAGTTGGAGAGGGTAGGGCAATCCTTCAAGGGAGGTCCCTGGTTTGAATATCCACGCTACCAAACACACATTGGGTACCCAAAATCCAGTAGATAATGTTGGTGTGGTCAGGACCAGGCACAACTCCCGGGTGATTTTGACGGTGTAGAACCCCTTTATCGTGGTTTCTCAGACCAAGGTGGCCCCACAAGAGGTTTTCGCTAAATTTAATATATATATATATAATACATATATTAATAACTTATTGTTATCAGTTTAATTTTAAACCTCACATATATATTTTAATGTGTCTATAGATTGATTATTTATGTTTTAAAAAGTGATAAAAATATTTAAAGGAACCAATGGGTTTGGGCAAGTGATGGAAATTAAGATGTTCTAAAATTTAATATAAAGATTCAATCCTTAGTTGAACCTTCACATTCATAAAGTTACATGATTTGAAGTGGATAAAAGTAGGGGCTCCAAATGGGAGACTTGGGTTCATAAAGTGGAAAATTTCTAAACTTTAATATAAATATGCAATCCTTAGTTGAACTTTAACATTCATAAAATGGTATGTTTTGAAGTGGTATGTTCTGAAGTGGATAAATATATGTGATCCCAATGGCAAGACTTCGGTTCATAAAGTGGTTAAACATATGGGTTCACAATGGAGATATTTGGGTTGAAATTTTACCAAAAAAACATTTGTGATGTTGTAAAAGTGCAAATTATTGTAATACTAGAAATACCATGGTATTATGGTGATTATGTAATACAAATGGTTATATGGTATTAAATGGACCTCACCCATGATACTTTATCATAATGTGGACACTTTATTTCAGTGAACCGCACATTGATTTTATGACAAACTACACCATTAGAACATCATATATTGTTGGAAATATTTATACCAAGATCTCCTTATTAGAAGACCAATTTAATAAGTGGTGTAGATTATATTGGTGTCTTTTCAATAAAATTATTAAGATATATTTTTGATTTTAAATGAATTAGAATATATCCAACTTACCATATTATACGAGTCAAATGACTTAAATTTATTGACTTTTAAGGAGGTGACACAAAATATTAAAGGTAATGTTGGATACAAGGAGACTATCCTAAATACTAAGAGGTTTTGTTTTGGAACCTAGTTTATCACAAATTATTCCAACTTACATACATATAAAGGAGTCAATTTTAAATCACTTTCACCCTCAAAGATTCTAGAAATGAAATATCAAAAATATTTTTATATTTGAATGAACATGTATATAGGAGGAACCATTGAGAATAAAAAAATGTTAAATATTGTTGGGGATTTGAAGTGGTCCTTATGCTCTAGGTTCTACAACCCCCTTAAATGTGGTGTTTCTCAAGCGGAGGTATCCAATGCCCTATGGCTTGTGTGGAGCACAATTTTGGGAAGTTTGGATAGTGTAGGATGCGGGTCCTTTGGACAACATTTGAGCTTTTTTACCAAGGTTGGATCCTTGCTTGGATGCAATATTTGTTGCTCTTCCTTTGAATATAGCCTACTCTATTGATTATTTTTCTAGTAAAAGAGGGAGAAGGAAAATCCAATAAAATAACTAAAATAAAATGACAAAAATTAGTAAAGACTAATCTAGCCTAACTAGTCTACACTACATGTGGAGATATACCAAAGATCTAATAGACTCTTTGTGATACAATAAGTTGAGTGAGCACATGCATCATAACTGATAACACATAAGAAACACATCTTCTCCAAACACAATTCATATAGAACTCTCACACAAAAACAAGGATACAAATACTAAAATAGTCATACATTCTTATTTGTATTAACTCCAAATTACATACATGCCAAGAAAGAAGGCTTGAAAACTAATAAATTGATAAAAAAAAAGTTTGAGCTAGGCTAACACACATGAGAGAATGAAATAAAACCCCACACAAGGCCAAATACTAGGCACAAGTATGACTGGATTTTGACATTTTACAATGAAAAGAACAAAAGTACTTATAGAAAATATTTGGGAGTCTTTTTTCCTCTAAAATTAAAAATATTTTACTTCAAAATTCTTTCCCATGTACTTCTATATTGATGATGAACAACCCAAAGGTTGTTGGATTTGGAGTTTCTTGAGGTGATATCTTGCTACCTATGCTAGAAATGTACTACATGGATTCCTTGTAATTAATTATCCCAAGCCTATGGTCGTTCCTTAGTTGTTCTTATGATTATGATTTTTAATACTATACTATTCCTACAAAAGGGAGGACCATACATCTAGGGAACTTTAACACTTTAGTACAATGTGTAGGTGTTAGGATCAAAATCCCTTGAAGAATATCTTGGTCTCGTAAATATTTGAAGCATGGGTGGAGCAAGTTTGATCAAAATCTAGATAATCATTCTTCTTTTGCTTCTAGATAATATAGTTTCTATATCCAATGTATCTTGTCTCTCAATTTTTGTTTTCCCCCTTTGGTTTCCTAGTTATCATCACTATCTTATGATTACCAAACATTTAAGTTGATCAATTATTTCCAAGTTGTCTTTTCCTTTTGATTGCATGTATCACTACTTTGGATCTTCACCAAGGCTTCGATTGTGTCTTATTATTATTAGCTTTAACCCAAAACACCTGACCACTAGTCCTACATGTGTATCTTTGCTTTCTTTTATATTCTAGTTATCTCACTTCCATTAGAGTCTTCTTTGTAAAATTGGCCAAGTTTCTTACTCCTATTGAATATAGTGAGAATTCACTATAGTTATAGTATTTCATAAGGGATCCTTGGCTTGATGAGGAGAAGGAACCTACACATTATCTTATACATTGGGTGTGGAGAAAAAATTTTGGGGTGGAACCAAGGAGGGGAGTAGAGGTGAGAATTCTAGCTATCAAACCATAGCCTCTTGCTCCTATAATTTTACAAAATTAGGCTTGCCTATAAATATTGGTTCTTACCTACAACAAAATAAAAATATGATACATATGTACAAGGTGTATGGGTGGCCTCTATCTACTGGTCATGGAGTCAATAACCCCTTGTGTGGCCAATTTAGCTACTTGTTTCTTCCTCTTATTTTAGTTCATAGGGTAAATTACTTGTACACTTAAATAATTTGGGCTATTAGGTAGTGTCCTTATTGCGAGTATATTTATACTAGGGATGTTTGATTTCTTTGATGCATGTTGGTTGGTACCAATGTTGATTTATTTTCTACTCTTAATCCTCTCAAAATTTATTCTCTACCTCCAATTTATATTTTTATCTCCTTTGAGTTGTTGGTGATGGAGAGGCTTCCTTCTTAGGACCGCTAGGTACCCTCGCTTTCTTGCTTGAGCATCTAGGAGGGGGTAGATTCCACTATATTTTCTATTCATTAACCTATATAGTTATTAGTTTGACTCTATTACCCATTTCTATTTGCTCCCTCTACCTCCATATACTCTTCTTTCTCATCCTCAATTATTATTAGTAAATAAAATGTAACAAGTTATTGAGTGAGAAAAAACTAAGGAGCAATAGACTAAATAGCTAGTGGTGGTTTTATCTCATTAAACCTATCTATGAATATGGAAGAAACTATTCCAATTCATATATTGAGTGTGATGCAAGAGAGTCATATTCCTCTCTATTTTTTCCTCTAAATGATTCCATAAGTAGTGACATAGGAGCATCCAATGGTGTAAGAGTGATCTTGCATCACCCAAAATTTATATTTGATGTAATTATTTTCTAAGTGTATTTAGTTGTCTAGGGGATAGAAAATTAGAGCCATTGGTGAAAGAATCACCCCAATACCCTGAACGGTTTGGGAGATATGTACGTTTTATGGCAAAACCCTACCAAAAATAGTGAAAATCTAGATACCCAAACTTGCAGGTGAATTTTGAGGGTCTTAGAGGATGAATTTGAGGATTTTAAAATAGACATAGGACTTAGCTAAGTCTTGCCCCATTTAGTTCGTCTCGTGCCCTTTCTAAAAAGGTCTCGTGCTAGTCAATCGGAGCAACGAGCGCGAAGTTATGACCCTGGGAAGTTTGCCTCCGAAATTCAAATTTCAAATGCATTGTTTTAGGCGGGAAAAGGGGAAAACAGGGTATTAGAGGGAAATTTCAAAATTGTAAAAGGGGCTCTTTCTTTTGTATCCTCTTTTTGGGATGAAAGTAATGAAATGCTTGGTTCATCTGACATGATCAAAGGAAAAACACCTATGTATTGTTTGTTTCATGTTGCTTGATCTGCTTCAAGTGGTATCAGAGCAGGAGTTCTTGAGTGTGTAAACAGATCACCGAACGTGAGGTAGTTTACACCAGGATTTGTGGTTAGGGTCTATGAGAAATGAGAGCAAAAATGCCTCCATAAAGAAATCATGGTGGTGGGAGAAATGCTATGGTGCCAGAAGAGGATTTTAGAGCCTTGTAGAGGCAAGTTCAAGCTCTGCAAGAGGAGCTGCATAGAGGGTTTGAGCCAAGAAGAGAAGATGGGAGTGAAGATGAAGTTGAGGAAGAAGAGGCCTAATTCAAGGAAGAAGAAGAGGTAGTAGATCCTGCACAAGCTAGATTGTATAAAGCCATATCCCAGATTGGGAAGAGGCCAAAGTTTGATGTTTCTTCATATTCTGGAAATCTTAACCCAGAAGAGTTGATCGACTGGATCAATGATATGGAGGAATATTTTGAGTATGAGGAGGTAGAAGATCCCGAGAGGGTTAGATTTTCTAAGACCAAGTTGAAGGGTCATGCTAGAATATGGTGGAAGGGAGTGCAACTAGACAGAAACAAAAGAGGAAAATAAAGGATAACAAGGTGGGAGCGGATGGTGGAGAAGTTGAAGAGACAGTTCATTCCAGTCGATTATGAGTTGGATTTACTGAAGAAAATGTAGGGTTTGAGATAGTCGAGTAAGTCTATCAAAGAATACATAGAGGAGTTCTACAAAATTTTAATCAGAATAGGCCATTCTGAGGCCAACAAGGAGAAGGTAGCCCATTATATTAATGGGTTAAGAGCAAGTATTCAAGAGGAGTTAAGTCTGGTCAGGATGACCACCATAGAGGATGCTTACCAGTTTGCCTTGAGGGTTGAAGAGAAGCTGAACAAAAGGTTTGAGAGCAAGCAAAGAGGAAGAGGTCATGGTGGAAGAACTGGTGGGAGAACAAATGGAGGGAAAAATGAAGATCAAAAGAAGAATGGAGAAGCCAGTAGTAGTCAGGACCAAAAGGGGGATAATGCTTACCGCCCTCGTGATCAGAACAATGGTTACCAGAGAGGAAGAGGAAGGTCTGGATGAGGACCTAGAAGAGGAGGATTTCATGGAACCTATTTCAACTATGGGGAAGAAGGACATCGAGCATACGAGTGTCCACAACACCAAGAGAGGACAAATAAGAGGCCCGAAGGTAATGCCTGAGCTATTATTGTAGATGAAGGTGTTAAATCTGAGCACTCTAAAGAAGTAGAAAGAGGAGAAGTTATGATCACAAGGAGAGCCTTGCTGAATGAGGAGAGAGATCCAGATCAGAGGAAGAGCTTATTTTGCACAAGGTGTAAATGTGCAGGTAAGGTCTATAATGTTATCATAGATAATGGTAGCACAGATAACCTAGTTTTAGAAGGAATGGTTACCAAACTATAGTTAGAGAGGAAGAGACACCCGCATCCATATCGGATTGCGTGGTTGCAGAAGGACCATAGGGCTTTGGTCAGTGAGCAATGCTTGGTAAAATTTAATATTGGGAATTACCGTGATGAGGTCCTGTGTGACATCCTACCTATGGATGCTTGCCATTTGCTATTGGGAAGGCCATGGCAGTTTGATCGGTATGCAATACATGATGGGCATGCCAACACTTACTCCCTGACAAAGGATGGAGTGCGCCATAAGCTGAAGCCCCTGAAGGAGGTGGATGAAAAGGTATGTAGCAGTGCCAGAATCTATTTAGTTGATGGTAGGAAGTTTTTGAATGGTCTGAAGCATGAGCATATGTGCTATGCATTAATTCCTAGAGTTAAAGAAGAGCAATGTAAGGATGTCCCTAGTAGAAGTATCAGGTCTATTAGAAGAATTTCTAGATATTATATCAGATAATGTGCCTGAGGGTTTGCCACCAGTGAGGAAGATCAGTCACCAAATAGATTTGGTACCAGGAGCTAGTTTGCCTAATAAGGCAGCCCATAGAATGACTCCTATAGAAAGTGAGGAGCTAAATAGGCAAGTCCAAGAACTGCTAAAGAAGGGACTGATTTGGGAGAGCTTGAGCCCATGTGCAGTACCTATAGTACTAGCACCAAAGAAATATGGAGAGTGGAGAATGTGTACAGACTCCCGAGCTATTAACAAGATCACCATCAAATACCGATTTCCACTACCAAGGATGGATGATATAATGGACTGTTTGAGTGGAGCCCAATACTTCACTAAGATTGATCTAAAGAGTGGGTATCATCAGATCCATATCAGAGAAGGAGATGAGTGGAAGACAACCTTCAAAACTAGAGAGGGTCTATACGAGTGGTTGGTCATGCCATTTGGGCTAACCAATGCACCCAACACATTCATGCGGCTTATGAATGAGGTATTGAAGGAGTTTTTAGGAAAATTTGTCATTGTCTATTTGGATGACATTTTAATATTTAGCAAGACCCTGGAAGAGCACCTGATGCATATCAGAAGAGTTTTTGAGAAGTTGAGGGAGGAGCAGTTGCTAATTAATTTGAAGAAGTGCAGTTTCGTGAAGAAGGAGTTGGTGTATCTGGGATTCGTCATCTCAGATGAAGGTCTAAAAATGGACCCAGAAAAGGTGAGGGCTATCATTGAATGGCCTACCCCAAGGAGCATAACTGAGGTAAGATCATTTCATGGTCTAGCAAGTTTTTACAAAAAATTTATTAGAAATTTTAGCAGTATTTGTGCACCCCTAACAGAAACAATGAGAGGGGATAAGAAAGAATTTAAGTGGACCTTAGGAGAAGATAAGAGCTTTGATATGTTGAAGAAGAAGGTCACAGAGCAACCTATTTTAGCACTTCCAGATTTCAATAAGGTATTTCAGGTAGATTGTGATGCTAGTGGTAGTGCCATAGGAGTTGTGTTGAGTCAAGAAGGTAAACATGTTGCCTATTTTAGTGAGAAGCTTAATGATGCTAGGAAGAAGTATTTTGTATATGATCAGGAGTTTTATGCTATAGTTCAGGCTCTAAAGAAATGGAGGCACTATTTGTTGCCAAAAGAGTTTGTTTTGTATACTGATCATCAGGCCTTGTAGTATATTAATAGTCAAGGGAAATTGAATCAGAGGCATTTAAAATGGGTTGAGTTTCTACAGAGTTATACCTTTGTGTTGAAGCATAGGAGTGGAAATTCAAATAGAGTTGCAGATGCCTTAAGTAGAAGGTAGTGTTTGTTGACAGAAATGAAGGTGGAAGTTGTAGGGTTTGATGAACTTAAGAGTTTGTACCCTGAAGACCCAGATTTTGTAGAGGCTTGGAGAGCTTGTTTAGCACCAGTTACTTTGGATAGAACTAAGTGGTTGGATTTCTTAATCCAAGATGGAATGTTGTTTAGAAGAAACTAGTTGTGCATTCCAAGGAGTTCGATGAGGGAGAATCTGGTCAAGGAGAAGCATAGTGGAGGGTTGGCTGGACACTTTGGTCGAGATAAGACCATTGCCCTCGTTAGTGAGAACTACTATTGGCCATAGTTGTAGCAAGATGTGAAGATATTTGTACAAAGTTGTAGAGTATGCCAGATGGCCAAGGGTGTGAGACAGAACACTAGATTATATCAGCCATTACCTGTACCAGAGAGACCATGGGAGGACATCAACATGGATTTTGTTCTTGGCCTACCAAGGACACAGAGGGGGAATGACTCCATATTTGTGGTGGTTGATAGGTTTTCAAAGATGGCACATTTCATTCCCTTCCAGAAAACTAATGATGCAGTTCATGTTGCAGGGTTGTTTTTCAAAGAGGTGGTACGACTTCATGGTCTACCAAAGAGTATAGTTTTCGATAGAGATACCAAGTTTATTGGGTATTTTTGGAGAACCTTGTGGAAGAAGTTGAAGATAGATTTGAAATTCAGTTCTGCATACCACCCGTAGACTGATGGGCAAACAGAGGTGGTGAATAGGAGTTTGGGTAATCTACTGAGATGCTTGGTAGGAGATAAGCCCAAGGGATGGGATTTGGTTTTGCCATAGGAAGAATTTGCATACAATAATTCTATCAATAGGAGTACTAATAAGTCCCCATTCCATATTGTATATGGGAGTAGCCCAAGAAATGCTTCTGAGTTGAGAAATATGGACAGAGGGGAAAAGAGTAGTGTTGAGGCTGAGGACTTTGCAGAGCACCTGAAGAGTTTGCATGAGGAAGTAAAGAAGCATATTCATAAAATGAACACTCAGTACAAGATAAAGGTGGACCAGAAGTGGTGATTTAAGGAATTCCAAGTGGGAGATGAAGTTATGGTTCACCTGAGAAAAGAAAGGTTTCCTGCTAAAACTTATAACAAGCTAAAAATGAAGAAGTTTGGACCATGCAGAATCACAAAGAGATAGGATTCAGGAAATGCATATGAGGTAGAATTGCCAAGTGGGCTGAACATATCACCTGTGTTCAACATTTCTGATTTGGTAGAGTATCATGAAGGTGACAATAATGATGGACCAGTCACAGAATTGTGGAGTATTCCAGCATCTACTCCAGAGACAGAAGAGATAGAAGAGATCCTAGATACCCGCATCGACAAAAGCACAAGACACAGGCAGTATGAAGAATATTTGGTTAAGTGGAAGGGTAGGCCTATGGAAGATTCAACTTGGTTGTCCAAGATAGAGGTTGACCACCTTGGTTTTCCTCCAACATCAGAGAAGTGAAGGTCACTTCTCAATTTACCCTGGGTGTCTGATGCAGGAGCATCCAGTGGTGTAAGAGTGATCTTGCATCACCCAAAATTTATATTTGATTTAATTATTTTCTAAGTGTATTTAGTTGTCTAGGGGATAGAAAATTAGAGCCATTGGTGAAATAATCACCCCAATACCCTGAACGGTTTGGGAGATATGTACGTTTTATGGCAAAACCCTACCAAAAATAGTGAAAATCTAGATACCCGAACTTGTAGGTGAATTTTGAGGGTCTTAGAGGACGAATTTGAGGATTTTAAAATAGATATAGGACTTAGCTAAGTCTTGCCCCGTTTAGTTCATCTCGTGCCCTTTCGAAAATATCTTGTAATAGTCAATCGGAGCAACGAGCGCGAAGTTATGACCCTGGGAAGTTTGCCTCCGAAATTCAAATTTCAAATGCATTGTTTTAGGCGGGAAAAGGGGAAAACAGGGTATTAGAGGGAAATTTCAAAATTGTAAAAGGGGCTCTTTCTTTTGTATCCTCTTTTTGGAGAAAAGTAATGAAATGCTTGGTTCAGCTGACATGATCAAAGGAAAAACACCTGTGTATTGTTTGTTTCGTGTTGCTTGATCTGCTTCAAGTAGCCTCAAAGCCACATTTTGCTTCATGATATTGCGTAGTTTGTAGAAGCAAACCATAACCCATAGATGCATTAGTGGATATAACAAACCTTCACTAGTATATTATGGAATGGTTTTGAGTATTGATGTTGCAATGTAATCCCACTCATCTGATGGTAGTAGAGGTCACAAGGGGTTCTTTTAGATCTATGTGATAAAGCTCAAATGATGGGAAGTAGCCACATTCAGGCATGTGCATCTAGTAGTATGATTCTTATGATCTTTTAAACTAAGTACCTAGAGCAAAGTCATCGGTTGAATATTGCATTACCTCTAAAATTTGATGGACTACAACCTTCACCAGAATCCCAATCTGGCATTCTTCTTAGATACTTTTTCTTGATATATATCCTTGCATGGATTTGTCATGTGGTGTCCTTTTTATATTAATATAGAGGTTACCACTATAACCTTGATCAATAATGACAATTTGTTTAGGTTATTCTTCTATAATAGAGTTTTTAGGTGAATCTTCAAGGTGCTTCAACAAGCTAATGATTGAAGTCTTCACAAAAACCTCAATTTAACTTTTTATTAGAGGATAGATTTGATAATTTGGATCCCACCAGCCATGTCAAAATAACTATTGGGGACCAAAAGTGGTACTTATACTCCAAGAATCATGACCTGCACAAATGTGATGATTCTCTGAGTATATGTGTTTGATGTCCTATGTCTTGCATGGAGCACTAGTTTGGGAAGTTTAGGGAGCATAGGACATGGATCCTTAGAATGACCTCTAATATTTTTTTACCAAGGCAGGTTCATTTCATGGATGTAGTCTTTGATGCTCTTCCTTCTAAGCTAGCATACTCTACTTTGTGTTTTGCTAGGGAAAAGAGGGAGAAATAAAATGCAATAAAATCACTAAAAGCAAATGATAAAAAGTAATAAAAAGTAATGTACCCTAACTAGCCTATGCTATACGTGGGAATGCACCAAATATCTAATAGAATCTATTTTTTATAACAATTTGGGTGAACACATGCATCGTAACCTACAATGCAGAAGTAACACATATTTCCCAGACATATTTTATATAAAAAAAACCACAAAAGAAATAGGACAAATATACTAAAATAGTCATAGCTTCTAATTCATGTGAACTATGGATTACATACATACCAAGAAATAATTATTAAAAAGTAATCAACCTATAATACAAGGCTTGAGAAAGGTCGATACACATAATATAATAAAATAAAATCCCATATAAGGCCAAATACTAGTCATGAGTATGACTAGCTTTTGATGCTTTACAATGAGAAGAACATACGTACTTATAGATAATATTTGGAAGCCTTTTACTTCCTAGAATAAAAAATATCTTCCTTAAAAATTCTTGCCCATGTACTTCAACATTGATGATGAACAATCCGAAGGTTACTATATTTGGAGTTGCTTGAGGTGAGATCTTACTACCCATGTTGAAAATCTATAGTAGATATTTCTTGTCATTAATGCTCTCGCATCCATGGTTGCTCCTAAATAGTTCTCATAATGATGATTTTAATATTGTACTTTTCTTATAGAGTAGAGGATCATACATTTGGGGAAATTGAATACTTTAGTACAATGTGTAGGGGTTTAGGGGAGTAAGCCCTTAAAGCAAAACATGACACCCTAAATATTTAGAGCATGGGTGGTGCAAGCTTGATTGAAATTTGGATAATATTTCTTATTTTTCTTCTCACCCAAAATCTTGATTTATCAGGTTGGTGTATCTTACCATTGAATTTTGATTTTCTCCCTCTAGTGTCATAGTGATCACCACTATCCTATGATTACTGGATGTTTAAGTCAATTCGATCTGTCCAAATCATATTTTCCTTATGGTTGCACATGACACCACTTTGGGTTCACCAAAATTATATTTGTGTCTTCTTGTTGTTAGCTTTGACCCATAAAAAATAACCATTAGTTCTACATGCTTATCTATGCTTCCTTTTGTATTCCAGTTATCTTGCTTCCCACTAGAGTCTTCTTTGCAAAACTGGAAAAGTTTCTTACTCCTCCCGAGTGTATTCAAAATTCACTACAAATAATTTGAAATATTTGGAAAACATAACAAATCAATTTCAACAAGTAATCCACTTTTAGTATTTATAGCATCATATGCAAACCAATAAAACATTCTTAGTTTCATGTAAGGATTATTTACATGACTTTCCTTTATTGATATGCAACTTTTGTTATTGAAAGTATTTCATTCTTGGAATTAATCTAAATTAATTTTTTCAAATACCAAAGCCATATATATATATGTATGTATGTATGTATGTATGTATGTATGTATGTATAAACAAAGAGAGAGGATATAGTTATAGTAAATCCAACTTAAAAATTGTATCTTTTTAATACAAAACCTGTAAATCAAATATCATAGATTTGGGATATATATATATATATATATATATATATATATATATATATATATATATATATATATATATATATATATATATATGAGTCTTTCCCTCTTTATATAAACCAAAATATGTAGATTATAAATAAATTTAACTATCAATTTTCAATTTATAATAAAGTTTGGAGAGAGCAACAATGCGTAGAAGCTAGGGCACAAGAGCTAGGGCACATTTTGATATGAATTTGAAGGGATAGAAATAGCCTGTAGAGAGCAACAACACACATAATCTAGGGCACAAGAGTTTAATGAAGATAATTCAGGATTATTTTGTGTTTCCATCATACGCACAAGATCTAGGGCATAAGAGTTTGAATGGAGAGCAGTAGTGTACAGAAGCTAGGGCACATTTTTATAGGAGTTTGAGTGGATAGCGGTAGTGTGTAGAGATCAACAACACAAAATCTAGGCTATAGGAGCTAGTGCACAAGATTTTTCCATTGAGCTAGGGTACATGAGTTTGAATGGAGGGAAACAATGCATAGAAGGTAGGGCACAAGAGCTAGGGCATAGGAGTTTGAATGAAGAGCAACAATACATAGAAGTTTGAATTCCATGGAGATGATAAAACTTGTGGGATGTTCATAGGCATTGCAAGAAATGCTAAGAATTATATAATCAGAGAAGAGGATACCAATAAGGATGGCTAGGAGAATGTTGACTAGGTGGAGCATGTTGATGCCTCGATTAAAGGTGAAAACATCTGATGAGGGCATCTATTTCTACTTAGGCTTTCGTATGTTTCTATTATTCCTAGGATAGTTGTTATTTGCTAATAATATCTTATGACAATAGTTGGCATATTGTTAGCTGCTTATTAGGGTTAGTTAGCATATACTTAGGGATTGTTTCCTCCCTATTCTTGCTCCTACGTGCTTAGGCGTGTTGTTAGGAAATTACGGATTATGGTTGTATTTTTTGGCACTAAGGGCCTATTTAAAACCTTAGTAGTTACAATATTGAATAGTTGAATTTAATTTATTCTCGCCCTTCTCATTGGTATCAGAGTCGATCGATCTATCGGGCTCCTTGATTGGTTAGAATTTCTCTCAAAATTACACCGCTTCGTGCTCACTTCAATTGGTGGCTTTCTGCCCTCAACGAGCTAGGTTCCCTTGACTGCATGTTGTACCTTCAAGCATGCCCTACCTCTGCGATGAGGCGCAGCCTCTGGAAACTACACGCACGCTCTGTACGACCACTACGGTAGCCGGGAGGCCTAGGCTCAGTACTTCGCTCATCCGTGCCACGTGGCCGCGTGGACAAGGCATCCCGACCTTTTTTTTCATCAAGAACCAGAATTTCCCGATGTTCTATTACATTCCGGTGAAATGAATAAGCGTTAACGGGTTGGCATTGAATATTCTTGAGGGTTCGACATTGATTATTGACTCTGGAACCACCTTGACGAAACTTCCGTTTGAGGTCTACAAACTGTTGGAGGATGCAGTTAATTCCTCGGTCAAACTCAAGCCGGGAGACGGGTCCTCTGTGGGGTTCGATCTCTGCTATGAGGCGTCATCAAGTGGTGACTCAGGTTTACCCACGGTGACCTTCAATTTTGAAGGGGACATGAAGTACGAGCTTCCAACAGAGAACACATTCGTCGATGCAGGTAACGGGCTGTTGTGTCTGGCCATAGTTTCAAGCGGCAGTTCTGATGGATCGTTAACTTTAATGGAGTGTTTTTTCGGCATTCCACTTTCATCATGCCATAAAGTTCACCACTGTGCAGTCTAAAGGCCGTGTGTCGGTACTGTTGCACTGGATTGTGGTTGCTATGATCACGTGAATACTCCATGCTCGATGATCGATACTGTTTGTAGCCATAAAAGACCCCTGGTTCCTTCCTTTGTACCCGTTCAGCGTTGCAGCTGGAGTAGCACCAGCAGGTAGAGCGTGGTCACTGATCAGATTCAGGTTGATTTTCGCTCAGGCTAACCAGCCTTTATTTTGCTATGAAAGTTATATATTAACTTTTGGGCAAAATACATTTAATCTGCTTAATTTTTAATTTTTATTTATTTAAATTAAGTTTACTTAAATTAAGTTAAATAAATTTAAATTAATTAAATCAATTTATTTCAATTTAATTACCTTAAATTTCAATTTAATTACCTTAAGTTTACTTGTAAAATTGCCTACGAGGCAATAAATTGTACTTATAAGTCTATGAGGCTTACTGTGCTTGGAAATCATAGCACTATTGTAATTGCCCTGTGAGGTAAAATTTTGTAACTCTTTTTTACGAGTTTTTGTAGCCTCCTGGCTTACACTAGAGGTCAGATGGCTGCTAGTTTGGCAGAACAAGTGGCCGCCATCGCTGACATTGTTAGCCTCTTGGCTGACAAGGTTCAATACATGACTGGACCTAGTCCACCTAGTTTCGCTCCTGAACCTCGACATCAAATCAAATGTGAAGTTACCATTTATAATGGCTCTCGAGATCCAGATGTCCTCAATAGTTGGATTCTCGACATGGATACCTGGTTTGACTACAATAAAATTAAAAAATATGACCAAGTTGCGTTTGCAAAATTGAAACTTTCTGGCATTGCTAAAGTTTTGGTACAGGATCGTCAAAGCACCCAGGATCCCATAGACACTTGGGATGACCTGGTCATAGCATTGAAGGATACATTCTATCCTTCCAATTTTGCTGAGGATTTGGATTTCCAATGGCTTCGTCTGAGGCAAGGACACAACATGAGTGTTCAAGATTACATTGGGAAGTTCAACAAATTAAGGATTCTCAATAGCATCCTTGATCCCACTCCTAAACTTATCAACAAATTTAAGAGTGGATTGCAAGATCAACTCTTTAGAGAGTTGAAATACGCACCTTGTGCCACTTTGAATGAGGTCTATAATAAAGCACAACTAGAAGAAGAGAAAATTTCTATGAAGTCAGGGGCCTCATCCAAGTTACTCAAACAAGGACCACCATAGCAGCAATCCGACAAGGCTTCAACAAATCCTTCTTATTCTACTTCTCCTTCTTCTTCTTCCCCCTCTTCTTATAATTGGAAAAAGTTTTGTAATTATTGTAAGATACGAGGACACAATGAAGCTGAATGCTTCAAGAAGAAGAAAAATTTGCTTGCACAACCTCAACAGGAGGCACCACAAGATGGGCCCATTGAGTATATAGGAGAAGATATTGAGTATCCAGAACTTCAAGGGAAACTAAACCAAGTGACCCTCCTGCATCAACAAAAACATAGGGAGAGTTTGTTCTTCACACGAGCCCATCTTCTTCCCAACTTTTTTGTGAGTTGCATCTTCGACAATGGCTCCACGACCAATCTCATTTCTCAAGATGTGGTTGATCGCCTCAAATTGCTAGTCGAACCCCATCCTTCTCCCTATTCACTTGGATGGAAGGATGAGGGAACTACTTCTGCAATCACTAAACGTTGTACTTTGTCATTTGCCTTTGGTCCACACTATGTGGATCGAGTCACCTGTGATGTGACTCCCATGGACTTATGTGGAATGATTCTCGGCCAACCTTATCAATATGATAAGAGAGCTTCCTATGATGCTTATCATAAAACCTATTCTTTGCATCATCAGAATAAGAGCTTTCTTATACGTAATCTTCCTCATACACATTTCTTGGCATCTTTACCAAGAATGTCTTTAGTGTCATGGCCAAAAGACACTTGCCCTTCTGTTCTTAAAGAGGTTAATTCAGGTTTCAGATGTACACCAGCTTTTGCAGATCCAGTAGCCATTCCTTACTCCTTGTCATCACATTCATGATGAGTTCTATTTCCACTCCTATTGTAAAAGCATTGGAGTCCAATGCTTCTTGAGTGGGGAGGTATGATGAGGGCATCTATTTCTACTTAGGCTTTCGTATGTTTCTATTATTCCTAGGATAGTTGTTATTTGCTAATAATATCTTATGACAATAGTTGGCATATTGTTAGCTGCTTATTAGGGTTAGTTAGCATATACTTAGGGATTGTTTCCTCCCTATTCTTGCTCCTACGCGCTTAGGCGTGTTGTTACGCAATTACGGATTATGGTTGTATTTTTTGGCACTAAGGGCCTATTTAAAACCTTAGTAGTTGCAATATTGAGTAGCTTGAATTTAATTTATTCTCACCCTTCTCAGCATCCTAGGTATAGGGGGACCCTTCTCTAGCTCAACCTTGAAAAACCCCTTTTGTTTCCTTCATGGATAAACTTCACAATGGAACCGGGTTCACCATTCCCACCTCACAAGACTCGATTCCTCTTACGGTGTCTGGTAGGGAAGTCATTATTCCACCTGAAGTCATGGCTCCCTTGATTTTTTAGGAATCCCTATCGCTTGTAGGGAAATTTGTGGGAGCACGACCTGATATCGAGTCTGTTCAAAAATGGGCCTTCATGAAATGGTGGCCTATAGGCAACATGGAACTGGTTGCCTATCCCAGGGGTTTTTTATGATCAAACTAAATAATCCCCAAGATACTAGTCGGATTCTCACTGGAGGGCCCTAGTTTTTTGATCGAAGAAGCCTCTTCCTGCATCATTTGGGGGAAGACTTCGATCCTGAGACCCAGAGCATCAACATGGCACCAATATGGGTTAGATTACCAGGATTACCAGCTCAGTTCTGGCATGTAGGAATCCTTAAGGGTATAGCCTAGACAATTGGAGAATTGGTTGCCATTGACTCGGTGATGAAAGCCAGATCTCACCTTACATACGCTCGCATTTGTGTAACAACTAACCTTGATTATGAGCTTCCCACGTATGTAGACCTAATCATAGGAGAATACCACAAACGTCAAGCTATCGAGTATGAAAATAAACCAACTTTTTGTATTGAGTGCAAAAAGCAAGGGCATCTCAAAAATCAATGTCCTGTGCTCAAGAAAGAGTTGAAGAAGGATGGGTTCCAAGGTAGGAATGGGTAGGGGAATAGACAACCGATGCACTATGTCTAGAAGAAGAACCAAGGTGACAAGGGCAAGCAACCAATCTCCTCTCAAGCAATGACTCAGGTAGCTCCCACTCAGGTACGATCACTATTTGCAAATCCCAATCCCTTCTTACCTCTAAACAACCTTGATACCAACATAGATGCTGAAGCTATTCATGAAGTTGAGGCAAATGGTTGTGAAGAAAATACTTCTAGAGTCACTCCAAGAGTAGAGGATGAAGCCCCTACTAATCCTATTCAAAAAATGGATGCCACCCCTAATAGAAATTAGTCCCCTACTAGGTCGTGACCATCGGGTCTTCCATTGTCCAGTGAGTCTTTGAAACTCATCAATGATTTCCCCCATTCCCCTGTTCTTCAAGAATTAATTTGTTCCCCCAAATAGGTGAGAAAGAGTCAAAAGAAACTGGTTGTTGATGTAGGTAGTGACAAAAATAAAGGAAGGCCAACTAGTCAAGAAATAAGGTGCAAGGAAACTGAGAATGATATCGCTAATGGTGTCCAACCTACTATCATATCATCTCTTACAAAATAGTCAAATACTGAAGTCCTGGTAGATGATGGAAAATGATCCAAACCTCCTCCAACCTCTGGTAGGGGGGGGGGAAAAATATTCTTCAAGGAACCATAGATGAAGATCCTCTCATGGAATGTGAGAGGCCTCAATGGGTAGTCCAAACAAATATTGGTCAGGTCCATGAGGAAAGAAAATAAACCCAGTATCATTTTACTATAGGAAACTAAAACTGATATGGATAATAGTGATAAAATTGCTAAGTCTATGTGGAAAGATAGTGCTTTCATTTATAGTCCAGCCCATGGGTCATCCGGTGGCCTCATGTGTTTGTGGAACCTAGATATTGTAGAAGGTAGACTCATCTCCAATTCAAAAAGAATAATCAATATTCTATTTTATAACAAAGATACCCAAGCTCAATGGATCATGTCAAACATCTATGCTCCCAATGATCCGAGAGGTCGTAGGGCCTTATGGGACACTTTAAGCCAAATGAGAAGCAATTTCTAGAACCATCCTTGGATGCTCGTAGGTGATTTCAATAGCCCACTCTATCCTTCAGATAAGAAAGGAGGGAACCCCATCACATCTAGGTGCTTTGAAGAATTTGTAGAGTTTGTGGAATAGAATGAACTCATGGACATTCAGTTAAAAGGGGTAAAATATACTTGGAGAAACCGAAGAATAGGAAACCAACTCATCCAAATGAGGCTTGATAGATTCTTGGTGTCCAAGGAAGCAATCCAAATTTTTGGTGATGCCACCCTCCACTCTCTTCCAAAAATTGGATCAGATCACAATCCTTTAGTCCTAGAAAAAAATAGGCAAGGCTCAACCTTCAAAACACCCTTCAGATTCGAATCAATGTGGTTACAACATGAGGGGCTTAGGAACTGCATTTTTGAATGGTGGAGTAAGTTTTTTCAGGATCACCCATAGCTCAAATTGGCAAAAAACTATGCTTTATCAAAAATAACCTGAAGGTATGGAACACTGAAGTCTTTGGGAATATTTTCCAAGCCAAACAAGAGATTGTTGATCAGTTGAATGTCATAGAAAGCAATATTCAAAATGGGAGTTTGGAACCTGATCTGAGGCAAAGAGAAAAAGAACTTCTATCAGAGTATCACAACATCCTTGCCAGGGAAGAGGTTTTCTAGAGGTAAAAATCACATACCCTATGGCTAAAGGAAGGTGATTCCAACACCAAATTCTTCCACGCATCCACACTCAGACACAGAAGCAATAATAAAATCAGACAATTATCTAGAAGTGATGGGACAATAACCTCCAACATTCATGAGATCAGGGAAGAGGTTGTGTCACACTTTGAAAATATTTTAGGGCCTTGCCCTCCTTGTCAACCTCAAGCTCGAATTGCTCTTCTACAAAACATTCCAACTCTCATATCCCAAGAGTTCAATGATAGCCTCCTAAAAGCTTTCACCAATGATGAAATTAGAGATGCAATATTTTCTATGCAACCCGATAAAGCTCTTGGACCTGATGGCTTTCCTCCTAGGTTCTTCTAGCACTACTAGGATATAGTGGGCCAAGATATTTTTACAATTATTCTAGATTTCCAATGGAACAAATCGTTACCCAGGGATGTTAACTCAACTTTCTTGGTGCTCATTCCCAAATCCCATAACAACAAATCCATGTCTGATTTTAGACCAATAAGTCTCTACAATATCTTCTATAAGCTCATCTCAAAGGTCATTGCTAATAGGCTCAAAGAAGCACTCCCAACCATTATAGATCATTGCCAAGGGAGCTCTATTCGAGGGAGATATATCATTGATGGCATAATAACAATCCATGAACTCATCCACTCAGTTTCCAAGAGCAAGAAACCTAGTATTTTCTTAAAACTTGATATGAAAAAAGCTTTTGATTGGGTATCCTGGGAATTTCTCTTTGTTATCCTTGCCAAATTTAGATTCCATGATGAGTGGATTGCCCTAATTAAAGAATGTTTAACTTTTGCCTAGTTTTATATCCTTGTTAATGGTTCTGCTACAGGTTTTTTCAAGAGCTCTAGAGGTTTAAGGCAAGGGGACCCACTCTCTCCCTTCCTCTTCATCATTATGGTCGAAGCCCTTGGGAGATCCCTCAAACAAGCGAGCTCTCTTGGTCTCCTCTCTGGCATCAAGCCATATTCAAGGTCCAGGGTTGTTACTCACCAAAAATTTGTAGATGATATGATTTTGGCCACCATTTCTTCTATTCCTGAAGCAAAAATAATCAAAACTATCTTAAAATTTTATGAAGAAGTTGTTGGCTAGAAGGTCAATTTTGACAAGAGTAGAATATTTTTCCTAAACACCCCTATTCATAGGCAACAAAACATAGCAAGAATATTGGGATGCAACATTTCAAGTCTTCCTTCTATATATCTTGGCATGCCCCTATTTCATGGCAATATGATAGATGTGATGTGGAACAATGTTATTGATAGAATTCTCAAGAAATTAGATAGCTAGAAAAAATCCCTGTTGAGTCAAGTTGCCAAGGCAACTCTTGTCCAAGCAAGCCTCCAGAGCATTCTGGTCTTCTTCATGTCCATATTCAAAGTCTCGACCTCAATATGTCAGAATATTGAGAAAATTCAAAGAAAATTCCTTTGGTCCGAGAATGAAAACTGTAATAGACTATCATTGGTAGCATGGGATAAAGTTTGCTCTAAGAAAGATAAAGGTGGACTAGGCTTCAGGAAAGTTCACCAAATGAACCTGGCCCTCTTGGCCAAACAAGGATGGAGAATTTCCAAAGAAGCTCAAGCCTCATGGATGGATATAATCAGAGGTAAATATCTCCAACATAATTCCTTCTTGGAAGAATTCCCCATTCCCAATGGATCTCACTTCTGGAACTCGATCATCCATACTAGAGAAATTATCAAAAAAGGCCAAAGGTGGTGACTTGGATCTGGTAGGAATATTAAATTCTGGGAAGACTCCTGGCTGAAGGACCATCCGCTAATCAATGAGCCAAGTCTTGCCATTATGAAACCTATCATAGACCAATTGTTTGGAGATAGAGTGGCTAATTTTATTTCTCAAACGTCCAACTACAAGCAATGGAAAATTATTCCTACCAATAACCTTAGCAATGAACTTAAAAATGTTGCAATAGAAATATCAAAACTGCTAAGGGTATGTGTCATTCCAAGCATCCAGTCCAGAGACACTCATGTCTGGAAACTTTGTGAGGATGGTCAATTCACAGTCAAAACTGCATATCACATTCAAGATCCTCCAACAGAGTCATGGGCCTATGCAAAGCTTGTCTGGATCAAACACTTAATTCCAAAGGTGAGTTTCTTTTCTTGGCTTACCTCTCAGAATAAAATTTTAACTATTGATAATCTCATTAAAAGAGGTATGTACATCACCAATTGTTGTGTTCTCTGTAAGTCTAATTGGGAGTCAACCTTTCATTTGTTCTTGGAATGTCCATTCTCCATTGGCATATTGAACTCCCTCTTTGATCTCTTTAGCATTGTGTGGGTTCAACCATCATCCCTTTGTCAATTGTTAGAACAATGGCCAAATCCCTTTTCCAATCCCCAACTAAAGTTCCTTTGGTCCACTTGTCTGCATCATTACCTATGGCAAGTATGGTTGGAGTGTAATAATAGAGTGTTTAATAGTTTGAGCAAAAATCCTTGGTCTGTCTTCCACCGTGTCATCACTCTTGCCTTGGAGAATGCCCAACTTGTTTCTACATCTGAAGTCCCTAAACCTGGCCTTGAAACTCGCTTGTTTAATATGTTCAAGTTTAAGTGCAATCCTTTTATGGCCTCCCAAACCCGCATTGATAGATCTATTATTAAGTGGACTCCTCCTCCGATTGGTTGGTTAAAACTAAATTTTGATGGCATGAAAAAAGGGAATCCTGGGATGGCCGGTGTTGGGGGCATTATCAAAAATGATAGGGGTCAAATAATATTTGCTTATGTGGATAATATTGGGATTCAGTCCAACAACCTTGCAGAAGTGAGAGCCATGTACCAAGGTCTGATAATTATGCAGGAGTTTGATTGTGACCACATCATTGTTGAAGGTGATTCCATGCTTGCTATCAATTGGCTCAAAGGAAATCAAGTCCCGCCATGGAGTGTTCACAATATGATTAATGAATGCAAAATATTACTGGGTAGATACACAAACATCATTATTCAACACGTGTATAGAGAAGGAAATAAAGCAGTAGATTTACTTGCAAACAAAGGAGTTCTGGAAGAATCCCTTCGCATTTGGCGGTCTGACTTCCCAGTGGGACTCATGGAGGTAAACCATGGTGATGGAATTTGTTTACTTTAGCAAGTATGGTGGTCCAAGTAAGCCTATTGGACCCCAAATGAGACTCCCTTGCCTCTAGCCTGGGAGTAATCACTTCCCGCGTGGTATTTGATTCCTCATGAGAATTTTGAGATGCAGGTCAATGTCAGCTCAAGTGATAGTTATGGTTTCCTGTTATGGTTTGCATGGTTCCTGTTCATGGTTTGCTTGTTTTGACAGTTTCTCCTATTCATTTTCTAGGTTTTTTGGGTTTTTTGGGAACTGCTAGGTTTCCCTTTTTGTCTTTTTGGATGGTTTGGTTGGGTTTTCCTAGATGCTTTTTTGTTTTGTTCGACTTTTAGTGTTGATCCCAGTTGGGTTCACACATGTTTCTCTCTGTAAAAGGTTTTGGGTCCTTTCAAAACCCCTCTATCAATAAAAAATTTATAATAAACAAAATTCTTAAATATCTTATAATAAATAATAAATTATTTTTCTTATGTAAATTATGTTAGTGCTTTTTACCCTACCCACACCATCTAAATGCAACACAATATTATTTTTAAAAATTCAAATCATTATTTCTTTACTTAACTAATAAATTTTTCCACTCATAAAATCACACTACATTTACCATTACTTCATTATAACTATGTATATAATTTATTAGAAATAGAAAAAAATTAAAACATGCAAAATTTTATTATATAATAGATAAATAAAGAAATTTAAATATTTCTTAATCAAAATAATTATTTAAAATATAAACATGAAAAATTAAATTATATTAATTTAATTTTTATTATTTTAATTTTAATAAGATAAAAACCAAAGGGAAGCCGGTATCTTAGGTATCTTGAATATGGAAGGTATTTGCAGTGTATCCATCTTAGAGATTTTGTTAAATGGAAGCTTTGGCTTCAAGGTTGGATAAAACTAAACTTTGGTGGGTTGGCTAAAGGCAATCGAGGCATGGCAAGGGCAGGAAGAATCATCAAGGATGACAAAGAGGTTATTTTCGTTTGGCCTTTGTTGACTTCATAAGTGTTTGATCAAATTTTTTTTATCAAGGGGTAAGAAGGTGGTGCTGTCACTCTCTTTCCGTCCTGGTCTATTGTACATTTAATAGAAGATATTTACTATAGCAGTATTGAATTCAGGAACACTTTTAGAGAAAGAAATAAGCAAGCTTACCTATTAGCCAATTAGGAGGTCAATCAAAACAGTCTTCAAATCTAGATGAAGGATTTCCCTACCTTTTTGTCTTAGTGTGTTTTGGTTTTTAGTCTGTTTCTGTCTCTGGTTGATAAGGTGCTTCCTCTTGCTTTTTTTTGAAGACCTTTTGTTCATTCTGCCCATTTGTGGTTGTTTTGTTGTATCTTGTTCCTTAGAGTTGTTTTCCTCTTACTGTTCTTGTTTCTACTGTATCTCACTCTAAAAATTTAAGATCTTTTCAAAATCCCATTTTTTCTTACTAATAAAAAAAATAAAGATAAAAACCAAAGCGAAGGGAAATAAACAATGGCCTAAGCGCAACCCAGTTCAAAATCAGCCAGGCTTAATTTTCATACACGCTTTTTCTTCTTTCTCCTTAAAAGACCTTTAATGGAATGTGTTTACCGAATTTTCGGTTATATTAGGCATTAAAACAGAAGCTTTTTTATTTTGATTGACCACCATCCCAGGAATTAATGCGTTGATATCCTTTCCGTTTTTTAGATCATATATCTCCAAATAAAATAGGAATGTTCAGTGCAAAGGCAACAAGCTTTGTAGAACGATCAACGCGGGGTAACAAAGAATTTTGGCACTAAGCCAAAGAATACTGTTATTATATATACACAAGACAACGTTTCAATTCATGTATTACGATCCAAGGATGGCAATCGCCTTCCACTGGTAACAGAAAGGGAAAGGTTGACGGCCATTAAAGAAATAGAAAAATAAAATAAATAATATCTATCAGATTACCATTTGAAATAGGATGACTTCAAAAAATAAGTTGTGAAACTCCAAAAGATATGCTCTCAATGTTAGGATATGCAGCGTTGCGCATCAAGCCTTCCCCTTCCCCTTCCCCTTGATATGTTAGATTGATTACTTGATGACATGAGTTGTACTCACTTTTAGAATTGTTAGTTGGAGATAATAAGGATAGTACAGATTTGGTTGATAGATGAGTGGATGGATTTATCATCAATAGGATATATACTAAAAATTTTCTTGGTGATGTTTTGACTTGGTAATCTCAAGCGGAAGTCAATACGAGAATACAGGGAAGCAAAACGCGTGAAGTTAGTTCCAAACTGAAATTCAGCGAGACGTATGACACATTGAAATATGATCCCAAACTTCTAGCGTTTTATTCAGTGCAAAAGCAGTACCAATGCAATTTTGACTGTGATTGTTTAGACTGGGTCTTTGTTAGACGCGAGGATATTTGAGAGTCAACATTGTTTATTGTTTCGATTTTCATTTCCTTCCCTCAATGTCATGCAAGGTCTAAGACAATACTATTCAAATCTTTCCAGCAATTGATAGCATATAAACCCACCATTATAATTTTAAAGTTCAGAAATACAATTCACATGCACTCGTAAACTTAAGAAAAACCTTATATTCCTGTTTTTTTTTAATACTATTGAGGAAATAAGGTTTTAAAAAATAAAAATAAAAAATAAATAAGATTTTGAAAGGGACTTTTCAACCTTTTACACCAACTTTAATATAATTGGAGAACCACCTGAAACAACGGAAAAGATCCAGAGAGACTACAACTACTAGCACAAGAAACAAGAACAGAGGAAGAGAACACCAAAAAAGGCCGAGAGAACAAAACCGAGCTAGTTCTAGACCAACAAGTCCACCTCCTGGGTAACATCTCCCACCATCTTAGAAATCTCCTCCAAGTAGTCGACCACAATCTTCAACGATCCTCATATCATGTGTTGCTTTATCTCCAAGTAGTCGACCGCAATTGGGGAAGGAAGTTTATTTCTTCTGTGGTATAAAATTCCTTCCCCGATTTCTCTTTTTGAAAATCTCTTGGCAAAATTTAAAAATCAGAATGAAGGTAAATGGGTACAGAATCCTCCTCGAATTTTTTTTTACCTAGCAGACGTTTGGACTTTCTTGTGACACCTCCTCCAACCATGCTGAAAGATGGATCCCCACCCAACCTGGTACTGGTTTTATTCTCCTTGGTAGAAAGCTTCAAAAAATCATTTCTCGGGCCTTTGCAATGAGACGCCTTCCCTCTAAATCCTCTAGCCGAAACATGAATTTTCTTGAAAATTTTATCATCCCCAAAGCCCAAGGAAAAGGAATACAAGTCCTCACTACCATCACTCAAACCTCCCAATTCTTCTTTAACCAAACAAGACTCAGGCACAGGTTGATCATCAATCAATCTCAAACTTTCTTCTACAACCAGACCATGATCAACAACAAATTGTTCAAAGACCAAGAGCGCAGGACCTTGGTGGATATGAATCTAGCCTCTACCACCTTGAATGACCAACATGGACTTCTTCATAGACTGGAATAAGAATAATGGGATGTTCATCCAGAGCTGCCTTAGAATATGGTTTAGAAACATAGTATGGAAGCTCTAGATCACATCATACATAGAATCTAGAGTGAAGTAATCCATTATCACTTTGGCAACTCTATCCTAGGAGAGAAAGGGTCTTTGCACTAAACCCATTCTACATTCTAGGGAGAAATTCGTCAACATCCATAAAAAAACTCATCTCTTTAAGTAACAAATGCTTCTCTCTATTATGGCAAGCCCCATCCAAAGGAAGACCTGTGGTCCTGCTGATCAGCTCGGTCGACACTTCAAAGGACCAATTACCAACTATTACCCAACCATCATTCCAAGTGAGGGTCATCCATTTCGACAGGATTGGATTATGGCCATGAAAATTTTGAATACAATTCAGAAGACCTATGTTCAGTAAAATCAGTTTATCCTCCTCATCAACCGACATTGAGGCAGGATACACATGGATCTTGGCCTAGCGAGTTTTAGGACTAGCCATCTTAGCTTTACCCATGAGCAACCAGATCCAATTCATGGATCCTCCACTCAACAGAACTGAGACCTCTTTCACCTTACTCAAAAAATTACTCAAAAAGTTACAACCTATACATTCCAATGAGACAGAGCCTAATATAAAGATGTTCAACCCAATCCATTCCAGAACAGGACAACAACATCAAATATCAGGAGTAAAAAATAAATGATGCCAAAGTAATCTCAAAATCACCACCAGATGGACCCCAAACAGCCTTCGATTTTTCATATTGACTAAGGCAACCCAACAATAAAAACATAGTAGACCTTGCTTCTTTTTTGCCCACTAGTCCAACTCATGAGTGCAAAAACCTAAAAAGTCCATACCAACTACTTCGCACGGGCCGCCCTCATCGATAAAGAGACATTGTGCATCCACCTTTCCCTTAGGTTGCTATCATAACAAAGAAGAGGCTTGCAAGATAGAGAGGATAAGGGACCACCACAAAACCTGTATCGAATTTTGATTTAAAATCCAGCTCAGCAAACCACGAAGTAATCGCATACCAAGAAAATGAGAATTACAAAGAGCAACAACTCTCCCCTCTAAGATCCACAGAAACAAGGAGAATTTGAAATTGGGGTATTTAAGGTAGACTAAACCCCCATCACCTGATGCATTCTGAAGAGCAAGGACCATTGGGAATCAAAGAATCCCCAAAATCTGATGATCTCCACACGCTTAATGAGAACGTTACTCAGGAGCCACATTTTCAAAAACTAATCCACCTGACAATTATAAATATTTCTCTTCATTGATACATTGTAGAAGGTCCTTTGGGAAATCTTTATGCCATACTAAAAATCCTAGATGATACATCCCAAGATTTGCCATAAAGTTAGCGATAGAATTACCCTCTCTCAGCACATGAGTTATTGAGACTTGAATTATACGCTGAATTTTTTTATTTCGCTTCTTCTATTAGATTTTCCACCTTCTATATGGGCACATAACCATTGAGCATGTTAATTACGTTCATAGAATCACCTTCAATGATCACATTCGATAACCCCAGGTCCTTAAATAATAACACACCTTGGAATGTGGCCCTAGCTTCTGTGAACTGAGAGATTTGGGATAATAAATTTTTTGCATACGCCACTACCAACTCTCCCTTACTGTCTCTAATAACACCACTAGCTCCGACAATGCCAGGATTACCTTTAGAGGTGCCATCAAAATTTAATTTGAACCAACCTCTTGGAGGGGGGACCATTTCACCATACTCCTTATATTTGGAGCAACCAGGCCCAAAGCAATCGGTGAAAAGTCCAGCAACCCTTCCAATCGAGCCTCATTCAGAGAGCAAATATATCTATTTTTTTCCAGATCCTAAAATATTGAAGAAATATTCTCAATAACATTCCACATAATCCTTGAACTAACCCAACAAACATCTCTTTTTATACTCTTAAATACCCTCATGTTTCGTTCTTTTCATACTCCCCAAAGGATGTGGGGAAGTAAGAATTTCCGCATACACTTGAGATGGGGGGATGAAAATGGAGAGGACCACTTTTGAACACAATCCACTAGATAAATTGGCATAACCCACTGAACCCCTAGATTACACAAAATTAATGAGCAAACCTCCTGAAGGACAGAGCACCGAAGAAGCATGTGATTCATAGATTCCCAGTTTGCTTCACACAAAAAGCATATGTTCACTATATTAAACCCTCTTTTATGCATATTTTCTATGGAAATAATTTTATTTTGCATTGCCAACCAAAATAAAACATTAATATTAGGGATTAAATTCTTGAACCAAAATTTTCCAGCCGAGAATGGGATATCATCCTTCGCGTCTAGAAGATAATAAACCGATTTAACCGAATAGGTACCTTCACTATCCCTAGCCCAAACCAATCTGTCTTTAGCCTCCTCCATTCTCAAAGCTTGAAATCGAAGCTCGTTTGTAATCACATTCCAAGCTTGTTGGACGTTCACATCCCTGATTGAATAAGAGAGTTGATACCAAACTTTACAACCATTTTTCTTCAAAATGAAATCTGCCACCTTAAGTTTACCCAACTCTTTGGTTACTAGTAGAATATCTATGAGCTACTGATCAGTCGATAGCAGACTATCCCTAAGCCAAACATCATTCCAAAAATCCATAGACTCTCTGTTTCCAATAACCCATATACTGTTATTACACAAGAAGGCCCTCGATTTAACTAATATTTGCCAAAACACTAAACTGTCATTTGGAAGAGCATAAAACATAAAATTAACAAAATTATATTTGGACTTGAGGATGTGGATCCACTGCCTAGCATAATAAGAAGTCACCTTCCAACCTAATTTGGCCACCAGGGCCTTATTCATCTAAGAAGCTATCTTGAGATTCAAACCGTCCTTCCTCTTATGACGACAAACCTGATCCCACAAGGCCAGGTGAAATCGATCTTGTCTAGAGAAAGGATTTGCAAATGCTCTCAAACTTTATCATAATCCTACCACAAATTTTGAAGAGAGACATAAAATTTTTGAAATACTTTGAAGAGTTCTTTGGACCAAAACCACTTTCCTAGCCTGACTCAAAAGGGCTCCTTTCCATGACAATAATTTTTGTTGCATCCTCTCAAGAATTGGTGTTCATAAGAAATCCTTGGTTCTACCCAACAAGGATGAAAGACCAATATAAGTGGTCAGGAATGAATAAATTCTACAATTAAGAATTATTTCTTTCTCTGATGCTCCCTTGAAGTATTGATAAAGAAAAGGTTGCTCTTAAGATAACTAATATTCTAGTCAACTGTTTTATCATAGCAAGAAAGAAGAGTTTAATATATCTAGCATGAATGACCGAAGCTATGCAAGACAAAAGGATGTCATCTGCAAACTATTGGTGAGATATTAGACTACACGGTAAGGTAGATGAAAGACCCACAACAGACTGTATGAGAGCCAAATATCTCCCTAAAGCTTTTGCCATCAGATTAAATAGGAAAGGGGAAAGAGGATCACCTTGGAAAATGTCATGAAAATATTTTAAAAAACCAGCCCGAGAACCATTGATCAAAATTGAGAACCAAGAAAAGGATACATAGGCTTAAACCAGATCAATCCACTTGGAATCAATCCCAAATTTTCTTAGAACTTTAAACATAAAATGCCAAGAGACCCTATTGTAGGCCTTATTCATATCTAGTTTAAGAAGAAACCCAGCCCTTCCACTTTTGTGAACATAATACATCAGCTTGTGAACCATAATAGAACCATACAAAATCTACCTTTCAGGCACAAACCCTCTCTGAGCACTATCAATCAACAATGGTAGGAGGGGCTTAATTATAATAGCAAGAACTTTGGTCAAAAAAATTTAAACCGTGTTACAAAGAGTAATTGATCTATAGTCATTGAAACATGAAGCACTCGAGCTCTTGGGAATAAGGGCAATAGATGTAGCACTAAGCACTTTTAGAATAATCAAGTATCTCTTAAATGATCTTAATGCACTTCATACATCCCTCCCACAAATGTGCCAAAATTTTTGGAAGAAGAGCAAAGGAAATCCGTCTAGTCCAAGAGCTATAAGAGAACGCATAGAATCCACAACCTTCTTACTTTCTTCGTATGAAAAAAACTCTTGAATACTAGCATTCATATCATTAGAGACTAATTTAGGGATAGAAGCGAAAAGTTCATCTTTAACCTGAATGTCTCTAGCTGGAGTCAAACCCATAAGAGAGCTAAAGAAGCCAACCACCTCCTCTCTGATATCTAAAATATCTTTTGAAGAACCATCTGATCTGGAAATCTCCCTGATCCTATTGTAACTTCTATGATGGAGAGTCAAAGCATGAAAAAATTTTGAATTTCGGTCACCCTCCTTCAACTGGAAGTCCCTTGAAAACTGTTTCCAGAATATTTCCTCCTCCACCAACTTATTATGCAAACTCGAAAGGAGAATTTTTTATTTTTCCTCAAGATCCTCCGAATATCCCTGAACTTCCATGGCATCCTCTAGAACCTTGAGTTGCGCTCTTAAGCTTTATTTTTCTCTAAAAATATTTTTAAAATTGAATTTATTCTAGATTTTTAGAATAAATTGGAGCTTGTTGATTAACATCTCCATTCCTTCCTCTTGGACTTCTTCCTCCCACCATTCCTTAACGAGACCTTCATAGTTCGGATGAGAACACCACATGGCCTAAAATATAAATAGCCTTAGAAGGAAAGGGAGGTTAAAAAGCAATTCTAACCATAAGGGATTATGATCATAACCAACGCTAGGCATAGAAGATAGCGAAGCATCACTAAACATATGAAAACTAGATTTAGAAACAAGGATTCTATCTAGTCTACACAAGATGATATTTCTACTGGTTCTTCAATTACTCCACATAAATTTCACCCCTTTCAAATCAAGATCCCTAAGCTTAGCCACACTGATGAAGTCTACGAAGTCCTCCAAATCTTTGCCATCTATATAATTACCACCTCTTTTTTAGAAGGATATAAAGAGGGTTTGAAATCACCTGCAAGGACCATGCTTCATCCATAAACACGTTCCTCATTTGAATCAAATCCCTCCAGAAGAGGTACCTCCTAGGACAAGAGTTGGGAGCATAAATATTCTACATCACCCATCTTCAATCGATCAATCTACAAAAAAAAAGGATATTAATCACCCAATTGGAATAAGAAGTTACATTACCTTTTAGAATGGTTCGAAAAACACAACAATCCTCCTGCATAACCAACAACTTCTCTAGCAATAGAACCAACTTCCTTCCAAACAACCTTATGGATTGCCTTCCAACAAAACTCCTCCAATTTGGATTCTTGGATAAACAAAATATTAGGAGACTTATCTCTCCTTAAAGAAGCCAAGATACGCTTTTTAGAAGATCTATTCAGTCCTCTAATATTCCAAGAGCACACCTTCATTAATGTGGCTTAAATGAGTGTTTCTTCACTGCCCCCTGAGCTGAGGAGACTTAAAGCATTATAGTTTCAACTGGCTACTCCCAACACCATTTCCTTTCTCCATAGTTAGAAAATCCTACCCTCCATTAGCAATTGCATTAGCAATTACACTATCAATATCCTTTTTCCTCCATGACTTATTTGGAGGTCTGCCCACTTTATTTTCCACTGCCAGATCAATGCGCTTCCTCCTGTGACTCATAGTATTAGGAGCAGGAGAACCTTTCTTGAGAATAGATTTAGGGGAAACCAAAGGACTCTCAAGACTAGAAAAAGGATAAACAATATCTAACTTGGAAGAAAATGCCAGCTCCTTAGTATTAGGATTCGATATGGTGGGATAGTCCACAATCTACTGAATAACAGGATCCTTCGCCACTAGACAACCAAATGAGTTTTGTAATGGGAGATCAACATCTTCCACTATCTGCCCCAATTCCAGAACCACTGCTAGACTACCAAAAGATTCACCCACAACCTCCAACAAAGGAAGAGAGGGTTAAGATCTCCCTAAGAAGCATCCTCTCCCAAGTCCCAAGGACCATCCTCTTTTGGAGAGGAAACAATTTGTTTCCCTTTCAAAACCAACTGGTTCCTCTTGGAGTTCCACTTCACTTTGGACTTTGGATTATTTCTAGGAGTCCATTTCTTTTTAAGAATAGGACGCTCTATAGGCTTCAATTTTTGCCTCAAAGGATATGAATTTTTGTGATGGCCTCCCTTCCCATAATACTAGCAAGCCTAAGGCTTGTTATCATACTCTATGGATTGATTCCAACTTCCCAAGTGAGAAATAAGCTCTACAAAGCTAGGAATTTCCTTCTCTATGTCTTTCATGATACACATACGAACAAACTGCATCCACGAGGAAGAATTTGAAGTCCAGTAAAAGGAAACAAAGTCTCCTATGGATTTCACCACCGCTTTGAAGACACTCACATGCCAGATATGCAAAGATAAATCCAATAGCTTAACCTACAAGGGCACAATATTAACACGCTATAATGTCAAATTAAATTTTGAGCCCCATTTCCTGATAAATAAACTCCTCTTACCAAAAAACCAAGGGCCACCTTCCAAGATCCTTCTTGAATCTTCTTCATAATTAAGCTTAATAAGAAAGAAGTTACTAGGAAGGGTCGCTAATTCCAGAGAACCATGCAAACACCATCTAGCCAAAGCCCATATTTTCAATGAATCCAAATCCAACCTACCACCTTGGATTTTGCCTACCAAATTCCAAGTTCCTTTTGCAAGAATCTTATTGACTATAATGTCCAGGATATGGATCTAGTTAGTCTCTTGATTAACATCACATGGGATACAAACTTCCTTCACCTCAGACCTAACCACCACCTTGGTAAAATATATGGGGGATGGAGGTTTTCCAAAATATCCAAGGGCATACAAACTCTTACCTAGATCCCAAAGAGGGAGAGCACAACTAACTTGTTTCGACACAAATGCTAAAATATCCATCTGATCATTCTCCACCAGTGACTCTACCTCCACTGAATCCGCTTTTCTCACACCAAAGTACCACATCACACCAGTAAATATTATAATGATGTTAAGCAAAAAAGTAATATAATGTTTCATAGGAAAGTTTCTTATTCTTAATCTGTATAAGAAAATTTTAATAAATTGGTTATAAAATTAAATATATTAAATAGTATCACAGTTGAAAATAAAAAATGAAGAACACAAGCTTATACTGATAGGGGGTTGAATAGTAGAAGACCACTTTTTAATTTTCTTTCCCAATAAATATTATGTAATGTATAGATAGCAGTATCAACAATAGTAATCATAGCAATGCACAAATCCATACACACAATAGAGACACCAATTTTATGTGGTTCACCCAATGTAGGCTACTCCACGAAGAAAATATTTCACTAAAATTTTATCAAACAATCCTTGGGAATCCTTTCTCTTTTACAATATTTATGGACATCAGTCCAAAGGAGACATCAATCCCCTAATCAAGTTCATGGATCTTTATCCATAGGAGAACTCCTTTCTCCTTAGCTCTCACTGGTGAGCTTCTAGAAGAACTACTTCTCCCACTACTCTAGCTAATGGATATCTATCCACTGAAGACACCTATCCTCACTGCCTTGGCTAATGGATCTCTATCCACTAGAGACTATCGTCCTCTATACTCTGTCACCTTCAAATATCTATCTCAAAATTGTACTAAACATAGTCCTTTAGTCTAGCACAAATTTGATCAATCTCTATCTCTAGTCTGGCACAAATCTGTCCTCAAATCTACACCAAACTTTTTCCTAAAATTTGTACTAAACATAGTCCTTTAGTCTAGCACAAATTTGATCAATCTCTATCTCTAGTCTGGCAGAAATATGTCCTCAAATCTTTACCAAACTTTGTCCTCAAATATATACTAAACATAGTCCTTCAATCTACACAAGTTTATCCTCAATCTCTATCCTCTGATATGCACTAAACACAATATTTCGGTCTAGCACAAATTTATCCGTAATATATATCCTCAAGCCTTAACACAAAGCTTGACTTAATCTTAAATCAACTCTGCTAGATCTACCCCAAACCTTAACTCAAGGTTTGAAAAAATTAATCAATCAACTAAGCTCTCAAGTCTTCTCAAAGACTTGTCTCAAATATGCCTTGTAAGCTTCCACAAAAGCTCACACTAATATGTCCATAAGTCCTCTCTAGAAATTTCCTAATCTGCTCTCAAGTATTCACTAAGACTTACCTCAAATCTGCTCAACAAGTCCTCACTAGAACTTGTCCAAATCTGCTCAATAAGTCCTCACTAGAACTTATCTAAACTCATAGAAACATAAAGAGAATTGTTAGAGACTCAATATGCTTCACACTTATCACAATGCTCAATTAATTTCAATAACTCTTTTAGAATCATATAGAGAATTGTTAGAGACTCAATATGCTTCAAATTCATAAACTCTCAATAACTTTCAATCTCTCTTTTATCACAAAAACATATAGAGAATTGTTAGAGACTCAATATGTTTCACACTCATCCACACTAAACCTCTTTCTCAAATCAATTCAGAATATACAATTTTAACTATCACATCAACACATCCACTTTACTAGGCTCAACCAACTCTTCTCAGTCAATCACTCAATGCAATAACCCTTGCTTATAAACCCTAGTCCAATCATATGAACACTCACTCAAATGTTTCCAACAATACTTATCAATAAATCTTACATAACAATGATACTCATGTTCTTTGCAAACCCTAGTTCAAGTTCTTCACTCAATTAATTACTTCAACAACAATGCTTATAAAATAATCTTCACATAACAATGATACTCATGATCTTTGCAAACCCTAGTTCAAGTTCATTCAACTTAATCACTTCAACAATAATGCTTATAAAACAAGGTTTTATCAAAAACACTTTATTCCAGAAAACCTTGAAGCATTAATTCAAAACACACTCAACAATATTTACCAAACAATCATTTTCACTCCAACATTGCATTCACAATATTCAACAATCATTCACTAGGAAGATGTGCCCATACCTTTTGTTTTATGTAGAAGTGCCCTTAGAAAAACCTATCTCAATCACAATTTTCTCCTTTGCCAATTTCAATAGTTAGATGACAAATATCACATTAATCTCTTTCAAAATATTTCTCAAACACAAAAATAATCAATCCCAAATACACCTTATTACTCCTTGAAATTAGCAATCACTAAATCACACATAAAAATAATCACTCAAATTTGCCCTTTCTAATCTCCAAATTAATAAATCAATCTTTCAAAATATTTCTCAAACACAAAAATAATCAATCCCAAATACACCTTATTACTCCTTGAAATTAGCAATCATTAAATCACACATAAAAATAATCACTCAAATTTGCCCTTTCTAATCTCCAAATTAATAAATCAATCTTTCAAAAATAACCCTTCAGAAATAATAATTGCCTACCCTTTTATCTCCCTCAAAACACTTAATAATCAATATTAATTTAGGCAAAAATTAAATCCTATAAACCCTCAAAAATTATTTTTCAACCTTAGGCACATAAAAATATTTTTTATTTTCCTTCAACCTTAGCACATTCCAAATTAAGTGACAAACCCAACAATCATCAGCGCATACCTTTGTCTCATCCGCTAAAAGACCTCAGTGAGTTCGGATCCTAAAACCTCTATGTCGATTGCCTTACCAAGGTGCTAGCCGACCACGTGGGATAGATGCTCTCACGAGAAGGGGAAGGTGCTAGCCTCCCTTTTTTCCTCGTGCTAGGCACCGTTCGCAAAAAATGTAAACCATCTTCCTTGTAAAACACGAACCCCATGGGGTTCGAACCTGCATCCTCCTACTAGCAAACATTTCAGCACTTGTCATCGTCACCAGCTGCACTATGCAGCACGTGTGCAAAGTGGAAGAAGCCTTGCTCCTCTTTGTTCCTTTACTTCTGTCGAAGACTTTTCAAACAAAAATTGTTGCTTTCTCTTTGCGCTCGTTTTCAAACTTAGGGGCATTCAAAATAATAATTGCATGGGAGACTAAGGCAAAGGTTTTGCCTTCATATATATACATAGTGCCTTGATGTTGTAACACGTCGGTGCTTCACATATAATTTTAAATTCAATTTATAACTTTTCTTTATAACCCTTTTTAGGGTTTATTAAATTAATAAAAATTAATTTATAATTAAATTAAAATTAACTTAAGTAACATGAAAGTTAATTAAATTAATTAATAAATTAATTTATAATAAAATTATATTAATTAATTTATAATTAATTTAAATTTCCTTTTTAATATTATAATAAATTATTACTATAATATTTTTTTGGGCCTCTTCTTTGCCCTTTGGACCTCATATGACTTCCTAGAACGGGGTCTTGATCAACTGAAGGCGGACTATCCTTTTGCACTTATTGGAGAACTTGAAACTGCTGCCCACTAAAACTACCATTGACTGGTGCTGAAAGCTTGACATCAATGACCACTCACTCTTGACATCAATGACAACTCATCTACTCAAATGTCCAATTAAAAAAATAATTTTAGAATGCATTTGATAAAAATAAATAAATTTTAAAATATTATAGGATTATGATATGAAATTTTTGAAATATTATAAAAAGTATATATAAATTATAAAATATATCTATAATAATATATAATAGACAAGCTACTATTTAACGTTTTTAAAATATTTTCAATGAAATTAATGATTTTTAAAATAGACTTAATAAAATAAAAAATATTGATGATAAATAATAAAAAATGCACTATAGTAATCTAATATTAAAATTTAAAATATTACTATTTTTTGATTGGTTGGAATAAGGGGTTTTAAGAGGGTTACAAACCTTTTACAAAGCAAGAAAGCCCATAAAAAGAGGTTGGTAAAAGAACAAGGAAATGTTGGTACGTTCGTGTTGAAGGTAGAAGAACGATGGTTTATGCGCGCTTCAAACTTTGAAACTCTCAACAACTACATCAAAGAATTAGTATTATGGGGTATTTTTATAATTTATGCAGGAGTAGAGAAAATTTGTAAGCAACAACCCGAATCAAGTATTAGAGTGAAGAGAGTTGATCGATCTATTTTACTTTGCTTGGAGAACTCACGGTTTCAGCTTTGAGAGGTCATTCACCTTCCACCAGTGAATATTTTAAATATTGAAAAAAATAGGGCACTCTTGTGTTAATTTTTAGGGTTTTACCCTAGGATTTGATATTTTCGAGTCAACTACGCATACTCTGAATATTTCAAGGTCATTATCCTTCCATTAGTGAACGTCCAAGCATTTAAAAGATTTATGAAAAAAAATAGGTCACTCCTATGCTATTTTAGGACTTTTACCCATCTTTGGAATTTGCGAAGGGTTGTGCACCTTATAGGGCTTACAGTGAAGAATTGGGATAATCGTCGTCATCTGATGACAATCCCAACTTTGCAATAGATATATACAAAAAAATAGTTCGCATGGGATGTGAGGTTTCTATGATGGACAAAACTCCATCCCTCAATGATCTTGAATCTCAGGTTCCCTTGACTCCCCTTGGGAACCTTGAAAAAATTCTATGGAGAAGCCTGTAAATTCGAAGAGCGAGAGGAGCTTATCAGATGACAACACTATTGACCCATAAAAACCTAATCCAAAAACACCTCAACCACATGCAAAGCAAGGTAAGCCAATTTCTATTGTTCTTCTTGATTCCTCTGTTGAAGTAGAAAATAACTTGTCTAAACGTACTGTTATTTTATTTTTTTACGTGGGATACCACGTGAAGCTGAATTTCTCAAATGGGTTAGGAGAGTTTGGGAAAATACTAGAGGTTGGATAGTTGAGGCTATCTAAGGGTTGGCAAGGGGGTACATAGCAGTCTCCTTTGTGGATCCCGAACATGCCAAAAAAGCCGTCAAATATGGAACTTGGGTTATCTACGGGTAAACTTGTTATCTCCAAGATTGGTTTTTGGATTTTCATCCAGAGGGTCCCTCTAGGGCAAAATACCCTTTGTGGAAAGAGTTGCCATTTTTATCTCTTTCATGTCGTCCATTTCTCAATAAAATTGTTGTTGTTCTTGGTAAGGTTTTGTGGTCTCACTCGGTGCTATAAAAACTATCTAATTATAGAGTGCACCCTCGTATTTGTGTAGAAATGGACATATCCAAGTCGTTGCCCCCATCCCTTGAACTCAATGGGCTAGGTTTCCAAGTAAGTCAACCTCTTGTCTATCTAAACTTACCTAATGCATGTTTTTACTATAGAGAATTTGGGCACTTGATCAAAAATTGTCAAAAAAATTAGCTAAAAAGGAACAAATGGAAGTAACTGCTAAAAATATTGCAGAAAAAAATCCCAACTAATGGTCCTATATGGAAGTTGTTATTGAAAATTTAGCTAAGAAATTCCCTACCAATGGCCCTCAACACCTCCCTGTCCTTGAAAAAACTTCTACTTATTAGGTCGTTCCTCCCAAGAACTCTCTTGCCTCTTACACGGATCAAACTAAGTACTCATATATTCCTGTTATTCCTCAAACCCCGCCAATTTCAACCATGAGTCTTGAGTTAGCTCTCGTTCCTTCACTGCAACTCTTGAAATATAGTCTTATGATATATGGGTGGAGAATGGTAAGCAAGTGACAACATTCATCAACCCCTCCCAAGATCACTCCATTTATTCAAAGGAAAAAACCCTTTATCAAATATCTTGCTAGATCCTTCTCTCAAGTGTCTCAAAATAAGGTTCATGCTCAACAAAACGCATCTGGACAACACACAATTGTTGCCAATCAGTGAAAATATTTTCCAGGCTCTAATTCATGAGATCAAGTAGCCACTAAAGCACCCCTCATGAGTTTAAATATTCTATCCTGGAATGTTAGGAGGCTCTCCCTCCCTTACCATAAGTTTCAAGTTCAAAAAGTTGTTGTTGAAAATCATATTTCTATTCTTTTCCTTCAAGAACTGAAAGTCACTAGTCACACTCACACCCATTTTATGGATATCATTGGTGGTGGATATGCATCTACCTTTACTACTTCTCATTTTAATTTTAAGGGAGGTATTTCCCTTTCCATAGCCAAGTCTCTTTGTTATGTTAATCTAGACCATGGTGAAGACCTTGTTCATCATTGTGTGTGGGTTATATTGCTTCTTAAATCTCAGGTTAATGGATTTTGTTCTATCTATGATCCTAATGACCCTCCTAGTCATATATCCCTTTGGGAATTTTTATCTATTTCTCTTCCTCTTGCAAAATGGATCCTTAGAGGTGACTTTAATATGATTGAGAATCTTAGTGACAAAAGTTGGACTGGTAGTAGACCCCTTTCTAATGGTGAATTTGGTAGTTGGTTGTTTTGTCATAATAATTTAGGTGTGCATGACCCTATCTTTGTTAAAGCCTCCTCTCATTGATATAACTGGTTTACGTTGTCCAACTATCATCAAGGTTCTTCTAGGAAGCATGTTCGTCTAGACAAATTTTATTTTAGTAATTATTTCTTGGATAAATTCTCCATCCATGAGCAAGTTTGCATCCTTTCTCACACTACTTTGTTTTATCACCTTCCTATATTGTATTCTATCCAAACTTCATCTATATCTCTTAATTCCATGTTTCTTCCTTTCAAATTAAATTTTTCCCAAACTTGTCCTCAAATATGCACCAATATCTATCCTCAAATCTTTGTCCTCAAGCCTTAACACAAAGCTTGACTCAATCACAAATCAACTCTACTGGATCTGCCCCAAACCTTAACTCAAGGTTTGAACAAATCAATCAATCAACTCTGCTCACAAGTCTTCTCAAAGACTTATCTCAAATATGCCTTGTAAGCTTCCACAAAAGCTTACACTAATCTATCCACAAGTCCTCTCTAGAACTTGTCCAATCTGCTCAACAATCTCTATCCTCAAATATGTATTGTAAGCTTCCACAAAAGCTCACACCAATCTGTCCACAAGTCTTCTCAAAGACTTACCTCAAATTTGCTCAACAAGTCCTCACTAGAACTTGTCCAATCTCACAGAAACATATAGAGAATTGTTAGAGACTCAATATGCTTCACATTCATAACAATGCTCAATCACTTTCAATCTCTCTTCTTACCACAGAAACATATAGAGAATTGTTAGAGACTCAATATGTTTCACATTCAATCACTCTCAACCTCTTTCTCAAATCAATTTAGAATATAGAACAATTTGTTTCATAGAACTTGAACTATCACTTCAACACATCCACTTGACTAGGCTCAACCAACTCTACTCAACCAATCACTCAATGAAATAATCCTTACTTACAAACCCTAGTCCAAGCATATGAACACTCACTCACTTATTTCCAACAATGCTTATCAAACAATTTCACATAACAATGATACTCATGATCTTTGCAAACCCTAGTTCAAGTTCTTCACTCAATCAATCACTTCAACAACAATGCTTATCAAATAATCTTCACATAACAATGATACTCATGTTCTTTGCACAAACCCTAGTTCAAGCATATGAAATCTTTACTCAATATTTCCAACAATGCTTATAAAACAAGGTTTTTATCATCAACTCTCACTCATAAAAACCTTCAACAATCAAACTCAACAATGCTTGTCAAACAATCCTTTTCACTCCAACTTAGCATTCACAACATCCAACAATCACTCACTAGGAAGATGTGCCCATACCTTTTGTTTGATGTAGAAGTGCCCTTAAAAACCTGTCTCAATCACAATTTTCCTCTTTGCCAATTTCAATGGTTAGATGACAAAATATCACACTAACACTCTCTCAAAAATATTTCTCAATTACAAAAATAATCAAACTCAAATACACCTTATTACTCCTTGAAATTAGCAATCATCAAATCACACATAAAAATAATTACTCAATTGCTCCTTATAATCTCCAACTTTAATTAATCAACCTCCAAAAATTAACCTTTCAAAATAATATTTGCCTACCCTTTTATCTCCCACAAATACTAAATATCCAAATTAATTCAGGCAAAAATTAAACTTTATAACCAAAAATATTTTATTTTTCTCAACCTTAGCACATCTAAAATAATCAAGCGACCAAGATAAATGACATCAATGCATACCTTTAACACTACCAAAAGGCCTCGGTGGGTTTCGAACGTGAAACCTGCTCCCAACCGAGCGCCTTATCGAGGTGCTAGCCCACCACATGGGCTAGGCACTTCCATGGGGAAGGGAAGGTGCAAGCCTCCCTTTATCCCTTCATTCGATGTTGTTCAAAAATGAAAATGCCCTCACTACCTTGCAAAACTGAACTCGATGGGGTTTGAACCCTGCACTCCTTGCCTACCAAAACACTTAGCGCTATCCTCTATCACCAACTGTGCTACCAGCGCCTTTGGTACTAAGTTCGGTGCTCCCTTCGACTTGTCTCTTCACCGCCCAATGTGGATTTAGCACATGCAAAAATCCTTTCATCTTTTGCGCTCGAACACTTAGCATACATGGGCAATATTTTGCATGGATGGGTTAATTAAAATTTTAACCCCCTTTTATACACACTTGCATATGCACTTTCAAACATCGATGATAATATCGAATTTAAAATTTGATTTAAACATACAACCTTTTAATTTGGTGCCTAAACTATTATTTAAATTTAAATTTTAACTTTAGTTAAAATATTTAAATTTAAATAATTTAAACCTTATCCTTTTAAATCTGCTTCCTGGGTTTTTTAGAGAACTTGGAGAATGATCACTTCATGGTCTTCAATTTTCTTCAAATCAACCTTTAACTGGAATATTATAATAAAATATTATAATAATATTTTTCCTTTGGCCTTGATACATTCTTCCTCTTGCACTGCTCACTGAAACTGACTCTTGACATCAATGACAACTCAACTCTTGACATCAATGACAACTCATTTAATCAAAATGTCCAACAATCTCCCCCTTTGTCATTGATGGCAACCCAATTATCTTTTCAAATTTCATTAACCTTTTTCTATTCTGCTCCCCTGGGAAACTGCTCCCCTGACTCAATGCTCTCTTCTTAAATCAAATCTCTCCCCCTTACTCAAATCTCTCCCCCTTTGACATCAATGGCAAAGGGTCACCTTTGGGGCTCGGGGCTAAGAATGAGTCTCTTAGCTTAGCCCCTCCCCCACCTCCTCTTGAGGTGGTTAATTCTGGGGTGGGAGTATTTCTACTCCCAGCAAGCACTGATCTTTACCTTTGTCCACTTTCCTTCTCATATGATCCTTCTGATTCCTCTGACTGTTCCTGTTCCTGCTTGTCTCTAGAATTTTTTCTCTACACCACTTTGTTGTATGTCCATCATTATTGCACTTGTAACACTTAATATTGTTATTCCTTGGAGGTGCAAATATCTTGGGATTTCTTCTGGTGAAGCCATATCTATTCCTATCATGGACCCTACAATTCATTGCCTTGTGACCAAACTGATTACATGAGTAGCAATACCCATGAAAAAGTTGCCTGTTTCTGAAGTTCCCATATTCTTGTCTTTCATGTGTCCTGCACTGTGAAGCCTTGTGCCCAAATTTGTGACATGAGAAACATCATCCATTGAAATTTCCTTGCCTTGACCTCATTGGTCTCTTAGTCTCTTTTACTCTGTGTTGGTTCATGTTCCATCTGTTCCTCTTTTGTGCATTGTTCTTTTCCTTGTTGAACTTTCTATTGTCCAACTCATCCTCAGAAGTCTCACTTTCTCTCACACTATCTTCTTCTAAAGTTTCTTCTTCTTCAGAACTTGAGATTGACTCCTCTTCTTGTTTCTTTTGTACCTATTCAAAACCAAGACCTGTTTTGTTTGTTGACCATATTTGTACCTTGATCATCTTATCTACGATCTTTGAGCTCTTTCCAAACTTGTGTAGCTTATCCTTAGACTTTTCTACTTCTTCCCTTAGTAGAGCTACTTCTTGTTCTAATCTTTCACATTCTAAGACCTTTGCTTCTAACTTATCCTTGAACTTCTTTGTCTTAGCCATTGACTTATTTAGATCCTCTATAAGCTTTCCTCTCTCTTCATCACATTCTTGAAACTGAAGCTTAAGTTGGGAATTTTGCTTTCTTACCTTCTTTAATGTGTTAAGAGCATAAATAAGCTCTCCCTCAAGATCAACTTCTCCCTTCTTTTATTCTTCCTCTATTTGTTTACCTTTGAAAACATCTTCATTCTCTTCTGACTTGTCTTCTATAGGATCACCTCCTTCTTCTTCTAGTGCCATTAGAATATTCTCTTCTGGTCCTTCAAGTGTATCTTCATATTCATCATCACTAAAACTGAAACCATTCTTTGTACAACTATCTTCAAGATGTCCAAAATTACCACATCTAAAACACTTGAGAATTATTGGTGACCTTTTCTTAACTTCTTTTTCTTCTGTCAGAAATAGAACTTCATCTTTATCATTATCTGAGAAACTATTATCACTATCACTTGAGTACTTACTTGCCTTGTCTGCATAGTAACTCCTCTTCTATCTTTGAAAGAACTTCTTTCCTTGTTTGCCTTGTCCATCCTTGCCTTTCTTTTGGTACCTGTATTTTTTTGATTCCCTATTCTTATGATCCTATTTTTCTTCATCATTGCTATTTCTAGCTTCTTGAAAATCAGTTGCATAGTGACCATACTTTCCACAATTGAAACATCTAACAGATTTTGCATCTTTAAATCTTCTTGGATCCTTATTCCTTCTACCATAATTTGCTTCTTCATCACTGGATGACTCATTGCTTGAATCTGACTTCTTACCCTTTGTCTTCTTAGTAGCTTTGAAGGTTGCTTCCTTTCGGAGATTAGGTTCCTCTTTTGTTCTCATCTCAAAAGCTGTAAGAATACCAAGTAATACATCTCTTGTCAAAATATCACCATATTTTGATTCCTCTATAGCAGAGATATTTTCACTAAACCTTTTTGGGAGAGATCTTAAGATCTTATCACAAACATCAGATTCTTCAATCTCAAGTCCAAGTCCTTGCATGGCGTTAACAACCTCATCTACACGAAGTAGATAAGTACTAATATTTTCCTCATCCTTCATTCTTAATTCTTCAAATTGTCCTTTGAGATTTCGTATCTTTACCTTTTTAACACTTTTATCTCCTTCATATATGCTTTGCAACTTATCCCAAATTCCTTTTGCTGATTTGCAATGCATAACCTTTATGAACTTTGTTCTATGCAAACCTCTCAAAATTGCATTCATTGCTTTTGAATTGTAATGTTGTAGAAGCTTACCATATTTATCTATAGGTGGAGTAGTTGGTGGTGTGTATCCATTTTCAACTGCTTCCCATATTTCATTGCCAAGTGCCATCAGGTGAATCTTCATTCTCATACTCCAAAATACATAATCGCTTCCATCAAATACTGGTGTTGAATTATCTGAGGATCCATTCTTAGAATCCATTGTGTTCTTGTAAGCTTTTCCTTCAAGCTGTTAAACTCTTCCGAAGGAACCCGCTCTGATACCAATTGAAGAACACAAGCTTATACTGAGAGGGGGGTGAACAGTATAAGACCACTTTTTACTTTTCTTTCCCAATCAATATTATGCAATGTATCAATAGCAATATCAACAACAGTAATCAAAGCAATGCACAAATCACCACACACAATAGAGACACCAATTTAACATGGTTCACCCAATGTGGGCTACTCCACGGAGAAAATATTTCACTAATATTTTCTCAATAAATCTCTTGGGAATCCTTTCCCTATTACAATGTTTATGGACCTCTATCCAAAGGAGACACCAATCCCCTAATCAAGTTCATGGATCTCTATCCATAGGAGAACTCCTTTCTCCTCTACTCTAGTTGGTGATCTTCTAGAAGAACTGTTACCTCCACTACACTGGCTAATGGATCTCTATCCACTGAAGACTCATATCCTCACTCAGAAGACCTATCCTCACTACCATAGCTAATGGATCTCTATCCACTAGAGACTATCATCCTCTATACTCTATCACCTCCAAAGCTTGCTCTTAGCTCTATCTCAAATCTACACTAAACATAGTCCTTTGGTCTAGCACAAATCTGCTCAATATCTATCTCTAGTATGGCACAAACTTATCCTCAAATCTGCACCAAAATCTATCCTCAAATTTGCACTAAACATAGTCCTTCGATCTAGCACAAATCTATCCTCAATATCTATCCTCAAGCCTTAACACAAAGCTTGACTCAATCACAAATCAACTCTACTAGATCTACCCCAAACCTTAACTCAAGGTTTGAACAAATCAATCAATCAAATCTGCTCACAAGTCTTCTCAAAGACTTATCTCAAATATACCTTGTAAGCTTCCACAAAATCTCACACTAATCTATCCACAAGTCCTCTCTAGAACTTGTCCAATATGCTCAACAATATCTATCCTCAAATCTGTATTATAAGCTTCCACAAAATCTCACACCAATCTATCCACAAGTCTTCTCAAAGACTTACCTCAAATCTGCTCAACAAGTCCTCACTAGAACTTGTCCAATCTCATAGAAACATATAGAGAATTGTTAGAGACTCAATATGCTTCACATTCACAACAATTCTCAATCACTTTCAATCTCTCTTTTTACCATAGAAACATATAGAGAATTTTTAGAGACTCAATATGTTTCACACTCAAACACTCAACCTCTTTCTCAAATCAATTTAGAATATAGAACAATTTGTTTCACAGAACTTGAACTATCACTTCAACACATCCACTTGACTAGGCTCAACCAACTCTACTCAACCAATCACTCAATGAAATAATCCTTGCTTACAAACCCTAGTCCAAGCATATGAACACTCACTCACTTATTTCCAACAATGCTTATCAAACAATTTCACATAACAATGATACTCATGATCTTTGCAAACCCTAGTTCAAGTTCTTCACTCAACCAATCACTTCAACAACAATGCTTATCAAATAATCCTCACATAACAATGATACTCATGTTCTTTGCACAAACCCTAGCTCAAGCATATGAAAGCTTTACTCAATATTTCCAACAATGCTTATAAAACAAGGTTTTTATCATCAACTCTCACTCAGAAAAACCTTCAACAATCAAACTCAACAATGCTTGTCAAACAATCCTTTTCACTCCAACTTAGCATTCACAACATCCAACAATCACTCACTAGGAAGATGTGCCCATACCTTTTGTTTGATGTAGAAGTGCCCTTAAAAACCTGTCTCAATCACAATTTTCCTCTTTGCCAATTTCAATGGTTAGATGACAAAATATCACACTAACACTCTCTCAAAAATATTTCTCAATTACAAAAATAATCAAACTCAAATACACCTTATTACTCCTTGAAATTAGCAATCATCAAATCACACATAAAAATAATTACTCAATTGCTCCTTATAATCTCCAACTTTAATTAATCAACCTCCAAAAATTAACCTTTCAAAATAATATTTGCCTACCCTTTTATCTCCCACAAATACTAAATATCCAAATTAATTCAGGCAAAAATTAAACTTTATAACCAAAAATATTTTATTTTTCTCAACCTTAGCACATCCGAAATAATCAAGCGACCAAGATAAATGACATCAGCGCATACCTTTAACACTACCAAAAGGCCTCGATGGGTTTCGAACGTGAAACCTGCTCCCAGTCGAGTGCCTTATCGAGGCGCTAGCCCACCACGTGGGCTAGGCACTTCCACGGGGAAGGGAAGGTGCAAGCCTCCCTTTATCCCTTCATTCGATGTTGTTCAAAAATGAAAATGCCCTCACTGCCTTGCAAAACCAAACTCGATGGGGTTTGAACCCTACACTCCTTGCCTGTCGAAACACTTAGCGCTATCCTCTATCACCAACTGTGCTACCAGCACCTTTGGTACTAAGTTCGGTGCTCCCTTCGACTTGTCTCTTCACCGCCCAATGTGGATTTAGCACATGCAAAAATCCTTTCATCTTTTGTGCTCGAACACTTAGCATACATGGGCAATATTTTGCATGGATGGGTTAATTAAAATTTTAACCCCCCTTTTATACACACTTGCATATGCGCTTTCAAACATCGACGATAATATCGAATTTAAAATTCGATTTAAACATACAACCTTTTACTTTGGCGCCAAAACTATTATTTAAATTTAAATTTTAACTTTAGTTAAAATATTTAAATTTAAATAATTTAAACCTTATCCTTTTAAATCTGCTTCTTGGGTTTTTTAGAGAACTTGGAGAATGATCACTTCATGGTCTTCAATTTTCTTCAAATCAACCTTTAACTGGAATATTATAATAAAATATTATAATATTTTTCCTTTGGCCTTGATACATTCTTCCTCTTGCACTCGCTCTCTGAAACTGACTCTTGACATCAATGACAACTCAACTCTTGACATCAATGACAACTCATTTAATCAAAATGTCCAAAAATGAAAGACCCTACTAACATTATTATTCAATGCGATCTGGCTAATGTTGAAAATTAGGCTGGAGTTTACAAGTCTTGCCATGCTAGAGGGGCACATATTAGGTCTCACCTCGATTGGATCTCCCAGGGAGACAAGGGAACTAATTTTTTTTTAACTACCTCAAACATACTAATATTTCATAAAGGATCACTAAGTTGAAGGACCCTTCAGGTCATTCTCTTTCAGACTCTAAAGAGATCTTGAATATTTTTGTAGCTCATTTCTCTCAACTTTTTACAGTGGATCCAAGGGATGAAATCCAATGTATCTTAATGGAATATATGCATGAACATATTCCCACCCTAGTAGACCCCATTATTCATGATCAAATTGAATATCCTCTTTCTATGAATGATCTGCAAACTACTATTTTCTATGAAGAATGACAAAGCTCCTGGCTTGGATGGGCTTCCAGTGGAGTTTTATAAAAAATTAGCATATTCTTTCCTCTGATCTTCATCACATTTACCTAGAAGCTCTTCATAATAGTTCCCTTGGAGCTTATATCAATGCAAGGCTTATCAAGCTTATTCCTAAAGGTACGACTCATAACCAAATATCCAATTAGAGACCAATTACCCTCCTCAATGTCTTTTACAATGTCATAGCTAGACCTATAGATTTAAAAATCAAAATTGTCGCTCAAACAATTTTTTACCTTGAACAATATGCTTTTCTTAAAGGTCATTATATTTTAGATAATATTATGATGGCCTAGGAAACTTCGTAATGGGCTATTGATTCTAATAAAAATTCCCTCTTGGTTAAGTTAGATTTTGACAAAGCTTATGATAGAATCATATGGGATTTTATTCTTAGTATGCTTTCTTGGCTTGGTTTCAATCCAAAATTTTGTAATCAAATTGGTATACTCTTTGGTGATGCTTCAGCTTGTGTTCAAGTTAATGGAGATATTTCCCCCTCATTCCCTCTTCATCAATATATTAGATAAGGTTGCCCCCTTGGTCCTTTTTTGTATGTTTTGGCTATCGATGCTCTTGGTTATCTTCTTCATAAGGCTCATTCTAATGGTCTAATTCAGGGAATTAAGCTTCTTGGAGATAAGCATGCTCTTAACTCTCATTTTACTAATGATTCCCTTCTTTTTCTTCAAAATACCCAACAAGAGGTGGAAAAAACTAAAGATATTGTTCAATTATTATGTGATACCTCTAGTTCTCGTATTAACGATTCTAAAATTGAAGTCTTCTATACCTCTTCCTCTCCTCGTGGATGCAACTCCTTAATTGAGTGGAAGATCATACCTCATGGTATGATTGTGTGTTATTTGGGAATTTCCTTTGGGATTAATATCTCTCCTAAGGATATGTGGAACTGGGTTATGAAAGACTTCAAAAAAAAATTAATGCTTGGCCAACTTGGTTTCTTTTCTAACAAGAAGTATTCATGTTGCGAATAAAATTATGGCAGCCTCTCATGCTTATTACTCCTCTTGTTGGATGGCCTCCAAGGTAGCCTATAATAAATTAACTCAAGTGATTTGTAAATTTTTATGGACTAAATGGTATGGGGAGGTGGGTATGACACCCATCTCTTGGAAACTTTGTACTCAACCTAAGGCTTTAGGAGGTCTAGGAATCATTGATCCTCTTACCCAAAGTAAAATTATGGCTGCAAAATGGGTTGTTAGAGCCATTATTGGTGATGAAAATTGGATAAACTATTTCATTAAAAAATCTCTCTAAATACTCACAAAGCTAAATGGAAAGAAACCCCTTAGGAGGATAAGGTCCTTAACGTACCTTATTTTATATTTAAAGGTTCTATTCTAGTTACCCAAAATTTGAAAGCTTGGCAATCAGTTTCTCATTTATTGGCTTGGAAGTTTGACTCCTTGAGACATGGCCTGAGCATCGATCTAAACAATCTTTGGTGGAATAAACTTATCCTACATAATGATAAACCTTTAGCTTTATGTAATGTTATTCATGGGCTAGCTTTTTTGAAGAAATAAATTAATAGCATTAGATATATTTGGGATCCGGATAGCTACTCAATTCTTACATGGAACCAAATCTACAATTATTGCTCCCTTCCCTATAGGTTAAAAGAGTCTTATGGCTTAATTGTGGATTCCATCCCTTGTGAGGTCCTTATGAAGTTGGGAAAAACTGCCCATAATATTTAGAATAACTGGAGATGGCTTAATGGTCATAGAATATCTTCCATTACTTCTAGTTGGTTATACAAAAATCTTCTGTGTCCCCCTTATTTAGACTCTAATCTCAATGTTGAGTGGCAAGTAAATTTTACCAATGCCCAATGGCAATTTCTTGCTACTCAAATTTGGAAATCTCCTATTGAATCTAAAACTCAACTTCTTGGACGATAGATTTTGCATCAAAAACTTCCAACTACTAAAATTTTGGCTGCAATTTTACACATTCCCCCTCAATACAATTTTGTAATGTTTTAGAAACTCTTATTCACTTTTTTTGGTTTTGTGGCATGTCTAAAAATTTTTGGTATGTCTTCTACTCTTTTATTTTTCCCTCTTTCACTAGATCTTGGAAGCTTTCTCTACTTGATTTTCTCAGCTGGATCAACACCCCAAATTCTAGGATGTTTGTAGAATTATCCTTCTCAAGCACATTTGGAAGTGTAGATGCAAAAAGATGTAAACTGGATCTTCTCTCCCATGGGATATAGTTTTACTATATTTGACCTTTGATATTTTGTTACATGTGGGACGCATTCATTCCCAAGTCTATGGACCTTCCAGCACACTTTGAAATGTTATTGATAGACTTCAACTTTATCATATGATTCGGTATCTTTAGAAGGTCCAACACAAAATATTGAAGAAGGAAGTTAAAAACAATGAGTAGGTTCAGGTTTTGATTACTTTTTTTTCTTCTCTAAAGACTTCAAAAGATATCACGGAAGACATGCCCATAATTTCTTCATATAACAAACTCTCCCACAAATGAATGTTGATATCTGGTGTATTGCAACAAGATATAGCTATAGTATTTTTGTTGATATTATCTTCTATTCTTATGTATATTCAATTATAGATGTGTTACTCTTGGTCCACCTCATTTTTTTAGCATTCCGATTAATGAAAAAATAATATCTACCTTTTTCAAAAAAAAAACAAAAAATTAAACTAAAACAAGGTTCATAAAGAATTCATATTTGAAATTTCTTACCCAAACAAAGATATCACTTATAATTAAAATATTATTAAAAATATACATATATTATAGAATATATTTTATTATATTAATTATAATATATATATTAAATTTAGATATGATAATATGTAAAAGACCTACATGATTGTTTAATATTTTTAAACTTATTTAAAATTAATTAAAATTATACTTTTATAAAATTAAAATTGTTAAATTTAAAAATTAATGAATGATTATTTAATATTTTTAATTTTATTTTAACTTAAATTAATGATAATTGTTTTTTTTTTGGATTTGGTTATTGTGAGAAACCTTTATGATCAACATACAGGGTTGAGCAGTCTCCTCCCAACTATGATCCCTCTTAAAGTTGAGAGCTATACTTATAAATAGGGAATTTAACACAAAGCCACCACACACCCACCCCCTCACATACTCACCCACGCCGCGATTTGAACCTTGAATCTCCCAAAGAAGAGCCAAAGCCCGATCAGTTGTACTACACCCAGGTACAATTAATGATCAACTTTTTAAATAGACTTGAAAAAGCGTAAACTATTAATGATAAATAAAAAAATTGGAAATCACATATAAATCATATCACCAACTTCTTTTAAAATTATGAAAAGACTTAAAGATGATGAAGTATCTTGTTATTACATGTCGACGTTAAAATTAAAAAATATTCACCTATTATTTTCGAAAGAATATCATGTTTGCATTTTTTAAAATAATTAGTAGAATTTATATAAGGAAATTAGTAAATAAAATAAATTCAAATATTTATTAGAGATAATAACATGAAGGATGATGTATGAGCAAGGTATGAGGGTCAACTTATTTTTAATAAATATGGATGTCTAAAAGAGGAAGAGTAAATATATGGTAATCTTATGTATATAGTAGATCTTACACCAAAAGTGATAAGGATAAAATTATTTAATATGATATAATTATTTATAATAGTATAAGGTTAATATGCAACTTTTATGGATATTGGTTAGGTTTTTCATAGATTCAAAAGTATATTACATGGAAGTTGGATTGAATTCAAATTGCACCATTACTTTTCTTTCTAATGGATTTTCCCTTGTCACTTTTCTTAGTTTGGAAACTAGTGATAAAATAAATTGTCATAGACCATGGTTAGAGGAGTGATGGCTGATGTTTAGGACAATGGAGTGCTCATCTATTTAGGAATATAGGAATACTATAAATCTTCTAGTGTGGCTTAAGATATTTGATTTTCATATTAGCTTATCAATAACAATATCTTGAAGAGTTTTAGTAATTCTGAATGGGAGTTCATCTAGAAAGGACTAACTTCTAAGCAACAAAAACATGTCATGTACACCAAAATACGTATTGCCATGAATTTTCAAAATCCTTTGCCAAAATTTACTAAAATTATACATGATTCAAGAGAATAGGACCAATAAGTGTATTATGAAAAATTTGTAATTTTATCTCAGAGATGTCATAAGATTGTTTAAGTTTCTAGATATTGTAATGCAAAAATAATCAAGAAATATATTAAAATACAATGGGATATTGACTTGGAAAACCAAACTAAATATCATGAATGTTAAGAAGAAATTGGACTAAGCCCATAAATAAGACAAATAATGTTGAAGATGGTATCTTGGACTATCAAGATATGAATAAGAACTCTAAAAAAAGAGCTGTCATGAAATTAATATGTTGTTATAGTTCTTGGTATTTTCTAGTACAAAAGAATGAAAATATGTAGTGAAGATTCTATAGACACATTAAAAAAAAATGGAAGATAGGGATTTTTCTTGTGGGGTTCCAAAATGGGACCATGAAGGTGTTGACCTCTAGGTTGGGTCCCTCAAGAGCAATCCCACATTCATATGGGAGGGAATTATTTTCGACCTACCATTTCTTGCGTTCTTCTAAGATTTTATCTTTGAATAAAAGAAAAGTGAGTTTTCAAAGAAACACCTTAGCAAGTTTAATAAAAGATGCAACATCTTTGCTATTCCTTTAATAGATGCAAATATTGGATCTTAGAACATCCTAACTAAGAATTCCTTTAAAAATCCTTTAAATGAAAATAAAAGTACTTAAACAAGACTTACAAAATCAAAAGTTCTTTTAAACAAAGATCAAAATGTTCTTAATGTTAAAATAAAGCTACAAGTTCTAAAGTTCAATTAAAAAAAGATCAATTTTTTTATATTTAAATGTAGCTACAAGATTTAAAGTTTCTTTAAGCAAAGATTAAAAGTTTCCTAATGTTTAAATGAAGTTACAAGATCTAAATTTCCTTCCAATTTATAAAACAAGAACAAAAGACTGAGTTTTCTTTAATGTTGCAATGAACTACAAGATATAAATCTAAAATATTTCTGACTAAATATCCCTTTTAGTACTATTTCCAAAAATATTTCTAATCACAAATATCTCTCTTATTTTTAAATAAAAATTAAAGGAAAATACTAGATCTAAAAAACTATTTCTAACCAAAGATTCTTTATCAATCTAAATTAAAGAAAAAGACTAAATCTAAAAATATTTGTGTTGGTCACAAATCTGCCTAAGTACAAAATATTATTTGTACACCCTAGACCCAGCCAACATTGAAAGGCCAGAGAAAATAAATGTCCTATGGGCCAATATCCAGAGAGGGTTGGTTCCCATACTAAAACTACAGATCAATTTAAATATTAAAATTACAGGAAAGAAATGAGAAATAATAGAAAGGAATGGGAAATATGGACATAAGACGAAAATATAGGTGGGGATAAACTAACAATAAAACTTTACAGCAAGTATTAATTAGCATATAATAGAAATAAAGGTACAGGAACCACTCATAGTTTGCCAAGATAACCTCCAAAAAGCATTCCAGTATTCACTCCCTCACAAGCAGTAATTAAATCCAAATGCAGAATTTAAAATCAGCAAATAATGGAGATGAACGTAATCAGAAATAACAAGCAGAATGAGATCAAATGCAATACTACTCAAGGAACCCGAAGCTAAATATCTTTCTATTTACGTAAAAAACTTAGTGTTTTTTTGCAGAGTGTCTATCCTCTCTCATTACATTAAAATGTTTAGTATTTATATAGGATTTCTCCTCTATCATTAAATGCATATTAAAACAAGATGTTGACTAGTCAAAAATTAGCAGCAATAATTATCTCCTCAGTAATTACGATGCTCGAATCAGATCATTCTTCAGGGAGCAACGATTTGATTTTCATGGAGTGCATGTTAAAAAATTGGCGAAGGTGGATGATGGAAAAAATATTTCAAGCATCAGTACATCAAAACTCTACAATATCACATAGAAAACAAGAGCTTGGATTAGTAAATTCTAGGCACCATTCCTTTCCTTTATGCCTTGGAATCTGATCCTTGCTAGTTGAGATCAACGAAATGTAATTATTCTTCAAAAAGGAAGAAGATTCATGGAGAGCACCTCGAAAATAACCAGTATCGCATCGAATTTCAAGGTGTAGCATTTAATCTTGGCAACTTCTCAGCAAGAATCCTAAAAAAATTGATCTCATTGCTCCAAAAATTAAATTATGCCAATCTTTGTTCTTTTCTAAAATATTTTATCAATAGCGATGCTTTGAAATAAAACATTACCAAAAATAAAGAGCAAGAATTGATTTCACCCAAAAATCTCGTACTTTCGCTCTTCCAACATGCTTTCACCCCTTTCTTGGGTAATTTTACCTGAAAAGGATGTGAAGGTGTCTTTTAGAAAAAAGGAGGCGAAAATGATTGATTTCTCCCCTAAGGGGGGCAACAATGGTTTTCAACCCAACCCAAGGGTGAATTTGACTTTGAACGACGGGAAAATATAGTGTGTCCAAGACTTTCATCTCAAAACATCTCCATTTGGAAATTCATCCCGAAGGAGGGCAAAAATGTTTTTCGCCCCTCTTGAGGGGTGCCTTTGACTTTGACTTTTTAATCTTCTCCTAAATTATGTCATCTTTATATTTGCACTCTAAAAAGCGTCTTTCACTAGGATTTCACTCCAAAGATGGGCGAAAGGGATCTTCACCTCCCCTAAGGGGTGACTTTGACATTGACCATGCCAAACATGTTTTTCATTCTATTTTTAACCCCAGGATGCTTTTAACTGGAATTTCACCCCGAAGAGGGGAACAATGATTTCACCCCCTTCCAGAGGCGCTTTTTACTTTGACTTTTTTCCATTACTTATAAAATTTTTCCTTCTTCTTCATTCGGAGGTAACTTTCTCATCATGATAATTTCACCCCAAAGGAAGGGTGAAAATTATTTTTTCCCATTCCTTTGGCGAAAACACCTAGCGCCTTCCCTTAAACAAAAACTACCAAAGCTTTAATATTTCCATTGCACCTCTATGTCTGGGACATTTATTGCATTGATTGTTCCCCTTTTATGTTTTATCCATGAATTCCATTCATTTTTACCAGTAAAATTTATTATGTGTCTTCAAAAATGAAATCAATATTTTTATTAATAAAATTTCCCAAGCAAGAAACAAAAACATATTATCAAAATAGTAAAATAAAACAACTGCAGTATGCATCTGATATTCTTAAAAAAATTTACAATAAAAAATTTAGTGTGGTAAAACTACCAACAATTTTAGCGGTTCTCGGGGTATTCAGTTATTTCGAATGCAATCAACCCCAGACCTTCATTTATAGGGCTTAGTTGTCACCACTTCTAGCTGCATCAGGTGTTACGCTTAATTTCGTAGCCTCGTCATCCTTCCTTCCTCATATGTCTGCTTCTCTTGCTCTTCAACTACTTTCTATTATGCTTCTACTCGTGCTCGTGCTTCTTTCTTGGTGAGGCTTTTGCTAGTATTTTCATACACAAAAACTATATTAGCCCAAGATTCTAGATTGAATGTAGAGAATGAACTCAATTAATCAATGATGAAACACATCATCTCAATATGATCCATGTTTATGCGATTAGCTCTCTACTATAGCTCTAATAGGGATCATTCTATGCGGATGAGCCTCTCCATGTATGACATGTATGGAAATATTTGTTCCTCCATGATTTTCTCCTCCCAACTATCGATCTCTGACATATATTCTATGAAATTTCACCAGGATACCTTCAACTCTTTTATCAATAAAAGCTTACCCTACTCATCCACAAAACTCAAAACCAGTGTTGGCTAGAGCCTCAAAATAGATGAGCGAAACACAATGCTCCTATTCAAACATCATCACCAACTTATAATATTCTCTTACCATATCTAACTTGGAAAATAAGTTGCACAACATCATCCTAACCTTGCCCCAACCACAATCCATACCATTCATTGGCTTGACCTAGAAGTCAAACTGAGCCAACGCCTGATTCTTCAGTGCCAGTTCAATTTTTGATTCCATTTGTTCCTCAGCATACTCCAAGGTGTGCTCTCCAAGAAAAATCACTATCCAAGCCTCATGAATATACAATAAAACCTTGATAGAATTTTTCACCACTATCACACAATATTTCATCAAATGGTATCGATTTTCTTTGATTTTATCCTTGGAGAAACCTACTGATTGTGTGGCTTTTTTAGCAGTTATTTTTGTAAAACCTCAAGCTGGGTTGTTAACACTTGCACTTACTTCTCTGCTCCTGCCCAAGCTATCTACTAACCCTTGGATTCTTTATTCAACTCTTCTATCCTTTGCTACTAGTGCTCTACCTCTGATTTTACTATTTCCAACTAGTCCTTATTTTTGGCCAGAGCATCATTCAACTCAATAATATTCACGTCAACCTCAAAAAAACTTTTCTTGTAATTCTCATCATGCAGGTAAAGAGAGTTCATATTCACGTGCATATTCCCAAAATTCTTCATGGTTTTAATCTTCATCGAGTCCTATGTAATGACATCATAAGTGTAATCACTTGGAGCCATTTCTCCTTGAGGCTTCTAGACCTGGAGAATCATGTTCATAGTATGAGACTCCATAGTTTCAAGGTCAAAAGTGATCTTCTTCAATGTCTTTGTTGGAGCCTAAGATTATTTTCTCTTATAAATTTTCAACCTCTGTGATGAAATTAGTTGAGCTTGACTCATATTCACTGCAATATGATGCTCTGGTACAATCTCTATCTTAGAATCTGAAAGCACTTGCAACTCAACAAAAGGAGTAAGAGGAAAACAAGCCTACTGAGGTTTAGGCTCAATAAGGGAAGTGGAAACAAGAATGGTTGGTGGAATGGAAGTGGTTGAGGGAACCAAAGTGAGGGTCTTGGCTATAGTTACACTTTCTCGAGGAAGAACTTGCGTACTTATAGCCATGGTAGAAATTACTAGAATGGAGGATGAAGGGAGAAAAAATGGATTGGGACCAGATGAAAAAGAACTAAAAGAAAGAGAAATAGTAGAAGTGGGAATAGAATAAGAGGGAGCCTCAATGACTGGGGAATGGAAAACAGGAAGCAAAATGGAGGTGGAGGGTATACTGAATGGAGGTGATATGGAAGCAACAACTATAAAATGAGGTGCAACAGTCATCAAATGCTCAAGAGAAAGGGAAGAAGGTGTAGAAAATATACCTTCAGCCTTGAATACCTTTTTAGCCGATGATGAGGGCAACTGTGGCACTGGCTCACCCTTGTATTGCTCCTTCTCCACCTCCTTCTCTAGATCTACGACTTCAATGTGCTAGCCAAGTTTTTTTACCTAAACCAAAGGAGATCTTCTAAACATTAGCTTGTGTGGATTCATTCACAAGAGGAGGATTTGCAACTGATGAAGGAACTGCACATGTTTTTGGCTTTTTAGATATCTTCAAGAAAGGGAGTGCCTCACACATATTCTTCTTCTTCCACTAAAGTTGCACCTCTAGTGATGGCTATCTTTATTCTTCCACAAGTGGTGCTTCCTCAACCACATGTTGCTCATATTTGGCCATGATCTCTTCATTGTCATATCCTTAAAAATTCTGAGGTACAATCTTAGAAAAATATATTGGCTAATAGCCATAAAATTATTCATCATAGAGATCCAAAAATACCTCGCCCTTTGCTAGACCATAAGTTGACCTAATTTTCCCTCTATGGGCCCTCATAACCCACTAGTTGGTAATTTTTCATCAGACCAAGCTGGCAACTGTTCTTTCATCTTTCCAAACAAACTCAGGGCAGGAATTTTATGCTTGTGAACTGCAAGGTTGTAATCAACCTTCATCTCATAAAAATCATGCCATGGTGGAAGTGGCATCATATGCTCAACATGCCATTAAATATCATTCTCTTCTGGGTTATTTCTATATCGTTTAATATCAGGTCTAGGATAGCAATGAAAATTTGTGGCTTTAATATAATTTGCAAATCGACCCAAAGGGTCATACTTCCACCATTGAGGTAATTCTACCATACCCATGTCAGAGAATTCTTTGTAAAACAAATTATTCTGGCCATCCTGGTCTATCTCAATGCCACTGAAGCAAAATGGCATGGTACATGTAGTCTTCTTCCCTTGTCCTACCCCATAGACTTTATTGATGTAGTCGGTCTAACGAAAAACTTACATTGTGAAGAGGCACTCAGTAGTAAAATATGGAAGGAGAAACAACTTTCCATTGAAGTCAAAAATTTACTCCACGATGCCCTGCATCAACAAGAAAATTTCTCCATTCTCCTTAGTAATGATTTATTCTCCCATTTCCCTTGGCACTCTCGCACTTGTGCAAAAAATAAGTTCAAGGGTATGGCCTAAAAACATGTTAAAATTATAGAATGACTCCCCCACTAGACAAGCTTGAATTCCACAAACATACTGATATCTTATTGTCTACCTCATCAATTTGCTTTACTACAATAAAATAAAATTACAGGTGCATGTAAAAGAATAAATACCAAGCCAAAAATGAAGCGTGCTTGAATAAAACTACTTCTTCACTATGTATCCTCTCCAACTGGGTGTGCATTGCTCGAGCCACATAATCTACCCAATCGAATAAAATGGTATTAGTTCTTTCCTGCATTGTTGTAGGGGCATAAAATTCCACCTACAAGATGCATTGCACCAGCTTTGCCTACAACTTATACACCATGGTATCGGTAGGAAGATCATATACCCAAGTCAACATGGAATACATGTCCAAAATTTTAAACTCTATCAGAGGCTTTGGTAGAGCTAGAAATTCTCCAAACTAGGGTACCTTTATCAGCTGGTTCTCCATGAACTAGAATAACATTATAATAAACTGGTACCTTTCCTCTTGTTCCTTAAGATTCATATTTTTGAACATGACATCCAAGGAACGCTTCACCCCACAAGAAAATGCCTCTCTGAATGTGTTGGGTGAAATGGTGAATAATTTATCTCCCTTCACATTTTGTACAACCCTTGTTGCAGGTTGATAAAACTTTGCAATTACCATTACCAGCTCAGGATAAGGATGCACAGGTGTACACAAGTACTAGGAAATCTATGCATGATAAGCAATGGTTAATGAGATTTTTGACATCAAAACTTACATGATCGCAGTATCCACGACTTGGCATAATTTTTCTATGCCTTTGTTCAAAATAGAATAATCTCCAATATTAGCTAGCTCATCAGAATATGGGTCCAACTCAGTATTTTCATGATGCTTAGCTTTTTAGCTTTCTTGCCACCTTGCAATTTTTTTAGCTCTAAATTTTTCTTTGAATCAACAACCTTCTTTCCCATCTTCGCACCACAACTCCCACTGCAACACTCTAACAATTCTATAGCAAAGCAGTAATTCGGGACGTTGAATGATAATCCTGCAATGCTTAAAAAAAATAATAATCTTTGACTTTCTTACTTTGTAAGCTTCTAACTTGCCCCTTTTATAACTTTTACCCCCAACTACCATATTTAATACAAGTGTTGCACTTGAGGAATTTGGATGAATGTGATCCTTGATTCTCTCACCTGACATGTTTTTTAATAAAAACTTAACTGCCCATTAACTGCCAATAATGCCCTTGCTATGCAGTCATTGGGCTGGTTGAATTCTGAGCTACCATGGGTAAGACAACTTGGGCTGGAGGCTGGTTAGTAACAACATGTCAAAAAATTATCCCCATAAGACCTTGTTGGATGGGCCAACAATATGATCTTCTATTTTTTCCATGAAGAAGCTGAGAGAGTAGAACAAGTAATCCAGAGGATGAGAGAGTAGAACAAGTAATCCAGGATGCAGACTTGCTTTGCATCCCTCAAGTGGTTTACAAAGATGATGTGAAAACTCCTCAATGGCTTGTCAAGGTTGTCATACATTATGTATTGTATGATTGGAATAATGGTCATGTTCTAGGGTTTAGGGAGATTCAAACGAAGAAGGGTCGATTTATCCCAGCCAAGATTGCACCCCTTGTCGATAAAATGCTCCAATTCTTCCTCTTAGTTGTGATGATCATGCTTAATATTCCTCCTCGTCATTGGAAAACAAGTAATATCCATGAGAAATTCAAAATTCTTCTTAAACTAAAGCTCCCAAACATAGAATTCTCCCCGATTCCATGTTTAAATAAAACTACGAGTGATGTCCTCCTCAAGATTTTTGAATTTCTTGAGAAAAGGCACCAGGCCCTTAGCTTTCATAAATATCATGGCCTTGCTGCATAGGGATAATTCATTTGGCTCAATTTAAGGGGATGTCATGGTGGTTGAAGCAGCACAAGGAGGGACACTCAGAGTCAATAGAACATAAAATTTCCCACACCCAAGCTGCCTTAAAAACCCATCTTCAGTGAGAGGATTAGCGTGCATGTCGATGATGAAATCATTGTCCATAAAGGAAATAAATCTACCAAGGTGGCAACTAATGTTGTTGAGGTAGGCTAAGTCCCATCGGAGGCTCCATGTGTCCCTCCATCCACCGTGACCCTTGATCGCATTTAACTTGAAGTTGTCTGGAGAGGTGGACTAGACCACCCTCACATGGCCATCCGCCCTGAAGCCAATGAGGTTTGGAATTTGGGTGAGCCTCACCATATTGCTTATGCATGATGAGAAACATATAACATCCATGGCCTCCCTAATCTTTCCATGCTAATGGAATTTTAAAAGGCTTTCATTGGATCTCTTTTAGAGGAGCCTCAAATATTATCGTAACTGCCATTATTGATGAAGAAATCTAAGACAAGGATGTCACTCATTCTCTTTTGTATAGGTGGCTTGCTTTCTTTCACACTCAACCGCCTAGCTCGAATCGCTTCTCTAAGCTTAGGAGGACTCATTAATAACATCCTTGTTGGCGGCCTCCTCCAAGTCCATCGAGAACCTCTTTCGCCAAACCACAAGACACGTGGATAGAAGGCCTTTGTTAGCCATGTGGTCAGCCAACCCATTGCCCTCTCTATATGTGTGTCTGATTTGGACCTAGATCCTTCGACGGAGGAGACTCCTCACCTCAGCTATGATGTTGAAAACTTTCCACGCTGGCATCGTGGACTTCACCATGTAATTTAGATATTCATTGAGTCACCTTCCACCATCAAATGGTGATGATCCTCCACAATAAGTTGGAGGCCTCTCAAATGCCCCCTCACTTTCATGTTATGATTGGTCTGAATCCCTAGGTTTTCATAAAAAACCAAGATGAGTTGTCCATTGTGGTGTCGAACTGATCCACCAATAGCAGTTGGTCTTGGGTTTCCATGAGACGCATCATTGAAGTTTACCTTGATCCGTCCTTAAGGGGGTCTCTCTCATTTCACCTCTCTCCTATATGGACCTGGATCCTTTTGTCTTTGGATATTCCCTGATAAATTTAAAATATTAAACATGACCTCCTCAAGGGGTGGGTAGGCCATGGGCTAGGAATAATCTTGGAGTTCTCAATGGCAATGGTGATGGCTCTATGTGCAATAGAGGGAGGATCCCTAGAATGTCTTTTGAAAACCCACCCATTGCATTCCAACCATATCTGCCAGATGAAATGGTGGAAGAAAGCATCCCAGATAAAATGAAGCTTTGGATTGCAGAAGGGATTGGGCCATTGATGGAAAGCCTCTTTGATGGTCCTAGGAGGAACCTTTTGGCATCGAAATGTCAAGAGGATGGTCCCAATGATAGAATCGATGAAAGTGCAGTGTAAAAATATGTGGTCAGAGGACTCACAGTTGGCTTTGCACAAAATGCACTTGTTAGGGATGGAAAACCCTCTTTTGTGGAGGTTTTCTATGGTGAGGGCCCTATTTTGGTAGATGATCCAAAAGAAGAGGTTTACCTTGGGGATCAAATATTTCCTCCACACCACCTTATGGTGGAAATTAGGAATTGAGCCCTTACAATGACTTTCATAAGCAGTTTTGACAGAGAGGGCCCCCCCTTAGTCCACCTCCAAGTCAGTCGGTCAGGCCCTCTGTTGGTAGGAATAATAACCTCATTGAGAAATTAAGAAAGAGAGGAGATCTCAGCCTCAAGTCCTACTATGTGAGGAATGTTCCAATGAGGATACTCCTCCCTCCAAATGATGAATTTTACCATCTTGTGCCAAAATTTGGCATTCATGATGTGCCTGAGTTGATTTAGGTTTGCCTGATCAGATAGAGGGTCCTCAAGGACCCATCTATCTTTCCAAAAATATATGCTACACCCATCATCGATGATCCATCTGACACCATCCTAGATGATTTCCCTTTCTTGGGTCATGACTCTCCAGAAGGTCTATCCCCCAATGGGGATACCGTCCTCAAGGATCGATCAGTTAGAAAGGTACTTCCTTTTAACAATTCTCACCAACTTAATTGGTTCATCGGTTAGGATCCTCCAAGCATGTTTGGCTATAAGCTCTAGATTCATCTTTGTCATCCTCCTAAATCTAAGGCCTCCTTGCTTCTTTCTTATATAGACCGTGTCCAAAGCCACTAGGGGAATCCTAGATTTTTCTTTATTACCTGACCAGAGGAACTTCCACTGAATTTTCTCTATTTTGCTGAGACAGGTTGTCGAAAACCTAAAAATTGACATATAAAAGGTTAGGATCCCTTGGAGGTAAGCCATGGTGAGGTTCACCTTCCCAACTTGGGATAGGAGCTTACATTTCCATGAAGCTAGCTTCTTATCGATTCGTTCCAATAAGGTGTTCCACATACCTTCCTTAGGATGACCACATAAAAGAGGAAGACCTAGGTAAGTAGTAGGAAAATACTCAATGGAGAAACCCAGGATCCTAGCGATTTTCCCTTGACATCTTATAGGGGTGTTGAGAAAAATATCTTGCTTTTGATGTAATTCACCTTTTGACCGATCGCTCGCTCATAGAGATAAAATTTTCTTGATGGATCGGGCTTGAGAAATCGAAGCAATGGTGGACAAGAGGGTGTCATCTACAAAATTTTGATGCATGATGTCCTGAAATCCAGTGGCAGGGAGGATCCCAGTAACTTTCTTTCACCTATGAGCCTCCTTAAGGGCTCTTCCAAAAGCCTCAGCCAAGATCATGAACAAGATGGGGGATAGGAGATTCCCTTGTATTTTGTAAGAACATAGAAGGGGACACATTTACAAGGATAGAGAACCAAGGGGAAGACGTGCAGGCCTGAATGAGGTTGACCCAAAGGGGATGGAATTCAAACTTGAGGAGGATCTCACGGAGGAACCCTTTGTCCACCATATCAAACACTTTTTTCATGTCGAGCTTGAGAAAGAGGGTAGCCTTCATATTCAAGGCATAAGAGTGCAAGGTATTATGAATAGAGATAAATCCATCCAAGATGTTCCTCCCTTTTGTCGAGATACCTTGAGGATGATAAATTATGAGAGGCAGGACCAGCTTGAGTCTATTGGCCAAAGCTTTGGTCATGATTTTATAGATGACATTAAAAAGGCTTATACACCTGTAATCAAATATGGATCTATAAATTGAGGATTTTAGGATGAGGACCAAGAAAGTGGAGTTAAAGGAATGAGGAATAGATTTGGTTGGCTAGATTTCCCTATCGGTGTTACAGGCATCATCCCCAACCACGTCCCACATGGTCTAGAAAAACTATGGAGGAAATCCATCCGGTCCTGGGGCCTTATTAGGTTGCATAGAAAGTAGGGCCAACTTAATCTCATCGTAGGAGAGGGGTGCCATGAATCTGAGATTCATATCCTAAGAAACAATGCAAGGAATGTTTGACAGGAGGGTAGATTGAGCCTGAATGTCATCCTCCGAAGGGCTTTCCAAAAGTTCTTGGAAGAAAGCCACCACTTCAACCCTTATCTCAATAATGTCCTTAGTATATGATCCATATCTATAGACAACTTCCATTATTTTGTTGGATCCTCTATGCCAAATGGTGGAGGCATGAAAAAACCCTATGTTGGCATCACCCTCCTTAATCCACAGATCCCTGGACTTTTGCTTCCAAAAGGTTTCTTCTATGGCAAGGATATTATGATACTCCACTAGGATGTTCCTCTCCTCCTCCCTGGTGGAGGTACTATGATCCCCTCCTATTCTTTTCTCAATCACCTAAATATCTTCTATGATTTTATTTTTATAGTTGAAGATATTTCCAAACACTTCCTTGTTCCAAAATTTTAGCTTTTCCTTGACAATTTTGAGCTTCTGGGAAAGTTGGAAAGTGGCAAAACCCCAACAACCCTGTTTCCACAAAGAAGTAACTTGATCTTTGAAATAATTTTGGTGGATCCACATGGACTCAAATCTAAAGGGGGTTTTGAATCTGGGAGGCCTTCCAGTTTCAATAAATATTGGGTTATGATCCAACCCAATTCGGGGCATGACCAACAAGGAAGCATCCCAAAATAAAGGTATATCTTCTTGGGATATGAGGAATTTATCCAGTCTGACCTAACTGAGCCCACTGCCAATCCTCCTGTTGCTCCAAGTGAAGGAGGACCCTCTAAGCTTGATATCCAAGAGCCCATTGGAATCAAAAAAAATTCTAAGGTCTTCCATGCTCCTATTAAGGGAATCAAGACCCCATTTCTTTTCATACGGGTGTAAGGGAGTATTGAAATATCCTCCTATGATCCATGGTAGAGTATTGAAATTTGTTCTCATCTGAGTTACATTTTCCCACATCTCCACACATTCCACAGGGGAATTTGGTGCATAGATATTGGATAGGATCCATGATTTATTGTTGGTTTTGGAGTGAAATAAAATGTTGAGGATCTTCCTTGAAGAAGACAACAAAAGTCCTTCCACAAGAGTGGGCTCCCATATGCACATAAGCCCTCTAGACATCCCTTGATTTGGACTGTATAAAGACTCTCCCTTACTCCAAATGGCTTTAGCTGCCTTCCTGGATGATGTTTCATCACTTTTGGTTTCTTGAAAAATTATAATGGTTGGAGTAATCCTCCTTCTAAGATCAACAACCAAACCCTGCTTGGCTACTCCATTGAGGCCCCTCACATTCCATGAGAGGACCTTCATTTCAATGGTTTGGAGTTTTCCTGCCTCCCTTCACCAACTGTAAGGGGGGTTTGGTTCCTTGCATTTCATCCTTCTACATGTCGGAGTCATAAAAAAAAAGTGTCATCTAGGTCCCATTTGCAATATCCTCTGTCATTTCCTTGTTTCGTTGCTCATTGCTAGAGGGTCATCCTCTTTTCTTTTCACTGCCATAGTCAATGACCTATTTCTTACTTCTAGTGTTCATTGGGCTAATTTTCCCAGACTTGGATGAGCCTCCTTTTTCAAAGGTCTGGGAGAGGGTCACCTCACCCCTATCGAACTATTTTAGGGACCACTTGTTGGATGCCAGGTATTCATCCAAAAGAGGATTTGAGGTAGTTAGGTTAGGGAGGATTTGTACTTGGGTAACCTGGTGTGCCTAGCTGGTTCTAGTTTGAAGCGAAGGCATGGAAGGATCTTCTTAGTTCTCCAAGGTGGGAATATTATCCTCCCTCTGCTTTTTTACTATTTCACCTTGAGAAGAAGTCTTAGTTTATTCATGTGTCTGAGTAAGCTGGTGAGCAGGATTGCACATGATGTGTTTTTGCTGGGCCTACTTATTGCTGGGATGAGGACCCTAGTTTCTCTAGGTTCCTCTATTTGCTCCTTCTTCCTATTGCTTTTGAGACTTCAAGGTCAGGCATTGAACCTGGAGGTGCCCTTGAGTATGACAATGAGTGCAAAAATCTAGATTATTTTTGTACTCTATGGGTTACCGCTTGATTAGGGTTTATCCTTTGTACAAATTGATTAAGGTGGGTAGCTTAGATTCCAATTTTGCAAAAACACAAAAATGAGCATGCACCATCCTAAACCTAACCTTAGTGGAGGAATCGAAGGCCACCAGCTCTCCTATGAATCGAGTGATCCCTCTGATTATATTCTTGTGCCAACATTGAAAAGGAAGGTTTGGGAGCCTTACTCATAGTAGAGCAACATTTATATTTTGAGTCTCAGGATTGAAATCCTCACCCTATTTCCTGAGAAAGAGGCTCTTGCGCCTTAGGAACCAAGGTCCTCTGGCCAGAATGTTACAACAGTCCTCCTGGTTGTTAAGCTGGATGGAAAAGAAACCCTAGGATAGGGCAACAATCTCCATGTTATCACTAGTTTTCCACTTATAAAAAGCCCATTTTTAGATGGTTTCCATAATTGGGTATCCCCCTAAAAAAATTTTGATCAAAGTGAACTTTTCCAACTCTAGGTAGTTGTCCATCAGATCTTTGGGAATGACCATGTTCTCCCTTAAAGGGTATATTTCCTGGGTAGGATGAGATGGAAGGGATCCTGACCCCAAGGCCTAGGCATAGGATCCTTTTTGGGGCTCACCTCTAGGGCCCTCCTTGTTAGGAAGGTCTTTCCCGCTTCTGTCCACCCCATCAGACTAGGCCCCTACTACGTTGGAGATTGGTCCATCACCGCTGCCAAAGCTGGTCCCTCCAGGACCCTTACTCGAATGTCCTTCCTCCTTCCTCTCGCCTGCTCTCACCCTACTACCATCCTATGTTTGCTATCCTACTTTCCCATTGTTCATCCTCTCACTCCCCCTCATTTGAAAGTTTTCAAGTTGGCATAAATGATTTACTCAAACCTATATGTATTATATTCCACCATCATAAAGATATCGAGTGTATTTTTTGTAGTTGTAAGAACATTGGTATTCTTAAATTTTATTGGTAACCCAAACAAATTGACCCCTACTAGTCTTATTTATGGTATTTTATCTTTTGCTTTAAATTTCATGTGCTAGGGTTTTATGAAGAGCCCTACTCTTCTAAAGAACCATGGGCCTCATAATATCTACTCTTTGTCATCCTCATTATCAAAGATGATAAAGCACATCCATTAGGGTAAACTACTATTTGGTATTTCCTTTTTACTTACCTTTACTTGGACATCCATATTTTAAAACTAGGTAATTGGGGTCTGAAGCCCATAAACCTACATAGTCCTCTTTTATCCATAGTATCAATACCATCTTGAATATCTCCCCTCTCCAATATCACTATTGGAGATCCTTATACAGACTTCATGCAACCATTTTTCATTTTCATGGGATCTCCTCTAGGTGTTATTGGAGGTCTTGTTGGAAACTTAATAACATTAATGGGTCCATTTCATTTGTATCCCATTTTAACTATATATTGAAAAAACATTCTAAAAGGTGATGGATATCCTCCATCTCCCTTTAAATGGTTGGATCCTCTTTAGATTACCCTTATGGTCCTCCCTATTATTTGTTCAAACCTATACAGTACTATTTTCAACACCTAGATCCTACTACCTCCATCTCTTTCTATAATAATATTGTTATCACTTATCCAATTCACATATATGTTTTCATCATTTTACATTATTTTTGCTAATGAAATCCCTATTTTACACCACTTTTCACTGTGAAACCCTTGATTTACACCATTTACCCTCTAAATATGCATTCACTACCTTATGGGATTGATCGACCTTCTTTCTACTCAAGCTCATCTTAAGTGTCCTATACCAATATCATATCACAATGATGTATGGGGCATCCAATTATTATGGAAATAAAACCATCACCTACCACCCACATGCATAAATAATTTATTATTGCCTAGATAAACATTGTTGCATGTCATAAAAGAGGGAAAAATGGAATGATGAGTAGGGAAGAGGAAGTGCATTTAGGAGAATAAGAGAAACACATGCAAATGAAAAGAGGAAAAATGATTCAAAAAAAATTTTGATTTCATACAAAGAAGTGAATAAAATAAATAAAAGGAGCTCAAGAGCATGACTAGACATTGGTTCATAGGAAATAGAAAGGAAATAAGAATAGGTCTAATATTGTTTAGAAAATAGGCCTAGGAGAGGTGAAACTAAAAGAGAAAAGGAGAGTAATGGGTATTGAATGAATGTCAAAAACCTGTAAATGTAGTTGCAAGAACTACTTTTCAATGGTAGTTTGGCAATTGCTTAATGTTAATATATCATTTCAATTTATATGGTGCAATATTTAAATGGTGAATTCAATAATGGACAAGAAGGAGATCCAGAAAAAAGATTAATTTGGATAATTTTAAACATGGGTAGGAAACCAAAGATAGAAACCTCATCATATCATGGAAGTTTAAACCATAAGGAAATCACTAATTGAATTGAAAATATGGAAAATTATTTTGATTTTTATCAATAGAAGACCCTAATAAGGTGAAGTTCATCTACACAAAACTAAAGGAGCATGCATCATTATGGTGGGATCATGTCCAAACAGAAAGAAAAAAAAAAAGAAATAAAAGATTAAGACATAGGAGAAAATTGTTACCAAATTGATGGCCAAATTTCTTCCTTTAGATTACCAAATAGATTTGTTTAGAAGACTTTAAAACTTAAAGCAAAAGGAACTAGGAGTGAAAGAGTGTAGTGAGGAATTCTATAAATAAAACCATAAGGACTAGTCATATTGAAGATGGTGAGGAGAATGTGGTAAGATATATAAATGAACTAAGTTTGTCCATACAAGACAAAATTAGTACACTTTAAATTATAAAATTCAAGGAAGCATATCAATATGGAATTAAGGTAAAAGAGAATTTGACCTATAAGCAACAAAACAATTTCATGGGAAAAGGATAGTTCTCTAGAGGAAAAGAACAATCAAATAATGATAGAGGGAAACATTTTCAAGAAGGAGAAATCAATAGTTCTCAAGGTGATTTCAGCCAAAGTACTTGAGAAAAGGGTGAATCATCAAGAGGATGAGGTGGATTTGGTAAGGTAGAGGTTGTGGTTCTATTGGTAAGTAATATAGATGCTTGGGAAAAGGATAAAGAATTTGAGTTTTCTAAAGCATAATAGATTAGCAGACATGGAAAGGAAACCCATAATCAAATTATAAAAGAAAATAAATATAATATTGCTTGATTAAAGCACATGGAAGAACCAAAACAAGGAGAACCCCTTATGATAGAAGCAATATTATTGAAACCAACAGAGAAAGTGCATAAACCTAAGCAAATAAGGAGCTTGTTCAATACCATTTATAAATTTAGAGGGAAATATTAAAAAGTAACTGCAAATAGAGAAGCATAGATAATTTATTTTTTACACAGATGGTATAAAAGCTTAGGTGAAATAGGATTAAACACTCAAATTTGTATAGAGTCTCATGGTTGCAAAAGGGTCATCAAATTTTAGTAACTAAATAAGGATGAGATATCATGTGATGTTATGTCTATAGATTCTTGTCATGTCTTGTTGGGAAGGCCATGATAATTTGATATAAAGGTAATGCATGATGGCAAGCTGAACATCTACAAAAGTAAAAATTATGGCAAGGAGTACACATTAATCCCTTTGAAGGATAAAAGGGAAGAAGTAGACAATAATCCCATAGTGTGTTTGAGTACAGAAAAACAATTCTTGAAGAGTTATGAGATCCAATTGAAGGGAGAAAATGTAGTGTTGAAATTATTTATGAAACCAATGTATAAATGGATGGAAAAGCAAGATAAAATGCATGGGGAATATGTCATTGATCTAGGTTAGTAGTAGTGATGACAATGAATATGATAGTGCAATGACTCCTGTTGCAAATAAGGGGAAGGAGAAAGAGAAAAAAATAAAGAGATAGGAGAAGCAAATGAATGTCATAATGGCATTGATTGTCATGTTCTCCAATACAAAGGTCATATTTCTAGAGTTGATAGTGACAATGGTACTTTAGAGTGTTGTAAAGGAGACTGTGATCAAAGTGTTGATGAAAAGTTTAAGGCTTTGAAAGGCACACTAAAGGCATTTAATCCAAGTTAATGAGGAGAATGGGATATGTTAGGGAAGGTTTTAGAAGATATGGGAAAGGTGTGAAGGTGTCCATAATGCTAGAAATAAGGCCAAGCAATAAAGACCTTGGATATACTAGATAAACAGGAAGTAGTGAGACCATATTTGTGAGAAATAATAGTACATGTGATGAAGGTCCTAGGACGGGTTATTACAGTCAATGTGGGACATTTGGATATGTTGCAACTAGGTGTTAGAACCTACATCTTAGTGAGAGTTATGGAGGACATTATCACTCCAAAAGAAGGTGTTGGCACCAAGAGGAAGTAACCAACAAACTATATGTTGATTGTGGATGGATGGAAGTGATGCAATGAGACAAGGTAAAATGAAAGATGGGTGCATTATATAAGAGGAGATTTTGTTCTCATAGAAATTCTATGATGGAATAGCAAAGTTGACCTTGTGGAGAAAACCAATCTAAAATGGTAATAGCTTGAAATACAATTCATGTTCATGATCTAGAGCTCATGGAAAATTTCCTCCTACATGGTGAGTGTGATGCAAGGGCATCTAATAGATATATTAGGAAAACCATCACCTTCCACCTACATACATAAAAAAAAAAAAAATTATTACCTAGGAAAACATTTTTGCACACCAAAAAATAGGGAAAAATGGGATGACAAATAAGGACGAGGAAGGAAAAATGGCTTGGAAGTTGAAGAGGAAGTAGTGTGAGGAGAAGAAGAGAAACAAACACAAACAAGAAGACGAAAAATAATTCAAAAAATAGAATGGAGACTAGGTAGGGAAGAGAATAAAAGGAAGAAAGGGCGACCAAGTGCATGGATGAACTTCATTTGATAGGAACTATAGAGAAAATAAGAAGAGTTTTAAGAAAACCTAGAAGACAGGCGTGGGAGAGAGGTGAAACTGAGAGAGAGAGAGAGAGAGAGAGAGAGAGAGAGAGAGGGAGTGGGAGTAGTAAGTATTGAATGAATATTGAATGTTTATGAATATAGTTGCAAGCCCTAATTTGTAATGGTAGTCTAGAAATTTCTTAATGTCAATATTATGGATGAATTTAAAAACTTGATTTCTATATCTTAATGTCAATTTCTAGTCCGCATCACACAAAATTAACTATATTATTTTTAAACACTTTATATTTTTATTTATATCAAATAGTTTGAATTTAAAAACTTGATTTCTATATCTTTAAATATTTATTTATTTATTATAAATTTTATTTGTATTTTGGAAAATCTAGAATATTTTTTGTTTTTGCATCCCTAAATTTTCTTTATTATACATCTCTCTTCATATTAACCAAATGTTAAAGACTTATTTGATTATTATAAATTTTACATGTGTTTGTTCTAAAAATAGATCTTTCATGTTACACCACTAAATTTTCTTTATTATGTACGGCTCTTCATTTTAACCAAATATTACAAATTGATCCTAATACTAGAATTCCTATAATTAAGAACTATAGATGCACAATTAAAAAATTTAAAGAATATAGCATTATTACCCTAAGGAAGAAAAAATATTTTAAAAAATAAATTTTAACAAATAAATATAATATATATAATTAACACTCTCCATGTATATAACCAAAAAAAAATACCATCATTTCAAAATATAATACTTGACTTCTTTAAATACATGGATATCAAATATCATCTACATTTATTAAACTCAAACTAGAAGATGAATGGCTACAATTCAAACAAAATACAAATACTTGACTTCTTTAAATACATGGATATCAAATATCATCTACATTTATTAAACTCAAACTAGAATATGAATGGCTACAATTCAAACAAAAGACAAATACTTGACTTCTTTAAATACATGGATATCAAAGATCATCTACATTTATTAAACTCAAACTGGAAGATGAATGGCTACAATTCAAACAAAAGACAAATATAGTTTAAAAGAGACTGGAGATATAACACTCTTGCAACTGTGTATTCAAATAGCATCCATATTTCCGTGGGACATCATTTGGAAGACTTAGATTTAAACCATATAATGTTTATATTAAAAAAAAATAGCATTTATATTTATAAAACAAAATTAATATAGTTCAAATTAGAAGATGAATATAACACTCTTCCAACTGTGTATTCACTCCAACTTTCACTTTATATTATGTGTTATGTGTTAGTTATAATCACGGTGTGTTATGTTTTTGGAACTGTGTATTCACTCCAAATTTCACATTATATGTGTTAGTTATAATCACGGTATCTTAGGTTTTTGAAATTTTATTTAAAAAGTAAATTTAAACATTAGTACAAGGTTTTGGAATTTTTGTAAAATCTTAAGTTTTTAAGGATTAGTCGGATTGGTAAGTTCTAATGTTTATAGAAAAGAAAAGAGACCTAAGTTCAAATGTCATGTAAAGGTAGTAATCTGACTTGAATCAACTAAGTGTGCACCACTTTGGGTTATAAAACAACAAAATGAAATAAATATTGTTGAGGGCAACTTTAGGATTTGAACCGTAAAAAATTGTTGTGAATATAACCAACTTTCTTATATTATTAAAAAAAAAATTATAATTATAATTTCTAAAAAAATATTATAGTAATAAATTCTTAAGTTTTTATCTAAGAAAAAAGGTTCAAACTGGATAGGGATTCCACATAAAATTAACATTTTTGTCCTTGTTAGGACAGCCTAGTGTCTAATAACTAAGACTTTGAGCTTTCAAAAAATGAAGGTTCTTTTGTGAAACCTTGTGAAACCTAAATTTAAACCATGATACACCCAAAAAAAAAATGGAAATAGATCAATTAAGAATAAGCAAATGTAATTGATTATGTCTTATCCCTAAATTTAAACCATGATACACAAAAAAAAATGGAAATAGATCAATTAAGAATAGGCAGATGTAATTGATTATGTCTTATCCCTAAATTTAAACCATGATACACAAAAAAAAATGGAAATAGATCAATTAAGAATAGGCATGTCTTATCCATTCAACTAAAGTTTAGGATCTAGTGTTCTTCCAAAAATTATAGTGGTTGAGTTTATAACGAGGGACTCCGAGATGGATGTCCTTCCATGCCCAGCCCCAATGTTACCAATTGCCTATGTAAAAACAAGAAGAAGACAAGACTGCCGAAGAATTTAATGCAAGAAAATACAGAACGAGTAAAAAGTTGACTGTTATAAGTAGGGAATTTACCCGTCTTTAATATTCTAACATGTTTTGAGATTCATCATAATTTAGAGCGACCTGTCGTCGTAATTCTAACTGGTCCTTATTTTAATCGTCATCTGATTTATTGTATTTTTTTTTAACAAAAAGCCTCCGTAATTTCATTTTTTTGGACTTTACGCGTATTTTGAAATACAGCATTCATCCATGGAACCAACTAAACAGCCGATCAAAAGACAGATCATGGCAGCTTTTGGTTTCGCATAATCTGGAAATTTGTCTTCCTCTAATCAAACTGCTTTTCCTGCGGGTGAACGCCATTCACCCGCCCATGCACCCGGAAAGAAATTAGTTGTGAGTTAATTGAAAACAACATAACTCGATAACATTAACCAGAAATTAGACCTTAAATGTTGATTACATGGAAAAAAAAGTCCATTGTTTTTTTTGCGATATTGCGTTAAAACTAAAGCTGTTATGATCTTGAGCTAAAGCAACCCAAAAATTAGTACGTTGACGTGTTTTCCATAACAAACAAATCGAGGCACCCTCAGATCAGATGTCTTCATATAGAAAGAATTATTTACAATTATATTATAATTGAATGTGTGTAAGGCGTTGGCAAGTCCAATTTACGGACAGTTATTTAGAGGCGGCTAGCAGGAAGATTATCCAAAAGCTAAGCGCCTGGTTACAAAGAATTGAGCCAAATAATCTTGTTATATACAAGGCTGCAATTCACGTATTGTTATCATCGGACTACGATGGACTTCCACCGTCATCAGAATATGTACAGGCTGCGGCAGTTATAATAGATAGATAAATTATATCTATCACGCTGCCACGTTGCCTTCGGATTGATTTTGAGAAGTAAATTGGGCAACTCCAAAAGACATGCTCTCATAGTTGGGATGCGCAACGTTGTAGACCATGGCTCCGCCTGCTGCGTTAATTCAACCTGCGCGGCATGGACCCCCACCGCCTTTTGGTGATCCGTAGTTTCTGCAACCTGATGGCCCTCCTGGTGGCGTTGAACCCCTCAGTGACTCAATCAATAGTAGGTCTTCCCGTCCATTCTCTTCTTGCAGTAGCCTGGCAGCTTGCGGGGTTGCTATCATTGATATTATCACAAATAAAATACACAACGCCATTGCCAATGTTTTGCAAGCCCTCATGTCAATAGAAACAGATCGATTACATGAAATCATGTTCCTTATCAAATCCCGCACAGAGAATTTCAATACCTTACCTTCAATTGTTATTATGTAACTCCACTGGAATTGTAATCTATCTCTTGCTGTACGAATACGTTGGAAGACAAAGGTAGTGTGCAGAATTCTTGAGTAGAGATAATGAGGCTTGCTTTCTGAAATGAACGGTGGATGAATGGATGGGTCTTATGATAGAGGTAAGCTTATATAACTGAATTTACGGAGTGAATTTTTGACTATGTAATCTCACGCGAAAGTTAGACATGGAATAGAGGGAACCAAAACGACCGATAATTTGTTCAACTATTGGACATTAAACTTCAGCGTGGAGACTTTTAGCATGAATGTAACGTCTGCATGTTCGTACGTTGTTCAATTTCGAAGTGAGAGCGTTCCAAATTTGACGGTGATTATTTAGACGAAGTCTCTATGACTGGAGGATGTTTCAGAGAAGAGTGCTTCCGCTTTGAACGCGTGGTTTAGGTTTTGTTGTTTGACTTAGTATAGTCCTTTTGCCGTGACGACTATCTCACATAGGATAAGATGGTGGACTTGTAGGACGGCGGACTTTTAGGTTTGGTTGTTGATATGAGATTTTTTAAAGGAAAAAGTCAACTACAGAAATCAGTTTTGCCTCAAGAGTGCGGCCCAGACAATTGCTACATGTTTTGACAATAGTGTCGGAGACAGCGGACTCCTGACTGGACGTCAGACAGATCCTTACCACGTTTTTAGGAGCGAACAGGAAATTAGAGTAATTCACGCATGTGGTGACAATTTTGCATTGTTATCGTTAAAATTTACAATCTTCATTGGTTTGATTTATGAAAAATTATAATTTAAACAATAATTAAATTATAAATGAGAATTTTAATTTTTTTAATTTAAATAATGTAAAAAATCCGTTCAATTAACGTTTAAAGCTGAACAAATAAGAATTTAACTTTTTATTTTATTATTGTCTAAAAACTGAGCAAAGGAAAGTTTCATTGGTCCTTAATCTATTCCCGTGGAATTTGTTTATCGTAGATGGTATCCACTCATACACATCCTTTTCTTGGTTGAATCTCGATCTTCACAACCTTTTCTGGGTTTGTATTTTCTCAAATAAAAGTTTAAAATTATATCATTAATTTAGATGTTACAATTTTTACAATTAGAAAACTGATTTTTTCATCGATATTGAATGGCAATAAATAAATAAAGCTTTCAAAGATTAGATGGATTGGTAAGTTTTGACATTTACGAAGAAAAGACCCAAGTTCAAACCTTAGGGGCATGCTTGTTTGTGTAAAAGTAATAGTATGACCTACGTTCGTTAAGTATGGGCTACGATGGTACCAATCCCAAGACTCCATTGAATGTGTGCCACAACAATACCAATCCCAAGTCTCTAGTGCTCCTCCTCATGCCAAGGTTAAATAACAACGAGGTGGAATAGGTGTTGTTCGGGGCATCCCAATATTTGAACCTTGCTTGGTAGCAGAAAAATATTGTGGATGTAATCAACTCCCCTATGGATTAAAAATAAATAAATAAATAAAGTCATGGTGGTATATTTCTAAAGTTAGATATGGACAAAGCTTAAGATCGGGTATATTTCTAAAGTTAGATATGAACAAAGCTTAAGATCGGGTTTCTTGAAACTTCTTGACCAAAGTCCTATTGAAATGTGGCTTTTAAAATAAATGGGTGGGGTTGATTAAAAATTAGAAGATGATAAACTATATCAAAAATACAATACAAATATCAAACCACACATACACCTTATTACTCCATCTTAAAAAAAAACTTTACAAAAACCAATTCTTTAACCTACCTTATAATCTCATTTTGGAAAAAAAATTTCATTCAATTTTCATATCAAAACAAATGCATTACCTTCTTAAACTTTATACACCCTTATCACTCCAAATAAAGACACTATATTCCCTTTTAAATATTTTATAAGATAGAATTCAGTATATTAAAAAATGTTCCCCTTAAACTTGATGCACCCTATCGGCCATTGTAAGAACAACTCGGCGTAATTAAACCTTTGAAGTTTCCTTTAAATAAAGTGTATTCGTTTCTTGCACTTGTATCCACGAAGTCTAAGGTGTCTTCAACAATATTCACTGGATAATTAAAACCCAAACAAACATTTTATTTCCACAATAATCTTGCACTTGTACCCACGAAGTCTAAGGTGTCTTCAACAATATTCGCTGGATGATTAAAACCCAAACAAACATTTTATTTCGACAATAATCTGCGCACCTGGTCTTTTCGCCCCGATTGATCTTTCCTTCTAGGGCACGAGCGATTTCATATACTTAAACCTTCAATAGGGCTCCTTTTTATACAAGATTAATGGCCTTAAAAAAAGGGCGTCGGTGCTTAAGCCTTTTCTCCATTCTATCGTCGGGCGCTCTTGAAGTAATGTTAAAAAAATATCTTTTGGGCCTCACATGTTGGCGTATTTTGTTCTTTTTATAGGCATGTTTTCAAAAACAACTTTAACTCTTTTAATTTAAAATATTTAAATAAATAATTTAAATATTAAATAATTTAAATTAAATATTTTTCCTTGGGCCAAACGTCGTGGATTTAAGCATTGTTTTTGTCGTGATGGTAATGTAACTTTTTAGTTTATGTTATACAAAGGAGGTCAATTAGTCTAGTCAAATTTGATTTATGTAGTGGGACGAAGAGTACCCAATATGGGGTTTTATGACAACTTTGAGGATGCAATAAAAAACTCATTTGCCATAATAATATTTTTTCAAAATATTTTACCTTTATATTTTTTAAATTGTAGTGGAGTATACATGACTTTTTTTATAATAACAATACTATTAAATTTTCATTTATTATAATTTAAATTTATCCCAATTTAAATTTTTACTATCTCCAATCCTATCATCTTCAATGCAATCCTTTCTTCAAAGGAATAATAGGGAGAGCCCAATACATGATTTTTTTAGAGTAACAAAATTCTTCCAAATTTCATATTAATATCATCTTGCATTGTAAAAAACTCTACCAAAATTCATCTACAATCATTGGAATTCATCTTCATGCATAACAATATTATAAAAAAATATTACCATAATCTTGTGGAGGCCATCGTTCTGGCATTCAAGATCTTGTTTTTGCAAGCATCCAAGCATGAAGTTTGCAAGTATTCAAGCACTCAACCATCAATCATTCAAGCCTCCAAGATTAACCTCTCAATTATCCATAAGTAAACTAACACGCTTTCAACAGGCTTCAACAAACAAAGGGAAAATAACCTTAGCATCTTGGGCTGTTCTCTTTTCCCTTACTTTGTAGCTATAAGCTTTGACTTTGCACATATTATTTATCTTTATTTATATTATTTGTATCTAGATTAATTCCTCATTTTATCATTCTAATATTTATTTTAAGCAATCAAATCATTATTTTTATCACTTAACAAAGTGTTTGTATTCCTAAGCATGATACCTTGATCATTTCAATCATTAAATTATCTTATGTTGCCTTTAATATTGCTTTGCTACTCTTTGAAGTGAAAGTATCATTATATTATAGGTCGGGTGGTGCTATCATTCTCTAGATTTACAAGACATAGAGAGTGAAATTTTTGGCTACTAAATAAAGCATCAATGAAGTTACCAGTAACCCTATGGTGCTTTTGTCATATAACATTTATTACATGCTCTTGTCATTTCTATTATTTTTCATATCTATCTAAATAAGGACCTAATTAATATTCAAGGGAGTTTGGCATTCTCTTCCAACTCAAGCAAGGTGCTTTGCTACTGAACATACCTTTTTCTATCTATTTTATAGGAGGTGATGAGGCTTAAAATCCCTAATGTGGTAAAGCCTTTTAAACTCCTTAGTATACCATTTAACCATGAATTACTTTGCAATTGACATTGATATATTAATTAAACACAGTAACTAGGATAAATACAGTGCTAGGTTATAAAGTATGTAATTGTATACTTATGATAATAAAAATAAGCAATATGCCATCTAATATCAAAATTTATGGGTTGTAAAGGATTGCTAGCTTTCTATAGATCTAGAACACTACAATAGGAGCACTAAAGAGACAATCACATGAGCCATCATAGAATATGACCTCGTGCTTGGTATCAAATATAGTGGTGTTAGTTGAAACTGTTAGAAATTTGAGCATATTAGGTTGTCATTGATGTCAAAATGGCATGGGCTATGAAAGCATGACAAGAAAAGTTTGAAGGCCAAGTTTGAAGACTATGTGCAAAAGATAGCAAGTGAAAAATACTAATATTATAATGTTTTGATATTATAATATCTGGCCAATAGGGCCTGTCAAAAGGAAAAGAAATAAAGTTTAAAATAAATAATATTATAATGATTTGCATTATAATATATGGGACAAATGTTAAAATATTCATGAAATGGTGGCAAAGGTTAGCCTTAAGAAAAGGCCCAAAAAGGAATCTGATATTTAAATTATAATATTTAAATTCATTGAATTTAAATTATTATAATTAAAATATAATATAAATCAAAAGCCAAAGGTGGATTTTAAATGAGCCGACGTCATAATATAATTTGAAGCACATATAAATATTCAAAGGTTTACATTGGCAAAAAATATCCCACGAATTAAATCTCCTTCGCATATGCTTGATTGACTTTCGAAAGGGAGAAGAAGATAAAGGTTTGCGCTAACTTTGAGGTAAACGTTGCGGTGTAAAAGGAAATGACTATAAACTTGGTTTCGTCCATGCTGACTAGCGTAGATGACAGTTGAAGGTGTGGCTAAAGTATTCATGGAGGTTGATCTCATTTTTGAATCCCACACAGTTCAATTTTTGTGGAGGAAAGAGCTTTTCATTTTTGGCGAACCTTGTGAGAAGCAGACACTGTATAGGTGTGAGTGCACTTCGGTTTGTGTGTGGGCACATAGCATAGGTGGTAGCCTATATTTGGCTAGGGCTTTGTGGTGGCAAGGTCATGGTTTCGATCTCAACAGTGGCTATTGATACACGAGCAAAAATTTTTGTGAAGTGGGCAAATAATTAAGGTATGCAATTTTGAGTTAAAATTGTCAAAGGCTTTGGAAAACAAAAATTGTTTTGAGGCTACATGATATTCAAAGGACCAAGTGTGGAATTGTTTAGGGAGTCATAAGGTGTGTTAATTAAATATTTTATTTTGGGTGCTTAGGTAATAAATCAAGCATTGGAGATTATAAAGTGTAAACAAGAAAATTTATTTTTGATGTGTGTTGAATATTATTTTGGAAGTATTGGAGATTATAAGGTGTAAATACGGAACTTTATTTTGATATGTGTTGAATATTATTTTGAAAGCATTGGAAGTTATAAGGTGTAAACAAGGAACTTTATTTTTGATGTATGTTGAATATTATTTTGAAAGTGAAGGAGTGATAAAGTGTATTTGTGACTTGACATTTTACTATATTTCTTATATGATGAAATATTGTTGAGTTTAATATTCTTGTGGATATTTTTGAGATAGACTATTGCTATCTAACCTATAATTGGAAAAAGGATTTGGTTGTGAGTAAAACAAGTTTTGAAGATATATCTCCATCAAAGCAAAAAGGTATGGGCACATCATCCTTTGTTTGAAATGTTGAAATGAATGGTGTGAAATATAAGGCGAAGTGAAAAGTATTGTTTGATAAGCATTGTTGGAAATATTTGAGTGAAATTTTATATGCTTCATTGGTGAATGTTTAAATAACATTTGAGATAGATATTGAGGATTATTTGGGTTAGTGTTGAGACCCATATTGTGCTCCTTTTTTGAAGAAGAATGAAAACACATGTTTAGCGTTTGTGAGAAAGTTGTGTTTAATTGGTTGAATGATTGAGTGAAACTTCTTGAGCATTGGTTTTGAGTGATATTAAAAGTGAATGTGCAAACATTAGAAAATAATATTTATGAAAGTAGAAGTGTAGATCAAAAAGACAGGTGTTATGTGCTAGATTGAATCTATCTTTAAAAGAGCAATAAAAGTAAGACTTGTGGAAGCGACAGACTTAATGAATGAGTAGAACATATTGAGTTTTTGATAGAGTACGTCATTCTCTATATCTTACAGAGGTTGCGTGAATTTTTGATAAAATATGTCTAAACTGCTTCAAGTTAAAGTAATTACATTGAATATTAGACAACGCATTTGATAGCATTATGATAAATATTTGAGATTGATTGAGCATATTATATGAGCTATTTTGAGCATGTGTTAGATCAAGTTTGAGCATATGCTAGAGCATATTTGAGCAAGTCTTGGTGAAGACTTGAAGGTACATTTGAGCAAGTCTTGGTGAAGACTTGAGAGTAGATTTGAGAAAGTCTTGGTGAAGACTTGAAGGTATATTTGAGAAAGTCTTGGTGAAGACTTGAAGTCAAACTCACTTGAACGTGGATTTGAGCAAGTCTTGGTGAAGACTTGAAGGCATATTTGAGCAAGTCTTGGTGAAGACTTGAGAGCATATTGAGCAAGTTCTTAAGAGGACTTGAAGGTAGATTTTAGCAAGTCTTATGAAGACTTGAAACAACATTAAGAGCAGGATTGATTTGTTCAAGTTTTGTGTTAAGGTTTGGGGTAGATCTAGGCAGAATTGATTGATTGATTTGTTCAAGCTTTGTATTAAGGATTGAGGTAGATATAAGCAGAGTTGATTGGTAATTTTATGAAGCTTTGTGTTAAGGCTTGAGGATATATTTGAGATAGATATTTATGAGAAGAGATAGAGCGGATTTTTACTACACTTGGGATAGATTTTGGTGTAAATCTAAGATAAAGTTGATAGTAGATTTGGAGGTGATAGAGCAGAGGATAGTAGTCTCTAGTATATAGAGATCCATTAGCCAGGGTAGTGAGGATAGAGGTATTTAGTAGATAGAGATTCATTATCCATAGTAGTGGGGGTAGAATTCTTCTAGAAGATCATCAGTCATAGCAAAGGGGGAAAGAGTTCTCCTATGGATAGAGATCCATGAACCAGAGCAAGGTAAAAGAGTTCTCCAGTGGATAGATATCCATGAACCAGAGCAAGGGAAAAGAGTTCTCATGTGGAGTGTGATCCATGAACCAGTTGGGAAGATAGAGTTCTTTTGTGGAGAGATATCCATGAACTATTTGAGGAGATAGAGGTCTCTTGGATCAAGTTCCATGAACCAGAGAAAAGGGGAAAGAGTTCTCCTGTGGAGAGAGATACACAAATCATATCATAGGGGATTGGTGTCTCCTTTGTACAGAGGTCCATAAACATTGTAATAGAGAATTGATTCACAAGAAGATTTTTTAAGAAAATTTAGTAAGAAATATTTTCTCTATGGAGTAGTCCACATTGGGTGAACAACATTAAATTGGTGTCTCTATTGTGTGTGATGATTTATGCATTGCTTTGATTAATGCTATTAATATTGCCATTGATAATATTGGATAATATTGTTTGGGAAATAAAAGTGAAAGTTGGTCTTATATTGTTCACCCTTCCTCTCAGTATAAGCTTGTGTTCTTCAAACGCTAGATGTGATAGTAATTATTTGGCACTAGACATGGTATTGACAAGATAACACTAGGAACAATAATATGTTATTGAAACCAAACACCTCATGGGTTATCACCATAATTGTATCCAGTGGATGCAGGGGATATAATTGCAACTAAATTCATTAAATGCAATGGTAAGAGATAATGTGAATTTATAAATGCCATGGTGATGACATTAGCAGTAAAGCAAGTTAATTATCAGGTAAATAGTCATTTTGAATCCTACTATGGTTGTAGTAACAAAATGAAGGATTACTCTCTATAATCCAACAAGAACAAGCAACCTATCCAATTGAGAAATATTAGTTTTGGTCCAATAATTTTAACTATCAGTTTCAATTGAATCTGATGGAGTCACATACGCACCATTTCACCTACCTTTGTTTGCATTTTCTTGATTGAGCATTATGTTTTATCATTTTAAATATTGAATTTGTATAGTAGGAGGCTATTGTCCTCCTTTTTATAAATAATATTATAATTCTAGAAGACATTTACCTCTTCCAAGCTATTACACTTACTATTTTGAACTTGTTATTTTACTTTCTATAACCTATAATCTACAATGAAATGTTGTTTATTTGATATTATTGAGAAGTGTTTACTAATTGTGTGAGATGAGTTAATGTTTTTTCTTTCCATGATACCACATAGCAAGGGCCCACTCCCAATTAAGTGCAATAAATTATCTTTGGTATGCAATTATTTATTTTACTATAGTTAGAATTGAAGTAAGCTTTCTTGCTTCAATAGAATTTATAAGGATAAAATTAGTTTGTGAATAATCTCCTTAGAGGAAGAAAATAATAATAGTTTAACCTTAGAATTAAATTCAATTTTATTTTAAATTTATTATTCTATAATTAAATAGATAATATTGCATTTCATTTCTATCCTATTATTCATTATATTTTTGTTCAAGATTAGATTTAATTTCAATAGTCAAGATATTTTCAATAGAATAGTTTCATTTTTTAGCAACTTGTATGTTTATTTTCTATTATTTATCCATTAGGATTAGAAATCAAGACCTAACCTTACTTAACTTCTATTGGCACATACATCCTATTCTTACGCCAAAAATTTGATAGAATTAAAGTGATAGTATTACTCAGACTCATCATATTATGGCATCATTACCAAGGACTTGATATTGCTAGGATAACTTTAAAAACCTATTACTTATCCAACATCACAAACTCTTTCTTAGGATATATATTTTATCCTTAAATTTAGTATCCAAACTATATCTCCTTATTTGGCTACTTTCTAGTATAAGTGATCCTTAGGTTAGGTTAAGGTTGATTCCTTAATCCATTATACTTTATGCTCGTGTCTATGTTTTATGTCAACAAGAGATTAATTATCCAAAAATAAGCAAGAGACAAAGGTGTTAATAGGGAAACACAAAGGTACTATAGATTTAAAATTTCCAAATTTGAAAAATAATTAGGAGAGGATGTATAAATAGACCTAGAATTCAAAGGGGTATATTTTTTAGCTAAAAGCCACAACAATCCATAGGTACTCAATAATCACACTCAAAGGTTATACCAAGTTATCCATTACCTATAGTCATTATCCCAAGTGGTTCACTTCAAATAAGCAATGGTGAAGCAAATACAAGTAGACCACCATAATTAGTTTTAGGGTTCTTGAGGTCTCTTAAACTAGAAAATATTTGGAACAATATAATTATCTTCCATCTACCGTAAGCATATTCGTCTTATAAACACTTTAAGAAAAAATATAAAATTTACTAGGAAAATAATAATATGGGGGGTAGAGAATATGAGAACACATAGGGGATAGATAAATTTATACACATCATCACAGAAAAACTAGAAATGGTACAATTAAATTCACGTCTTATTAGGTTGAACCTCAACATGCGATACCTTATGAAAATATCTCTCCATCAATATTTCCAACCTTTAAAGGGACTATTTTTGAGGACCCATATTAGTTATTTTTTGAGTTCAAAATCCAATGTTAATCATATGATTATTAAAATGATAATCAAAATCTCAAACTATTCCCCTTGATGCTTAAGTATTTAGCAATGCAATTATTTATTGGGGTTGGCACTTGACTCTATAAGAACTTGATAAGAAATAGAAATACTTTTTAGATAAATACCAAGAATACTTCCATGTTAAAAACTAAAAACAAATATTTAGGATGAAACAAAATGATGATGAGACTTGGAATATTATTTAGATCGATATTTTTTCATTTAAATGCAATGCATATATGGGATCTACCATGAATTAAACAAGGCAATTTTCCTATTGGGATTATATGATGAGTCAAGAGATGTTTTGAATCTCGTAGAAAAGTGTGATATAAACAAATTAAAGCTCCTTGACATCATGGAAATTAAACAAAATAGGAAAGAGTGAAAATGAGATAGGAGAGCTCATGGAAGAATTTTACAACTTAAAATTTGATATTTTACTACATCTAAACAAAATATAAGATGGATTGCAAGCCAAAAATAAATATGTTGAACCATTAGCAATGTATTGTCCATAATTTAGGTAAAACATGCTCTTCAAGAGTACACCATGGAAATAACTACTATATGTAGTATCTATTAAAGAGATATCCCTATAGACCATTGTAATATCTTACCTGATATCTTAGGGATACTCAATAGAAGTAATCCACCAATGGGAGAACTTAATTGTGTGGGGTAAAAGAGTAATTTATCCTATAATCAATATCCTTTAAAAACTCTATGGATGCAAAAATAATGAAACATCCATTAGCATATGCAATTACCTCCACAAAAATAGGACCAATATCCATGGACATAACCTCTAGAATAATCTACTCCAAGTTGGACCAAACAACAATGGATGTCACAACAAACACTTAAACAACCTTGGATGTCTCAAAATTAACATTAGATGGGACCATATGAATCTAACTAACCATATGCAGCCCAATGAAGATTCCAAAATCAATAATAAGATTTATTGCTAGGACCTACTAATGCTTCCCAACCAACCCAACCACCACTACCTAAGAAACCCCTACTTCTAGCCCAAACTATGGCCAACCTAAACAATACTAGATACATAGCACTTGTTTATAATATTGAGCCCAAATATGCAATTGATCTAAATTCTATCAACTACGATATTGTATAACTCTACTAAAGAAAGGTTATATTTGATCCATCTCCACCCCTTATAGTAGAACTAGGAGATAATGAAGTAAGACCTTCAACACTAGACTCTCTTAAATTTCATCCTCAAAAATATGAAAAGTTACAAGAGGATGAAACCCATGGTTCTTCTCTCAAGGTACTATATCTTGATTGAATTCAACCTAGAGAAGAACCCCATGAAGAATAAAATTTACTAATTGATACAAGAGCATCCTTGTGTTTGCACAATCTTGCATCAACCAAAAAAAATACATTTATAGTGTTGTGATAGGCACCATGTCTGTGTTCTTTGCGTATGTAGTTTTATGATCTTTGTACATGTAGTTTTGTGATTTTTATGACCGTTTAATTAATGGCTCAAGTAGAAAATTATTTTGTGGTCTTTGCACACGTAGATTTGTGTCTTTACAACTATTGCATTAATTTTTTGGGTAAGGAAATATTTTATGATCTTTACATGCATAGTTTTGTGGTATTTATGATCATTGCATTAATGGCTCGAATGGGAAATTGTTGTGGTCTTTGCACATGTAGATTTGTGGTATTTATGACCATTGCATTAATGAATCAAGAAAGGAATTATTATATGGTATTTTTAAACACAATTCTATGGAATTTATGATCATTGTGTCTTTGTGTATATAGTTCTATGGTCTTTACGACCATTGCATTAATGGCTAGGGAAAGAAATTATAAATTTATATTTTTGTGATTTTTTTTATATTAAAGTTGGATCAAAATCTATTTGGAGAGGGAATTTTGGGGAGATGGGATTGATTGTAATGCAAAGATGATAGGCTATAGATATATGCATAGTTATTGCAATTTTCCCTTCCTTACAGATAATATAAAAAAAAGAGAATTTTTTGTTTCAAATTTTGTAGTACTTCCTACTTTTGTTGTGTACTCCGATACCCATGTGCTTGTTGTTAATTTGACCTGCATGTAGTGCTATAGTTGGTATTAGAGCTTAGGCTTGTATTTCATGGTGTTGCTCACAAGATTTGTTTGATCTAAAGTATTCGTGCAATTGCAACTACATTGCAGGTGAACCATAGAGATGGCTTCCATACTTGGACGAGGAGGTGGCAAAAATAATCTTGGCCTACACATCGCTAATCTAGCTAATATGATGAGAGTCATATTGGAAATACTATAGGCTATTGAGGTCATGTAGTGTAGATGTGCTATAGTGATGGGTGATATTAGTGAATATGAGAGGGATGATTTTGATGATAGATGGTGTTGAGAATGAGGGTGAGGCTATGCAAAACCTCAGGATGGAAGAGATATTTATGAATTTCATAGTGAAGACTAGAAGTAATCTAAGGTTTAATATTTTGAGCTATACAAGGAGCTTGAATCTAGGATACTTAGTATATTGGACCACCAAGATAGATATATACTTCAATTTTGAAGCAATCAAGGACCCTAAAAGAGTCAAGTGCACCTCCAAAAATTTGAAAGGGTATGTTACCTTGTGGTGGGACTTGATCTAAAATATCTGTGTATAGGGACAAGCATAAAATATTCACATAGGATAAAATAATGGTGAATCTTAGAGGAAAGTTCCTACCATATAACTGCATGCATGATTTTTTTTTTAAATTCCAAAACTTGTGTCAAAGAGAGACCACCATGCAAGCATACATGAAGGAAATATATATACTATGCATTCACACAAGATAGATAGAGGATGAAATAAATAAGGTATCAAGGTATGTGAATGGTTTACACATTTATATTTAGGATGATATGTGTTTGCTGATGATCAACTCCATAGAACAAGCCTACTAGTTGGCACTATGTCTAGAGGAGAAGTTATCCCATAGAAAACAAGGCATGCTCAATAGTAGTGGTAAGGGAAACAATGGTAGATAAATTAAGCAAGTGATGAGGTAGACCAAATTATGCAAGGAAGGCAATGGTGTGAGTGATAGCATGCAAGGTTTTGATCATAAATAAAATTATGGTAAATACAAAGACAAGTATTGGAGCCATATGAAGGGTTTTAGAGGGAATTTCTTTAGATGTGATCAAGTAGGGCATCAGACATTTGAATGTCTAGAAGTGCAAGATGGTCATGTAGATAAATGCATGCATGTAGAGGGTATAAATAGTGGTGAGTTAGATACTGAAGCAAAAAGTGCATACCCAAAGGATAGGAAAAACCTTATGATGTGCAAGGTACCTGCTAAATCCTACATGTGAAGAGAAGGAATCATGGTTAAGGAGGAGCATTTTTTACACCAAGTGTAAGTTAGGAGGAAAGTGTTGCAAGTTGATCATTAATAGAGGTAGCACAAACAACTTGTTCTCCATGAAGATGGTGTAGAATATGAAATTGAAGATCACACACCCAATGTCATACAAGATATCTTGGTTGAAAAAGGGATAGTAGCTGACTATGATGGAGTAGAGTCTAGTTACCTTCTATATAGGAGGATATGCAAATCAGTTTGGTGCGACGTGATTCCAATGAACACATGTCATATATTTCTAGGAATGCCTTGGCAATATCATGTTAGTGCTATCCATGATGGGCATAAAAAAACCTTCACCATCAAGAAGGATGGGAAGAATTTTGAGTTGACTCTAATGGGACTGGAGGAAGAATGTACATAGAAGAGTGAAGTGATTATGTTATCAGTAAAGAATTTTCTTAAGGAGGTGGGAGACTTGCAGGACTACTATGTGCTAGTAGTCACACCCATGCAAGTAAATTAGATAGATTCATGCAACTTTGAGGAGCTATATATTGACACACTGCTAGAAGAGTTCATGGATGTAGTTGGTGAAGGAATGTTAGATGGATTGCCACCCACGTGTGTAATATCATATTGCATTGATTTGATTCTAGGTTCTAGTTTTCCTAACAAGGCACCATATAGGATGAGTCCCAATATGATTTCAGAGTTGAACAAGTAGGTGGAAGAACTATTGAAACAAGGTTTGATAAGGGAAAGTCTAAGTCCTTGCATAGTGCCTGTAGTACTGATACCAAAGAAGGATGGAACATAGAGGATGTGCATAAAATCATGCACTATCAATAAGATTACGATAAAGTATAGGTTTCTACTACTGTGTACAGATGACCTGATGGATTTTTTGAGTGGAGAGTAATACTTTTCCAAGATAGACCTCAAGAGTGGATATCATCATATTAGTATTCAATATGGGGATGAATGGAAGATCACATTTAGGATGAAATAAGGCTTGTATGAATGGTGTGTTATGCCATTTGGGTTGTCAAACACTCCAAGCACATTCATGAGGTTAATGAATGAGGTCCTAAAGCTATTTTTGAGCAAGTTTATGGTTGTGTACCTTGAAGTTATTTTTGTGTTTATCAAGACAAGGGAAGAGCATATTGCACACCTATAGCAAGTGTTTGTGCAATTAATGAAGGTAAATTTGTTCATCAACCTAAATAAGTATAGCTTCTTGAAGAAATAACTCGCATACTTAGTATTTGTGATATCTCAAGATAAATTACACATGGATCCAAAGAAGTTATGCACAATAGGTTAGTGGTTAGAACCATAAAATGCAACTAAGGTCAAAAGTTCCATAGGTTGGTAGGATTCTATCAAAATTTTATTAGGAAATTTAGTGGTATTTGTACATGATTGACACTCTATATGTGTAAAGGAGGTTTTGAAAGGATAACTAAAACTACCCAATATTGGAAATATGAGCAGGTTTTGTTGTCATTGATGTCAAAAAGTTAGCACCAGTAAGTGTCAGTTTTAGCGAGCAACATAAGGTTCAGGTTTCGTAATCAAGTGCAAAAGAAATATTGCTCCCAAGTGGTCAGATGAGTTTTAAAGGGCAAAAAGAAGGCCCAAGCAAAATAATATTATGATATTTTATTATAATATTAAAGGACAAGACCCAACGATTTAATTAATTATAAATTTTATATATTTTCTTATAAATTAATTTAATTAACTCTTAGTTATTAAGTTAATTATAAATTTATTAATTTAATTGTAAATTAATTTATATATTAATTTAACTAACCCTAAAGGATAGGGTTATAAAGTTTAATTAATTCAAAAAGATTCGAATTAAACGAAATCACCGAAATCATCGAATAAATGGCATTATGCATATAAAGGAAGGAAAAACCATGGCATTTAATTTATCCGTGATCCAAGAGTAATAAGTTATTTTTGTGTGCATTGCAAGGGAAAATATCATGTGCTTTCAAAGGTTTTGTGAGGCATAATATAGGACAAAGAAGATGGGATTTCACTTTATGTTCCAAGGTGCTATGTAGCGCATCTGGCAGCAAGGGTGACGCTAAGACTTTGGCAGGCGTGAGGTTGAGGGATAAAATCCCATGGTCTACATTTTGGTGAGAAAGGAAGGTTTTGTTAGAAATTTTGCAAGAGGTAAAATACAAAGGGAATGCACTAGCCTTTCCCTTTGCATGGAGTTACGTAGCCCACATGGTGGCCACGCACCTAGAAAAGGCACTCAATAGGGAGAGGTTCCGCATTTGAAACCCATCGAGGCACCTTTTTGGTGAATGATAAGGTATGCACTAAATTGCTTGGTTCCAAAAATTTTGGAGGTTCCGAAATTTGTGAAAATATATTTTTAAAAGGGTTATAAAGTGGAATTGCATGTTATAAGGTTTTTGTGAGGGAGATAAAAGGATATGCATCATTTTATTTTAGGGTTTTATTTTTGAGTGCTTTGAGCTTATTGAGAGGAGTAATAAGGTGTGCCAAAGGAGTTAGATAATTTTGTTGAAAAAGTTAATAAAATTGTATTGAAGGAGAAATAAGGTATAGTAAGGTTTTTGATATTTTGACTTGGTGAAATATTTTGAAAGAAAATATTAAGGACAATTATTTGTTATCTAATCCTTAAAATTGGCAAAGAAGGAAACTGTGATTGAGACAGGTTTTGAGATCAATTCTTCAACAAACAAAAGGTATGGGAACATCTTCATTATGAGTGATTGTTGGATGTTATGAATGCCAAGTTGGAGTGAAAATGATTTTTTGATAAGCATTGTTGAGTTTGGTTTTTTGGAATTAAATTTTGATACTAGAAACCATTGATGGAATTATTGAGTAAGCTTTCATTAGCTTGATTAGATTTTGTGAAAAGAACATGAGTATCATTGTTATGTGAAGTTGAGAGATGTCTTGAGCTAGGGTTTGTGCAAAAATATGAGTATCATTGTTATGTGAGATTGTATTATAAGCATTGTTGGAAATAATTGAGTGTTCACATTCTTGGACTAGGTTTTATAAGCAAGGAATGTTTCATTGAGTGATTGATTGATTGGAGTTGCTTAAACCTAGTCAAGTGGAAGTGTTGAAGTGATAGTTCAAGTTCTATGAAATAAATTGTTCTATATTATTGATTTGAAAAAGATATTGGAAGTGATTGAGTGTTTGTGAGTGTGAAGCATATTGAGTTTCTAAAAATTCTCTATATGTTTTTGTGAGATTAAACAAGATTGTGAAACTTGTTTGTGATATTGAAGAGGTTTTCTCTAATAGATTGAGTTGAGTTGTATAAAGCTTTTGTGAAATCTAGTGGATATATTTGAGTAAGTCCTAGAGTGGACTTAAGGACTGATTTGAGTAAGCTTTTGTGGAATCTTACAAGCATATTGGACAAGTTCTAGTGAGGACTTGTTGAGCAGATTTGAGGTAAGTCTTGGTGAAGACTTGTTGAGCAAATTTGAGGTAAGTCTTGGTGAAGACTTGTTGAACATATTGGACAAGTTCTAGTGAGGAATTGTTGATTAGATTTGAGGTAAGTATTGGTGAAGACTTTTTGAGTAGATTGGATAAGTTTTAGTGAGGACTTGTTGAGAATATTTGAGGTAAGTCTTGGTGAAGACTTGTTGAGCAAATTGGAAAATTTCTAGAGAGAACTTGTGGATAAATTAGTGTGAGATTTTATGGAAGATTACAAGGCATATTTGAGACAGGTGTTTGAGAAGACTTGAGAGAATATTTGATTGATTTATTTGTTCAAACCTTGGGTTAAGGTTTGGGGCAGATCTTGCAGAGTTGGTTTGTGATTGATTCAAGCTTTGTGTTAAGGCTTGAGGATAGATATTGAGGATAGATTTTAGCTAGACCTAAGGACTGTGTTTAGTGCAAATTAGAGACAGATATTGAGAATAAATTTGTGCTAGATCAAAGGACTATGTTTAGTGTTGCTTTGAGGATAGAGTTTGAGCAAATTTATGCTAGACTGAAGGACTATGTTTAGTACAAATTTGAAACAAATATGAGAGTAAGCTTTGGATATGAAAAAGTATAGAGGACAATAGTCTCTATTAGATAGAGGTACATTAGCTAGGACATTGAATATAGGATTTCTAAGTGAGGGTAGGAGCCTTCAGTGGATAGAGATCCATTAGCTAGTGTAGTGGAGGTAGTAGTTCTTCTAGAAGATCACCAACCAGAGCAAAGGAGAAAGGAGTTATCCTATGGATAGAGATCCATGAACCATATTAGGGGATTGGTGTCTCCTGTGGATAGATATCCATAAACTTGATTATGGGATTGGTGTCTTTTTTGGACAAAGATCCATAAACATTGTAATAGAGAAATGATTACTAAGATATTTATTGAGAAAATTTTAGTGATATTTTCTTTGTGGAGTAGCCTACATTAGGTGAACTACATTAAATTGGTGTCTCTATTGTGTGTGGTGATTTATGCATTGCTTTAATTATTGTTGTTGATATTACCATTGATATATTACATAATATTGTTTGGAAAAGAAAAGTAAAAAGTGGCCTTATACTTTTCACACCCCCCTCTTAGTATAAGCTTGTGTTATTCAATTGGTCTCAGAGTGGGTTCTTTTGGAAGATTTTAACATCTTGAAGGAAAAGCTTATAAGAACACAAATGGACTCTAAGAGTGGATCCTCAGATAATTTAGCACCAGTGTTTGATGGGAACAATTATGTATTATGGAATATGAGAATGAAGATTCACCTGATGGCTCTTGGAAATGAAATATGGGAAGCATTTAAAAATGGATACACACCACCAATTACTCCACCTACAGATAAATATGGTAAGCTTCTACATCATTACAATTCAAAAGCAATGAATGAAATTAGCGAGAGGTTTACATAAAATAGAGTTTATAAAGGTTATGCATTGCAAATCAACAAAGGAAATTTGGGATAAATTGCAAGGCATATATGAAGGGGATAAAAAGGTCAAAAAGGTAAAGTTGTAAAATATCAAGGGAATATTTGAAGACCTAAAAATGAAGGATGAGGAAAATATTAGTGCTTATCTACTACATGTGGACAAGGTTGTTAACTCCATGCAATGACTTGGACTTGATGTTCAAGAATATGATAAATGTGATAAGATTTTAAGGTCACTCCCAAAGAGGTTCAGTGAAAATATTTTAGATATAGAGGAATCAAAATATAGTGATATTTTGACAATGGATGAATTATATGGCATTCTCACAACTTTTTAGATGATAACAAAAGAATAACCTATTCCCAAAAAATAAGCAACCTTTAAATCTACTAAGGAGACAATGGAAAAGAATTCAGATTCAAGCAACGAGTCATCTAGTGATGAAGAAGCAAATTATGGTAGAAGAAACAAGGATCCAAGAAAGTTTAAAGGTACAAAATCTATTAGATGTTTCAATTGTGGAAAGTATGGTCACTATGCATCTAATTTTCTAGAAGCTAGACATAGCAATGATGAAGAAAAATAGGATCATAAGAACATGGAGATATAAAAATATAGGTACCAAAAGAAAAGCAAGGGTGGACAAGGAAAGCAAGGAAATAAATCCTTCCAAAGATAGAAGAAGAGTTTCTATGTAGACAAGGCACATAATAGTGATGATAGTTCCTTAGAAAATGATGAAGTACTATTTCTAGAAAAAGGAAAATAAGTGGTTAGGAAAATGTCACCAATAATTCTCAAGTGTTTTAGATGTGGAAATTTTGGTCATATTGAAGACAGTTATACAAGGAGTGGTTTCAGTTTCAGTGATGATGAATATGAAGATACACTTGAAGGACCAGAAGAGAATATACTTATGGCATTAGAGGAAGAAGGAGGTGATCCTATAGAAAATAAGTTAGAAAAGAATGAAGATATTTTCAAAGGAAAACAAATAGAGGAAGAATCAGAGAATGGTGAAGTTGATCTTGAGGGTGATATTATTCATGCCCTTGGTGCATTAAGGGAGGTAACAAGGCAAAATACACAACTCAAGCTTAAATTTCAATAATGTGATGAAGAGAAAGGAAAGCTTATAGAGGATCTAAATAATTCAATAGCTAAGACAAGGAGATTCAAAGATAAGTTAGAAGCAAATATTTTAGAATGTGAAAGGTTAGAGAAAGAAGTAGCTTCACTAAGGAAGGAATTAAAGGAGTCTAAATATAAGCTACATAAGTTTGGAAAGAGCTCAAAAATCATAGATAATATGATCAAGGTACAAATACGGTCAACAAACAAGACAGGTCTTGGTTTTGAATAGGTACAAAAGAAATAAGGAGAGGAGTCAACCTCAAGTTCTGAAGAAGAAGAGAGTGTAAGAGAGAGTGAGACTTCTGAGGATGATTTGGACAATATAAATTTCAACAAGGAAAGGAACAATGCACAAATGAGTAACATATGGAACATGAATCAACATAGGGTAAAAGATACTAAGAGACCAATGAGTTCAAGGCAAGGAAGTTTCAATGGAATATGTTTCTCATGTCATAGATTTGGGCACAAGGCTTCACAGTGTAGGATACATGAAAGACAAGAATATGGAAACTTCAAAAATAGGCATCATTTTCAAGGGTATTGCTACTCTTGTAATCATTTTGGTCATAAAGTAGTGAATTGCAGGGTTCATGATAGGAATAGATATGGCTTCACCAGGAGAAATCCCAAGATATTTGCACCTCCAAGGAATAACAATATTAAGTGTTATAAGTGAAATAATGATGGGAATATAGCAAGATGGTGTAGATCATAAATTCTAGAGACAAGTAGAAATAGGAACAGTCAAAGGAATCAGAAGGATCAGTTGAGGAAGAAAGTAGAAAATGATAAATATTAGTGCATTCTGGGAGTAGAAATATTCCCACCCCATAATTAGCCACATCAAAAGGAGGTGGGGGAGGGGCTAAGCTTAGAAACTCATTCTTACCCTTGAGACCTAAAGGTGGCCCTTTGCCATTGATATCAAAGGGGGAGATATTTGATCAAGGGAGAGATATTTGAGTTAGGAGGAAAGCATTCAATCAGAGGGAGCAGTTTCTCAGGGGGAACAGAAAAAAAAAATTAATAAAATGGTAAAAGGTAATTGGGTTGTCATCAATGACAAAGGGGGAGATTGTTGAAAATATGAGTAGGTTTTGTAGTTATTGATGTCAAGAAGTCAGCACCAGTAAGTTCCAGTTTCAGTGAGCAACATCAAGTTTATGTTTCGTAATCAAGTGCAAAAGAAATATTGCTCCCAGATGGTCAAATGAGTTTTAAAGGGCAAAAGGAAGGCCCAAGCAAAATAATATTATAATATTTTATTATAATATTAAAAGGACAAGACCCAAAGATTTAATTAATTATAAATTAATTTATATATTAATTTAACTAACCCTAAAGGATAAGGTTATAAAGTTTAAATTAATTCAAAAATATTTGAATTAATAGAAATCACCAACGTCATCGAATATATGGCATTATGCATATAAAGGAAGGCAAAAACCATGGCATTTAAACCATCCGTGATCCAAGAGTAATAAGTGATTTTTGTGTGCATTGCAAGGGAGAAGATCATGTGCTTTCAAAGGTTTTGTGAGGCAAAAGATAGGACAAAATGAAGGGGATTTCGCTTTATGTTCCAAGGTGCTATGTAGCACATCTAGCAACAAGGGCGATGCTAATACTTTGGCAGGCGTGATGTTGAGGGATCGAATCTCATGGTCTGTGTTTTGGTGAGAAAGGAAGGTTTTGTTGAAAATCGTGCAAGAGGTAAAGGACAAAGGGAAGGCACTAGCCTTTCCCTTTGCATGGAGGCACATAGCCCACATGGTGGGCACAAGCCTAAAAAAGGTGCTCGACAGGGAGAGGTTTCGTGTTTGAAACCCGTTGAGGCACATTTTGGTGAATGATAAGGTATGCACTAAATTGCTTGGTTCCAAAATTTTTGGAGGTTCCAAAATTTGCGGAAATATATTTTTAAAAGGTTATAAAGTGGAATTGCATGTTATAAGGTTTTTGTGAGGGAGATAAAAGGATATGCATCATTTTATTTTAGGATTTAATTTTTGAGTGCTTTGAGCTTATTGAGGGGAGTAATAAGGTGTGCCAAAGGAGTTAGATAATTTTGTTGAAAAAGTTAATAAAATTGTATTGAAGGAGAAATAAGGTATAGTAAGGTTTTTGATATTTTGACTTGGTGAAATATTTTGAAAGAAAATATTAAGGATAATTATTTGTTATCTAACCCTTAAAACTGGCAAAGAAGGATATTGTGATTGAGACATATTTTGAGGATAATTCTTCAACAAACAAAAGGTATGAGCACATATTCCTTGTGAGTGATTTTTGGATGTTATTAATGATAAGTTGGATTGAAAATGATTGTTTGATAAGCATTGTTGAGTTTGGTTTTCTAGAATAAATTTTAATACTAGAAACCTTGTTTGATAAGAATTGTTGGAAATATTGAGTAAGATTTTTGTAGCACCCTAAAATTGGTGCAGTAAATCTTAGTAAATAATTAAAATTACCTTAGTAATAATTCAAATTCAAATTTCAACCCCAAAACCGCTCCCAAACCGCCTGCTACCCGTTTCCTTGTTTTTCATGCCATTTTTAGAGTTTGTTTCATCCGTTGGACGATATCGTCTCCGATCAGACGATATCGCCTCAGATCGGACGATTTCGTCTGGAGCAGAACGTCCAGACGATTTCGTCCCAAAACTAATTTTTCAAAATTAGCTTCTGTTTCAACAGCTTCTCTAACTCGGGCAGAGACGCGTCTGCACCGTTAGAGTCTCCCCCATTGGAGATCTCCCAAAATGGGATGATCTCCAACCTCCCAACCTCTTTCCTATGCCTATTTAATCTTAGGCCCTCCCCTTGACATTCCCCTGGCTGAATTTTTTTGTACTTTAAGTTTTACATGCTTCAGGATATCCTAGATTATTGTTCGCCTTTGTCCCTTTTTGAATTTTCTTGCAGGAACTTTGTTATTCTTTAGCCGGAGCAAAGCTCAGATCGTCGCAGATGATCCTGTCCAATTCGAGATGATTTCGTACCAATCCGAGATGATTTCGACTGCAGTCAACATTGGGGGCAATCAGTGCCCAAAGTTTGCGTTTCTTTACTCTTTTTTGTTGTTTTGCTTTGCATTAGTTAAGCTTATTACTGCTTTGCATCTTGGAGTTCACCTCATGTAGCCTAGATGCATAATAAAGTCAAAGTTAGTCATTAAAACCATGCATTTTACTTAATTTGTTATCTAAAGTTGTCATTCTAGCATTCATACTTTCATTTCTATCATTTTCCCTTGCTTTTGCAATTGTATTTTTTGTTCTTGGTATCCATTTCTGCAATTGCAGGTCTCCGACGAATTCGTCTGACGAATTCGTCAGATCTCAGATGATCCTGTCAGATCAGAGATGATCCTGTCAAATTCCAGATGATCTGGACTGCTTCAAAAATTAGAATCTCCATCAGACATCCGGATCAGGTATGGCTCTTTAATCTAGCTTATTCTCTCTATTTTCTATTCAAATCTATTTTTTGTATTCATATAATCAGCATTTTATATAGCTTAGCTTAGATTCATTTGGCCAAACCTAGGACTTGGATGTTTAAAGCTAAAATTGAACACATTAAACTCATTCCCAACCTAGGCATGGAAACTGCCACTAAACGTTTCCTGGTGAACCCCACCATCCATCGAAAAATCACCTTAATACCCCTCCCCGAGAGGCGGGACCTTCAAAGGGCCTCTCAGTTCGAGGTACTATCCCATCCTTTTCCCATCCTCCTTTCGAGCATGGATCCTTTAGCCTGAAGGTAAGGATGCAAAAAATTTGGAGCGATACATTTTGGTGAACCCGACGTGAAACTAAAACCTTTTGAAAAAAAAAAAAACAAAAACATAGATGCATTTAAAATCATTAGAAAACTACTAAGTTGCATATCATGTCTAGATGGTAGCTCCTAAGAAAATACTAGCAGTCACTATAAATGTTGCAAATCAATTAATAGCCATAGAAGTTAATTCTGTGCTTAGTGTGCCTAAAATAGATAGAAACCAACTTCTGTGGAAAGAACTTGATAGGAGGCTAGGTGTCATTTCATCTAAATCAACCGAACTTAGACAAATCAAGAGGTTTGCCCTAGATAGGATCCTGGATCCTCATCAACTCATTTTTTATCATGAACTTCAGAGAGCCTTGCCATAGGTGGTTAGCTTATAGGAGAGCTCTTGTGTCTTCAGAATTGTTCACCTTCGAGGAATACCTCGAGAACGTAGTTGTTATACACCAATTCCTAGGTCATGTAGAAGATCAAGAGGTCATTCTTACGGATAGGGAAATATGGAATAGAGTTCCTAGGGCTGTGTTATATCGAGAGTATTGCCATGAACTTTATTTCTACCAACCAGAATCTGAGACAGATAATATCACTATAGCACTTTTTGTCAAATTCTTGAAAGAAAATTTTCAATTTGAAGAAGAACACTTCATGACTCCTGAAGAACTCGAGCCCATTAATGATATTTATAAATTGTTTATAGAAAACTAGATCATTGCTTTCATTATTATTATTTCTTGCATTTAGTGTGTTGTTTGTTATCTTTATAATATTGTTACAAAAACAAGAAAAACCAAAACATAACAAAAACCAAAAACATTTTATTTCAAATACTATAGTAGGTATATAATTAAAATATATACCTCTTAAGCTTGTTGCATATATATATATATATATATATATATATATATATATATTTTCTGAAATCTAAATTTAACCACAATGCCTAAACTTAGGAGTGGTAAACAAACTGAAGAAGAAGGAGAAGATTGGTTAGGAGACAAAACAAAAAACCCAAATGTCCTTCCTGAGGAATCAATTTCGGAAGGAGAAACTCTAGAACAGCCAGAAGATGACCTGGCTGAAGAAAATGAACAACAAGAAAATCTTAAAGAGGAAGGATCCTCATCCCCTAGAATAGCTCCAGATGGAACTATTGCTTTTGATAATTTAGATCATTTCTGGAAATTTTTCAATAATAACATTGGTGCTCTTAATATGGCAGTTCGTATTGATAAAGGACAAATTAGTGACACTCAAGCAGCCATGGAACATATGTTTGACATACACACTAATCCCTTGTCTTTCATTGATCAAGAAAGTGATAAAGCTGGACCATCCAATAGAGATATGGTCACTATGATTCAGAACATGCCAAAACAACTAGGTTACCCAACCCCCTAAGGAACCTGTTATTGAGCCTAAAATCATTCCCACACAAAAGAAACCTTCCTTCACTGCTTTACTTCGCCAAACTATTGATCAATATGCTTCAAGTAGACAAAAACCTAAAATGAAGCCAAACACCAATTTTCAACAATCGGGCATACAACATAATACAACTTCAAAATTTCTTCATAACACCCTTCCTACCAACAATTTATACAATAGCAATATAGCATCTAATCTCCATGTCCCTCCATCATATGCTCACAAATCCCATATTAATGCCCTACCGAATCAATATGGTGGGCAAACCAGTAATCTGGAAGCCATGGTGAAACAGTTAGCTTCGCGCATGGACCAGATAGATCCCTACCGTCCCTCGTACAATTATCGAGAGATATGTAGTCAACCTCTGGATCCCATAGTTGTAGCACAACCATACCCTAAACACTTTCCCATGCCCGTCCTGCCTATATATAAAGGAACTGAAGATCCCATAGAGCATCTTCGCATGTTTAGGATAGCATGTCATGATATATCACATGATGACTTGCTATTACTAAAAATGTTCCCGAAAAGTTTAGGAGGAATGGCATTAGAGTGGTACTATCAATTGCCCACTCATTCTTTGAGAAATTTTGAAGAAACAGACTGAATCTTTTGTCCATCAATTTAGTGCCTACATCGAGAGGCATGTCACCATTAAAGATTTGTACAACTTAAAACAAGACAAAGATGAATGTTTTGCTGATTTCTTAGCTAGATGGAGGCGGTTGATAGGAAAACTGCACTTTGTGCTACCTTATAGGGAAATGTTGGACATTTTTATTAATAATTTACAAGAACAAATATCTTATGAGTTATCAACTGCCACCTTAACTACCTTCGATCAAGCTATAGACTTAGCTCGAAGGGTAGAAGATGCTCTCATTAGAAGAGGTCAGCTCAAAAAGAAAGATGATGAGAAAACATCTAGAAATCAGTATAAAAACAAACAAGTTGTAGGTGACGGAGTCACTGATAGTAGAAACGTTGCTAATATCAATACAACGAAGACAACAGAAAAATTTATATTAAAACCTCCCTGATAAACCTCCTCGAGAATTTACTAGATTGAATCAACCTTTATCAACCATTCTTCCTCAATTATTAGCACGAGGCTTGATTCAATTACCAGCTATCCGGGAACCTGATCCAACTATACCCGGATACAGAGCTGATTTACATTGTGACTTTCATAGAGGACCTGGACATGCTACAAATTCTTGCAAAATATTGAAACATAAAATACAAGATTTGATTGATAATAATGAAATGGAGGTGCAAGCCTTCCAACCTAAACAAAATGCTCCTAATAATGCTCAAAAGACCATTCCCCAAAATCAGAATCAAAATGCTAATCAATCATTAGATATATTTCAACATCCTTTACCAAAACATGGTAAAGAAGTGGCCAATCAAATCGAACATCATAATGTTCCCCCTCCTACCCGATATGTAGGGACTATTAGCGGACAATTATCTGTTCAGGATCCTCAAATATTTGGCACAACCTTATCCATGGTCACGACCAGACCCCTACATAATATTCAAACTCCCGATCCTAGTGATGTAGAATCAGATACTGAAAGTGAAATAGACATCACCTCAAACCAATCGAATAGTTCTGAAAATGAATCAGATCCTATTCAACCCATCACAGATGCTATGGTTCCAGAAGAACCATTTCCTAGAAGAGTTACTACTCGACCCTCTTCTAATCAGTTCCTTCCTAATGAACAAGCCATAAACGCTCAACCAAGACCAGTTCAGCGTCTTCAATATAACATTGTGGGTACCATCGGAGTTGTTACCAGACAACAGGCTCAAAACTTTCAACAAGATCAAACTCAGAATGATGGATCAGCTCCATTTATTTTGAAAAATCCCAATAAAGGGAATCATATGTCTAATGTTCAACCAAAACCTCCTTACAATATTAATGAACAATTATCCAATACTACAGCCAGAATTTCCCTTTTGGACTTGTTAAGATCTTCTCCTACCCATAGGGATGAGTTAATGCTTACATTAAGCCAAATGATGGTACCTCAAAATATTCAACCCGAAGCCATGTCCAATACTATCATCACTCGAGAAGTTGATTGTATTGACTTTCGGGATAAAGATATCCCACAACATAGTTTACATAAGGATAACCCCTTATATATTACTGCTCTAATTGGAGATGTAGTTGTTAAAAGAGTCTTGATTGATAATGGTTCATCTCTAAACATTTGCACTTTTGACTTCTACCAACGATTTGGGTTTAGAAGTGATGAAATGAAGAAAACTGACATGATTATCAAAGCTTTCAATGACGAGACACAAGAAACGTGTGGAGTCATTACCTTACCCTTGCAAGTTGGTCCTAGAACCCTAGATACAACCGTGTTTATTGTACATTGCCCAGCATCATACAATATACTTTTGGGTCGCCCTTGGATCAATGCGATGCGAGCGGTTCCTTCCACTTTACATCAGTGTGTTAAATTTGAATTTAAAAATCAGTTGGTCACTATCCATGGTGACCCTAGACCCTTTGATATGTGTGCTTTGGCAGAACCTGTTGGAGTGCAATTTTGCCCTGCTCTGTCATCCACACATCCTAATTCTTATTTTTCATCTAAACGTGTGAAACACACACACATAACATCATCTACCCCATCAACTACACCTATACATTTAACTCAACCATCTTCTGAACAAACCACACTAAAACCTCAAAAAGATCTTCAATCCACAACCAATCCTTCATGTTCTATCCCTATAATTTCAAAACCTATAGACCCATTTATTGACACCTCCACATTATCAACATCTATCATACCTTCCACATCTAAAGATATAGGGAATGATCCTTCTACATCTTATGCTCTTTACGATGAACTTTTACCGGATTTATCCACAATCTTAATATCAGAAAAAACAAATGCTTTTATGCAAGATTCAATTCTTTTAAATAACTTGCCGCCATCTCCTCGTACTTTGGGCCTCCCACAACCTATGGGAAGTACTTACCAAGTCGGGAGTTGTGCTTTTATTTATAAAGGATATGATTGGGGAAGAATACCCAGGAATATCAAAACTCATCATGAGGGATATGCCCGATGTTATTTTGCTAATGAATATATTAAAGCTAAGCCCATAATGCTTAAAATGGGCTATAAAGGGAAAGGCTTGGGACCTTTCCAAAATGGTATGAAAGAACCTATTGAGGTAGAGCCATGGCCCGCCCGATGTGGTGTGGGCCTATTTCCTAGTAAGGGTCAACCCTTCCCTTTTGAAGATGATGATCAACTCATATGTTATCAAGATTATCTAGATAAACAAGATTCTTTGTGTTCAAAGAATAATCCCTTTACCTGCAATATGCTATCCATAGCTTACCCTGAATTGATTGCTGAATCCGATGAGGAGTTGGAAGGAGATATTTTCCATGATATCTCCGTTGAAGAGTTGTTACACAATGGTTTTTATTTTGATGGTTCTATACCAACTATAGCCCAACTTGAGGCCACCACTCATCAAGACGAATTATCCAACTTAACCTTAAAATAATTACAAGAATTGGGCGTTTCACCCGCCCCACCTAATTTTGAAAGAGATCTACACATGGAAGTAGAAAACGTCATTAAAGTTAACATTGGAACTGAGGATAATCCTCACATAATCAATATTGGATCAGCATTAAGTCAAGAAAAACAAGATGAATACATTGCATTCCTTAAAGAATATGAAGATGTCTTCGCTTGGACATATGAAGATATGCCAGGTCTGGACCCTTCTGTAGTCATGCATCATCTAGTAGTCCATCCGGATGCTAAACCTGTTAAACAGAAACTTAGAAAAATGCATCCCAAAGTGGCCCTGCTAGTCAAAGGGGAGTTAGAAAAACTCCTAAATGTTATTTTCATACAAGCTATTGATTATGCTGAATGGATCTCGAATGTAGTTCCAGTCACCAAGAAAGAAGCTACCAAAGTTAGGGTTTGCATGGACTTTAGAGATATTAACGTTGCATGCCCTAAAGATGATTTTCCTCTTCCAAACATGGACCAAATCATTGAATTTACCATCGGGAGTGGAATGATGTCCCTAATGGATGGATTTTTTGGCTATAATCAGATCAGGATAGCTCCTGAAGATCAGGCTAAAATAGCCTTTATTACCCCTTGGGGTACCTTTTGTTGGAAAGTGATGCCATTTGGTTTAAAGAATGCGGGCGCAACATATCAACGAGCTATGACTTATATCTTTCATGATATGATGCATGATATCCTACATGATTACGTAGATGATATTATAGCTCGCTCTATTAAAGAAGATGATCATTTAGATGATTTGAGAAAAGTATTTAATCGGTTAAGAGAATACCTTATTCGATTAAATCCAGCCAAATGCATATTCGGAGTTAAGTCCGGTAAACTATTAGGGGTTTTAGTTTCTTTACGTGGTATCGAAATCGACCCTCTCAAGATTGCGGCTATCACTGATATGCCCGCACCTACCAATATATCTGAGTTACGAAGTTTACAAGGTAAGCTTCAAGCCATCCGTCGCTTCATCGATAAGCTGGCAGACAAAACCACTCCCTTTCTTAAGCTCCTTAAGAAGGATGTCCCTTTTAACTGGGACGACGAATGTACAGAAGCTTTTGAACTTCTCAAACAATACCTCCTTAACCCACCTGTGCTTTCACCGCCTAGACCTGATCGCCCGTTTCTCCTGTATATTTTAGCTTCAGATTTTGCTTTAGGAGCTATGTTAGCTCAGCTTGATGATGAGAAGAAAGAACGTGCTAATTATTACATTAGCCAAACTTTAATCAGTTATGAAACTCGTTATACCTCATTAGAAAAACTATGTCTAGCAGTCATATTTTCTACGCAAAAATTATGCCATTATATGCTTAGTCAAAAAACATATGTCATTGCTAAATATGATCCCTTGCGGTATCTTATGAGTCGACCTTATTTATCGGGTCGCACGACCAAGTGGGTTCTTGCTCTAAGCGAGTTTGAACTCACATTCATAGGACAAAAGTCTGTTAAGGGTCAAATCATAGCAGATCAGTTAGTTGTTGCACCCTTAGAGTCTACCCATCCCCTCATCATTGAGTTTCCTGATGAATGCCTTCAATTAGAGGCAGACCATGTTGAACAATGGTCCTTATACTTTGATGGAGCCCGATGCATGAGTGGGGCTGGTGCGGGTATTATTTTAATATCTCCACAAAAACACATTATACCTTTGTCTTTTAAATTAACATTTGCTTGCACCAATAATACTACCGAATATGAGGCTCTAATCCTTGGATTACGAGCTGCCTTGGCATTAAAAATCAAACATCTGCTAGTTTTTGGTGATTCTCAACTTGTCATAAATCAAATTAATGAAGTTTATCAGACCAGAGATGATAAATTGTGCCCATATAAAGCATATGTTTTGCAATTGTTATCCTTGTTTGATAAAGTTACTTTGGAAGCTATTCCATGAACTAGCAACCGTGCGGCTGACGCTATGGCCGCAGCTGCATCTCTTCTGCCCTTGGAGTTAGATGACGAATATGCCACCATCATTATTCATCGACTCTAGGAACCCGCTTCAAATAAGTCATGTTTAGAACCTTTGGATGTGTTTCTAATCAATGAAACTACTCCTGACCCTTGGTATACAGATATATTTGATTTTCTTCACAATGGGACTTTCCCTGCCAATTCTAATAGAAACCAACGTCGGTTATTACGTAGACGAGCAAGTCGATTTGTAATAATTGGCAATACTTTATATAGGAGATCTTTTGAAGGTATCCTATTGAGATGTTTGAATCTAGAAGAATCCAAATCAGCTTTAAGTGAAGTCCATGATGGATCTTGTGGAGGACACTTCAGTGGTAGTGTCATTGCTAAAAAGCTCCTTAGGATAGGCTACTTTTGGCCTACCATGGAAAATGATGCACATGAGTATGTGCGCCATTGCGACAAGTGCCAGAAACATGCTGACCTTGTCCATGCGCCTGCACAAGAGCTGCAGGCTATTTCATCTCCTTGGCCCTTTTCAAAATGGGGCTTAGACATTATTGGCAAAATTAATCCTGTGTCATCCGATGGACACAAATTCATCATAACCGCCACTTGAGTATTTCATGAAGTGGGTTGAAGCTATGCCTTTAGCTTCCTGCACTGGAACACAAGTCTCTAAATTTATTTTTAATCAAATCATTTGTAGGTTCGGAATTCCTGCAAATCTCATCTCAGACAATGGAACTTGTTTCAAAAATAAAGATGTCAAGAAATTATGCCAAAAATATAAGATTCAACATCGATGGTCCACTCCCTATTATCCTCAGGGTAATGGCCAAGCAGAAGCATCTAACAAAACCTTAATCAAAATTCTTAAAATATTGGTCAATAAATCCCGCAACTGGCACATTCAATTATATCCGACTTTGTGGGCCTATCGAACTAGTGTTCGAACTCCCACTTGAACTTCACCTTTTGTCTTGGTTTATGGCGCTGAAGCCATTTTTCCTTTTGAATTAGAAGTTCCTTCTTTGGCTCTACTACTTCAAGATACCGAAGTAGGAGATGAATATCGAAATTGGTAGACTCAGTCAGTTGGAACTCCTAGATGAAAAGCGCATCAATGCTTTGGAGCATCTTCGTGCTTACCAAAACAAGCTTAAAAGATCATATGCCAAGAAAGTTCGTCATCGATCCTTTGAGGTCGGTGACCTTGTTTTAAAAGAAAATCAAAAAAATACTAATGCAACTAAAGACCTTAAAGGTAAATTTGAGCCCAACTGGCTTGGACCATATATTATCACTGCTAAATTTGAATCGAGGGCATACAAATTAGCTACCTTAGATGGTAAATATTTAAAAGAACCTATGAATATTATGCATCTTAAGCGATATTACGCATAAAATTTGGTCATTTCATCATTTGTACATATTTTGCATGTTGTCTCATTTTAAAAATATATATAAAACTCTTTAAACAAAAACAAACAAAAAAATAAAAAAATAAAAATAAAAATAAAAATAAAAGTCAAAACAACAATATTATTGACTCTTTTCAAAACCAAAAAAATAAAGAAGAAAGAGAGAGTCAAAATCATCAAACTCCTCAAAAATATTTGTTATATATATTTCTTCTTCAAGTATTGCAGTTATATTTTCAAGTTATTTTGGATAAATTAGCATTTATTTGGAATCCCTCACTATCACAAACACAAAAATAAATATCTTGATTTTATCTGGCATGATTACTAATCTCTCTTATATCAAAGTCCACAAAATTCAATTAAATAAAGTTTGAGCACAGAGAATTGATCTTGTTATTTACTTAAACCAAGCATATCCTTTCACAATAAAATGATTATATTTGTAATGTCCATGCTATGCTACATAGTAGAAGTGGTTTCTTGAGCGAAAAGTTTCCCCTGCTATCCTATCATGCACATGGTCTAGAATCTTTGAGAATTGACAAAAGGACAAGCTCACCCCTACCCGGAATAAAAATCCCTTGCTCTACAACTAATCCGAGCAAGTATCCCTAGTATAGGAAGAAAAGAAAAGTTCAAGAAAAAGAGAAAAAGAAACAAGTTATTTCAGCATTATCTCAAATATCAAGCCAAAATACAAAAATACAAAAAAAAAAGAGAGAAAAAGAAAAGCAAAAGCAAAGAAAAAGAAACAAACAAAAGCAAAAGCAATAAAATCCCTTTCCCTACCCATTGAAAAGAAAAGAAGGGTTGATGAGCTTGAATCCCTGGAATTCTCAATTATTCGAAAACCGTGAGGTAAGCCCCATAACAGGTGGTTTGTGCCCAACCCGCTTGGCCTTGGGTAACTCCTAGCGTGGCGATATGTCTGTCACATTAGCGACCTTCTTTTGTACAGACCTATGTCTGCTTATGGATTAGCTAGCTCTTGATAACCCGACCTACATAGTAGTCTGGTATGGTTATATGCATCTAAATCATGGTTAACGAACACTTATTTGGTTAATTCAAATCACTTGTATCATAGTATCTTGCTCAAACCTGGTCAATGAACAATGCAATTGCACACACATTTTGTATTTGAGAGATTTTGTATATCATTATGATAAATCAAGATTGGTAATGAACTCACCTACGCACATGGGATTCCTTATAAATCTAACTTTTGTCTTTAAGATACTTTGAAATATTTTTGCAAATTGTTTGGAATAAATTCATTTTCCTCTTTAAAGAACAGTTGTTTAGTATAAAGACAACTATATGCATTATCAAAAATCAAAATCATTTTCAAAACATGCAATAAAGTTACATTTATATATAACTTTTGACTTTCGTGACGATGGTATAGTTCCAAAACCAAAATTGGAATTTTATGCCTAGCGCAAGTCCTCATCTTCATATTTTTCGACTATTTTCAAAAATTAAAAAAATCAACCATGCAATAAAACTATTATATTATTTTCTTCTTTGGATTTCGCGATGATGGTATAAGTCTATACCTAAATATTCTATGCCTAGCGCAAACCATTGTACCAATTTTATTTTCCATTTATTCAAAATCATAAAAACATATGACTTAAATCATTATGTTACACAATTATGCTTTAAAACAAAACAAACACTTACTCTATTTTCATGTCATTATGTCAAACTTCAATTTTGCAATGATGGTATAATTCCTAGGGAATTATCCAAAAAATTTATCACACTTAGGAATTTATGCCTAGCAAAAGTCATTTTAAAATATTTCATGCATAATATTTTCATGAAAATCTGAAAACAAATCATCATCATCATCATCATCATTTGCATCATCACACCAAAGTCTTAAGACAGTCTCTTAAGCACTCTTTTACTTTTAACAATATTTCTATACTTGGGATTAGCTTGACGACCGAGTGAGCGGCGACTCCATGAAATGGTCTATAATAGCGACAATGTCCTTTGAAATTATTGTTAGAAGTCCCTTTTCTTTTTTATCAAATCACATCACAAACAACCAATTTGTTTACATCAGATTATTTCATTTAAATTTTAAAAAACATGACATTCAAACCATAATATTTCCAACCGACATAATTACATGAATCATCAAATCAATCACACCACAACAATAAAGCATCATACAAACACATAAGACAAGTCATATGATCAAAAATATCTTTATATATATATATATATATATATATATATATATATATCTCAACAATATATGTACATCATATCAAAACTAGATTGGTATGCCACAATCTACATCTTGGCATACTCAATCCTCTCAAATCATATAATCGATCGCATACGGTGCAGTAGCCTAGCCTCGAGAACCCCTCGAGCTCTCAACCTCATCTCCTCCCCGCCCCGAGGTGGACGAGGTGGCCCCATCACAGTATGTGTGGTACTACGAGTCCTAGTCATCGATCGGGATGAAGTCCTCGATGACCCAACCCTGATCGGATCTGCAATGCCAACTGGTAGTTGTACCCTCTGGCCCTCTAGCACCATCTAGAAGTAGATACCCTGATAGAACGTGGTCTGAGCAATCGACCGTGCCAGCTCCTAAGCGCTCGCTCCTCCGCTCCATGCTCTGAGGCGTGCAACCTCATCTCTGAGCTGTGTAGCCTCCGCTCGATGGCGTGTAGCCTCATCCTGTAGAGTCTGCACCTATGCCTGGAGATGGACAGTCTCCGCCCAGAGAGTAGCCATCTCACTACTCTCTCCTATGTCCACACCCTTGCCCTTATCGAGCGATGGTGGCCTCTCTCTCCATGGAGAAGGGGGTCTCTCCTCCCTCCTCTCCCACTACCGTGGCCTCTGCTGAGCCTGTGGTCTCCTCTGCTCTCTCCCTCCATGACCCTATGCCGCCTCAATGGCCGCCTGGCGCCACCTCCCCATCCGATGCACAACTACATGAATCGGACCCTGAGCCCTCGTCATCCGAGGAGGGCGGATGCCTGTGTACCAGGCATCATAGCCGTCGACAACCCTTGCGTCATCCTCATCCACTGGCTGAATGGGGGCATCATCTACGTCCTGACTCTAGAAGCGTTGCATATCTGGAGCCCCGCTAACTATAGTGTTATCCCGGATGGTCCGAGAAAACTCGTAGTCTCTGAGAGATGGGATCCCCTATTGTAGACCGAACTACCTCAAAACTCGGTCGTAGCGGTGGAGCTCCACCTCTCCCCTCTCCATCCTCAACCAACAAGTTCGCCTAACATGAGCCAGCTCCTGTCCATCCTCGGCCCACCCTGGATGATCTCTCCAAGGCCTCCAGGTGATCTGGTTGGAGACAAGGTCGTCAAGTAGTCTTCGGGACATTGGTAGATCTATCCGTCATTGTGACCCTCTCTGGAGCCACCAGTAGAAAGCTCGGGGCCTCTCCCCATCAATCCCTATCAGTGGGAGCCCTACCGGCCTCTGCACCATGATGTGCTCCTAGCACCAAACCTGTAGTAGTGATGTCATAACCAGACATCGGCCGCCCTTGTATACGACCCCATGCAGGATCCTATACAATCGGCATAGTACATAACTCCCCCAAGCAAACCTGTACCCATGGTCTCTCATGTCATAGACCACATCTGTCAGTAGCCATGGTACTTTGCATCCACTCTGATGGCATAGCAATAGACCACCTACAACCCCAGCCAAAACTTGTGTCTCTAGATGCCCCAAGCATCTGGCATAGTGACTCGATGTTCACTCCGCCCTTCTCCAGGGTGAAGCTCGGATCTCCGCATAGTCGCATCATCACGTGGCCCTGATTGGCCATGGGAGTTATTAACCATCCTTGTATGGGGATCCTCAAAATCCTCCATACATCCTCTAGTGTGGGAGTCATCTCCCCTATCGATAACCAAAAATAGGAAGAACCCGGATACCACCTCTCTGCTAGGGCTGTCAATAGCCCCATATCTATAGAAACCTGTGGCATCTCTGCCACATGCTGCAAGCCGACTTGTGCCAACTGATCTCGCTCTACCTGAGATAGAGTGGCCAAGTCATCCCTCAACCCATCGTATTTCCATTCTCTGCTCTTTAGTAATCCTCTCTGCAACATAAACAACAAAACAATAAAAATCATTAATAAAACAGTGATTAAAAATGCAAGTAAAGCAAGTTCAATTTCATCAATGATGATATCGTCCACTATTGGATGATATCGTCCCCAATTTGAGCAAATTCGTCTCTGATTTTGCAAGCCGAAATCGTCCCTTTTTTGATGAAATCGTCCCCATTTTGTCGATTTCGCCCTTGGACGAAATCGGCGATATCGAGACGATTTCGACGAAATCGAGACGATTTCGTCTCGACGACGTCGACGGCCCAAAAATGGCCGTGATGCTCAAAAATCATCAAAATTTAATCTAAAAAGCATAGAAAATCAAAATTCAAGCATTCTAAACTAAGTTTAGACTCTTACCCGTAGCCCGCGCCGGACCTCTATCGATCTGTGTGCTGTCTCGACCATTTTGTTTGCAGAGCTCCACAAACCAGAAAATGAAAATGAACAGTAACAATGAATTAGGGTTTTTCCCTATTTTTTTAATTTTATTCAAAAATAATTAAAAACATTTTAATTTTTTGCTTTTTCGCATTTTTACCTCAAACGTTCGATTTGGGTAAAAACACGGAGGGGGCATCATAGTAAGTTGTCGTACGATTCGACCAAGAATCGTCACCTAAAAATGGGAATAATTTTTGCTTTCTCGTAAATCGAGAAGAACTCATCTTTAACGCATTTTCTTTGAAAAATTTGCTAAAGAGGGGGCAAAATGTAGCACCCTAAAATTGGCGCAGTAAAACTTAGTAAATAATTAAAATTACCTTAGTAATAATTCAAATTCAAATTTCAACCCCAAAACCGCTCCCAAACCGCCTGCTACCCGTTTCCTTGTTTTTCATGCCATTTTTAGAGTTTGTTTCATCCATTGGACGATATCGTCTCCGATCAGACGATATCGCCTCAGATCGGACGATTTCGTCTGGAGCAGAACGTCCAGACGATTTCGTCCCAAAACTGATTTTTCATAATTAGCTTCTGTTTCAATAGCTTCTCTAACTCGGGCAGAGACGCGTCTGCACCGTTAGAGTCTCCCCCCATTGGAGATCTCCCAAAATGGGATGATCTCCAACCTCCCAACCTCTTTCCTATGCCTATTTAATCTTAGGCCCTCCCCTTGACATTCCCCTGGCTGAATTTTTTTGTACTTTAAGTTTTACATGCTTCAGGATATCCTAGATTATTGTTCGCCTTTGTCCCTTTTTGAATTTTCTTGCAGGAACTTTGTTATTCTTCAGCCGGAGCAAAGCTCAGATCGTCGCAGATGATCCTGTCCAATTCGAGATGATTTCATACCAATCCGAGATGATTTCGACTGCAGTCAACATTGGGGGCAATCAGTGCCCAAAGTTTGCATTTCTTTACTCTTTTTTGTTGTTTTGCTTTGCATTAGTTAAGCTTATTACTGCTTTGCATCTTGGAGTTCACCTCATGTAGCCTAGATGCATAATAAAGTCAAAGTTAGTCATTAAAACCATGCATTTTACTTAATTTGTTATCTAAAGTTGTCATTCTAGCATTCATACTTTCATTTCTATCATTTTCCCTTGCTTTTGCAATTGTATTTTTTGTTCTTGGTATCCATTTCTGCAATTGCAGGTCTCCGACGAATTCGTCTGATGAATTCGTCAGATCTCAGATGATCCTGTCAGATCAGAGACGATCCTGTCAAATTCCAGACGATCTGGACTGCTTCAAAAATTAGAATCTCCATCAGACATCCGGATCAGGTATGGCTCTTTAATCTAGCTTATTCTCTCTATTTTTTGTTCAAATCTATTTTTTGTATTCATATAATCAGCATTTCATATAGCTTAGCTTAGATTCATTTGGCCAAACCTAGGACTTGGATGTTTAAAGCTAAAATTGAACACATTAAACTCATTCCCAACCTAGGCATGGAAACTGCCACTAAACGTTTCCTGGTGAACCCCACCATCCGTCGAAAAATCACCTTAATACCCCTCCCCCGAGAGGCGGGACCTTCAAAGGGCCTCTCAGTCCGAGGTACCATCCCATCCTTTTCCCATCCTCCTTTCGGGCACGGATCCTTTAGCCTGAAGGTAAGGATGCAAAAAATTTGGAGCGATACACTTTCATATGCTTGATTAGGGTTTGTGAAAATAACATGAGTATCATTGTTATGTGAAATTGAGAGCTATCTTGAACTAGGGTTTGTGCAAAACATGAGTATCATTGTTATGTGATATTGTTTGATAAGCATTGTTGGAAATAATTGAGTGAGTGTTCATATGCTTGACAAGGGTTTGTAAGCAATTAATGTTTCATTGAGTGATTGATTGAGTGGAGTTGTTTAAGCCTAGTCAAGTCGAAGTGTTGAAGTGATAGTTCAAGTTATGTGAAACAAATTGTTCTATATTCTGATTTGAAAAAGAGATTGGAAGTGATTGAGTGTTTGTGAGTGTGAAGCATATTGAGTCTCTAACAATTCTCTATATGTTTCTTTGAGATTAAACAAGATTATATGTGAAACTTGTTTGTGATATTGAAGAGGTTTTCTGTAATATATTGAGTTGAGTTGTATAATGCTTTTGTGAAAGCTAGTGGATAGATTTGAGTAAGTCCTAGAGTGGACTTAAGGACTGAGTTGAGTAAGATTTTGTAGAAACTTACAAGCAGATTGGACAAGTTCTAGTGAGGACTTGTTGAGCAGATTTGATGCAAGTCTCAATGAAGACTTGTTGAGCAGATTTGAGGTAAGTTTTGGTGAATACTTGTTGAGCATATTGGACAAGTTCTAGTGAGGACTTATTGAACAGATTTGAGATAAGTCTTGGTGAAGACTTGTTGAGAAAATTGGACAAGTTCTAGTGAGGACTTGTTGAGCATATTTGAGGTAAGTCTTGATGAAGACTTGTTGAGAAGATTGGACAAGTTCTAGAGAGAACTTGTGGATAGATTAGTGTGAGATTTTGTGGAAGCTTACAAGGTAGATTTGAGACATGTATTTAAGAAGAATTGAGGGCAGTGTTTATTGATTGATTTGTTCAAACCTTGGGTTAATTTTTGGGGTATATCTAGCAGAGTTAGTTTTTTATTGAGTCAAGCTTTGTGTTAAGGCTTGAGGATAGAGATTCAGGACATATTTGTGCTAGATCAAAGGACTATGTTTAGTGTAAATCAGAGATAGATATTGAGGATATATTTATGCTAGACCAAAGGACTATGTTTAGCATATATTTGAGGATAGAGATTGAGCAGATTTGTGCTAGACCGAAGGACTGTGTTTAGTGCAAATTTAAGGAAAAAGTTTGAGAATATTTGTGCTAGACTGAAGGACTGTGTTTAGTGAAGATTTGAGATAAAGTTGAGAGTAAGTTTTGGAGGTGACAAAGTATAGAGGACAAAAGTCTCCAGTGGATAGAGGTCCATTAGCCAAGGTAGTGAATACAAGTATTCTGAGTGAGGGCAGCAGTCTTCAGTGGATAGAGATCCATTAGCCAGTGCAGTGGAGGTAGTAGTTCTTCTATAAGATCACCAGCCAGAGTAGAGGAGAAAGAAGTTCTCCTATGGATAGAAATCCATGAACTAGATTAGGGGATTGGTGTCTCCTATGGATAGAGATCCACAAAATTGATTAGGGGTTTGGTGTCTCCTTTGGACATAGTTTAACCATAAAAAAGGCTCACACCCGATGGTGTCCTATTGCAATAAATGATAAAAGTATAACATGCATACAAGAACAAGAAATTGACAACAAATGAATCAAGAAGAAAAATGCTTTATTCCATTGTATTTGAAGTCAAAATCAAATTACAGGTACATCCCTCATAGGGATAATCATTTTGATACAATATTACAATAGGAGTGCACAATTGTTTCCCTCATAAGGGTAGGTGTGATTTCCAATATCCTTTCATGATGAAACAAACTGCTCTAGGGTGGAGGTGCCCTCTTCTTCATGATGGGAAAGGAAATTGATAGTTTGTTCTCCTTTGAAACTATTCCATATGGTCAAGAAACAACACAAGAATTTCAAAAATATAGGCAACCTCTCATGATGAGGCCCTTTTAGGTAAATTGCATAATGACACTATTAAACATGCATAATCAAGAAAACATGAAAAGTGCTTCTAAGCTATGCAAATCAAATCAATATTCATATAATAGCATAAATATAAGTATCCACTACACTATGCATGGATTAAATATATAAAACAAGGAATAAAGGTGCATAAAGAACCATTAATATCCTAATTGAAGCATAAATATAAAGAAGCTAAACTAACCTAATTCTATGGTCAAAAGTCTACTAAAATGTATTTAAACTCTGAAAACAACTAATCTAAGCTAGTTAACCATACAAAAATGAAAATAGGAAGGTGGTTATACCTCTGCTGCAAACCATAGCTCTGGTGAGCTATCTACACTGTAAACCACGGTTGAAATTCATGGTTATCACTTTCATATACCCTCAATTCCAAGGGTAGTGGGATTGACCTCCTTGTCTAATTGATGTTCAAGTGTCACCTTTAGTGTCCTTATAATAGGTTTGGCGATTGAATCACTACGATGGGCTTTCGTTTACCCAAATTTATGTTTCTTGGTCCTTCTAGGCTCCTAGAACTTCCATGACAAACTAATATTTGGGTGAATAGAAAAGTGGCCTTCGAATGCACGAATTCAATATTTAATTCGATACGGCTTCGCTACTCTCTTGATAAATTCACTCTCATGATAATTCGTCAGTGCTTTGCTATAAAAATCATCTCTCTTCTCCCATTTTGGAGGGGGTATTTATAGGATGCCCTAGGACTGGGGGTGGCTTCCTGGAGAAGCCAAGATCAAGAAGAGGTGGTAAAAATAGTTGGAATGGAAGATTCTGGAATCTTTTGTCCATTAACTGCCTTCTTCTAGATCAAATGGTTGTTCCAACCAATTTGAATCAGATTGAAGGCCAACTAAACTTTAGTTAAAATCGTAGGTCACAACTATGGTCTAAATTGTAAATCGTAGGTCTTAGTCACAGTTCAACTGTAAACTGTAGGTCTGGGCTACAGTTCAGACTGATTAGGCCAAGGATCCTAAATTGAGTGGTTAGAACCACTGCTCTATCTTGGAGTCTATCCAAGACATTCCATATGGTCTTGTATTATGTCCATATGAGTAGTCACCCTCGACATGATGCATTTTATGTGTCTACAAATGCCCCTTTTGAGATGCATTGTGATATTGAACAACACTGAGAAAAAATAGACCTCCTAAAATGATATCAAAGGTTCTATGATGATCATTAGTCATATCAATATTAGGTGCCCCATATCCAGCAAAAGGACACACATCCTGAAATCATTGCTTCCAACTCTTTGAAGGGTTAAATTTTAAAATCTTGCACTCACCATCATTCATTCGGGTAGCGTTTTATTCTATAATAGGAGTTAGTCCTATATAACCAAAAGGATACGAGATACAAATAAATTATCATATTTTCTATTTTCCCCAAGCAAAGGGGTAAGATTATGATAGTTGTTGACAATGATTTGCAAGGATGAACGCAATTTTGACAAGATCAAGGGATCTACAATTTTAGGGATATTTTGTTGATTTTTATTATGATTTGATATTATGACTACCCCCTCAAGCGATGAGTCGATGAAGGTAATGACAATGATTAAAGCGATGATGTCGCTCGACCACCATGGATGATATTATGAAATTTAGATTTGAGTATATTAATGCATTGGCTAGGCCTAGTTCAACTTTTGATTCCAACTGTTAATAGTATTTGTACATTTCTATCCCATGGAGCATTCGGGCTATAATAGCCATCTTAGAGAATCAAATTGATACAAATCCAATCAGATTTGTGTTGAATCAAATTATCTATGATTTGCTAAAAAGAGGTCATAGAAGAAATGACATGCAACGCCTCATTCCCATGGAGCAGTCCAGTTGTGAAGGCCTTCTTAGGGATTTAAAAGAAGCATATCATATCAATGATGACAATTTTTCCCCAAATGTCCTTATGGTAATTTACTCATCCTGTCGGATTGCATGGATCGCAAGTCGCTGCAACCGCCAAGTGTATAGGGTAAGTTATTGAATGTGAGGCGCATTTGGTGTTTTAATTATTTAATTTTTTTGAATGTTTTGATTTATGAAATGAGCTTATTTATTTGGTTGGGAGGTGCATTGCTCCATGAAAGGATTGCCATAGCGACGACCTCAGTTGAATGTACTTTATAATCTCAGCTAGATTTTTAATTTTTAATTGGATCTTGGTGCTTGCTTATCACCAAATTTCCAAATTAATTTGCTTTTATTGAGTTCTGACCCAATGGGAGGTATTAATTTATCTTTTTAGCCCTTCCCATGGTGGGAATTTTCTAAATTGCTTACCAATTGCAAATCACTACTAGGGTCTACAGTTCCCAATTGTAATTTTGGGAACCGCGGCTAGGGCTTGTGGTTCGCGCAAAACATGAGAGGCCTATAAAAAGTCCAAGTTTCAAATATATCTCATTATTCCCTGATAGTGACTTGAAAATTTGGATCTATGATAGTGAAAAATGAGAACTCACCTAAAATATACCAAACTTTATCCACACACCTACTCACAACACAATGACAGAGCGCGGGCAAGCTTCTTCGAGCCACAACAGATGAGGCAAGGGCAAGGTAACTCAAAAACCAAGACCTTGTATCAATTACCACTAAAATGAACCCAATTAATTAATTGGTAAATCAATCTCACTAAAATATTGGCAATGAACCTCACCTTAGGCTAGGGTAGCTTAGAAATTTTTTTTATTATTTTTGACCCCAACATTGCACCCGACGGGATCTCAATCGGAGACCACAGGTACTAGCTATGGTTTCCAATTGGTCAATTGGGGACTGAAGCTGCCAGCTACGATCAACATTCAAAATCCCAACAGTTAATTTTTTACTGTATGTGGACCACAGGGTTGACCTGCAGTTTGCCAACCTTAGAAAAATTATAATTTTTTTTATTTTTCTAAAATTTAAAAGGCAATTAATATCATTTAATGCATTTTTGACCTGTCTGATTTACAAATTTGATTTGTAGGCCTGCATGATGACATTTTTTTGAAATTTTATCAATTTTTAACTATTTTTGATCATTTTTAGATCATTTTAAAATATTGTTTTCTTGTTTTTTTTAGCTTTTTCCTTATATAATGTCATATATTTCAGATATTGACCTCTAGAGCTTAAGAGCCTGACATTATTAAGGCTCTCCATGGAGAGCTCATTGTTCGTGAGTGAGAGTGGTTCATAGCTATCAAATTTGGCTACATATTGGATCTACCCACTATTCGAGTAGATCAGGCCTATCTGACTGTGTTGGCCTGGTGCTAGAATGTGCAGACCAACACATTTCACCTACCTACAAGTGAAATTATAGTTACCTTAGAGGATATTTACAAAACATTTAGGATCCCCATTGATGGTGAGGCCATCGTCTCTTTGACTTCTGGCACTAAGGAGTTCATATTTGATGCCATATTCGATGCCCAAAGTGAGGAGGCTCAACGTGTCAATGACCATGGAGGGATCCACATCAGCTATTGGTAGGGGAAGAATGTCTTCTCCATGCACGAGGTCATTTTCATGCACTTTGTGGTGCAAGTTGTGCTTCCAAACTCCTCGAGTGTGAGGATTCCCTAGAACCTTCTAGCTACTATACATAGAGTTTTTCAGACCTCCATCTGACAACCACTGCTCCTAGACTAGGGGAGTACTCTACTATGCCAGGTGTATCGAGAGCTCTACAAGTTTACTGACCAAAGCCATTGGGGGATTAGCTACAGTCTACTTCTATAGATTTGGGGCTGGTAGCATATCAAGATAGAGCATCCTGGGGATCTACCATTGCACATTACAAATATCGATGATGCATATCAATGTTATGCTACCTACTAGCCTCAAGAGAAGGAGGTTTTCTAGATTAGGACCCACACTGGCAATGTCTAGCATTATATTACATGATTTGTAGGACTCAGGACAAATGATGTCGAGTGGTGGCCCTACATGGAGTGTCCTGACTGGCCTGATGCTGACGAGCAGCTTTGACAAGCTCATTGGGATAGATGGTTACTCGGTTGAAATGTTGATATTAGAGAGTACCAATGTTTCTTTCATGTTTTGAATTAGTTCAGCATGGTGCAGGACATCCTAGAGATCCCATTTGCCTATAGGCACCTAGCTTTGGAGAGGGATCTACCATGGCTCTAGTATCTGGCTCTAGGTGATGCTCCAGATGACTTCTAGGAGACTAGAGTTGACAGATCTATGACCACTCAAGAGTATGATGGATGGTGTTCTATGTTCTATTGGTATGGGACATGACCTCTAGGTTGAGCTGCAGATCAGGTAGGGGTAGAGGTGGATCATGATAGGCGCAACATGCGCCAGTGAACATAAGGTGGTTGGTGCATAGAGGTTGTATCTGAGGAGGCTCCTAAGGTTGATTCTAATGAGGAGGCTTCTGAGGAGGGTGAGGTCCCTCTTGATAGTGTAGAGGGACTACTCTTGGCATAAGTGGCTAACCTATAGAGTTAGGTTGGACGATTCCAAACACAATAGAGGGAGTGAGACACTACTATCACTACTCTATAGGCATAATTAACTGATAGAGATCATTGACTGACACAAGAAGAGCAACATAATGCTAGCTTTACAACACGGGATACAACAGGAGAGACCCAAACTGGTGAGCTCACCAGTGCTCATGACTTGGCACTAGCACAAAGTTATTAAGGAGTAGTAGAGTGGGATCTGATCAGGGCATAGAGGGGGGATCCTCCATCCTCTTAGGTGATTATGGTGCCTTCGGTGGCACCAATAGTAGCACTACCAGGTGGCTAGGATCCTATGGTAGAGATTCAATGCTTTTAGGATTTGCAAATGAGTACCAATGATAGGTACACATCCAGGGTTGCTTGGGTGGACCAGCTAGTTGGGTATATACAGATGCTAGGTGCAAAGGTTCTTGAGGATCCGTATGCTCCAGAGTCCCAATAGACTAGATCTTGTACTATAGTATAGTCTCCTGCTAGCTCGATCCATCATAACCATCAAAGCAAGAGGACATACAGGTCCTCTAGTACACATGGTGGCAGCATTCACACCAAGACTAGGGAGTCAGGGCAGTCTACTACAACATCAAGCCATAGGTCTCGGTGCACAGAGGTACCCATTGCATAGGTGGCAGTTGGATGAGTGCTAGGCATCTTCGGGCTAGGTGATACTCAGGGCTCTTAGTAGGGTCCATAGCAGATAGCAGGGTAGCAAGCAAAATAGGATCCTACACACAGTACTAAGGATTGTGATGAGAGCTCTGGTATAGTGGGAGCATATCAGAGCTAGAGCTCTATTGTTGCAGGACATATTTTATATATATATATATCATTTTTAGTGTAATATCAAGGACCTACACATTTGTAGCCTGCATTTTTGTACTCTTGATGTACTCTGAGACACATATTTATATATGATATGACTGATCATTATTTTATGGCTCATTCTTGTGTACTCATTTATTTTTGATTTTATGTTTATGTGATGTACATGGATGCAATGCTTATTTTATGTTGATGCTATATGATGTGATGTATGGATGACATGCACTAGATAGCTATTTAATTTATGATGATGATATGCAGTGATCTAGATGCTTAGATGTGCTTTTTGTGATGGATGCATATGGATGCGATGTTATTTTATTAACACATATTTGATATTGCTTTGTTTACATGCATTAATGTACGTAATTATTTATTTACATGATGCTAATCTAATGTAAATGAACCTATATATTTTAATCACTTAAAACATACGGAATGAATGCAACTATGTTTATCAATCTAATGGATGACACCACAGAATGTATAAAAATCATGAATGTAATTGAAAATCCTTAAGATAAGAATTTAATCAATTAATCACCCATATATGAAATGCAATGATTGCAGTGCTATGATGCAAAATATATAATGTGCCATTTGATTTTATTTATTTTGCACTTTGGATGATATGCACGATATAGTCAGTGGTCATCTAAATATTATTTCTAATATTCATCCGGTATCTATCCTATATGTTGATTGTGCTTTATATAATGATGTATCATGGATTCAATACTTTGCAATTTGATGATTTATATGGTTGTAATATTTGACATTTTGTTTCTATGGGAGAAATTTTGAGGTTTTCCATGAGACTCAAACACCCTAATTGACTTATCAAAAGTTGTATACTGACCATACTAGACTTTTGAGATATAAGGCTTTCACTAGGATAGGCACTAACTGTTCATTATTCTTGTGTGTGCATATGATTATTTTAAGATAAGACACGAGCGTTCCTTGATGTCTGGCAAGATTATTTCAGCCCATTGCTAAGATAGGGGTTCCACAAATTTCTTATCCAATCTCAAGTTTATATTTTAGTTGGACTAAGCCACTATGAAATGTAGGACACCTGAAGCTAGCTCTTCCACATTAAAATATTTGTCTTGTTCATAAGCGAGGTGCTAATGCATCAAAAATATCATCATGCATAAGGTATAGTAGTGCTGACAATTCTAGGGTTATAGGCTCATTCCTTTCTATCCTTTAGTTTTTGGGATACTTGCTCATATGTAGTGAAGTAAGGGAGTCAATTCCATATTCTTTCTGAACTATCTTTGGATCTTCATTTGATCTCTCTTCAAACTGGATTTTGGATCTTCATTTGATCTCTCTTCGAACTATATTTTGGATCTTCATTTGATCTCCATTTGAAATTTTGATTTATGATATTCATTTGATCTTCACTTTTGAACTTCACTTTGAACTTTGATTTAATATTGTTTTTTTATTTTCACTTGATCTTCACTTTTCGATGTTTAGATTTGATAATTTTCTTCAAAAACTTTCCTTTGGGGGGATTTACTTGGAAAATGCTATTTTTGGTATATCGATTGAGAATATCGATCTTATGATATCAATATGGGATATCACTCTCGGGATTCAATTTATAATATCAATCTAGGGTATCAATCATAAGGATTGATGTGGGATATCTCTTTGGGATATTGCTCATTTTATCATAAGCAAGGGATTCTAAATAAGAAACTAACTTGTCCTTTTGCCAAATGCCAATAATTCCCATACCATCCACATAGAGGGATAAGTAAGAATAACTCTTTTCACTTTAGGATACTGTTAGTAAAAAAGTGACCAACTACAGAAAAACATCTGATGCACCTTTTTGCATATTTTCCAAGAAGACCGAAGTGGCCCATATGCTAAAGATCAAAGAAAAAGCAAAACACCACAAGAAGGAAAAAGTGTCGCGATATCGTGACATGTTGCATTTTCACAATCCAAAGCAAAGAGAAAGAGCAAGGAGGAAAAAGTGTCGCGATATCGCGACATGTTGCATTTTTGTGGTCCAAAGCAAAGAGAAAGAGCGAGGAGGAAAAAGTGTCGCGATATCATGACATGTTGCATTTTCGCGAGCAAAAGCAAAGAGAAAGAGCAAGGAGGAAAAAGTGTCGTGATATCGCGACATGTTGCATTGTCACGAAAAAAAGGGAAAAAGTGTCACGATATTGTGACATGTTGCATTGTCGCGACCAAAGGAGAAAAAGTGTCACGATATCGTGACATGTTGCATTGTCGCGGCCAAAAGAGAAAAAGTGTTGCGATATCATGACATGTTGCATTATCGCGGCCAAAAGAGAAAAAGTGTCATGATATCACGACATGTTGCATTGTCACGGCCAAAAGAGGAAAATTGTCATGATATCGCGACATGTTGCATTGTCGCGGCCAAAAGAGAAAAAGTGTCACGATATCGCAACATGTTGCATTGTCACGGCCAAAAGAGAAAAAGTGTCATGATATTGCGACATGTTGCTTTGTTGCCGCCAAAAGGGAAAAAGTGTCATGATATCACAACATGTTGCATTTTTGCGGCTGGAAGCGGTAGAAGAGCAAGGTAAGAGACAAATGTCACGATTGCGCGACATGTCTCATTTTCATGGCAGGAGGCAGCAAAAGAGCAAAGTAAGATATGAATGTCACGATTTCATGATATGTCTCATTTTCATGGCTGGAAGCAACAGAAGAGCAAAGTAGGAGATGAATGTCACGATTTCACGACATGTCTCATTTTCACGGCTAGAAGCAGCAAAAAAGCAAAGGAAAGAATGTCGTGATTTCGTGACATGTCTCATTTTCACGACTGGAAGCGGAAGAAAAGCAAAGAAAGGAAAGAATGTCGTGATTTTGCAACATGTCTCATTTTCATGGCTAGAAGCGGCGAAATAGCAAAGAAAGAGACGAATGTTGTGATTTTGTGACATGTCTCATTTTCGTGGCTAGAAGCGGCAGAAAAACAAAGAAAGGAAAGAATTTCGTGATTTCGTGACATGTCTCATTTTTGTGGTTGGAGGCGACAAAAGAGCAAAGCAAGGAAATAATGTCACGATTTCACGACACGCCAGCTGTAAAGGAATAAAATGTATTGTTGGTAATCAAAGGCATGCACTGACACCAAGAAGCAATTTTTGACATGATTATCAGAAATATAGGATAGAGCAGGCTTGCCAGATGATTGAAAATGTGACAGGCTCATCTAGAATCTAATATGTAGAGAAGATATCTAATTCATAGAAGACTTGTTGTGTATTATTAGAAACTACAGATGATTGCTTGTAAAATAGTAAGATGTACTTAGAAAAAGATACTCTTTTAGGGTATATATAAGGGTGAGTGACTTCAAAAAATAGTTCGGCTCTTAGAAATTTACAAGACTGAATACATGTACTTTGAACACAAGCAATAAAATCACATCTCCCATTGGATTGTGGTTCATATCGTGCAAGTGTATGTATTAATGTTCTTTATTTTTGCTTACAATATTGAATTGTAAATTGAGTCTGTTCTTATATCTGAATTTTCGCAATACATAAATCATATTGTTGGAATAAGAATCTAATATATACGCATGTTAAATGAAATATTAGAAATCATATCTGAAATTATATAATTTTTGCATGGAAATGTGTTTAAATGCTTTGGATAGAAGTAAGTAAATTTGTCTTTGTTGTTGTCTAATCTACACCATATAAAAGTTCTAGCTTAGGCTATATTTCCTTTATCTCTTGTTCCCATTTTCTCTAAAAAACTCAAAGGAACCAGCCTTCTCTGGAGACTAGACAAATGATCTCAAGCAAGATTTGTCTATTCAATGTTGGCAAAGTCTAAGGTGCAACACTATTAACCGAAGGCAGATTTTGTTCCAACATATACTCGGTCCTGTTTCACAACTTTCATCTTCCCCTAGTCCTTGTTAGGACTGTTTAAATTTGTTGATTAGTGATAATCTTCTGATATGCTAAGGGTAATACTAATTGAACCTTAGCTACAAAATCAAAGTAATATTTCTACCAACTCTTGATAAGACCACTAGGTATGGTTGAGTGACCAAAAAACCCTAGTATATCTCCATAGCAACATTATAGGTTGTGTTGAAACACACAATTAATCACATGAATAATTTATCATGATAAATGCAGAGGTGCATGATTTAAACATAAACGTGGCATCGTTTGTAATACTAACAAACACAATACCTTCTATTACGGAATGCAACAGATGACGAATGTTTATATGCAATGCAGTAATGCAGTGAGTGCATGTGTGAATGCAAAATAAAAATGCAAAAAAATTCAAATGCGAAATGCAAATATTTTTGGATTTTATGCTTTACCAAATTTTTTGGATTTTATTGATTTTATAATTTTTATGGGTTTTGAGCCTCATAATTGACCAAACAACGAGTACATGCCTATGGAGCCTTTAGATTGACCAAGCGATTTTTAAAAATTCTTGGAGCTTTTAGGATTGACCAAAGGGATTATGTGTACCTTTGGGGCATTTTGGGATGACCAAGCAATTTTGAAAATCCTTGGAGCTTTTGGGGTTGACCAAGCAGTTTTTCAAAAACTCTTGGGACCTTTTGGGTTTGACCAAAGGGCTTACAGATGCCTTTGGAGCTTTTTAGGATGACCGACTGACTATAATAAAATCCTTGAGGCTTTTAACTGACATGATCAAGCAATTTTAGAGACCCTTGGAGCCTTTTGGGATGATCGAGTGGTTTTGACCAAACCCTCGAAGCTTTTGAGGTTGACCAAAGGGATTACAGATACCTTTGGATATTTTTAATTGACCAAACCATTGATGAGAGTGTTTGGAGATTTTTAGGATGACCGAGCAGTTACAAGAAACTCTCAAACCCTTTTACTATGCTCTTCAAGCATAAAATGCCTTAAGATGGATGATGTTGAAAGGTTCAGGCTCTTCAACAGCCACTAGTGACATTAGGTGATAGGTACCTAGACTAATATTTTTAGATATGATGTAGGGTCCTAACTAATTGGCTACAAATTTGTCTCACATATCTGGTGGTAAATTAGAGTTTTGTTGGTTTTATTTCAAGGCAATATCCCTAACTTCAAAGTCTCTCTGGTGGACTTTGAAATTGTAAGCTCATTTTAGTCACTCCTGATAAACATGAAGATGCTCTAGGGCATTCATGTGACGTTCATCAAGTAGCATTAGTTGATCCAGTTGACCTTGTCATGCAATTTCATCATTGATGAACTCTTTCAATGCGATGCACAACATTGGGATTTATAATTCCAAGGGCATAATGGCCCGAGTGCCATATACTAGTGAGAATGGTGTTGCCCCAGTGGGTGTCCGAATACTAGTCTTGTAAGCCCATAGTGCAAGGGGTAGTTGGATGTGCTAGTCTTTGTGGTTTTCTTGTACTATATTTTTCAAGATGGCCACCATTGTCTTATTTGAAGGTTCAACCTGCCATTTGCTTGCAGATATTATGGAGTCATAAAATTGTGTTTGATTCTATATTTAGATGTCAAATCTCTCACAGTTTTGTTCTTGAAATACATTCCATTATCCAATATTATTTTGGATGGAATCCCAAAATGACTTATAATATGCTCTAGTATAAACTTTGCTATACAAGATCCAGTTGTCATTTTTAAGGGTATTGCTTCAACCCACTTTGTAAATTACATAGTAGCCATGATTATGAATGTATGTCGGCCTGATGATGGAGAATAGATCTTGCCTATAAGATATAGTCCCCACTGAGTAAATGGCCAAGCCACTTGGATGGGTTGTAAGGCCTGTGATGGCAAGTGCGTAAGATTAGCATGATGCTGACATTTAACACATTTCTTGACATATGCATTGCACTCCTTCTCCATAGTGGGCCAATAGTAACCCATTCAAAGGATGCGCTTGACGATGACCATGTCACTAAAATGGCCACTATAGGTACCATCATGGGCTTACAAAATCACCCATGATGCCTCTTGGGGCTCTAAGCAATAAAGGAGAACTCCATCGTAGTTTCTTCAGTACAAGACTATTAAGATATATTTGGTTTATTTCTATTTAAATGTGTGCTTCATGGCATGCGACAATCCCTCTGAGATTATATTAAGCTTTAGGAAGTCTTTATTTGTGACATCCAATTTTGATAAATCTCAGCTTTAACTGCCAAGACGACTTGCTCCCCCTACGTATTTACTTTTGCAAATGCAGACTCAGAAACAACCCAATGGTTAATGGTAGTGCCACTCCCCATGGGACTCTGAGAGGTTAGTGACCCCTATGGCACCTTATTAAGAAAGTCTTCAACTTTACAGAACCATTTAGCTTGTGGTTCTACATTGATCATGTTGACTGATTCTCTGTTATCATAGGCTACATGCTCTGTTGCTAGATGTGAGAGCGTCTTGACATGGATGGTAGTGAAATCAATAGATGGATTCTAAGGGATTAAAGATCCCAAATAATCCATGGTATCTACAAACCTATTTGATGATCGATGGATTGCCTCAATGTCATACCATTCAATTTTGGCCAAAAATGTGTCAACTAGATATTTATAGACTTTCAGTATGGGATATCGACATTGAAAAAGCCCCTTGACTTGATTTACTATGAGCAAGGAGTCACCAAAGATGTTCAATATCTTAATATTCATGGTGATAGTTGTGTGGAGGCCCGGCAGTAAGGCTTCGTACTCAACATTATTATTGATGCACGAAAAATCCAACTTGAATGACAAGGACATTGGAGCTCCTTGTGGCATGAAGAACACTATTCTGGCACCACCCCCTTGTTTGCACTTTGAACTTTTGAATAACTAAGTCATATCAACATTGTTCTCTAGTTATTTGGGTTCAGGAGCTTCAGATATAACGAAGACCGCATCGTTCGAAAGCTCGATTGTTAGAGGCCTACTATTTGATAGTGGCACCTCAACTAATTGATTTGCTATGACTTGTCCCTTAATGGACTTCTAGATTATGAATTCTAGATCAAATTCTATCAAAAGCATGATCCACTTCATAGTATGTGTATTGTGATAAGTCTTACTCATCATGTACTATAAAGGATTATGTTTGGATATAACATACGTTGTATGACTTAACATATAATATCATAATTTCTTTGTAGCGAACACTATTTCTAAACACAATTTTTCCACATATGCATATCTGAGTTCATAGCTCACAAAAGTTCAACTAATATAATATATGGCCTACTCTTTGCCTTGCACATTTTTTTGGGCTAACATGGTTCCCAGTGCAAAGTTAGTTGTCGATATATGTAGTAGAAAAGACACCTCTGGCCTTTGTGGAGCTAGCACTGGCAGCGTCACTAGGTATTGCTTTATCTCAGCAAAGGTTATCTTGTAGTCCTCATCCCAATTGAATGGGACCCCCTTATATAGCAGTCGATTCATGGGTGGACATTTATCTAATAGCTGGGTGATAAATCACTTTATAAAGGCTACCTTGCCCTGAAGGCTCCTTAATTCCTCAATATTGGTGGGAGGATGCATTTCCAAAATGGCCTTGACCTTCACTGGATCTACTTTGATGCCTCTGTTGGAGACGATGAACCCTAGTAATTTTCTAGAATTTATGCCAAATACGCACTTCTTAGGATTTAGCCTGACATTGTGCTCTATCAGGTGATCGAAGACTTTCCTTAAGACCTCAGCATGCTCTTCTCATAGTAATGACTTGGCTAACAAGTCATTCATATAATCTTCAATAATTTTGTGCATATAGTCATGAAAAATGTATGTCATGGCCCGTTGATATGTGGCACCAGTATTTTTGAGGATGAATGGCATAACTTTATAGCAAAAAGTTTCCCATGGTGTTATAAACATGATTTTGTGTTGGTATTTAGGTTTTATCTGAATTTGATTGTAACCAAAAAAATCGTCCATTAAGGAGAGCATTTCATGACCTATAGTTGCATCTACGAGAGCATCAATATTGGGAAACATAAATGAATATTTGGGTGTTTCCTTGTTTAGGTCTTTGAAATCCGTGCAAATACATATTCTTCCATCGGGTTTTCCCACGAGTACCATATTGGACACCCATTCTGGATAATCGATGGAAATCACAAATTCCACATCCAACAACTTTTGTAGCTCATATTTCACCATAAAGGCTACTGTTGGGTGCATTTTTTTAAGATTTTGCTTGATTGGCTTCTTCATCAAATCTAGCGAAATGTTATGAGTAACCAATTTTGGGTCTAGACCTGGCATATCCTTGTACTACCAAGCAAACAAATTTAGTATCTCTTTCAGCAGAGGGATGAGGGTGGCCTGCTCATCTAGAGTGAGACTCTCTCAAAATTTAACCTTCTTCACACTGGAAAGATCATTACTGATATCCACCTTAAAGGTTTCCTCTACTTATATATGTGATCCCTCCTAAAGCTGGTGAGGCGTAGGAATCAGATGGATGTCATCAGTCGGGTTGATTGGTTCCCTTTTGGAAGCATTTTTAGTATGATAAAAATCATATGAATAGCCTGGTGCAAAATGGAAAGGTTGTAACATTTATTTGATGGGGAATAAATCCTCAGGCTCAATGGGTAAATCAAAGCGATCCCAGTCGATAGCATCTTTGTTAATATACAACGGTTTAGATGGATCTACTAGATTGTGAAGGGGAGTGGTCAAATAAATGGAGACCATGTTTATGGAATAGAATTGATCTCTAGGACCACACAGACTGACCTCTACAAAATATGCATAGTCCTCATACCCATGATCTGGCTCTAATAGTATAGACACAAAAGGGTCTTCCCTATGAGGACTATGAATAACTAGATCCTCCCTATGCATTGAATACAAAATAGGATCATTCAATTCATGAAGCTCCATGTAGGTTGGTGAAAGGGGATTAACCAATCGATGGATTTGATCCAAATTTAACCATCTTGCTCTCAGATGTGGACCAACATGTAGCTACCTATAAACCTCATCAATGTTGATGGGTTGATGACGGTAATGCAAATAAGGAGGACCAAGGTAGGCCCTCTCTAGCTCATCTTCTTTGTCATTGTCATAATATAATCATTTATTTACCCCCACTCCTGGAGAGTGCTCCTCCAAATGAGACCCCAAGTATTGTACTTCTTGAACGCTATCGTCGCTATCCAGAAAAATTGTATAATTATACCTTATGTACGACATCATCGAGAAAACTGGCTCGATATATTCCTCTAAGTAATTGACGTTGGGAATAATATCTTTGATAACTTGTGATGACTCTATAGGTAGTAGGTGATGTGCATATAAAGACCTTGTGTAAGTACCTTTGACTTCATCCTCAGATTCATCATCGTTTGAGGATTCTTCATCTGCATCATAACTTGGTCCACTCATATCGGAGGTAGACTTCACTTTGTCTTCGTTACAAATATCTCCTAGCTTGAGATCACTTGCATTAATAGGGTTACACCCCTGCACATCTGTGTCAGCAACTACATCATGGGTTTGGTATCACAGGTGATCTCTAGGGTTCATCTCTGCCTCATTCTGCTCAAGGATCCCTTCACGACGATCTTCGAGTGGCTCAATTGTGATGACAAATATCATAGGGTAATTCCTCCAAAATTTGGAATGATCAAGATGATAGGGATTAAAATCCACATCATCAAATAGACTAAGGTACAGATGATCGAGAGATGTCACAAGCAAATCATCATGCCCTTGTATCTATAACCCCAAACTAAACTTATCAGTAGCTAACTAATAACTTAGCTCTAGTGGAGTCCTACATCATTTTTCAAAGAGACCAAGGCCATATCCATTCTAATGATATAACTCAAAGATCCATATGGAATACTCTAGATTGAACAAATAATGAATGTTCACAGTGAATGGTTCATCGCCATCTCCATACATGGGCTATCATGTTGGAAGTTGGTCTAGCCCCACATAGATGAAATTTGTTTGGTTATGCGGCTCTCCCAATGGAACCACTGATCCGACTCGGTAACAATGAGCGGATGGTCGACCCATCTCTTGCGCAGTCTTCAAAATTGGTCTGAAGGTCAAATTTTGCACAAGGTACTCACCTAATCTAGTATTAACGATATGTACCATCACCCACAATGTGGATGACCCTGCTAAAGATCCAGGTGAGGTAGGCTAAGGTGCCTCCTCGGCTTTGTCTTGGGGTTCCTCAACTTCTATGGGAACGGGAACCTCCTCGATGATTGGCTTGGGCTCAAGATTTTTCTCCTTCTATCCCATGTTCACCTTCAACTTCCTATCATCCTGATGCATGACTAATACCGATGGTTTCAAGGAAGTGGCAGTGGTGTGCTCCGATCTATGTGACATAGATGACATTTGTTGAGCATGCACTACCGGTTTGCCTCTTGGTTTCTTTATAGGTGACAATGACTGAACATCTAGGTGTGTTGACGAAAGTATGAAACCCCAAGAAAATATGCTAGGTTCACGAATTTAAATGGCTCCTCTTTTGAAGCCACTACGTGAACCCGTCCCTCGCGAATATATTTCATGCACTTCTACAATATTTATGGGACACAATGCATTTCACGAAGCCAAGGCCTACTAAGTAATATGTTGTACTGCATGGTCCCTTCTATCACATGACACATTACTAAAATGGTCTTCAGATACACCTACACGAGTAGGATAATTGTGTTGACAGTCGAACATAGTGCGTCATTAAACGTTGTCAATGTAAATGTAGTTGGCACAATGTGTGATTTAGGTAGCTTCAAATGACTCAGCGCCTTGGTCGTTATTATGTTGATCAATGAACCAGTATCGATCAAAACCCTTTTAAATGGCATGTGATTCACACACATGATTATGTGCAATGGTGGGTTAGCTATAGTTGTAGAAACCGTCCTTATATCATGATCATAAAATTGGATCATCGGTTCTTGACACTATTTTACATGTCCTACAAAATTAGTAAATGCATGTGCATCCTAGGCTTGTACTTCAATGAACATAAAAATATCCATAAGAGTCTCCCTGTGACTCAGGGACTACTATATTAATTCATATATTTATAATATATTGATAACTTCGTAGGAGTTGTCTGCAAGTTTTGGACCAACCCGCTCCTTATGGTCACCATCGGTCTTGTTGGTGGGCCTAGAATATTCTATGCCAGCCACTGATTTGGCATGGTTTGTAGTTGAATGGGAGCACGAGTTTGATTCTATTGTTCGTATCTCCCATGCCTAGTGATAACATTGACCATACTTACGAACCCCTAGGTAGGTGGTTCGACTCGCACCTAGTTAACTTAACTAATATTGTTTCGAGGTGCCTCATGATTTGGCAAGGCGTTTTTGTAAATCCCCATATTCTTCTTATCGGGAACCGGCAGGTTGTGTGACACTACAAGCTCACCCTTGTTAATCATATTTTGCACCAGGTGTTTGAAAGACCAACACACCTCTATGTCATGGCCTTTCATTCGATGAAAGATGAAAAATAGATCATCTTGGAACCCCTTTTGTTTGGGTTGATTGGGGCCTATCATATTGACTTTAGGTAATCTAATTGCCTTGGCCTCACATAACTGATGGAAAATTGATGTCAATGATTTATTAAATGGTGTGAACTAGCAATGTGGGTGTTGATCTTTGTTCTTGACCTTATAATTATTGTTGCACTTGTCATATTATGTAGGGGGAGGTTGGGCCTAATAATTTTTTTTTGTTGCCCCTTGTCATCCTGTTGGAGATTCAGTACCACTTGATTCACATGGGACTTCTTGCCTTGTTGTTTTGTGGCCCTCTTATCTTGTCACTCTCTTCTATTTTTGAGCTTCAAGTTACCTTCCTGCAACTTGATGTCCTCGATCACCTTGGCTTGCATCAAATCTTCTTCAAATGTAGGATACTATTGTAGCTATAGTAGTAACACTATGTGCTTGGCACAACTCTTTGTAAACATTTGGGCTAACTCTATGGTAGGAATAGGGAATGGTAACTTTGTCATTAGTCTTCTCCATACTGATTGCTATCTGAAAACAATCGTCTAGAAATCTCATGACATGTTCTTGTGCATCTTAATAACCCTTAAACTTATCCAACTTGGGCATATAAAAATGCTCAAGGTAAGCCAAAGTAGGCACCAAAGCATCTAAATTTTTGTTATGGATTTTCCTCAATGTCAACTTTTGAATAGCAGTGCCTTGTCTCTCGATGGCTTTAATCATATCGGCTAAGGATTTATAGGCCTCTAAAGATAGAAAGTCCTCCTCCCTAAGTTGACATGTAAGTGGCTTAGGAGGTACCATATTCCTTGTATGATATGGAAGTCATTGCTCTTCCTCATCCTCAACTTGGGAGCTCTCAAGATATTCTTGTTCATATCCATATCCCACTGCTGCTTCATTCTACCTCTACCTATGATTATCGAGTGGCGGTGGCTGCTCCCTCTTTTTGGCACTAGCATGAGTATGAGCATATCTATGCTCTTGATGCATATCAATTTGAGATAAAGCCTTCTTATATACACACTCTCTATGCTCATCTTGAGGATATAGGCCAGTCCTAACTAACCTATCCTCCTGCTCCATGCATTCCTTCTGGGCAAGGATACGCTCTTCATGCATGCACTACTCATATAGCCTTTGTCTCATGAGCCTCTGTGCTTGAATATTTTCATCTTCAATATGCTGCATCTTTAGGTGAGCATCCTCTAATTGATCTTGGAGGAGTTGGAATTTTTGCTTTAATGCCAGTCGATGTGATCTATCGATCTGGTCATCCGTGGGAGGCCTCTAGTATCCTTGCTCTATACGAGTGGCCTTGTGGGTTATGTACCCATCAAACTGATGTGTTGTACCTTTTCCTCTATCTATGAATATGGCATTGGCCTCCTGCTATGTCCTATACTATGAAACACCATCCACATATAGCAGGTGTGTGACATGAGGGTGCTTAGAAGCCTCCCCATGTTCTCTAGTAGTGATAACGACACTCATACTATGCTCACTCGAGGCTCAAGTGGGTGGAACTAAGGGCTTGCAACCTAGCTACTCTAAAACACTACCTAGACCTTCTAGTTTCCTAGATTGCCATTACTCCTACGGTGGTGTACCATTATCTCCCACCTTTGATATATCAATGGTGATATTGCATGGTGGACCATGCATGGGGGTATGGTTAGACCTATGCTCGATAGTGAGCCTATATTCCTACCCCTAAATGGGTGGGTCTCTAGTCCTTCCATACTCAGAAGGTAGAACCATAGATCCTCTAGTGGACTTAGTATGTAGAGGCACCAACCTGATCCCCTGTATAACAAAATCTTTGACCGATCCTGTGGACGTGCATGCATTACGGTCTCGATAATGGCTCTCAAGTGGAACACCCTCATCCTAGAAGGTTTCCTATTCTATTCTATGCCTAGAGGAGTGTACTGAAGCTCCTCTATCTGGGGTTTTCTCTACTGGCTCCCCTTGTGTCGATTTATCTCATCGAATGCTAGCCGAATGATGTTCGGTTCACTCATGTGGTTGAAGAATTTACATGTACTATTGTGAATTAGTTAGGGGTTGGTCATCGATGTTGGATTTGGACTTTTTCCAACCACCCCGTGTATCCACAATTATGCACATAGAGTCTAAATGTATTATTATTAAGCAAACAAGGTACACAATAATGATTATCTCATTTTAAATTTTAAAAGTGAGTCCTAAACTATTTGATGTGTTTTCAAGATTTGTTGTATCAATGTAGAAACTCTAATCATGTTCTGCAAAACTTACTAGATTTTATTCTTAGTTTAATGGATTTAACATATAGGATCATAGCTCGACAACTTGGCTATGAACTCCAAGTCGTGTAAATCCCCCGTGTGTGGTAATGAAGCCTACACCTAGACAAGAAGCACAGGTCCTCCCAGATCCTCACCCATTTTCTCCCAGCCAGCATTATGCCCTCTGAAGAGAATACATGTAAATTTTCTAGGGTACAAAAGGTTCCTAGATCTAGTATTGGTCTATATATTAAGGGTTCATAGGATTTGGGCCAACGGATGGAAGTTACGCCCACCGTCATTGAACCCTAGTAGTGGTTGCATGTCAAGCTCAACTCATTAGCGTTTAAGTGCCAAGTTGTGTGTTTGGTTACTTTTAATTTACATAAAATAAATGCATCATATAACATACATGCTCATTTTCTAAATTCTATGCAAGTGAAAGATGTTTCAAATTCAAAAAATGCAAACTATTCTAGATGCTCTTTAAGACTATGCATGTTACGTTGCTAAATGGCCACTAATTGGGCCTCACACATGCAAACCATCCACATATTTCTATCATGCATGTTGTAGGCTAGTGCGAACTGTAATCAGAGGTCTGCTATTCCCAACAACACATTTTTATTGAAAGAAAAACACGAAAGCAAACTAGGACTATTGATTTACCATTTTCTTAGCTCTTTTCCTAATTTGCATTCGAATTAACCTTACTGTAAAAACACAAAAAGCAAAAAAGTAGCAGAGGCTTGAATATAGGACCTACCTCAAGTCCTGCATTGTCTAGGATTCTAAATTTTACTGTCTGTGTTGTCAATAGGAAACTGTAGGTCTGATCTACGGTTCTGACTATAAACCGTGCTTTGTACCTAGGCCGCAAATGATAGCTATGGTTTGTACCTGCAAGTGCAAAAAAACAAGAAAACATAGTCAGGTCCTATAAATGTGGGGTTCCACCGTGATCGCCTACTGTAACCACCAAAATGGCTCACACCCAATGACGTCCTATTGCAATAAATGATAAAAGTATAACATGCATACAAGAACAAGAAATTGACAACAAATGAATCAAGAAGAAAAATGCTTTATTCCATTGTATTCAAAGTCAAAATCAAATTATAGGTACATCCCTCATAGGGATAATCATTTTTATACAATATTACAATATGAGTGCACAATTTTTTCCCTCATAAGGGTAGGTGTGATTTCCAACTGCCTTTCAAGATGACACAAACTGCTCTAGGGTGGAGGTGCCCTTTTCTTCACTATGGGGAAGGAACTTGGTAGTTGGTTTTCTTTTGAAACTGTCCCCTGCGATCAAGAAACAACACAAGAATTTCAAAAATATAGGCAACCTATCATGATGAGGTCCTTTTAGGTAAATTGCATAATGAAACTATTAAATATGCATAATCAACAAAACATGAAAATTGCTTCTAAGCTATGCAAATTGAATCAAGATTCATATAATAGCGTAAATATAAGTATTAGCTACACTATGCATGGATTAAATGTACAAAACAAATAATAAATGTGCATAAAAAACCATTAATATCCTAATTGAAGCAAAAACATAAAGAAAATAAACTAACCTAATTTTATGTTCAAAAGTCTATTAAAATGTATTTAAACTATGAAAACAACTAATCTAAGCTAGTTAACCATACAAAAATGAAAAGAGGAAGGTGGTTATACCTTTGTTGCAAACCATAGCTTTGGTGAGTGGTCTGCACTGTAAACCATAGCTGAAAGCTATGGTTAACACTCTAATAGGCTTTCCCTCAATTCCAAGGGTAGTGGGCTTGACCTCCTTATCCAATTAATGTTCAAGGGTCACCTTGGGTGTCCTTCTGATAGGTTTGGTGGTTGAATCATTGTGATGGGCCTTCGTTTACCCATATTTACATTTCTTGGTCCTTCTAGGCTCCTAGAACTTCCATTGCAAATTGATCTTTGGGTGAATAGCAAAGTGACCTTTGAATGCACAAATTTAGTATGCAATTTGATAGGGCTTTGCTGCTCGTTTGATCAATTCACTCTCTCTCGATAATTCATCAGCGCTTCGCTATACAAATAATCTCTCTTCTCCCCATTTGGAGGGGGTATTTATAGGATGCCCTAGAACTGGGGGTGGATTCCTGGAGAAGCCAATATCAAGAAGAGGTGGTTGGGACAGTTGGAATGGAATCCTCTGGAATATTTTGTCCATTAATCACCTTCTTCTAGATCAAATGGTCATTCCAACCGATTTGACTCAGATTGAAAGCCAACTGAACTTTAGTTAAAACTGTAGGTCACAACTACAGTCTAAAATATGAACCATAGATCTCAGCCATAGTTCAACTGTAAACCATAGGTTTGGGCTACGGTTCAGAATGATTATGCTAAGGAGCCCAAATTGAGTGGCTAGAACCATTGATCTATTTTGGAGTCTATCCAAGATCTTCCATATGGTCTTGTATCATATCCATATGAGTAGTCACCCTCGACATGATGCATTTTAGGTGTCTACACATAGGTCCATAAACATTGTAATAAGGAAAGGATTCCCAAGATATTTGTTGAGAAAATTTTAGTGAAATATTTTCTCCATGGAGTATTCCACATTGGGTGAACTACATTAAATTTATGTCTCTATTGTGTGTGGTGATTTGTGCATTGATTTGATTACTGCTGAAAATATTGCCATTGATATATTACATAATATTTTTTGGGAAATAAAAGTAAAAATTGGCCTTAGACTATTCACCCCCCTCTCAATATAAGCTTGTGTTCTTCATCAAGAGTTTTACATTCTTTAAGAAATAGGTGATAGAGGAACCAATGTTAGCACTTCCATACTTTGGAAAGGTATTCCAAGTTGATTGTGATGCCAGTGGAGTGGTTATCAATGCTATGTTGAGCGAGGAGGATAGACCAATCGCTTACTTTAGTGAAAATTTGAATGAGGTATTTTTTCTATGACCAATAATTCTATGCCATAGTTCAAACTTTGCATAAGTAGAGGTATTACTTGTTGTAAAATGAGTTTATGTTGTACATGGATCACCAGGTGCTAAAATTCATCAATATTTAGGAAAATTTGAACCAAAGGCACATGATATGGGTATAATATCTATAATGTTACTCTATTGTGTTGAAGCATCATGTAGGAAGTATGAACAATATTACAGATGCCTTAAGTAGAAGCCATACACTGTTGTTCAAAATTATAGTTAAACTAGTGGGCATGTAGGGGATAAAGGATTTGTATGGTCCAGATAAAAAGAAAAATGATGCATGGAACACATGCATGGATCCATGGGCTAAAGCTATTAAGGAAAAAACAATTATGCATCCCACATAGCTCGACGAGGGATAATCCTATCAAGAAGTTAAATAAATTTGGACTTGAGGGAACTTCAACATAGACAAGACAGTCGATAGTGAAAGAGAGGTACTATTGACCTAGTTTTTGTAGAGATGTATTTAGATTTGTGAAAATGTGAAGAATATACCAAACAATAAAATAAGTGGTGCAAAACATGGGGTTGTATAAGCTTTTTTGCATACCAAATGGACCATGCGAGGAGCTATCTATGGAATTTGTCCTTGTATTGTCATGCTTGTATAAAGGTCATGATTCTATCTTCATATTAGTGGATTGATTCTCTAAAATTATGCATTTAATTCCTTTTTAAAAGTTGAATGATGCATCCAGGATAGAAATTTTTTTCTTCAAGGAGATAGTGATATTGAATGGGTTACTACACAACATTACATTAGATCATGACACAAAGTTCCTTAGGCACTTTTTGGTACATTCTTTAGAAAAATTTTGGTGCGTAGCTCAACTACCATTCAACATATCATCCTCAAATGGATGGATAGATGAAGGTTGTCAATCAAAGTCTTGGCAATCTATTGTGATGTCTCGTAGGAGATCACCCTATACAGTGGGACTCTAAGTTGGTGCAAGCAGGGTTTGTGTACAAAAATTTTATGAACAGGTTGATTATCTTCTTGTGGATTCATAGATCTATTGGAGGTGGATTTTGGTACCCACATTAGCATTGAGAAAAAATACATTGTGCAACATGTGCAAGTAATAAAATAGCTTGAGGAAATTAATGATAAGTATAAGGATTAAATAAATGTTCATCATAGATAAAATTCCTACTCAAAGGGGGAGTTAGTCATGGCACATCTGAGAAAATATAGGTTCCCACACCAAATATATAACAAGCTAAAACCCAAGAATATAGGTTCATCATATTTTGCATCATTTTTTTGAGAATACCTATGAAATAAAATTGCTTGAAGGGTTGGATATATTGCCAATATCTAATATATCTTATCTATATTCATTCCATGTGCATAAATATTTTGAATATGTGTATATGGAGGAAGAACCATATTAGAGGATGGAGATACCTAAGAAGTAATACTAAGAAATAACACAAATACTGGATTTACACATTGGCAAGAAAACTCAATAGAGTGAGTAAAAAGAATATTTGATTCAAAGGAAGGGTAAAGGACTTGAGGAAGAATCATGGATTTTTGAAGTTCAAGTAAGCCAACTTGGGTGGCCAAATTAGTCATTCATGTAGTCATAATGTGAGCCCCAAGCTCATATTATTTTTAGCAAGGGTGTCTAATGCACGAGTATCCTTGTGTTTGTGCAATATTGCATCAATCAAAAATAGAATAAATAAATAAATATATGTAGTATTGTGATAGGTGGCACATAGTTCTATATTATTTGTGCACGTAGTTCTATGGTATATTTGCATGTAGGTATGTGGTCTTCATGACTATTACATTAATGGCTCGGGTGTGAAATTGTTTTGTGGTCTTTATGCACATAGTTCTATGGTCTTTATGATCATTGCATTAATGGCTTAGGTAGAATTTTTTTATGGTGTTTATGCATGTATTTATTTCATATTTATGACCATTACATTAATGCCTTAAGGGGGAAATAGTTATATGGTGTTTGAACACATAGTTCTATGGTTTTATGATCATTGCATTAGTGACTCGAGCAAGAAATTATTCTATGGTATTTGTACACATAGTTTTATGGTATTTGTGATCATTGTATATTTGCACACACAATTCTATGGTCTTTATGAACATTGCACTAATGGATCAAGTAGGAAATTATAAATTTGATTTTTTTTTAATTTTCTTGGATCGGATTCGTGTTTCCTAGTTTGGGTAGGAATTTGTTATTTGTAATATTGATACTAAATTTGGATCGAATTCCATTTGGGGGAGGTATTTTTAGGTATATGGGCTTGATTGTAACACAAAGATACTCAACTATATATCTATGCATAGTTATTGCAATTTTTACTTCCTTACAAATAATATATATAAAAAAGAGTTTTTATATTGACTTTTGTAGTTCTTGCTTTTTTTGTGTACTCCTACGCCAGTGTGCCTATGATTAATTGAACCCGCATACAGTGTTGAATAGCTAATGGAATTAAAGTGATAAAAATTTATGATTTATTTATTGTGATCAATTAAATGTGTACCATTTTTAACAAGACTATCCTAGAATTATGTATTAAAAGATCTAGAAGAAAGAAATAAACCTATCCCAAAACCATATAAATATATGAAAAGTTAGAAAAAATCCTTGTAAGGAATCTTATTCCACCTAATTATGGGGATATAGGGAGCCCAGTAATCATGGCCTCAATTAGCACAATCAAAATACCCAATGTGATGATTAAACTAGGTATTGCCATCAATGTGATGACTATGAAAATATTAAACAAGCTTTTCATGAAAATATAATACCAATAGTTACCATAATTTAGATGATATACCAATCACTAGCCATAACCTAAGGAATAGTGGAAGGTGTCCTAACATCTATTTATTCATAGTAATACCCCATTGACTTCATAATTCTACATCCAAAAATCAAGGAGAATGGTTATCCATTAATCCTCGGACAACCATTGCTTGTTGTAAAATACACTTTTATCAATTATCAATTTGAGGATATGATCATTTATAATGGAATTAGCTTGAAGAAGATTTATTTGCATATACTAGTTAGACATTCAATGGACTTTTTATTAAACTTGTAGGTTGATGAACTAGATGAATAAGAAATTTTTACCTATTTAACCATGGTCACTATAAAGCAACATGTAGATGAATTAGATTCCTTAAAAAGATATATTTTAGAGCATGAGATTGTATTGCTAAAATATTCATGTGGATCTTGTTTGTAGTATGATCAAGTTATTGTTCATTGACTCCTTTTAGAAGATGAATGTAAAACAATTGACCGATTATCACTAGTATATTTACAAGAGAATCCATTTACCATGTCATATGGTTGGAAAAGATATATTATTTCCTCTTTTCAATGCCCATTGAAAAATGTTATTCCATCAATAATTTCATTGAATAAAAATACTATAATTTTCCACTCTATCATCTCATCATTACCCTTTGAATTTATTGTTGAACAAGTATGAAGGAATCAACTTGATTGACCCTAGCACCAACCAGATAGAAATTCAACCAAGAAAAACCTTGAACATCAATAACTGACTACTTGAAAAAGAGGAGGTAAAATTATTTGATGTGCTAAATAGACATATGAAATCCTTTGCATGGTATTATAGTGATATGAAATGGATACACCCTTATGTCTACACACATCATATATACACTATTGAAAAGAAACTTATTTGTCAATCCCAAAGGAGGATAAATCTTACCCAAAGAAAAATTACTTGAAGTAGGGTTCATTTATCCTATTTGTGTTAGCTGGTGGGTTTCTTCATAAATAATTATTTTAAAAAGAATGGAAAATAACACGTATAAACAAAGGGACCATTTTACACCACCTTTTATCAACCATGTTCTCATACACTTGCCAAAAATAAATACATATATATTTTCTTAATGGTTTTAATGACTACAACCAAATCTAGGTTATCCCTCTTGCCCTTGGGGAACAATTGCTTACCATGTTTTACCATACACATTGTGTGAAATCCCTACTAATTTTTATTAAATAGTCCTTGCCATATTTCTTGATATAACTAATGAGTGCATAGAAGTCAATATGGATGAATTCACTATTTATGAAAGCACTTTTAATGAGTCACTCTATAATATTGATAGGGGTTTCACTTGATGTGAAGCCCATAACATCTCCTTAAGGCATGAAAATTATTTGATGATGACAAAATAAGGTATCATTTTAGGAAGAAAAAGAAATATTAAAAATATAGAAATAATAACCTAACCAACAATACAAATAAATGTTAGAAGCTTTCTAGCATACAAAATCTACTATAGGTGTATCAATGGAAATTTTAGTAAAATTATCACCCCATGTTTTCTCTTCTTGTAAAGGATTTTGAGTTTAAATGAACATAGGAATGATAAATAGTATTTGATGCTCAAGGAAAAGCTTACTTCTACGACTATGTTAAGAGGACCAAAGTAGAAATGTGTATTTCACATTCATACTAATGCCTTTAACACTGCTATAGGTGTAGTTCTTAGATAAGAGGAAAAGGAAAGTGTAAAATCCTATGATATTTATTACTTTACTAAAACCTTGTCTAGGGTTTAGAAAAATTTCACAAATAAGAAATATTTTTTAATAGTAGTTTATGCCATCAATAAATTTCATTATTATATTATAGGATATCTTTCATATGCACATACCAACCATTCTATGATTATGTACTTGATGAAAAAACCTATAGTGAATGAATGAATAATTTGATGTTTTATATCACTATCATTGATAAACCCAAAAAAAATAATATAGTACAATATTTGTTTTATCAAGAATGAATGTTGAATATGAAGAAAAGCCTATGGATGATGCATTTCTAGATAAATATTTATTTGCAATATGGGCATGTCCACCATGATTTATCAATATTTATAATTTCTTGGTAATAGGGAAGGTTCCTCCTCACCTCACTCCTAATGAAAATGACATCTAATTAAACAAAGTGTATCTTTTGAAAATATTAAACGATTATTGTTAAAATGTAGACTTGATATTTTTCTACAAAGACATGTATGAGAAGATGAAATCTATAACATCCTTTGGACATGTCATGATGAAAATTCTATAGGGAACTATTCAATAAAGAGAAGCACACAAAAAATTTGAAGTGCTAGATATTACAATCCATCATATCATAGGGATGTAAAAGAATACATATTCCATTATAATCAATCTCAATGTGTGGGAAACCCCATTATTGAATGAGCTGCCCTTGCAACCTCAATTTATTTTGGAACTATTTGAGAAGTGGGGGATAACATTTTTGGACCCATTAATCCACCCTCCTAAGGGAAGTAGCACATATTAGTATGTATAGGTTATGTAATAAAATTGGTTGAGGTAAGTTCTCTCTAATATGTTCTTGAGGACAAGGTAGCAAATTTCCTATATAATAAAATGTTTTAGAAATTTGACACTCCTTCTGCTATTGTATTAGACTAGGGACATTAATTTTTATCAAAATTTATTAAAATGATTATGAAATTTTACTAAGTAGAACATAAAACATCTTCACCCTACCATCCTCAAGCCAATGGATAAGTAGAAGTCACCAATAGGGAGTTAGAAAATATACTAACAAAAATAGTTGCTTCTCACAAAAAAGATAGGATGAATAGATTATCTGAAGTAGTATGAACACGCAATACCAAATAAAATATGATAACAATATTCACACCATATGAGTTGGTTTATGGTAAGAAATCATTTCTTTCTATTGAGATTGAATTACTAACACTTTGTACTACATTGGATATAGGCATTGAGTTGTCATATGTACAAAATTATAGGATCTTACAACTAAATGCACTTGATGAGTTATGAATGGAGGCTCTTCACCAGAAAAAATTCTTTCAAGAAGAAAGAAATATATGGAATGATAAACATATCAAGAATATAAGGTATCAACCAGGTGACTAGGCACTACTTTTTAATCACATTATCTTGACTTTAAGAGTAAGATACAAACATGATAGCTAGGTTTGTACAATATTGACCAAGTATTTGGTAATGGTGCTATGTTACTCTTGCCTATTGATGGATCTAGGCCACAAATGGTGATGAAAAAGCATCCTCTAAAGTTGTACCATAAACCAATATCCAAAGAAAAATTTCCTAGTCACTTACTTTCATAGTATGATATGTACATTGTGGATGAGGCCTTCTCTTCCATGATAAATTTTAAGTAATTATGTATCTTCCTTTCAAAAATAAAGAGATAAAAACAAATATAAGAAAATAAAATCTAGTCCAATAGCATGAAAATCATTTTTTGGTATGGTCACCTTACAAATAAAAACTTGGCTATAAAAATACCTCACGGACATAGCCAAGTGGTGGAGAAATAGACTTGCATAAACAAAAAAACCAGAGAAACAAGAGAGAAACCAAAGAAATAAGAGCCCAAGATTTTGTATTCAATGCTCAGGAAGAAATTTTACAATATACAACCAAACTTCCGTTTGCCAACCCCCTTCTCATTACAATACATGGGTTTTTATTGAGGTCCCGATCCTCTGTGCTTTCCCACTTCCCACGATCTACAATCACCACTTGGAAAAATTCTAGAAAGTTGCATTGATAAGACTCTTGGTGAGGTGCATGACTAGCTGCCATATCTAGTGGAATCTACTTCTCGATCTACTGCTTGCTGTTAGATGCTTTAAATGCATCTTCCAGATACCCTACGTGAGTGGCCAACATGCCCATTGGAATCCTTCTTTGGAACAGCTGCTTCACTGCCTCTAACTTGTCATGCATGAAGGGATGTCTTTATAAAAGCTGGAGTGCATGTTTTTATGTTTGGTCACGATATCGCGACCATTTCTCTCCTGCACTTTCTCTCTCCAGCTTCTGTCGCGATATCGTGACATGTCACGATATCGCGACATTTCCTCCGCCAAGCCCTTTCCCTCCGTTTTGGCCACGATATCACAACCTGTCATGATATCGTGCCATTTTTTTCTGTTGGCCTCCGTTCTCCTGCTCTGGTCATGAAATCATGACATGTCACGATTTCGTGACCTTTGCGCCTTCCGCGCCTTGGCTTCCCTGTAGTGGCCACGATTTCGTGACATGTTGTGATTTCACGACCCTTGTGCCCCTCGACCTTGCCTTCTCCATTTGGGTCATGATTTCATGACCCTTGTGTCCCTTAGATTGACTTCTCCATTTTGGTCATGATTTTGTGACATGTCGCAAAATCGTGACATGTTATGATTTCATGACCCTTGTGTCCCTCGGCTTGCCTTCTCCATTTGGGTCGCGATTTCGTGACATGTCACGATTTCGTGACCCTTTGGCTTCCGAATTTGCTTTCTCTGACTTGGGTCACGATTTCGTGACATGTCGTGATTTTGCGACATGTCACGATTTCGTGGCCCTATGTAGCACTTAGAAAAACAACAAAAAAAAATAACTTTGTTAATTAGAAAGAAATAACAACAAAAGTTTGGTTGATGCTCGATTGCTTTGCTGCCCTCGGATGCTCCCCGCATCAGACACCCGGGGTGGATTGAGAAGTGATCCTCACTTCTGATCTTTGGGAGGAAGACTCAGGCGGTCAACCTCTGTTTTTGATAACCAAGTTGCATCTTCAATAGGTCTACCCTTCCACTTGATCAAATACTCAAAATATTGTTTGTTCGTTGTGCTTCTACCTTCACGAGTATCTAATATTTCCTCTATCTCTTCTTTGGTTGGGTTAGATGCTAGAATGCTCCATAATTCTGTTCTTGGTGCCTCTGTACTATCTCCTTCATGGTATTCTACTAAATCAGATATGTTAAAAATAGGTGAAATATCAATTCCACTTGGCAATTCCACTTCATATGCATTGCTTAAATCCTATTTTTCCAGTATTCTACATGGCCCAAACTTCTTCATCTTCAACTTGTTGTAAGTTTTGGCTAGAAATATTTCTTTTTTGAGATGGACCATGACTTCATCTCCCACTTCAAACTCTTTGAACCACCACTTTTGGTCTGCTCTTTCTTTATACTGAGTATTCATTTTTGCAATTTGTTTCTTTACTTCTTCATGCAGGATTTTCATCTGTTTTGCGAATTCCTCAGCCTCTGCACTGCATTTTTTGCCTTTATCTAATTTTCTCAGCTCAGACACGTTTCTCGGACTGTTTCCATATATGATTTGGAATGGAGATTTGTTTGTGCTCTTATTGACAGAATTGTTGTATGCAAATTTTGCCTACGGCAAAACTAAATCCCATCCCTTGGGTTTATCTGCTATCAAGCATCTTAGCAAATTACCCAGACTTCTATTTACCACCTCTATCTGTCCATCAGTTTGTGGGTGGTATGCAAAACTAAACTTTAGATCTATCTTCAGCTTCTTCCACAATGTTCTCCAGAAATATCCAACAAACTTTGTATCTCTGTCAGAAACTATGCTTCTTGGTAGACCGTGGAGTCTACCACTTGAAAAATAACCCTGCAATGTGAACTGCATCACTTGTCTTCTGGCAGGGAATAAAATGTGCCATTTTGGAGAATCGATCAACCACCACAAATATAGAGTCATTTCCCCTCTGTGTTCTCGGCAATCCAAGAATAAAATACATGCTTATGTCCTCCCATGGCCTCTCAAGTATAGGTAACGGCTGGTATAATCCGATGTTTTGCCTTACGCCTTTTTCCATCTGGCATATTCTGCAACTTTGTACAAAATTTCTAACATCTTGCTGAAGTGGTGGCCAGTAGTAATTTTTATTTACCAGGGCAATGGTCTTATCCTGACAAAAATGCCCAGCCAGTCCTCCACTGTGCTTTTCCTTGATTAAGTTCTCCCGCATAGAACTCCTTGGAATGCATAATTTACTTCCCTTGAACAGCATTCCATCTTGGATTAGGAAATCTAACCATTTTGTCCTGTCCACAGTAACAGGTGCCAAGCAATCCGTCCAAGCTGCTACAAAATCAAGATCTTCAGGATAAAGACCCTTCAGTTCTTTGAATCCAACCACCTCCACTTTCATTTCAATCAGCATATTCTACCTTCTACTCAAAGCATCTGCAACTTTGTTTGATTTCCCGCTCCTATGCTTTAACACAAAGGTATAGCTTTGGAGAAAATCTACCCACTTCATGTGTCGCTGATTCAGTTTTGTCTGGCTATTGATGTACTGCAATGCCTGATGATCAGTAAATAGAACAAACTCTTTTGGTAGCAAATAATGCCTCCACTTCTTTAGATCCTAAACTATAGCATAAAATTCTTGGTCATAAACTGAATACTTTTTTCGGGCATCATTGAGCTTTTCATTGAAATAAGCTATAGGTTTTCCTTCTTGGCTCAGTACAACCCCTATTGCACTGCCACTGGCATTACAGTCGACCTAAAATACTTTGTTAAAGTCTATAAGTGCCAAGACAGGCTATTTTGTGACCTTTTTCTTTAATGCATCAAAGCTTCTTTCAACCTCTAAGGTCCACTTGAACTCTTTCTTATCCCCTCTCATTGTTTCTATGAGGGGTGCACAAATGCTGCTGAAGTTTCTTATAAACTTCCTATAAAAGCTGGCTAGACCATGAAATGATCTTACCTCTGTTGTGCTTCTTGGGGTAGGCCATTCTATGATAGCCCTCACCTTCTTTGGGTCCATTTTTAGACCTTCTACTGAGATTACAAATCCCAAGTATACTAACTCTTTCTTGACAAAATTACACTTTTTCAGATTTATTAATAACTGCTCCTCCCTTAGCTTTTCAAAAACCCTCCTGATGTGCATCAGGTGTTCCTCTAGGGTTTTTCTGAATATTAATATATCATCTAAATAAACAATGACAAACTTTCCTAGAAACTCCTTTAGTACCTCATTCATCAGCCGCATGAAGGTACTTGGTGCATTGGATAGCCCAAATGGCATGACCAACCACTCATACAAGCCCTCTCTTGTCTTGAAGGCTGTCTTCCACTCATCTCCTTCCCTAACATGGATCTGGTGGTAACCACTCTTGAGGTCAATTTTGGTGAAGTACTTGGCTCCACTCAAACAGTCCATTATGTCATCCATCCTTGGCAGTGGAAATCTGTATTTTATTGTAATCTTGTTGATGGCTCAAGAGTCTGTGCACATTCTCCACTCTCCATCCTTCTTGGGTGCTAGTACTATAGGTACCACACATGGGCTAAGACTCTCCCTAATCAATCCCTTCTCCAGCAACTCCTGAACCTGCCTGTTTAGTTCTTCAGTTTCTATAGGTGTCATTCTATGTGTAGCCTTATTTGGCAAGTTTGACCCTAGCACCAAATCAATATGGTGATTGATTTTTCTTACTGGGGGTAAACCCTTAGGCACATTATTAGATATGATATCTAGAAATTCCTTCAACAGCTCTTGGACTTCTACTGGTGCATCTTTGCATTTTGTATCCTTGACTCTAGGAACTAATGCATAACACATATGCTCATGCTTCAAATCATCTAAAAAATTTCTTTCGTCAACCAAGCAAATTCTTGCACTGCCACATACCTTTTCTTCCACCTCCTTCAGGGGCTTCAAATTATGACGCATTCCATTCTTGGTCACAAAATAGGTGTTGGCTCGGCCATCATGAACCGCACACCTATCAAACTGCCATGGTCTTCCCAGCAGTAAATGGCACGCATCCATGGGCAGAATGTCCCACAGAACCTCATCACGGTAATTTCCAATTTTGAATTTTACTAGGCATTTTTCATTGACCAAAACCTTATGGTCTTTCTACAACCACGTGATTCGATATGTATGTGGGTGTTTATTTCTCTCTAGTTGTAGCTTTGTAACCATTCCCTCTGAAACCAGGTTATCTGTGCTACCGTTGTCAATGATGATGTTGCAAACCTTACCCGTGCATTTACACCTTGTGCGGAATAAGCTTTTCCTCTGATCTGTAGCTCCCTCTTCATTCAGTAGGACTCTTCTTGCAATCATTACTTCTCCTCTCTCAGCTTCTTTAGAATGTTTAGACCCAGCATCTTCATCCATGACTGCTACTCTGGCATTTCCTTTCGACCTGCAATTATTTCTTTCTCACTGCTATGGGCACTCATATTGGTGATGTCCTTCTTCACCACACTGGAATCAAGTCTCTCAAAACCTTACATTTCCTTGTCCATGTCCAGCTCGGCCTCTTCCCCCTCGGTAACCATTATTCTGATTACGGGGGCGGTCTATATTTTCTCTCCTTTGTTCTTGATTGCTGCTACTTTCTCCATTTTTTTGAGATTCTTCATTTCTTATTCCACTATTCCTTCTGCCAGTCCTTCCGCCATGACCTCTTTCTCTTTGCTTGTTTTCAAACCTCCTATTGAGCTTCTCTTCAACCTTTAAAGCAAATTTGTAGGCATCCTCTATGGTGGTCATTTGAACTAGACTTAGTTCCTCCTGAATGCTGGCTTGTAACCCATTAATGTAACGGGCTACCTTCTCCTTGTTGGCCTCTGAGTGGCCTGTTCTAATCATTATTTTATGGAACTATTATGTGTATTCTTTCACAGAATTTCTTGATTGCCTCAATACTTGCATTTTCTTCAGCAGTTCTAACTCATAATCACCAGGGATGAACTACCTCTTTAGCTTTTCTGCCATCCATTCCCACTTGGTTATTCTCTCTTTCCCTCTTTTATTTCTCTCCATCTACACTCCCTTCCACCAAATGCTAGCATGACCTTTTAGTTTGGTCTTTGTGAATCTGACCCTATCAGGGTCCTCAACCTCTTTGTACTCAAAGTAATCTTCCAGATCGTTGATCTAGTCGATCAATTCCTCTGGCTCAAGGTTCCTAGAATATGTGGAAACCTCCATCTTCGGCCTCTTCCCAATCTAGGATATGGCCTTGTATAGTCTGGCCTGAGCAGGATCTACTGCTTCTTCTTCTTCCTTAGGTTGGTCTTCTTCTTCATCATCTTCCTCTTCACTACCTTCATCTCTTCTTGGCTCCAATATTCTACGTATTTCTTCTTGCAGAGCTTGCATTTGCCGTTGCAGAGCTTGAACATCTTCTGCTGCTACCATGCCTCTCCCACCAATAGGATTTCTCCTTGGAGGCATTCTGTTCACTCGATCTCAAGCCCTCCCATAGGTCCTGGTGTAATTGCCTCTCCTTTGGTGATCTGCTACACGCTTAGGAACTATTGGCTCTGATACAACTTGGTGGAGAACTAGACTTGCATAAATAGAAAAACTAGAGAAAAAAGAGAGAAACCAGAGAAACAAGAGCCCAAGATTTTGTATTCGATGCTCAGGAAGAAATTTTACAATATACAGCCAAACTGCCATTTGCCAACCCCCTTCTCATTACAATCCATGGGTTTTTATTGAGGTCTCGATCCTCTGTGCTTTCCCACTTCCCATGATCTACAATCGCCACTTGGAACAATTTTGGAAAGTTGCATTGATGAGACTCTTGGTGAGGTGCGCGACTAGCTGCCATATCCAACGAAATCTACTTCTCGATCTGCTAATTGCTATTAGATGCTTTAAATGCGTCTTCCAGATACCCTACGTGAGTGGCCAACATGCCTGTTGGAATCCTTCTTTGGAAAAGCTGCTTCACTGCCTCAAATTTGCCACGCACGAAGGGATGTCTTTATAAAAGCTGGAGTGCGTGTTTTTCTATTTGGTCACGATATCGCGACCATTTATCTCCTATGCTTTCTCTCTCCAGCTTATGTCGTGATATCACGAGATGTCACGATATCGTGACATTTCCTCCGCCAAGCCCTTTCCCTCCGTTTTGGTCGTGATATCATGACCTGTCATGATATCACATCGTTTTTGTCTGTCGGCCTCCGTTCTCCTACTCTGGTCATGAAATTGTGACATGTCATGATTTTGTGACCTTTGTGCCTTTCGTGCCTTGGCTTCCCTATAGTGGTCGTAATTTTGTGACATGTCACGAAATCGTGACATGTCATGATTTCGCGACCCTTGTGCCCCTCGGCCTTGCCTTCTTCGTTTGGGTCACGATTTTGTGACATGTCACGAAATCGTGACATGTCATGATTTCATGACCCTTGTGTCCCTCGGCTTGACTTCTTCGTTTGGGTCATGATTTCGTGACCCTTGTTTCCCTCGGCTTGCCTTCTCTGTTTGGGTCACGATTTCACGACCCTTTGGCTTCCGAATTCACTTTCTTTGACTTGGGTTGCGATTTTGTGACATGTCGCAATTTCATGACATGTCACGATTTCGCGACCCTGTGTAGCACTTAGAAAAACAACAAAAAAAATAACTTTGTTACTTAGAAAGAAATAACAACAAAATTTTGGTTGATGCTCGATTGCTTTGCTGCCCTCGGATGCTCCTGCATCACCAAGGTAGAATAATATTGAAAAAAAAATGGAAGTCTCTTTGTTATTGTTCTAGATTTTTGGATCTAACTCTTTTTTTGGTGTGCTTACATATTTTAATCTACTTCAAAGCATCAAATTCATGTCTTCTAGTAAGGTACATATTTTCTATATTCTACTATCTCTTGATTTGAATTCTCCTATAATTATGGTGAGTTCATGGTTTATGATGCATGAATGAACACTTTTATGGGGGACTTGTATGATCCAAAGCACTTTGTATAAGACTAATATTATATAGTATCCCCTCATGCTAATCAATTGAGAATTAAAGCTACTTAAGTAGCAATAGAAGAGAAATCCCTAGTATTAGAGAAATATTGCTAACATCAAAAGATATGTTATCCACTATTAGAGAAGACTTTTCGATGTTGATTGATAATAGGGTCCATGTGGAAATGATATATGAACAAAACAATGGTCATGATGGTTGTGCGACCATACTACACATATTGATATCTAATATGAATGTGTACATGATAGAGATCATGATGTAAGGGGCATGTTATTTAGCATGGGAGTTTACACTAAAGATGGCACTTAATACCTATGACATGTCTCTCTAATGCATGATATATTTGCATACCTCTCATTGTTAATAAAATTTAATCACTGAACATGTGACACATAACTATGAGTGAAAATACTACTAATAAGAAATTTTCTACTAACCAATAAACAAAACATTAAGATAATAATGGCAAGGTGTATCAAATCACCTTCTTATGTATACACGAATGATAAAATTCTAGTGAATTATTTTGTTGTCTCTATAAATCTAAACCACCATTATTGTGCACATTGAACTAGCTCCTCTACAATCCCCTTTGACATCATGGGTTTGAAAATAAATTATAATCCATATAATGCAAAGGAATTACTACAAAACTAAAATGTTACACACATACTTGACATAGTAGATCGATTAAAAATTTTCTACCATTCAATGAGATAAGTTCACAATGAGTTTGTATAAAGGGGTTTCCAAAGTTTCGGGTATTAAATTTTTAGTCACCCTAGAGGTTCTTAACTAAATTTATAGGATTCCTAATGTTATTAATGATTTATTCAAGATTCAAATATGAAGGTGACCTAGAGCTTGATTTTAATGACTATAATATGTAGTACGAGGGAAGATGTTGAACCTCCTAAAATTACTATCCAACAATTATCAACACATGGAAAAGAAAAAATTTATAAAAGGAATCCAAGGGATCATGACACATATCTAAATATGAGCATTGGATACAATCATATGAGCCAACATCAAAGATGATATTGCACCTAGAACCAAATATATTGATGATAGTTGGCCTTGGACTAGCACTAGATGTGGTAGTGGTTAGATTACACTAGGTACAATGATAAATTATTGGTACTAAAAACCTCATGGGATATCATCATAGTCATAGGCAAGCAATGTAAGGGATATCACCATAGTTGTAGCCAATATATGTGATGGTTAGAGTTGATATGAATTTAACAACACCATGGTGATGATGTTAGTAGTAAAATAAGTTAGCCATTGAATGAATCAAGAATAGTTATCTCCAATCCTAATGATGTGGAAGTAACAAAATGGAGTATTATTCTCTCCAAGCCAATAATGAAGAGCAACCTACACAAGTTGAAGATCAACTATTTCTAGTCCATTAATTTTTAATGGTCGAGTTTAACTAAATCTTCTAGACTGACTTAGCCATCACTTCACCTACCTTTGTTTGCATTTGCTCAATTGAAAATATTGTTGTTTGATCTTTTTAATGATTGACTTTGTATTATAAGAGTTTTTTTTCCTCCTTGCTTATAAATAAGCTTATGATTTTAGAATACATTTACCTCTTCCAGGCTATTACTCTCGTTATTCTAAACTTGTTATTTTTATTTCTACAACATGTGATCTATAATGAAATGATTTTGATTTGGTATTATTGAGAAGAGTTTATTAATTATGTTATCTGAGTTATTTTTTTGCTTTACATGATTTCATTAAGGTCCCACTCCTATCGAAGTGGAAATCAATATCTCTGGTATGCAATTTCTAATTTTATTGTAGTTAGAATCCTATTAAGCTTTCCTAATTTAAAATAATAAAATTAGTCAGTGAATAATATATTGGGAGGAAGAAAAGAATAATAGATTAACCCCACATTTTTTTCCTATTTGTTTTAACTTTATTATTATGCAACTAAATATATAATTTTACATTTCATTTCCATCCTATTATTTATTTTGTTTCTATTCAAGATTGGATTTTATTTCAATAGTCAAGTTCTTTTTAGTAGAATAATTTATTTTTGATTGGTTTAAAAAAAGGGTTTTGAAAGGATCCCTGAACCTTTTTAAAAAGAACACCATAAAAGAGACTATCTCCTAAAGATAATTTCCACAATATAAACAAGGATCAACTAAAATAGGGAGACAATCTTCATAGGGAGATAATATTCATAGAAGCAACTACATCAAACAACAATAAAACAAAGGAGCCTCTTGTTAAAAAAAGAGAAACAAATTGAAATAGGAAGATGACCTCTACAGGGAGATGATCTTCGAAGGTCTAGCTACAAAAACATTCAAATTTGAAACAAAGGAACTTTCCACTAAAATTTGAAACACAAATAGATACAAAACGGAGCACCCATCCTACTTGAAGTGAAATAGGGATCCTGTCAGGAGGAGCCTAGGAATAAAATTTTGAAACATAGAATATCCCCTAGGACTTGAATCACCTATTTTCTATCTAGGAGAAACAAATAGATCAAAAATATAACTATAATAGGTAAGCCCATAGAAAATTTCTTCCAAATGCCTAAAAATGGAAAAGCAATAATGGAGGTCTCCACAGGCCATGAGATCTCCCTACAAATGGGAATGTGTTGCTTGAAAACTGGATGACTTCATTAAAAATAATGGAGCCCACGAAACTTGAAGTGCAATAGGAACTAGCTTAAATGAGGAAGAAACACAAATAACCTTCAATCGATCGAGAGAGCTCGGGGTCCCCCTCATGACTAAAAGAATCAAAAGGAAGACTCCATAAAAATCCACCTAAAATAGACATGCAAACCCATAGTTGAAAGTCCAACCCGATAGCAACCACAAGAGCATCTCATATACAAACAATAAGCATGAGGTATCCCCTTATAGACCAAAAATAAATGCAAATAAGACCTCATAGGCTTTAGTAGAACAAATTGGACAAATAAGAGACCCCCGAAGCTAAAAACATAGATTGTAGATCCAGCACCCGATCCAAATGGAGGAAACCCACCAATGACATGAAGGAATCCATGGGAGCATATAAAATATAGACAATAAGCACAAAGACCAAAATGGATACAAATAAATAGCCCCTAAGCTTCACAACATAGGATTGCAAACACACCTCCAAACTGAAAGAGCCACACCACCTAAAATTGTACCAAAGAAAATACTAAAATCATCCATCAAAGCAGTAAACATCCACTAGGGCACCCTAGGTAAGGTCTTAGGAATAAGTAGAAACCCTCAAAACTATAGCAAGGGAGGGAGAAAGAAAATGAATCAAGGACCTCCCACCTATATGGGAGGTCACCTACTCCATCAGTAATGTCTCAGAAAGAGAAGGTATCGATATGCACCACACAACCTAAGGATGGTCCCAAAAATGCATTAAGCCACAAGATGAAACATAAACCCTTAAAATTGGCGCACATCAGGGAGTAGGAATATTTTAATTAGGGACCTCTCACCCAGATGGGAGGTCACCTACTTCATCAAAAACAACCCAAGCATAAAAGAACTCACCATTCACCAAGAATAGATCCATAATGAGGGTAAGAGATGGAGCATGAAATTTAAAATGAGGACCTCATTCCTAGAGTGGGAGGTATGCCACTCCTTTCTTTGATCCTATCCTCAAATATAGGTATTTGTAGAATAAATTTATTTTATAGAAACTTCTGTGTTTTATTTCCTAATCTTTAGTCATTAGTACTCGAAATCCAAGACCTAACCCTACATAACTTCTCCTAGTGCATATAGACTATAGACACCACCTCAAAATAAATAGAATTAAAGCTAAAGTAATACTGAGACTCATGACAAGGGAAAAAGTATCATCAATAGGAAAAAGTGTCAGTGGCACCTCTATGAATTGGCAATGATTCTACCTCTATGGTAGAAATAGGTTTTCCTCCTCTATAATTTTTTTAATACGTTATATGTGGCTTCTATTGGGGGCCACTCCCATCAAAATACTAAAATATTACAATTACTACAACATACTTTTTTACTCTATATTTTTTTTTATTTTAGAATTTATTATCTAATTTGTTTTTTTCCTTGCTACATTATCTTTCATTTTTAATTGTTTGGTAAAATAAGAAAAAAGGAAAGGAGGAACTAGTTTTGGAAATTTAATCAATTAGAAGTCCAACTAAATATTCAATCATTAGCATTAATTTGAAACTATATTAAGCTACATTTAGGACTTGTTTGGTGCATTCTTCGTGCATATTTGTACTAAAAAAAGCAAAAGCATTATAAACTTTATCATCAAAAATAAAAGTATTTTAGTTTTAGGTATTATCATTGTATTTGTATTTTGCATTATGACTAGAATAAAAATAATCTTAGTCAAAGAAGTATCTTAGGATAAATTGGGTCTTCTTTAACCAATTTATCAAACACTAAGATCTAAACTAACAAAATTGCTCTATTATTAAGGTAATAGAATAAAAAATTATATGAATACCCTAATAGGCCATTCATGATCCCTTTCCAATCACTAGTGAACCTAACATAAACACCATCATTGGTCCCAAGATCTTCTTTTCCCAAACTAAATTTTAATTGAACTAAAATTTATCAAACTTTAATTAATTCTATTAGTCTTGTTTGTTTAGGCTCATTAAATCTAGATAAAAAGAAAATAACACATTCCCAATCCTCCTAAGGACATTCATGATCCTTTGAGTACCTATCATATCTACTAGATATATATTAGGTATATAGAAACCACAAGTCACTAGATATCAACATAGGCTCTCACATGTACTTATGCATAGAAAGGAGTATATTGTAGTGGAATAGTGGGATTCATAATGAGATAAACTATTACCCCTCACATACCATATTGGTGGCGTATCCAAGTAGCCACTTCCATGTATTATTGATGACCCATGTGTTGGATTTCTCTCATGTACCAATGATTATATAGAGTGGAATTAGTATATCAACATCTTCAGTATATAAAAAGGCCCTTCAGGAATATAGGTTAGATTTTGTATATCAAGGGAAGGGGATATAAGGTTGTTAAAACATATTCTCTTTGTTCTTTAATCAACTCTATTAAATTTAAAACATAGTTTATCTATTCCTTTTCCTTCCAAGCCTATTTTCAAAAAAGGCTACTTAACCTATAACATTACTCATATTTAGCAATAACCTACCTTTGAAATGTCTAGATTTGAGAAAGAAGAGTATTTTTCTACACCTATGGATTCTATAAGCCCTATCCATGATTATAAAATAATAGTATTTTTTCAATTCACAAATTGCATGATTTTTTATTAAATAAGGTCATCACACCCTAGGCATATGTACAAGGGAAAGTTAACTCATGGATTTTCTTAACAACCTAGCTCAATGCTTTTACCTCTAAATTAGTTATATCTAATCTTTGGGTCTCTAAATACAAACCTTAATTCATCAACTTCTATTTTTCTAATTTAAATCCTCTTATAATATCATCTTTAATGGATTATCAAGAGTCTAACCATACCTTCTTCTTTGTAACATCACTAATATTTATCTCATTTTGAAGAGTTATTATAAGGAAATTTAAGTTATCCCATATATCAACAAGTGGGAACAAGCTTTGCTTCTAATCTAGGTGTATCCTGATGCAGGAGCATCCGGCTACAGTAAAGCCATCGTGCATCTTCCAAATTTTTTTTAGATTTTCTAAATACTTTGCATTTTATTTTCAGCCTGGGGAGAGTTTTGTAAGGCAATTTCCAGTTTGGGAGGAAGTTTGTGAAGCAGAGGGTAAGTTGTTTAAGGCTAAGGCAAGGGTTGGAGAGGGGTCACGAAATCACGACCCAAAAGGCTGCAGAGGTGAGAGGGCAGCTTCGGTCGCGATATCGCGACATCGCGATATCACGATGACTTCAAAAGCAGAGGCAAGTGGGCAGCTTCGATCACGATATCGTGACGACTTCAAAAGCAGAGGCAAGTGGACGACTTTTGTCGCAATATCGCGACATCACGATATTGTGATGATTTTGATGGTGGCGATGGCAGAGCACAGGGGAGCCATAAAATCATGGCTCCAAAGGCGAAGGCAAGGCAATTGCAGGTGAAAGGCAAGGTCAGGTGGGGTCGCAAAATCATGACATGTCACGATTTCGTGACATGTCATGGTTTCGTGACCTCGACAGCAGCAAGAAGAGCAAGGGCATGTTTTGTCATGATATCACGACATTAGTCAGAGTTGGGGGCTTGGCGACAGTTGGGTCACGATATCGCGACATGTCACGATATCACGGCCAAGAAGAAGACGGGCCAAGGAAGAGAAAGCGGACGGTCGGGCAAGGCCATTTTCGACACGTGGACTGCCACGTGTATCATGGCAGTTGAGGAGGACACGTGTGCCGTATTTGTATTGCGACATGGAGAAGTCATGGAAGATTTATGCACGATTGGCTACGTGTAAGAAATTAAAGATGAAGGCCACGTATCGGGAGTTAAATTTGATAGCCGCATGCATTAAAGGGGGAGAACCACCTTTTGGAAGGATTTTTCGACAAAACAGTAGTGCAGAGTACAGTCAGAACAAAGCGGCCAGTGCAGGGTATGGGAAGCCATTAATGCAAGCTTCTGGGCGGATCGGGCAGTTGCCCATTTATGGCAGAAAACCAAAATTTGAAAATTCAACCAGGGGAAAATAGAATTTGAAATTGTTGTTGGGTGGGAGCATTAATTTCTTAGAGGACCGGGGCCTCGTTAAAAACCCAAAATTTGGGAATAGTCGGGGGGAATGGTGGACCGGAGAACGGAGGAAGTAGTGACAGTGGAAGAACCGAGCCGAACTCGGTCAATGTATGCCTGCGGGCTGTTTTATTTTGGTGATGCATGTAAATATTTTCTACAAATTTTAATGAAAAAGTTGAATTTGTAAGGTGTTGGCTTTCCGGTCCCCGTCAGTGGTATCAGAGCCCATTGTTCCTGAGCGTACAGTAGACCGTCGAAGGAGAGGCAGTTGTACCAAGACTTGTGGGAGGGCTTGAGATCAGGTGAAGATGCCTCCGAGAAGAAACCCTGTGGGTGGCAGAGGCATGGCAACGAAAGATTTTTGGGCTTTGCAGTGGCAAGTTCAGGCCCTGCAAGAAGAACTGCGTAGAGGACATGAGCCGAGAAGAGATGCAGACAGTGAGGATGAAGTGGATGAGGAAAATTAGTTTGAAGAAGAGGAAGAAGATGTAGATTCGGCACAAGCCAGACTATGCAGGGCCATATCCCAGATTGGGAAGAGGCCGAAGTTAGAAGTTTCTACATATTCTAGGAACTTGAATTCGGAGGAATTAATAGATTGGATAAATGATTTAGAAGAGTATTTCGAATATGAGGAGGTTGAAGACCCTAACCAGGTTCAGATTTGCTAAGACCAAGTTAAAGGGCCATGCCAGCATTTGGTGGAGGGGAATATAGTTGGAGAGGAACCGAAGAGGAAAAGAGCAGATAACAAGATGGGACAGAATGGTGGAGAAATTTAAAAGGCAGTTCATTCCCGTAGACTATGAACTGGACCTACTTCATAAAATGCAGAGTTTGAGACAGATGAATAACACTGTCCAGGAATATATGGAGGAGTTTTATAAAATCTCCATCAGAACTGGTCATTTGGAAGCAAGCAAAGAAAATGTGGCCCGTTATATTAATGGGTTGAGACCCAGTGTTCAGGAGGAGTTGAGTTTGGTTCGGGTAAGCACCATTGAAGATGCTTACCAATTTGCTCTAAAGGTTGAAGAAAAACTGAACCGAAAGTTTGAGAGCAAGCAAAGAGTAAAAGGACTGGGAGGAAAGACCGGTGGAAGAAAAGTGGAAGGAAAGGAAGAAAAGAAAGAAGAGGAGAGCAGCAGCCGAGATCAGAAAGAAGACGAAGAACCCAAATCGCAAGTTTAGAATGATGGCTACCCGAGAGGAAGAGGTAGATCTGGACGCGGGTATGGAAGAGGAGTGTTCCGAGGAACATGTTTCCACTGTGGAGAAGAGGGGCATCGGGCATATGAATGTCCCCAGCACCCCGAGAAAGTAAACCAGAAACAAGTGGGTCCTGCCAGAGCAGTTGTGGCAGTTGAAGATGCTGATTCAGAACATTCTGAAGAAGCTGAAAAAGGAGAAGCAATGATTGTGAGGAGGACCATGCTGGTGGAGGAATCCAAATCTGAATAGAGGAGAAGCCTGTTCCGCACCTAGTGCAAAAGTGCAGGCAAAGTTTGTAATGTTATTATAGACAATGGGAGTACAAACAACTTAGTTTCCAAGGAAATGGTTGCTAAGTTGTAGCTGGAAAGGAGGAGACATCCGCATCCATACCGGATTGTGTGGTTGCGGAAGGACCACCGAGCATGGTTCTATGAATAGTGTTTAGTCACTTTCAATATTGGGAGATACCAGGATGAAGTCCTGTGTGATGTTTTCCCCATGGATGCTTGTCATTTGCTGTTAGGAAGGCCATGGTAGTTTTATCAGAGTGTAGTGCATTATGGTCGTGCAAATACTTACTCCTTGGTGAAATATGGAGTGCGGCACAAGTTGAAGCCATTACAGACAATAGATGAGAAGGTGTGCAGTAATGCCAGAATTTGTCTGGTAGAGGGCAGAAATTTTTGCCAGGAAACAGGATTTGAGCAGGTTGCAAGAACAGATAAGTGTTTGGAGGTGTTACAGAAGATGCGGGCCGAACAACACAGAAGTGAAGGGCACTTCTCCAATTACCCCGGGTGTCTGATGCAGGAGCATCCGGCTACAGTAAAGCCATCGTGCATCTTCCAATTTTTTTTTAGATTTTCTAAATACTTTGCATTTTATTTTCAGCCTGGGGAGAGTTTTGTAAGGCAATTTCCAGTTTGGGAGGAAGTTTGTGAAGCAGAGGGTAAGTTGTTTAAGGCTAAGGCAAGGGTTGGAGAGGGGTCGCGAAATCGTGACATGTCATGATTTCGCAACATGTCACGAAATTGTGACCCAAAAGGTTGCAGAGGTGAGAGGGCAGCTTCGGTCATGATATCACGACATCGCGATATCGCAACGTTGTGATATCACGATGACTTCAAAAGCAGAGGCAAGTGGGCATCTTCGATCGTGATATCGCGACGTCGCGATATCGCGACGTCGCGATATTGCAACGACTTCAAAAGCAGAGGCAAGTGGATGGCTTTTATCGTGATATCGAGACGTCATGATATCGCGACGTCGCGATATCATGATAGTTTCTATGGTGACGAGGGTAGAGCACAGGGGAGCCACGAAATCGTGGCTCCAAAGGTGAAGGCAAGGCAATTGCAGGTGAAAGGCAAGGTCGGGTGGGGTCGCAAAATCGTGACATGTCACGATTTCGTGACATGTCATGATTTTGCGACATCACGGTTTCGCGACCTCGATAGCAGCGAGAAGAGCAAGGGCGTGTTTTGTCGCGATATCGCAACGTCGCGATATCACGACATTAGTCAGAGTTTGGGGCTTGGCGACAGTTGGGTCGCGATATCACGACATGTCACGATATCGCGGCCAAGAAGAAGATGGGCCAAGGAAGAGAAAGCGGACGGCCGGGCAAGGCCATTTTTGACACGTGGACTGCCACGTGTATCATGGCAGTTGAGGAGGACACGTGTGCCGTATTTGTATTGCGACATGGAGAAGTCATGGAAGATTTACGCACGATTGGCTACGTGTAAGAAATTAAAGATGAAGGCCACGTATCGGGAGTTAAATTTGACAGTCGCGTGCATTAAAGGGGGAGAACCACCTTTTGGAAGGATTTTTTGACAAAACAACAGTGCAAAGTACAGTCAGAACAAAGCGGCCAGTGCAGGGTATGGGAAGCCATTAATGCAAGCTTCTGGGTGGATCGGGCAGTTGCCCATTTATGGCAAAAAACCAAAATTTGAAAATTCAACCGGGGGAAAATAGAATTTGAAATTGTTGTTGGGCGAGAGCATTAATTGCTTAGAGGACCGGGGCCTCGTTAAAAACCCAAAATTTGGGAATAGTCAGGGGTATGGTGGACCGGAGAATGGAGGAAGTAGTGACAGTGGAAGAACTGAGCCGAACTCGATCAATGTATGCCTGCGGGCTATTTTATTTTGGTGATGCATGTAAATATTTTCTGCAAATTTTAATGAAAAAGTTGAATTTGTAAGGTGTTGGCTTTCCGGTCCCCGTCATATCCTCAAGTGTCTCAACCTGTAATAATCATTTAAGCAACCTTGATTCTAATCTCATACGTATGAGCATGGGTTTTACACAAAATATTATTCCTAAAATCTCTCATCCTTAATAATTTAATCCTTTCATCTCAAATTATTTGAAATAATTCATGCAATGCCAACTTCAACACCAAATTCCCAAGTGTATAGACCTCCTTCTTATGTCAGTTATCAAATTCCTCCTCTCTCTCAACACATACCTTTTTTGACATCAAATATAGTTTTACCCAAAATTCAAACTCTATCTTCTTAATTAGGTATATTGAAACAACAAATGACATTCATTCAAAGTTTATCTTCTAGTCACAACTACTCTTACAATGAAATATGCAACCAAACCTTAGATCTTTATATATCTAGTCACCATTTTTCTCATAATTTTGAATCTCCAATATTTTAATTGTACAAAAGGAAGGAAGATCCTATCAACCACCTTAGGTTTTTTATAGGAACTTCTAGTTATATTTTCTATAATGCAACATTACTAATTAAGATCTTCCCTAAGGGAGTGACCTTTCCTTGAAAAGGTACTACCAAATACTAAGGCATTCCTTGAAATATTTTATATATCTTGTTGGGATGTTTTTTAAACAATTATTTTTCTACATTGAAAAATTTATCATAATTAATGGCCTATACCAACACAAGCAATATAAATATAAGAATTTTCCATATTTCTTAGAAATATGACAAGACCTAGAGGGGGAACTTTGGTATATCCCTCCACCTAGATACTTTTTGGACATCTTCATAGGTAACCTTAATGAATAATTGGTTTTCTATTTAGATATGGTCAATGTATCTTCATTTGAAGATGTAATTGACATAGTCAAAAGTAGAGACTCCTCTTATTAAAAGAGTCTAGTTACAAACCAAATTTCATAAGGAAGAATATAAGTATTATTCTATCTTGAATGGATAATACAAGAATAAATGCATTGTAGGTAATGGATTTAAATACTTTTGCTAGGACAACAATATTAGTGTTGCAACATACCTTAAAAAAATTGTCATAAGGAATTCAAAACAATAGAAACCCAAGAGGAAATAGTCTCGATTAGACAACCTCTTTCAACCATCCTAAATTAACTCTTAAAATCCAAAATGATGGAGCTTCTACCTACTCGGCCTTTAAAACCTAAAAAGAGAAAAACCCCTTAGTTTCATCCTAATGAGAAATATGACTTGCACCACTTTAAAATTCATGTGAATGATAAATTTATGAACCTTAAAACATGATTCAAGGTCTAATTAAAAAACTTTAAGTTTTTCTTAATTATTTTGATTCAAAATCCTCTTTTAATCAAGATCTTGATATTATCTAAAATCCATTTCCTGAACATAATTAGAATAAAAAAGAAGTGAATAAAATTTACTATAGGAATGTTCCACCTTCAAACAAAACAATGGTTGGAATGATCTATTCTTCTAATCATGTATCAAATTTATGGCAAAATTAGGAAAAAAATAAGAAACATTTAATTGATCATCCTTCAAGACCCCTTTTGGTTGTTTGTAATAAAATAACTCCCGTCAAAAAACCTCCATTAATCATCCAATCAAAAACTAAATCTATGGATAATTTCAATTTGCTTCATCAACTTGAAGGTAAATCACATAAAATATTCCTTCTTGAGCTTCTTAAAATCTCACTAAACCATAGGGGAATCTTGCTCAAACTTTTAGGTGAACAAGTTGGTCCTCAACACCCAACTCAAATAATTTTACTTCCATGGTGGGATCCATTGGGGTTAACCTTGCAACTATATCATTCCATAAGGATGATATACCTTAATCCATTATGGTCAAGGATATCCCATTATACATCATAGGATACATTGACAATAATTTCATAATGTGATTCCTAGTTGAGAATGGCTCTAGTCTCAATGTCTCTAGCCTAATTTATATTAGTCATTTTAGGCTACCAAACAAGATTTAGTGAAATTCAATGTTGTTATCATGGATTTTATAGTGTAAATCATGAGGCTAGGGGCACTAAACTCATACCACTTAGATTTAGACCCTGCATTCTCAAAACTCTCTTCTATGTCATGCCTTGTGGATTAACCTACAATATTCTTCTTGGAAGGCCATGGATCCATGATATGTTAATAATTCCTTTAAATATTCATCAATGCCTTAAATATGAATACAAAGGAAAAACATACCATATTCTATTTTACTTCAAACCCTCCACCTATAGCTAAGTGATCAAGGTTGAGAACCCTAAAGCTTGCCTTTTTCTTTTCTCAATTCATCTCTCAAATCATTGTCTTCTTCTTCTCAACTTCTAATAATTGATGCATTATGATTTATCACCTTAAATAATTCACCAAATAATCAATATAAATGTCAAATATATAGTACAAAAACATAAATATTTATAATCAATATAATAATCGACATTTTCTAGACCTAGAAAAAAAATTTCATCTTTTCAAACCTTAGGATTGTGTTCTAGCAATAAGGCTTAAATAGTGCAAATAGGAATATGATTCTTTAAATTATGCTACTATTGCTAATGATGAGAAAATCCATGTTAATAATCCTTTATTGACTAAATTATAGTATGCTTCATGCTTCTTATCAAACTTATATTCCATTACTATATAGGTGCTTTCTATCATGGGATGTCAAGTTAAAGGACTAGGTCTACATGAGAAATGTACCTTCCATCACATTAATAATCATGTGATTGATAAATACATTAACCTTATAGATCTAACCTAATATTTAATTGATAAACATAAAATTATGCTCAATAGGTCTAACCCTCAACCTTATTCTAAAAAAGGCTTAGTAATTTTTCAAATTCCACTACCTAATCATAATTAAAATCAAAACACAATTAATAGCATTCACTTTAGGAATATCCCACCTTTGAATTAGGGGATGGTTGGGATAGTCTATTCTTGTAATAATATCTCATATTTGTGTTGTAACTAGAGAAAAACATAGAAATATATCATCTAATTAACTTTCTATACCTTCCTTAGTTCTTCTCACAAAAAGAACTTCTATCCTTAAAGGACCTTCATTAATCATCCAGTCTAGTGTCAAGGCATAGGGAATGTTTGGTTTGATTAATCAAATTAAGAATACCCTATCAAAAATATAAAATTTTTAACTTCTCATGACCTATATAGACCTTAGACACATCTCACATTAAATTTTGAATTAACAATTCATTCCTCAAGACCTCAATTTGAATGATCTTATTTTTGTGATGGAATATATTAGGGTTAACCATGAAACTATACCATTCTATGAGGATGGTAACCCTAAATATTCTATGGTCAAATATTTCCCATTATACATCATAGTCAATATTGATGGTAAATCCATAAAGCAAATATTAGTCAATAATATTATCCTCTTAATGCCAATAGCCCAAAATTCATTACTAGTTTTGGGTTAACAAAATAATGTTTGGAAAAATTCAACCTTTTTATTAAGTATTTTTATCATTAGGAATGTGAGGCTAGTGGAATTATAGTATTACCTCTCAAATTTATATATTGTAATATCAACACTCATATTTCACACCTTGTGACATAACTTACAACATTCTTCTTGGGAGGCTATAGATCTATAATAGATGATGTATCTGTTCAACTCTTCATTGGTGCCTTAGGTATGAATATATGGGAAAGACTTATCATATTCTAGATGACCCTAAATCCTTTACTTATTTCAAAGTGATCAAAATTTATAACCCTAAAGTTTACCTTTACCATTATCTTAATTCATCTCTTGAATCACCTTCTTCTTCTCAACTTTAAAATGTTGACGCATTAAGGTCTCTCATCTTAAATTATTCACCTAACAATTAATATAAGGTCAAATCCCTAATCCAATCAACTTGTATAATATCTTTTCAATATTCCCACATCTCCTCAAACCTTAAGTTATCCTTCTAGTAATAAGAGTTAAATAGTACAAATATGACTTTTCTTCTTCATTTGTGCTAGTATCTTCAACAACGACAAAATCCATGGCAATAACCCTTTCTAAATTGAATGAAATTACACTTCATGATTATTGTATAACTCTTATTTTTATCCCCAAGAAAATGCTTTCCAACATGAGATATAAAGGTAAATGACTAGGCTTGTATGCATAGGGCATCAAATATACCATAGAAATAAAATCTTGGTTAACACGTTGTAGGATAGGTTATATCCCTTGTTGTGGTCATATTTTTCCTTTTTATTATTATTCTAATAATAAATATGAAGCCATATTTCATTATAGTGTATACCATGATGACATCACTTATTGAAATATATTGGATTGGTATGAGGAGGATGATTATGGGTCAACACTCTTTATAGATCCTAGCATCTCCAATTTAAATAATCTATCAATATAAATTTTATAACCCTAGCCTATCCAAATATAGGCTATCCAAAATGATCCCTTAGACTATCTAAACCAAAATTACTTCTATTTTTTTAGATATGTTTTCCAAATTGCTAATGCCACTATTTCATAGCCATTCAACCATAATCATCCAACCTTAGATCCTACAAATCTTGAGAACCTATAAGTGATGCTAGTCTCTCTCTATTAAAATATGGATCTCATATTTTGATTGAGAAAATCATCAATTTTTTAAATTAGAATATTTAGAGATCCCAATATCCTTAATAAAGGAAATTTCTGACCCTAACTAAGCATGTCAAATACACCAAGAATTTGATAGATCTCAAAAATAGTTTTTCTTGGTCCTATATCGATATTTTGAGTCTTGATCCTCCACTTTTTATATACCACCTAGACATCACTCCTAAAGAAAAACCCATCAAGTAAAAGTTATGAAATATTAATCCAAAAGTCACTTTGCTATTCAAATTGGAGCTAATTCTATTCCTATTTCTAAAAAAATAGATAGCATTAGAGTAGGCATCTACTTTTAGGACATAAACAATGCATGTCAAAAGGATGACATCATTATGTCCAACATCATATTGTATGATGTGGAATATTTTCTTTGATAAATGTATTCTTAAGTGATAATCAAATGAAGATCACCCTTGAGGATCAATCCAACACAACTTTCACCACCCTATGGATAATATTCCACTATCAAGCCATGTCTTTCAAGTTGAAGAATATATGATCTACTTACCAGAGAACCATGCCATACATATTTCATGATAGGATGCATGATAGTTGGTAAGATTATATTTATAATATTTTTTGGTTAGTATTTACGTTGGAAATATCATGTTCAAGACCTAAGCACATATTTAAGTAGTTGCTAGAGTAAAGTTGTGTCTAAATCCTTAAAAATATATATCTAAGGTTACATGACAAAAATTGTTGGGATTCGTTGTATCCCAATGTAGAACCAATGATCATCTTAAAAATCTATCTACTATAGTTGATATTCCATCTCCTCAAATTCTAGCATCCCTTAGGAGTCTCTAGAATAAAATCCAAGTCATCTTGAGATGTATTTGCTAGAAAACTAACAATAGTCAACCTTTCAACAAGTTTTTGAGGAAGATATATTGTTCAAATGGGACATTGATTATCAAAGTGAATTCAATGCTCTCAAATCCTATCTCTTGTTTGCTCATGTCCTTGTTCCACCTAATCCTTGTAGACCCTCATTTCTATATATAATAAACAAATACCATATTTTAGGTGATATGTCGGTACAATACAATGAATAACATATAGAACAAGACATTTTTTATATTAGTAGCACTTTAGTCAATTATAAAATTTATTATACCCCTTTAGAGAATCTTTGTCTAGCCATATTGTTTGCTTCTTAGAAGATTGTATAGTACATGTTTAGGCTTCAATATTTTCTCATCATGAGGGTTTTTCCCCTACACCATCCCATATTAAAGTATCACATTTTAAGATAGATGACTAAGTGGGTGATCATGTTTAGTGAATTCAATGTTGAGTTTGTCATCCAAATATTTGTAAAATATTAGGATTATTGCTAATCAACTATTATCTACACCCTAAGAAGCTAGCCATCCCTTAGCTATAGAATTTATCAATAAGTCAATATTTAGCCTACTCTTAGACTCTATATGTTGATGGAACATGATGTGATAAAAGTGTGGGGACAAGAGTCATCATGGTCACCCCATAATAGAAACAAATCCAATTTTCCTTTAAGCTTATGTTTTCCTATACCACTAGTACCATTAAGCACAATGTACTCATCATAGAGTTATGTGTAGCATTAGCTCTTCAGGTTAGAATTATCTCCATATTTAGATATTCTTAGATTATGGTCAACCATTTCAATGGAGTTTATCAAATGAAATATGAAAATCATAAGCTATACAAGATTATTATCAACTAGTTACTAATTTTAACAAAATCATCATTATACCTATCTCTAGGTCTAATAAGTTTTATATTGATGTTTTGGTCTTAGTTACATCCCTTCAGCCCTTAGATCTAGATGATGAATAAGTTATGATAACATTACAAATAAAGGATCCTTTAAATATAGAGTATAGTTAGCTTCCTTAAGCAATATTTTATATAGGTGTAGCTCCTTATATTGATCCTTGGTATATGGATATATTTGTTTTTTCTTAATGATGACACTTTTCTTGATAGTTTGAACTATAATGAGCATAAGAACCTCAAGTAATTTTCCTATAGGTATATCATCATATGTTATATGTTATAATGTTGTACCCTTTGTTGAGCAAGGTGTTGCAAGAGGTTTGTCATTGTTGTCAACACAGTCAGTTAGATCCAATGATGCAGTGGATAGGTAGTTCAAAAGTCATTCAGTTGTAGAAAATCAAAGAAAAAGACAAGTAAGAAAACTGTCGCGATATCGCGACATGTTTTCTATCGTGATTTCGCGATAGGTCGGAGGAGAGAGAAGGCGCAAAGAAAATTGTCGTGATTTCGTGACAGGTCGGAGGAGAGAGAAGGCACAAAGAAAATTGTCATGATTTCACGACATGTCGGAGGAGAGAGAAGGCGCAAAGAAAATTGTCACGATTTCATGACATGTTGGAGGCCAAGAAGCTAAGTCGAGAAGTTGTAGCGATTTCGCTACATGTTGAGATTTTGGGAAGCAAGGAAAGTGAAAAGTTGTAGCGATTTCGCTACATGTTGGATTTTTGCCGGTCGAAGCAAAGAGAAAGTGACAAGTTGAAAAGTTGTAGCGATTTCGCTACATGTTGGGATTTCACTAGTGCATGAAGAGAGAATTGTACGGATGCGAAAGATGTCACGATTTCGTGACATGTTCCATTTTTGCGGGCGAAAGGCAAAGAAAAGCGCTAAGGCAAAAAGATGTCACGATTTCATGACATGTTCCGATTTCACTGAGGGATGCGGTGAAGAATGTACGATAGCGAGAAGTGTCATGATTTTGCAACATGTCATGTTTTCATGGGTGCAAGCCTAGAAAAGGACAAAGAGGCGCAAAGTGTCACGATTTCATGACAGGTTGCAAGTAAAGCCTCCGAAAGCTGAAAGCGTCACGATTTCATGATAGAATGAAAGGAAATTGTATGGATGGGAAAAGTGTCATGATTTCATGACAGGCAGCAGTGAAGAAGCCAACAAGATGAAGATGTCGCATTTTCGTGACATGTCGCGGTTTCGTGACTCTAGGAGGAGAGAGACTGTACGGCGCCAAAAATGTCACGATTTCATGACAAAAACAGAAGAAGGCCTAGAAGTAAAAAGGGTCACGATTTCATGACAAGAATGAGGATGACGTCAGCAAAAGTTCGAAGTGTCACGATTTCATGACAAGAACGGTGGCAAAGCTAACAAAGGCCAAAAGTGTCGCATTTTCGTGATAGTGGGTTAAAGAAGGCGTACGGCTACAAAAAGTGTCGCGATATCGTGACATGTTATTATTTCATGGCAATAGTTACAAGAAGGTGACAGAGGTGGTAGTAGTGGTTGAGGCCGACAAAGTTGAATCTGGGCCGACGGATTTTAGGGTTTTGTAGTCGACAATTTCTAGGGTTTGTAGTCGATAATTTCTAGGGTTTGCAGCCAACAATTTCTAGGGTTTTGTAGCCGACGTTCTTAGGGTTACAGCCGACTAATGTTTAAGATTTGATCTTGAAATTTCATCTATAAAAGGAGGGTTGTATTGTGGTTTTGCAAGTATAGTCCATGTCGAGCAGAGAGCGAGTCGTATCAAACTTATGCGAATTAAGTGCAGGGTGCAGATGTTGAGTCTATCGATTCAAGTTGAGTGCAAAGTCGTAGTTCATTTGAGTCAAAGAGAAGTGTGCATATCGTAATTGCATGAATTAAGAGCATGGGGTGCAGAGGTTGAGTTCTAAGTGTGAAGTGATAGCATACAGATAGCAGAAGTGATCGATCATCTGGTTGCAACAGAGAGTGCGAAGAAATTCATAGAAGTAGTCGGATAGTGCGAAGCGTTTGCGTAGAAGCAGCAGAATGCATAGGAACTATAGACTGTGAGAAATAAGGTGAAAGTATTATTCTATAATTTTCATTATCTTTATTGAATTCCAAGTTGCAGCTTGGCATAAGGGGTTGGTGCTTCTTTCCAGTAGGTGCTGGTAAATTAGGAGTTGGTGCTCCATTCTGTTTGGTACAAAAAAATCTAAGGGGTTGGTGCTCCTTCCAGTTGGTGCTGGTAAAAGATATTGTAAAGTTGTAGCTTTGCATTGGCTGGATTTGGATGGTAGTCCAAGCAGTCATTTTGAGGAGTAGCCACATTGGTGAACCTCGTTAAATTACTATGTTGTGTGTCATGCTCTCTTGTTGTATTTGATATATCTTTTATTATTTTTAAACTGCTGCTGGATTTAAAGCTATATATTCAAAATTTAAAAGACCACACTGATTCACCCCCCTCTCTAGTGTCACTGTGATTACAACAATTGGTATCGAGCCAAGTTCCTGAATAGGCTCAATAAGCTAGGGTGATCTTGGAAGTGACGCAATGGCAAGTGGTGAGGGTTTCTCCTCAAACAAAGCACCATTGTTTGATGGAACTAACTATGCTTTCTGGAAAATAAGGATGCAGACATATCTCCGTGCTTTGGGTTTTGACATCTGGGGTGCAGTAGTTAATGGTTACAAAGCTCCCGCCATTGCTCCAACAGACACTACCGGCAAGAAGGCATTTGAAAATGATTCGAAAGCAAAAAATGCCATCATGTGTGGATTAGTGGACAATGAGCTAGTCAAAATCATAAACTGTGAATCCGCAAAAGATGTATGGGATAAACTAGAGAACATTCATGAAGGAGACGATAGGATCAAGGAGGCCAAGCTTCAAACACACCGAGCTCAATTCGAATCCTTAAAGATGGACAATGATGAGAACATAGAGGCTTTCATGCTAAGAGTCAACGGAATCACAAATTCAATCAGAGGTCTCGGCGAAGATATGGATGATGCTACGATTGTGAAAAAGGTATTAAGATCTCTCCCTCCAAGGTTTGATTCGAAAGTCTCAGCCATAGAAGAAGCTAAAGATCTAAATCGCTTTAGTATGGATGAGATGCATGGTTCTTTGACTGCTTTTGAAATGAGAATAGGAAGGTCAAATCCCACGAGATAGAGAAGCAGACTTTCAAAGCTCTAAAAGGCAAAGACACAAAACAAGAGTCTGAAGAAGAGGATGTATCAGATGAAATGGAAGCAAATTTTGTCAGAAAACTGAGAAAAGGAAAAGGAAAATACAGAGGAAAGCTACCTTTTAAATGTTTCAACTGTGGAGGCATTGGACACTTTGCTACCAAATGTCCTCTCAATGACAAGAACAAAGGTGAAGAAACTCCGCATCAAGAAAGAAGTGAATGGAGGAAGAAAACAAACTTCAGAAAAGGCAATTTCAAAAAGAAAAGTTTTATCTCCCGAAATGCAGATTCTTCAGAGGACAGCTCTAGTGAAGACTCTGAAGAAGGAACAGGTGAAGCTCTCTTTATGGCGTTTGAAGTAGAAAAATCAGAAGAGGCAGAAAACCCAAAAAAGAGAGAAGGAATGAACTCTAAAGTGTCTATTGAAAAAGCTGAGGCTGAAGTTGATTTAGAAGGTGAGCTGGTTTCTGCTCTTGAAGAATGGAAATCTGAGAAAAGAAAGAATAAAAAACTTTCAAGAAAGCTTGAGGATGCAAATGACATTATAACCAGTTTAAAAATACAGACAGAAGAATACAAGAAAATGTCCGAAGATCTGGAAATTCAGGTAACCACGAAGATAGATTATTGTTGCAAACTAGAAGAAGAAAATGTTGGTCTTCGAATGCAGATACAAGAGCTGGATCAAAAAATTAGTTGCCATTACAAACGTGAAGAAAGTTCAATGAAGCTGGATAAAATCTTAAGTGATCAAAGACCTGCAGGCATCAAATTTGGCCTGGGCTTTATTGAAGGAGAATCATCAAACGGACCAAATGTTGAATCTGTAAGAAGTGAAGATAAGAAACAGGTTGATATAGGAAAAACAAATTAGGCAAAGAAAAGCAGTAATGCCAGACCCGAAAGGAGAACAGACAATGATGGCTTTACCAAGGTCACACATCAGAAGAAGAGAAGATCTATGGCTCCTGCAACAACCTGGCAAAGACCATCTTTCAGGTTCAATCATTACTTTTATGGTTTCTGTTTCAAATGTAATGGTTATGGACATAAAATTGCAGACTGCAAGTATAATGTAGGACCAAGAAGTTTCACTAGCAGAAATTCTTTTGCTCCTCTTATAAATTATGCAAGTAGAATGCTTTAATTGTCACAACTTTGGGCATATTGCTAGAAATTGTCGTAGTACCTCTGTTTCGAATCAACCTCAGAAAAGAAGAGTTCAACCATATAGGGCAAATCAAAATAGAAATCTCTCTGAAAGTTATGCTCAAAATATTGAAAAGGGAAAATCCAAGCTAGAGCCCAATACCATAGTCAAAATAGAGTGGAAACAGAAAGAACAGCTCAGGGAAGAAAAGGAATCTTTAATAGTGCAGACAGCTTTCAGGGCTCAGAATAAATGTGTACCGTGGATTCTTGACAGTGGTTGCTCAAGTCATATGACAGGTGATAAACAAAAATTTGAAAAACTACAGAAATATGAGGGTGGCTCTGTGAAGTTTGGAAATAATGATGGAGCCAAAATAATAGGAAAAGGATCTGTCAAAATTAGTGAAGGGAAAATCAAGTCAGAAGAAGTTTTATTTGTGGATGGTTTGAAACACAACCTGTTAAGTGTCAGTCAAATCTGTGATAAAGGACATGAAGTAGTCTTCAAGAAGCAGGGTTGTGAAGTCAAAAAAATAAACAGTGGGAAATTGATAGCAACTGGTTCAAGGACGTCTAGAAATTTGTACACACTCTCAGAAACTTCAGAAGGTACGTGTTTCATTGGACAAGAAGAAGAGAACTGGCTGTGGCACAAGAGGCTTGGACACATAAGTTTTGATAATTTGGTGAAAATCAGCTCGAAACAAGCAGTGAGAGATATTCCAACCATTAAAAAACCTTCAAACAATGTTTGTGCTTCATGTCAGAAGGGAAAGCAAACCAGAGTCTCATTCAAAACAAAAGAGTACCACACTAGCAAGCCTTTGGAACTTATTCATACAGACTTATGTGGACCCATGAGAACTCAAAGCATAAATGGCGACAAATACTTTATGTTGTGTATCGATGATTATTCCAGAATGACATGGATATTTTTCTTAAAAGATAAAACAGAAGCTTTTGAAATGTTCAGATCCTTCAAACATCTAGTTGAGAATGAAACAAGAAAAAGGATCAAATGTTTACGATCAGACAGAGGAGGAGAATTCATTTCGAATGAATTTACAGAATACTATGAAAAACATGGTATCAGGAGACAATATTCAGCAGCTAGAACTCCCCAGCAGAATGGTGTAGTAGAAAGAAAGAACAGAACTATACAGGAAATGGCACGCACCATGCTGGCAGAAAACAAAATAGCAGACAGATTCTGGAAAGAAGCAGTTCACACTACAGTATACATCCAAAACAGATATATGTTAAGAACTCATGAATGCAAAACACCTTATGAGTTGTGGTTTGGTAGAAAAGCAACAACAAAACATCTCAAAGTATTTGGCTATAGGTGCTACATCAGAAAAACTGATGACAACCTTGGGAAGTTTGAAGATAGAGCTAGATGAAGGTGTTTTTGTTGGGTATTCATCAAAAAGCAAAGCTTACAAATGCTACAACAAGAGACTCAAGAAAATTGTGGACAGTGCAGATGTTAAATTCGATGAAGGTGGGAAACGATTAGCTGACTTTGAGGAAAACTACCCAATCTATGAAGAAGTCTTTGAAGGAGATGAGGTGAATGAAACAGAAAATAAATCTACGTTTGATTCAGATGAATTAATCGATGACTCAGAGGTGCAAGAAAACAAGAAATTCAAAATAGGCAACTGGCAGAAAAATCATCCAAGAGACCAAATAATTGGAGATCCCACAGCTGGTATTCAGACAAGAAGGAAAGTAATAAGTAATTACTCTCTTTTATCCAGACATTGAGCCCAAAAACATAGATGAAGCAAGCAAAGATGATAGCTGGATGAAGGCAATAAATGAAGAGTTAGATCAGATTGAAAAGAACAGAACTTGGGAATTAGTACCTAGACCTGCGAATAAGAATGTAATCGGCACCAAATGGATATTTCGAAACAAATTAAATGAAGACGGACAAGTCATTAGGAACAAAGCAAGACTGGTTTGTAAAGGATATGCACAGGTCGAAGGCATTGATTTTGAAGAGACTTTTGCACCAGTGGCCAGATTAGAAGCAATTAGAATGTTTCTGGCCTTAGCAGTCCACAAGAACTTCAGAGTTTATCAGATGGATGTAAAATCTGCCTTTTTAAATGGGAAACTCGAAGAAGAGGTCTATATTGAACAACCGGATGGCTTTCAAATTAGTGAAGATCCTAACCTTGTCTGCAAATTAAAGAAAGCATTATATGGATTAAAACAAGCACCACGGGCATGGTATGCAAGGCTAGACAACTATCTCTCTCAACAGGGATTCAAGAAAGGGTTGGTTGACAGTAATCTGTATGTGAAAACAGAAGGTGGGCATCTCATAGTTCTTGTTGTCTATGTCGATGATATCATATTTGGCAGCAACAAAGATGAATCTTGTAAAGACTTAGCAAATAAGATGCAGAATGAATTTGAAATGTCTATGATTGGTGAACTGTCTTATTTTCTTGGGCTACAAGTTAATCAAAATGAGAAAGGCATATTCATTTCTCAAATCAAATATGTGAAAGAGATGCTAAAAAGGTTCACAATGGAGGACTGTAAGCCAGTTAGCACTCCCATGACAACAGGCTGCAAGTTGAGTAAAGAAGACAAATCTCCACCTGTAGATCAAACCATGTACAGATCAATGATAGGAAGCTTACTATATTTAACAGCTACCAGACCTGATATTCTGTAGGCAGTTTGCATGGTAGCAAGATTTCAGGCCAGTCCCAAAGAGACTCATGTAACAGTCGTAAAAAGGATTCTTCGGTATCTCAAAGGCACCATGGAGTATGGGTTGTGGTATCCAAAAGGCAAAGACTTCACTCTTATATCATATTCAGATGCAGATTGGGCAGGTTGTGTTGATGATAGGAAGAGTACAAGTGGAGGTGCTTTTTATCTTGGTGACAGGTTGGTTGCTTGGCACAACAAGAAACAAGAGTCAGTTTCTTTATCAACAATTGAGGCAGAATATATTGCAGCAACAACTTGTTGTACACAAGTTTTATGGATGAAACAAACTTTGAAAGATCTTGGAATTAATTTCAGTGAACCAATATCAGTTAAGTGTGATAACACCAGTGCAATTAACATCTCCAAGAATCCAAGTAATGCACTCACGGACAAAACACATTGCTATAAGGTATCATTTCTTGAAGGAGAAAGTTGCAGAAGGAGAAGTCAAATTGGATTTTGTCCCAACCACAGAACAAGTAGCAGATATTTTTACAAAACCATTGCCCAAGGAAGTGTTTGAGTACCTTCGAGACAAATTGGGAGTAGTCACACTTCCCAAGAAGTGACTAGCTACAGGGATCACTTTCTCAGGGGGAGCATTTGAGTATTTGACTATTCTTTTGCTCATGATCATAATTTGTGCTAGGTGCAACAAATTGTGCCTGAGAAGTGTAAGGATGGACTCAGGGGGAGTCTGCAGCAGCCCTTTGGTATTATTGACAAAGGGGGAGAAGAGTTCCAAGAATTTACACAGGTGTTGCCAACAATTCCAAAGGGGGAGATTGTTGAGCAAGGTGTTGCAAGAGGTTTGTCATTGTTGTCAACACAGTCAGTTAGATCTAATGATGCAATGGACGAGCGAGTTTAGAAGTCATTCGAGATTTAAAAAATCAAAGAAAAAGACAAGTAAGAAAACTGTCGCGATATCGCGACATGTTTTCTGTCACGATTTCATGACAGGTCGGAGGAGAGAGAAGGCGCAAAGAAAATTGTCATGATTTCATGACATGTCGAAGGAGAGAGAAGGCGCAAAGAAAATTGTCATGATTTCGCGACATGTCCGAGGAGAGAGAAGGCACAAAGAAAATTGTCATGATTTCGCGACATGTTGGAGGCCAAGAAGCTAAGTCAAGAAATTGTAGCGATTTCGCTACATGTTGGATTTTCTAAGCAAGAGAAACGCTAAGTGAAAAGTTGTAGCGATTTCGCTACATGTTGGATTTTTGGTGGTCGAAGCAAAGAGAAAGTGACAAGTTGAAAAGGTGTAGCGATTTCGCTACATGTTGGGATTTCGCTAGTGCATGAAGAGAGAATTGTACGGATGCGAAAGATGTCACGATTTCGTGACATGTTCCATTTTCACGGGCGAAAGGCAAAGAAAAGCGCTAAGGCAAAAAGATGTCACGATTTCGTGACATGTTTCGATTTTGCTGAGGGATGCGGTGAAGAATGTACGGCAGCGAGAAGTGTCACGATTTTATGACATGTCATGTTTTCACGGGTGCAAGCCTAGAAAAGGACAAAGAGGCGCAAAGTGTCACGATTTCGCGACAGGTTGCAAGTAAAGCCTTCGAAAGCTGAAAGCGTCGTGATTTCATGACAGAATGAAAGGAAATTGTACGGATGGGAAAAGTGTCACGATTTCATGACAGGCAGCAGTGAAGAAGCCAACAGGATGAAGATGTCGCATTTTCGTGACATGTCACGGTTTCGCGACTCTAGGAGGAGAGAGACTGTACGGTGCCAAAAATGTCATGATTTCACGACAAAAATGGAGAAGAAGGCCTAGAAGCAAAAAGGGTCACGATTTCGCGACAAGAATGAGGATGACGTCAGCAAAAGTTTGAAGTGTCACGATTTCGCGACAAGAACGGTGGCAAAGCTAACAAAGGCCAAAAGTGTCGCATTTTTGCGATAGCGGGTTAAAGAAGGCGTACGGCTACAAAAAGTGTCGCGATATCGCGACATGTTATTATTTCATGGCAATAGTTACAGGAAGGTGACAGAGGTGGCAGAAGCGGTTGAGGCCGACAAAGTTGAATCTGGGCCGATGGATTTTAGGGTTTTGCAACCGACAATTTCTAGGGTTTTGCAGTCGACAATTTCTAGGGTTTTGCAATCGACGTTCTTAGGGTTACAGCCGACTATTGTTTAAGATTTGATCTTGAAATTTCATCTATAAAAGGAGGGTATTGTGGTTTTGAAATAATAGTCCGTGTTGAGCAGAGAGCGAGTCGTATCGAACTTGTGCGAATTAAGTGCATAGGGTGCAGATGTTGAGTCATATCGATTCGAGCTGAGTGCGAAGTCGTAGTTCGTTTGAGTCGAAGCGAAGTGTGCGTATCGTGATTGCATGAATTAAGAGCGTGGGGTGCAGAGGTTGAGTTCTAAGTGCGAAGTGATAGCACACAAATAGCAGAAGTGATCGATCATCTGGTTGTAGCAGAGAGTGCGAAGAAATTCATAGAAGTAGTCGGATAGTGCGAAGCGTTTGCGCAGAAGTAGCAGAATGCATAGGAACTGCAGACTGTGAGAAATAAGGTGAAAGTATTATTCTGTAATTTTCATTATCTTTATTGAATTCCAAGTTGCAGCTTGGCATAAGGGGTTGGTGCTTCTTTCCAGTGAGGTGCTGGTAAATTAGGAGTCGGTGCTTCATTCTGTTTGGTACAAGAAAAATCTAAGGGGTTGATGCTCCTTCCAGTTGGTCTTGGTAAAAGATATTGTAAAGTTGTAGCTTTGCATTGGCTGGATTTGGATGGTAGTCCAAGCAGTCATTTTGAGGAGTAGCCACATTGGTGAACCTCGTTAAATTACTGTGTTGTGTGTCATGCTCTCTTGCTTGTATTTGATATATCTTTTATTATTTTTAAACTGTTGCTGGATTTAAAGCTATATATTCAAAATTTAAAAGACCACACTGATTCACCCCCCCTCTCAGTGTCACTGTGAGTACAACACCCTTAATAAAATTTTCCTATATTATTAGCATAAATTAAATCCCAAATAGTCATGAAAGAGGCTCATTATGGATCATATGATGGTCACTTTTGTGGTGTCACCATTCACAAGAAACACCTAATAAGCATTATTATTGTCTCTCCATGTAAAATGAATATTGTGACTATGTTAGGAGGTATAATAAGTGTTAGAAGTATGAAAATATTATGTATTATCCATCGATATATCTCCAACCCTTGACTTCACCTTGGCCTTTCTCCATTTGTGGCTTAGACATCATTGAAAAGATAGATCTGATATTGTATAATGGGCACAAGTTCATCATCACAACTATTGAGGACATCACTAAGCGGATTAAACACATACCTTTAGCTTAAATCAATATATTTTATAACACTAATTTTATCCTCAACTATATCATTAGCTATTATGGCATCCCTTCTATGCTAATCTAAGATGATGGAACAACCTTCATGTATAGGATGTCTAGAAATTTTTTTCTAATTAGAAGATTAAAAAAAAATTGTCTATGCCTTAATATACTCAAGTAAATGGTCAAGCTAAAGCTTCTAGGAAGAATCTTATCAAGATCCTCAAGAATATTATCATAAATACTAGTAGATATTGGTATCTCAAGTTATATCTAGCCTTATGGGATGATCACACTAATTTCAAAACTTCAATTAATGAAATGATATATTTTTGGTTTATCAAAATAAATTTATATTAATTTTTGTTGTAGTACTCCTCCATAAAATAAACATATCATCTTATCCATCTTAAATAGTTGGAAATTCTTGATAAAAATACAATGCATGCCTTAGAGAACATATAGGTCCACTTGTAAAGACATAATATACCTATAACAATAAGGTATGATCCCATTTCTTTGAATTTGGTGATATTATCCTCAATTAGAAACAAAATAACACCAATGTCAAAAGCAAGTTCAAAGTGAAATTGATCCTAATTTTCTAGGTTCATACATCATAAATTCCAAGCATATTTCAAGTGATTATCACCTCCCCACACTTCACGAAAAATAATTCAAAGAACCAATGAACATAATGCACCTTAACCAATGTTGTATCTAAGCCTACATCAACTACCTATTTATTTTTGTCTATTTTTAGCCTACTTGAATCTACTTGCATGCACATAATTGTATTTATGCTAAATACCTATTGTATCTCAAGTCAGGAATTCATGGTGACATACATATGATGATCCTCATTAGGATATTTTTTTTTATGCACTAGGAAACTTATGCAAGTGGATACTTTTAGTGGCATATTCACAAATTAATATTTTGTTCACCCAACATCAATCTATCTCTATCTATATTAATATAATTTATCTCAAATATTGGCTCTATTAATTATTGCAACTACTAGTATCTTAATGCATGATGGATACTATGAGGTTCATAGGTGCTAATTGTAAAAATAAACATATAAAATTCTTCTATATCACACATCACTTTGTATATGATGAATACTATGAAGTTTATAGGTTTTGATAGCATGATCAATCATATCATATATTGTCTCCTATGTACGACACTGCATATAGGCATATAGCCAATAATGAACTCATATTTCCAAATAGGGCCATTATTTATTGCAATGCTAATCAATCACAAGTCCCATATGGAACTTCTCTATGAGACAAACCAATATAAGTAAAACATATTTAAGCATTTGTTGAAATTCAAAGTGAATTTTATTAAGCATTTGTTTAAAGGTAAAGTAGAAGTCCTTTAAGGAGTTGTTTAAAGAAAAAACAAAAATACTTTAAGTATTTAATAAAAATATCTAATTATATGTTCTATAGGTAAAGTAGAAATCATTTAAAATTTTGTTTAAAGTAAAATAAAAATACCTATGAGAAAATAAGAAATTCATTAAGCATTTTATCAAAGGTAAACTAAAAATCCTATAGGCAAAGGCAAACCAAAAGTCATATGGTTCAAGTAGAAGTTATTTAGGTATTTTTCTAAATGTAAATCACTAAATGTTTCATGTTAGTACATATATTTGTATCATAGCAAACAAATTAGAAGTCCTCTAGGTAAATCTAACTAAATTCCCTTGGGAAAAACTCAAAGCTAACCAAAAAATTGCTAGGAAATGCAAATTAAAGTATCCACAAATTTTTTTTTAAGCATATTTATGTATATAGTTACACGTATTTGTGTCTCTTTATACATAGTTGTACTCTAGTAACACCTTATTGGAATCATAATTCTTATTTCATCTATCACAATATTATTGTATCTAATCATATTTTTCTCATTGCATTTAGGAATTCATATTTCATTTTTTATCTATAACCTTTAATTAATTATTTCCATCATTTAATTAAAATTTTAGAATTATTAATTATATTTACAAAATATTTGATCTAAATCTTGATTTATCCTAATTTATGAACTCACATCAAATTATAATTATCCAATAACTCATCTAATCTACCTCATTGATTACTCATGCAATTCCATCATGATTAAACATTTTAACAATACTCTAGTCATCAATCATAAAACAATAAATTCAAAGCACTTGAAAGTAAAAAAAACTCTAACAATCCACCTCTAACCCAATCCACCATCACTATATTAGAGTAGATCATAATCAACTCAAATTTCCTCAAGCTTACTTTATTTTTCCTCCAAAACACAAGGGGAACCATCATTGCATGGAAACATTTAATTCTTTCCAAAACATAAATTTTAACATCACCTCTAAGCAAGTAGTCATAGCATCAATAATATTGCATCACTAATCATAAGAAACAACAAAACTTCCTATCTCAAAATTGGAGCATCTATGTCAATTTTTAATACATTTAATATGCAATAAATGCATCAAAAACTGGCTAATATGGACACCCAATTTAGGTGGCTTTTATAATATACATGTTTTCAAAACCCTTCATACAAAAACTAATAAATCATCCAAATTAAATCAATAATAATTTTACCAAAATTTGGACCATTTATTTCTCCAAAAGTGAAAGTGCTAGGGCATGAGTGAATGCATTATCAATGCTTTCACACCGAAGAAGCACTTCTCTAAAATATTTTACTTTAAAATTTTCCCCTCAAATTTTACCCCAAAAATAATGTAACTAAAAATGACATCCCAGAAGCATTGTTGATTTTTTTACCTTGCTAGTGCTTTTGATTATTTGTAGTAAAACTAGGAAATTTGATTGTTGATACCCTCCCTACTACCCACCATAAATGGAATAGATTCCTAAAATTGGATTCATAACTCCTAAAAAAAATACTAAATCCAATATTTCCATTATAATATTCCTCTATTAATGGCATTTTGATCCTATTTCAAATTCTTACCATCTCCAATCATATCATATTCAATGCAATACTACCTCCAAGGAGGCATGGCTTCATATAAGTCCAACATTTTTGAGAGCCTAATACATGATATTTTTAAGGTAATAATTTTTTTTCAAATTTCATACTCATGTCACCTTATATTATAATAATACTTTACCAAAGTCCATCTAGAATCATAGGAATTCATCTTTGTGTGTGACAAGTTTATGTCAAAATATTACCACAATCTTATGAAGTCCACTCTACAAGCATTTAATATCTTGTTCTTGCAAGCATACAAACATCAAGTATCGACAAATTCAAGCACTCAATATTTATGTATTCAAACCTCCAAGTTGGATCTCTCAAGTTTCCATAAGCAAATTAACAAGCTTCCAACAATCTTCCATAAATAAAGGAAATAAACATTAGCTTCTTTGGCTATGATCATTCCCCTTACTTGTTTTTGGAACTTTTATTGCTTTGCAACTCTAAGCTTTAATTATGTGCATATTTTTTAATTGGTTATATGATATTGAGATAGGATCCACCCGTATTACATCATCACCACATAGTGGTATAATAACAAAACCTAGATATTATCCATGTATCACTTGGAAAGATTCAAACCTTGATCTCCTCCTTGAATGTTGAGGAATTTAACTGATTGAGCTAATGCCACTTGATTAATTATGTGCATATTACTCATTTTTGCATATCTCATTTACATCCAGTTTAATATCTTATTTTATCATTTTAATCTTTATTTTAAGGATTTTGTTTTATTTTTTGGTGACTTGATAGTCTCTCTACTCCTAATTCAAAGACCTCAATAATTTCAATTATTAAATTAGTTTATCTTACCTCTAATAATTTTTACTACTCTTTGAAATAAAATAATCACTAGATTGTATGTTTGGTGGTGCTATTGCATTCTAGGATTACACTAACATAGACACAGAAAGTATCATTTTATAGAAAAAAAAATTTGGTGGCACTATTGTTGACCTTATGACACATTTGACAATAGGTATTTTATACATGAACCTTTAATTTTATCTCTATTTTTATCTATTTTAATAGGGGCCTAATTGTTTTTAAAGCAGTCTAACATTATCCTCTATTGTATATGATCTGCATCAATATTAATTATGCCATTTCGTATCAGTTTTTTAGGAGGGTAAAAGTGCCAATGTTGTTTCTATGGACTAGTAGTACTTCTTCCTCTTTAAAAAAAATAGGTTTTTGTACTCCATAATATTTTTCATTTTAGTATTTATGATCTAGTTCTATGTGTTGATTTCTAGATTAGTTTCTATTTTTTGTTTATTTGGTAAAATAGGAAAAAATAAAAGAAGAATATAGTTTTAGTACTTTAATCACTTAGGGGATCAACTAAATATTCAAGCTATAACATTAAATAAAAATTCTATATGGATGCTTTTAGGACTTGTTTGATGCATTAATCATACACCCTTGTACTTAACATAAAAAAACACTATTTATTTTATCATCAAAATCAAAAGTATTTTAGTTTTAGGTATTATTGTTGTAGTTTTATGTTGCACAAAGGCTATATTAAGGTTAAGAGTCAAAGAAATATATTATAAGGAACATGGGTGTTATACAATCAATCCTTAAAACACTAATATCTAAGCTAAAAAATTACACCTATCCTTAAGGTAAGAAAGGGAAATATACCTATATATTTTAAGAGGTCCTTTCTAATCCCTTCTCAATCCCACAATTTGAAACATTGAGAAATTCAATCCTTGTCCAACATGAGAGAAAAACACAATGATGCATTTCCTTATATATGCTTAATGCTAAAAATAATTGCTACTAGCTAATCCTAGTCTAAACAATAATAAATATCTTGATAAACATCTCGATATTGTTTTTTATATATTGTCATCTCATATTTTAAAATTTGGTCACGTGAACTTGAAAATCATCAATTTCAATGTATAATTTTTAAATATTGAGATAGAAATGTCAAGTTCTTGTACATTTAATAATATTATTTAGATATATGTAACAATATATAATCTATTTGAGCCATTACTATCTATTTTTATTAGAAGCTATTTATATCCAACAAGTTTTGAAGTATCACAGGTGTACCATGTTACTAAAGAATGTTTTATTTGTAATGAACTTTGTATGAAAATTAAGGTAACCATATATGATAATTTAAATTTTCATCACTTAGAATCACATATTTTAAAATAGTGTAAAATATTCTACACAAGGAAAACCATTTTAAATTTCATTGTATTTTAACATGGACTCCTTTAATATGTCATCTATTTTATGATATCTCTTATGTATTTCATATAGATAGATTATACATTGTGAATGAATTTCTTTCTTGTTATTTTGATTAATTTTGTGAATTTTCTTTATATATTGAGTTTTCTTAAAAATTTTAAACTTTATTATCATATCTTTCTAAGATTTTACTCAATTATTTATTTGAATTATCATATAAATGTTGATAATGAAACACAAGTATAAATGTATATTGTGATGCTAATAAACATAAAACTCATTTAATATTAAATTTAATAGTTAAACTAAGTAACCTAAAAATATTATAATAAAACATGAGGGTAAACATAGAATGCTAAAAATCCAATTTTCATGTAAATGACATTATATAGAAAGATTATTTTACAAAGAGTACCTGTAATAAATGTTATTCTTTATTATTGTCAAATTATAAATCCATTTCAACTAAGATCTAATTGTGAACATAAATTCAAAATGTTTTCCCCCAAAATAAATACACTTTTCTATGTTTATAACACATGAATTTGTAGTGGAATAAATACACTAAGATCTAATTGAATGTCATTTCAAACAATTCTCCTAATTTCATTAATTTGTAGTGGAATATCATGTATGTATCATCTAAAAAACACATGAAAATTACTTTATTCATATCAAGACTCACTTTATTTCAAATGTAAACCATTCCATAATAATAAAAGAACCATTCTTTTAAAAATAATACAGGCATCTTATATCATAATCATTAACCATAGAACATTGCTTGTTAACAAAATGTTACATCATACAACATTCTAATAATCATCTTACATGAATGTAAAATCTTTATCTCATTTAGAAAGCAAAACAACATTTACTTCTTTCATCATATTCAATATCCATGATCTATCTAGATAGCATTATACTAGAGAGTAAATACACCATCCATGCTTAACAACATTTGCAAACCACAAAATAGAAGTACACAACATATACCTTGGGAACCCTCACGGGGAATAAACCCAGCCTCCAAAATATGTTTCTCCTCTCATTTCATAAACTTAAATTGTCATAAATACAAATATAGAAAAGGCATCCCACAGATCCTTTTCTAAATCATTATGCAATAAAAGGAACCAAATTGTTCCATGTTTTAATTATGATGCAATTAAGGAAATGCCACATTTCCTTTCTCTAAGCCATCAATGCAATAAATAAGAATTTCATAAATTCTTATGACTACTTACTTATGAAAAATCATTGGTTACATATTAAGGAGAAATTTCATCAATTTCCAAGAGGGAACCCCATAATTCCCTCGAGAATGAAACCCACATTCATTCTCCACCCTAGATGTCATTATGTCCCAATATAGCATGGAATATCCCATACTCTCTCCAAGATTATATCCCATATCTAATATTCCACATTCACATATCTTACTTTAGACAACTTCCACCATATCTTATTTAGTTCTCATAATCCATTAACCAGATCATTCATATGGCTATGCTAGAGTTCTTACAAATTTTACCTTTTTAATCTAACAAACAAGATTACATCTTCTTACCAAACAATGTCTCCTTGTAAACTATAGAACACCAATCAATATTGTAATTTGTCACGCAATATTACAAACTAACCTCATAATTTATCACACAATTTTACATTACGAAAAAACCTCGTAATCTATCACACAAAATTACACTGTCAAACACAATCATCCTTGTAGTCTATCACACAAGATTACAATCTTAATCACAAATTAACCTTGTAACCTATCCAAAAATATTACACCTTGATCACAATTTAACCTTGTAATATATCCAATAAGATTACACCTTAATCATAATTTAACCTTGTAATCTATCCAATAAGATTGCAACCATAATCATAATTTACCCTTGTAATCTATCCAACAAGATTACAACCTTAATCAGAATTCAACCTTGTAATCTATTCAAAAAAATTACAACCTTAATCATAATTTACCCTTGTAATCTATCCAACAATATTATAACCTTAATCACAATTTAACCTTGTAATATATCAAACTAGATTACAACCTTAAGCATAATTTACCCTTGTAGTCTATCCAACAATATTACAACCTTAAGAATAATTTACCCTTGTAATCTATCAAACAAGATTACAACCTTAATCACAATTTAACCTTGTAATCTATCCAACAATATTACCACCTTAAGCATAATTTACCCTTGTAATATATACAACAAGATTACAACTTTAAGCATAATTTACCTTGTAATCTATCCAACAATATTACAACCTTAATCACAATTTAATCTTGTAATCTATCCAACAAGATTAGAAACCTAATAATATATAACCTCGTAATCTATCCTAAGATATTGCAACTTTAGACTCAAATTAATATTGTAATTTATCACACAAGATAGCGCCTTAACCACAAATTTTTCAAACAAGGTTAGATTATCTATATTGCAGGTTTGTTTTATAATTTATGATAGCTTCTAAAAATTTAGACACCATCAAGATATCCTTTTAATTAGATCATGAATCCATTCCTTGTTGTCTAGGGAATATTTAATAGACTCTTACCTTATAACATGGTTTATTTATCATGTGAATCCCCTATCATGCTTTTGTATCAATGTTAAATTTTATTGGAGTAATTAAAGACTCAACTCGAGACATGTCACTTCAACCAGATTTTGCCAATGACAATCTACCTATACTCCAAGGTTAGTTCTTGAAAATTTTAATTGAGTGTGGTTTATTTTTTGCAAAACTATTTATCACGTAACCTTTTTGTATTAACATGGTCACCCTATCCTTCATCTAGAAGTGGGTTTAGTCTCTACATCCTGACCCTGATACAGACGTATTAGACCATCCAATCATCTTAAACATACTTTGACCCTAAATATTATAGGGGGGTCAATCTAAATGACCATCCATAATGAGTGACTATAGTACCTCTAGTTGGGCATGACTACCGCTAGTGGTCATAGCATTAGGGGGGATTACTTAATGATGTACTTGAAATCACCTATGTTTTGCACACATCGACATGGGTAGCAACTGGTAAGATACTGATCTAACCAAGTGATTGGTAGGATATTGTCCAATCTAGTATACGCTTGATAGGGTTGGATTTCCTCTTCCATTCGATGGTGGTATTTAATCAAGAACATGACCGATACCCTAGCATGGGGTTGTCACTAAACTTATTACAAAATATTTTAAGAAAAGCAAGCACCATTACAAACCTCATTTTCAAAGAGTCCTCCAAATATAGGGTGGTTTCCATGCATCCTAGTGGGACCAAGTGGTTTACACCCAATCACCAACTACTCCATGCACTCAGTTATCCAACACTAGGGGCATACTTTATGATTACAATGTATCCAATATGGAATGAAGCTCGTGGTTAAGCCAATGATAATATAAGCCCTATTCATGCAGGTCATTTAAGAGATAATCAATACCATCAAGAAGACCCTACTTTGAACCTATAATCCATTGTGTAATTCTCATATGGAACTAGTTCTTCAACTTGATTTGGTTTATAGCAGAGATTTATCTCCTTTAAAAACATCTAAGGTATAGGGATGACGTCTCATTTAGGTTACAAAGTAATCTTCTAGGCCACATAAAGACCCACTATCCCAAGAAGGAATGACCATAAATATAGTCATGTGGGGGTCTTCCTATTTAGCACAAACACCCCAAATTGAGGTTTTAGCTTGCTACTAACTGTCAGGGCATCCATTCAATTGAATGCTTCCAACGACTCGAGGAATAATTTGGAATCAACGCTCACTCTAGTGGGTTTGTAAATTCATACAGGAACCTCTTGCGATCCTCATGAAGCAAGAAAAAAAGAGAAAAATATTCTAAAATTATTAATGGTTTAAATAAAATTTTGGACCTTCATTTATAGTGCATACGCAGAATATAGGGTTAAATATATATAGATTGAGACGAGTGAGTTTTTTCCCTTAGATGATGAAGGACCTAAATAAGAATTTAGGTGTTTGAAATCATTTTTATTGGGATGCAACTAGAATTCAGAGGTGAATCAATACCCTACCAAAGGTAAATAACATCAACATCGCTACCTTGGGAGGAAGTGAAACACTGACACCCCTATCATTGGAAGTCCATCCAATTTTCATAGTAGGAAGCACAAATCCCAAATATTTATGGGTATAGAATAGATGAAGAATAAATTCATTTGCATACTATAGCATGGCTGGCCACCAAGCGGTGGTTATTGGTCATCATTAGTGATGATAATAGTTTACCCTAAAATCTTTCTCAAGCTATCATAGAATTGTACTTTCTTTTGAATGGGGGAAATTACCACTTGCTTAAGCCCATGGGTGGATCAATGTTTATCATTGAATTGGTTTATTATTTGATCGAAGAAAAAATAATCAATGAGAGTTTTCTCGAGAGGTGGGGACTAATTCCAATGTTTGAATACCAAGTCAAACTAGGATTGTGGATTAACGAAATTAATTTTGAAATTTAAAACACCAAGCATAATATTACAAAATAATAGACAGATATGGAGGTTAATTACCAATATTATATAGCAAGCCTCGAAAGCCAAGCCCAACTATTTTTTGAATTAAGAATTCAATTTTAAAAATTGAAAAACAATGCATACATGAAACAAAACATTGTATCAAGGTATTGTATAGGGTCCCCTGACCTACAATATGCCCATGAATCCCTTCAAAAACTCCTTTCTTCACAAAGGTTGCCTTCCTCCAAATATGATTTCATAAAATAATTTAGCTATACCAAATGCTTTTTACCACAAACTTGGTACTCTCTTGGGCTTTTTGGTTTCTGATCTACCAAGGTAGAAAGCATACTCCCTGAGCCCATTTTTTTCCCTCCCCTTAACTTTTATTTCTTCCCCTTTTATAATTTTTCTAGCTTCTCCTTTCTTCATGAGAAAGAAGGTGGGTATATTATAAAATATTAAAAGGGAACCTTTTTGGATTTCACCCAAATAGTAGGATTATTTTTTATTGATTTTAAAATTTGGAACAAGATAAGAGAGTTTAAGGTGGGAGTCCAATGGGTGGGCTGTGACATACTCCACCCCTTGTATTAAATAGATTCCCTTGTGTTTCTCATTAGTTCCTAGTCTAGTTAGTTTAGAAATCAATAAAATCAGCATTAATCTTTTATAAATCAGATAGAATCATCATTCTTTTCTTTACTTCCAGTGTCTCCATACTTATGGCAAGCAATACCTTCCATCCAGGAAAGTACCTAGACCTGTAAAAGTGTAAACTATTAGCAGTATAATGTCCTTAAAGCAATAAAACATCCATATTGCATTAATAATAAGTATTGAAAACATCATCAATACACAATTTTCATCATGAAAATAATATAGCCAAGCATCTATCACAACATAGTCACTGATAGTAAAATACTACAACACAAGAACTACAAAATATTTCCATAGAAAATACATGAATTCATAATAAATTAGACTCCATATATCTAATTAAATGCATCAAAAATCTCACAAATGAGTACCACACCATGACTTTATAACTCCTTTTTATGAGTTAACCTGATATACACAGGTGTTATAAAAGACAAAGACATAATTTTCATACTTCTCCCTTCAAGGTGCCCATACATATTGAAACCATCTTGGCAAACCCATTTACCACCACCAGTGCATCACTCTTAATGTCCCATAGTACCCATTATCGATCAGTATATTGCAATATTTGAATCTCAATAAACCCAAATATCAAGTGCATTCCTCAAAATATTCTAAGGTACACCGCTTAAGACCCATAGAACGTGGAGGGGTCGCTTAGATCTTTCACTTTGATTCACCAATGTTTCAATAGTGGGAGAAGAAGAACTTGCACATGTGTAGTATTTTAGTAACAAAATCCAATAGCAATGATTATCTTTACTATGCTTTATGATGCTATACTGATTTCATGGTCACACTTATCCCTTGTAAGGTACTATGCAAAAAAAATTCATATTTTCCTTCCAATCATACTACCACTCATCAGTAGTACCTATGATCACACTTACGCAATGTAAGATGTCATAAAAATTATACAATCACTCATAGATAGTACCTATGACCACACTTACACCCTATAAGGTGTCATATCAATTATTAGAACATGACTTCTATGTTAAGAGGTAATCCCGCACTATTGTTTAAGGATAGATTCACCATAGCATGGTTGGCCACCAAGCGGTGGTTATTGGTCATCATTAGTGATGATAATAGTTTACCCTAGAAGCTTTCTCGAGCTATCATAGAAGTGTACTTTCTTCTAAAGAAGGGAAATTACCACTTTCTTAAGCCCATGGGTGGATAAATGTTTATCATTGAATTGGTTTATTATTTTATCGAACAAAAGAAAATCAGTGAGAGTTTCCTTGAGAGCTGGGGACTAATTCCAATGTTTGAATACCAAGTCAAACTAGGCTTGTGGATTAAATAAATTAATTTTGAAATTTAAAACACCAAGCATAATATTAGAAAATAATAGACAGATATGGAGGTTAATTCCCAAGATTATATAGCAAGCCTCAAAAGCCAAGCCCAACTATTTATTGAATTAAGAATTCAATTTTAAAAATTCAAAAACAATGCATACATGAAACAAAACATTGTATCAAGGTATTGTATAGGGTCCCCTGACCTGCAATATGCCCATCAATCCCTTCAAAAACTCCTTCTTTCTTCACAAAGGCTGCCTTCCTCCAAATATGATTTCATAAAATCATTTAGCTATACCAAATGCTTTTTACCATAAACTTGGTACTCTCTTGGGATTTTTGATTTATGATCTACCAAGGTAGATAGCATACTTCCTAAGCCCAAGTTTTTCCCTCCCATTAACTTTTCTTTCTTCCTCTTTTATAATTTTTCTAGCTCCTCCTTTCTTCATGAGAAAGAAGGTGGGTATATTATAAAATATTAAAAGGGAACCTTTTTGGATTTCACCCAAATGGTAGGATTATTTTTTATTGATTTTAAAATTTGGAACAATATAAGAGAGTTTAAGGTGGGAGTCCAACGGGTGGGCTGTGACATACTACACCCCTTGTATTAAATAGATTCCCTTGTGTTTCTCATTAGTTCCTAGTCTAGTTAGTGTAGAAATCAATAAAATTGGCATTAATATTTTACAAATCAGATAGAATCATCATTCTTTTCTTTACTTCTAGTGTCTCCATACTTATGGAAAGTAATACCTTCCATCCAAGAAAGTACCTAGACCTGTAAAAGTGTAAACTATTAGCATTATCATGTCCTTAAAGCAATAAAACATCCATATTGCATTAATAATAAGTATTGAAAACATCATCAATACATAATTTTCATCATGAAAATAAAACATCAAAGCATCTATCACAACATAGTCAATGATAGTAAAATACTACAACAAAAGAACTACAAAATATTTCCATAGAAATGACATGAATTCATAATAAATTAGACTCCATATATCTAATTAAATGCATCAAAACTCTCACAAAGGAGTATCACACCATGCCTTGATAGCTCCTTTTTATGAGTTAACCTGATATACATAGGTGTTATAAAATACAAAGACATAATTTTCATACTTCTTCCTTCAAGATGCCCATACATATTGAAACCATCTTGGCAAACCCATTTACCACCACCAGTGCATCACTCTTGATGTCCCCTGGTAACCATTATTGAGCATTCTGTTGCAATATTTGTATCTCAAGAGACACAAATGTCAAGTGCATTCCTCAAAAGAGTCTAAGGTACACCGCTTAAGACCCACAGAGTGTGGAGGGTTCACTTAGCTCTTCCACTTTGATTCACCAATGGTTCAATAGTGGGAGGAGAAGAACTTGAACACGTGTAGTCTTTGAGTAACAAAATCCAATAGCAATGATCATATTTACTATGCTTTATGATGCCATACTGATATTCATGGTCACACTTACCCCTTGTAAGGTACCATGCAAAAAGTTTCATACCAATCATACTACCACTCATCGATAGTACCTATGACCACACTTACGCCATGTAAGATGTCATAAAAATCATACTATCACTCATCAATAGTACCTATGACCACACTTACACCATGTAAGGTGTCATAACAATCATTAGAACATGATTTCTTCTATGTTAAGAGGGAATCCCACACTCTTCTTTAAGGATAGATTCCCCATCTATACCTCCTAAGAGTGTTCCCATATTAAAAAATTTCATGTCTAACCTTGCTTATTTAAATTAATTTTTAAATATTAACTGGAATAATATTTTCTTTCATTAAGTTTTGTTAGACTCATATATATATGCATACCTAAATACCTCTTCTTACCATCCAAGACATCCCTTTACTTGATATTTAGTCACTACAGATGATATTCAAGTGATCAGTATGTTGGATAGGGTGCTTAGTCCAAGTTTACCCACTTAGGACCTTCCAAAAGATACCCATTATTTGAAATTTTATTTTTGAACCACTATTTATGAGAAAAACAAGAAGGATTATGTATTAGGGACCATCTAGTCCAAATATTAATGAAATGTAATCATATATAATAATCTAATTTACTCATTAGACAAACATTGCTTTATATTACATACCAAAAATCATTCTTGGTTATAATTATCATCTTTACAATATACAATGGGTGGCTTTTAGCCACTTTTGTAGCCCTTAAGTCTATTTTTCTTGGGTCATATCACTATTATTATGTTGGACCTAAACCCTCAGCTGGAGAAGGTGGTGGGGAAGCTGTTCCAACGACTACTCGACCTCTACCCTAGGTTGTTCTCCAAAATTCTTGGGTGGTTCTCCCTTGCTCATGTTGTGTTCTAGCTATTGGTGGAGATGTTAATATTAGTTTATGGCTTATTAGTTATAGGCAGTAAAAAATGCAATCCTATATTCGTCACTTGCTTGACACAATTGCAAATTTTCCACGTATAAAGCTACCATGGTCCTGGCTCTCTAGTCACTTCTTTGTACTTTTGCTGACCTAAGCCTATCATGTTCTGTTATTGCTACATCCCTTTCAACATCTAATATTAATTTTTTTGGGCCCATATATTCTCTTGGGATTGTTCTAGTTATTCAGGAAGCTCCACTCTAACAATAGTCTTGAATGTACCTTCAACTATCCTAACATCTTCCTTCATAACCACATCCTTTCCAAAAACTTCATTATTTCCTTGGCTCATTATGGCACTACCAGAATCCATTTCCTACTTCAAAGAGTGTGGATAGTAGATCAAAAAGCACTAGGAGTATGATCATAAGGATAACTATAGGGCTCCCTCATATTGTACCCATAAATAGCAATGCCAACCCCAACACAAGTTCCACCATATTGCATTCCATGGGTATAACTCTTGCTTTTCAAGTGTTTACATAGTAACGCATCTTTGATTCTCCCAAATGTTCAATTGGATTTTAGTTTTTGGTACACATATTATGATCAGAGACCTAAACGTAAGTACCCTAATTATTTAAATTTTATTTGAGACCTACCATTGATCATGTCTTAATCAATGTATATGTACTATATCATCGATCCCAACCTAGTTCTTTTTTCCAAAGTTCCCAAGGTAATAATTCTCCTTATTGAAACACTTGTGGTCATATCGCATCTTTATGGGTGTCTCATTAATGTGGCCTCAAGGTGTCTTATCACTACCCTTTCAGAGGCTCCATCAGATGAGTGCACATTCACCCATGCATCCTTCTTTTAGAA